>JAGIQG010000015.1:66063178-66663178 GCA_024679065.1 Sphyrna mokarran | reverse complement strand
CAAGGCACAGCAACTAGCAAGTCTAGTGCATTCCCACCTTATTTCTCTTAGGTCACAGGGACAATGGACTTGAGCAACCTTCCACGATCCACATACCGTAACATGCAAGCACTCCTGACAATTGATTTTGGTCTTCTAGGCAGCTTCTCCCCCCTTACCGCTGCCTGAATGTGGGTTCCAGTAACTCAGCACTGATCCACCCCCGAGTGTGAGGCCCTCAGGCTACGTGAGAGGAGACGCAGTCCATTCCTGATTCCCCCACTCTGCCGTGATGGCCCGGTAACTCACTGCCGCCCCTAGTGTGGAGCCTCTTGTTCACAAGCCCTCCCAGCCTCTTGCCAGCCCCCACTAAGGATGGGTACTTCCTCAGCTGCCATATGAACAGGAACCCAGGAAGGGGGGCAAGAGAGGCACTGCCTGCACACCAACCTTCACAATCCCTTTAAAGCAAGGGCAACCCAACACGAAGGAAAGACATGACTCTCCAGTGACCCCTGTGGGTTCATCCTCCCAAAATTCTGGGACCCCCTGGTCCTGGAGTGAACTTATCTATGTCTCCTGAGCACTTCCCTCTGAACTCCCCCTCAGAGGTCAAGAAGCCAAGGTAACACTATAGAACTGTTGTAAATGGAGCTGATATAACATCAAGCCAGTGCTCGCTGAATGTCCGGTAAGGGGGGAGCGTTTCATCGAGAGTGCTTGCTAATGAAATGCTAATGTATTACAGTGACCGTCCTGGGATCCTGCACCGTGTTTCACACTATTCCACCAGTGGGAGAGTTGTATGATTGGAACTCGGAAATTCACTGCTGTGAATCACATTTTCCAAGTCTATTTGAATTGCTCTGTCCTCCCCGCAGGTGGAGGGTGCGAGTTCATATTTTTCTATTATTTTTCTTTTCATTCCACATCTCCTAATATTTTCTGGGTTCCTAATCCCCAAGAGGTCTGCAATTCCTTCCACGAGCAATGGACACAGTGGTTGGCACTGCTGCCTCATAACACCAGAGACACAGGTTTGATTTCCAACTTAGGTCACTGTCTGTGCAGAGTTTGCACGTTCTCCCCGTGTGGGTTTCCTCCGGGTGCTCCAGTCTCCTCCCTTGGTCCGAAAGTCATGCTGGTTAGGTGCATTGGCCATGCTAATTTCTCCCTCCGTGTGTCCGAACAGGTGCCAGAATGTGGTGACTAGGGGATTTTCACAGTAACTTTATTGCAGTTAACGTAAGGCTATTTGTAACACTAATAAATAAACTGTAAGAATGTTGAGAGAAGAGATTCAGCAGTGACTGCAGGCCATTCGACCACAGGTTGCATCATGCGTGTGTGACGCTGCGCCCTTGGAGGAGCAGTTTGGGAGAGTTGGTTGGCCAATGACCTTTCATCTATCGGATCTGGGTTCAGTCAAACTGGGTGGCAGTTTTCTGCATCTGTTCCTAGAATACACAGAATCCCTACAGTGCAGAAGGAGGCCATTCAGCCCATCGAGTCTGCACTGATCACAATCTCACCTCAGACCCTATCCCCATCACTCCATTTCCTCCAGCTAGTCCCCCTAGCACTAAGGGACAACTTAGCATGTCCAATTCACCTAACCTGCACATCTTTGGAGTGTGGGAGGAAATCGGAGCACCCAGAGAAAGCCCACGCAGACATGGGGAGAACATGCATAAACTCCACACACATAGTGATCCAAGCTGGAAATGGAATCTGGGTCCCTGGCACTGTGAGGCAACAGTATTAACCATTATGCCATGGTGCCACCCTTTGTTCATGAAATGAATTTGGTATAATTTCATTGAGTGCTAAGAGTGGGTATAAGCAGGGTGGGTGAAAGAAATTGGAGAAACTGATGCAGGACAGGCAATGGCCTTGTGGTATTATCAATAGACTATTAATCCAAAACTCAGTTAATGCTCTGGGGATCTGATTTCGAATCCCGCCACGGCAGATGGTGGAATTTGAATTCAGTTGAAAAAAAGATCTGGAGTTAAAAGTCGTAATGACGTCCATGAAACCATTGTTAATTGCCGGAAAAACCCATCTGGTTCATTAATCTCCTTTCGGAAAGGAAATCTGCCATCCTTATCCTTTTTATAAATGATCTGGATGAGGGTATTGTAGGATGGATTAGTAAATTTGCGGATGACACCAAAGTCGGAGGAGTGGTAGACAGTGAAGAGGGGTGTTATAGTTTGCAGAGAGACTTGGACAAGTTGCAGAGCTGGGCCAAGACGTGGCAAATGGAGTTTAATGTGGAAAAGTGTGAGGTAATTCACTTTGGCAGGAATAACAAATGTGTAGAGTATAGGGTTAATGGTAGGACTCTCAATAGCGTTGATGAACAGAGGGATCTTGGTGTATATCTATATTAATAGATCCCTGAAAGTTGGCAATCAAGTCGATAAGGTTGTTAAGAAGGCATATGGAGTCTTAGCTTTTATTGGTAGGGGGATTGAATTTCGGAGCCGCAACGTCATGTTGCAACTGTACAAAACTCTAGTGCGGCCGCACTTGGAGTATTGTGTGCAGTTCTGGTCCCCACATTATAAGAAAGATGTGGAGGCATTGGAGAGGGTACAGAGGAGGTTTACCAGGATGTTGCCTGGTATGGAGGGCAGGTCTTATGAAGAGAGGCTGAGGGATTTGAGGTTGTTTTCGTTAGAAAGAAGGCGGCTAAGAGGAGACCTTATTGAAACATATAAGATGATTAGAGGTTTAGATAGGGTGGACAGTGATAGCCTTTTTCCTAGGATGGAGAAAGCTAGCACGAGGGGACATAGCTTTAAATTAAGGGGTGGTAGTTATAGGACGGATGTCAGAGGTAGGTTCTTTACCCAGAGGGTGGTAAGGGTATGGAATGCCCTGCCTGCTGCAGTTGTAGATGCGCCAAGTTTGGTGGCGTTTAAGAGGTTAGTAGATAAGTTTATGGACGAAAAGGGAATGGTTTAGGTTAGAGGGTCATTGCTTTTTCCTAATTGGTCGGCACAACATCGAAGGCCGAAGGGCCTGTTCTGCGCTGTAATGTTCTATGTTCTATGTTCTTACCTGGTCTGGCCTACATGTGACTCCAGAATCACCGCAATGTAGCTGATTCTCAACTGCCCTTTGAAATGGTCTAGCAAACCACTCAGCTCAAGGGCAACTAGGGATGGCAACAACGGCTGGCCTTGCCCATGTTCCACAAGTAAATATGCATTCAGGATCAGACATGTTAATTGGAACAATGTAGGAAGAACATTTTGGGCTCAAAGAGGTTACAGTGCAGATTCACCAGAACAACGACTGAGCAAGCAGAGTTAGATCAGGAGAACAGGTTGTAGAAACTCATCTTGTATTCTCTCCGAGTGCAGGAGTTTAAGAGATGTTGAGGAGAGGTGTTTAAGATGATTAAAGGAGTTGGTCAGATAGATAAGGAGAAGCCCTTTCCTTGTTTGACACACAGCAGAATGTTGAAATTAGAGATTAGCTACTCAGGGCTGATGTTCACACAGAGGCTTAGTGGAAATCCGTAAAACTCTCATCTTAAAGAGCTGGGAGTTAATTGAACATTTCCGAAGTGAGTACTGGATGGTTGTCAGTTGAAGATATCAAGGGCTACAAAACTCTTAAAGATATCAAGGGTTCGATGGTGTCAAGCTTCAAAGAGACCTTGGTCCAACTGAATTTCAGGGTGGTCTGTACTAATGGAGGTGGGTAAGGGTGATTTTTTTTTCCCCGAAGCCTCTGGGGGTGTGGGTTTGGAAGACAGATAGGCCAGTTTGTCAAGATGTAACTCCTTGAGCTGCTTTTCCTAGGGACAGGCTGAGTGCTATGTCAGGAACCCATGGTGGCAAGAAGCCGATTCATGGGGTCATAGAATTTACAGAGCAGAGGGAGGCCATTCAGCCCATCAAGCCTGCAACGACAACAATCCCACCCGGGTCCTATCCACATAACCCCGCAAATGGCATGCCAAATTTTCTCTCAGTGTACCTGAATAAATGCTAAAGTGTGGATTTCCACAGTAACTTCATTGCAATGTAAGCCTACTTGTGACACAAATAAATATTACCTTCCTAGTCCTCCTGACTCTAAGGGGCAATTTGTCGTGACCAGCCAACGTAACTATGCATCTTTTGGCTGAGAGGAAACCAGAATACCCAGAGGAAGCCCAGGCAGACACAGGGAGAATGTGTAAGCTCCACACAGACAATGACATATTCTGGGAATTCAACCTGGGACCCTGGCACTGTGAGGCAGCAGTGCTAACCACTGTGCCATTCTGGCTGAGGTTGCTAATGGGGCAATTGTCAGGCATTATTACCCAGGAACACCAAGACTCTTCCTGTCGAGTCCATAACTTGGCAAACCTGGCAGCTACCACCCAGAAGGTAAAAACAGTTTAGGCCAGTATTCTGAATACCCCGTTTTAAAGTATGCAAGACCAATTCGGACCAGTGTTCCCTTTTCTCCCTGTTTTACTGGATTTTCCTTCTGGGAAAAGCATGTTGCAGCCATATTGAAGTTTGCATGGTACACTGGAAAGATAGCGATCCCTCATGGCACTGCCCATGAGAATAGTCCCTCATTCACACTGCTCTCGGGGACAGTGCTTGGGGTAAAGAGAATCCTCCTGACTCCATTGGCCTGGTCTCCCTTTCAGCATGTTGTTCCCTCCAGTGTCCCAGGTTCTTCAGCAACACTCTTAGCTGATGCCACAGTGAAGGCTACTGGCCTCCCTCACACCGGGAGTATTGATTGGGCCTTAGCCTACCCATCATCCCGAATTGGATGGTAATCCCAAAGACATGTTTTTAATTAAACAGCCTCCCATAAGACTATGCCTGAACTCTGAGTGGTAACACAGTGGTTAGCACTGCTGCCTCACAGTGCCAGGGACCCGGGTTCAATTCCCAGCTTGGGTCACTGACTATGTGGAGTCTGCACATTCTCTCCATGTCTGCGTGGGTTTCCTCCGAGCACTCTGGTTTCCTCCACGGTCCAAAAGATGTGCTGTTAGACTATAAAATGTTCAACTCAGTCAACCATGGCTGATGTGAACCTCATCCCGATTTTCCTGTCTTCTTCCCATAACTCTTGACCCCTTATTAGTAAAGAACCTACCTATCTGTGTCTTAAAGGCACCCAATGAGCTGGCCTCCATAGCCCTCTGTGGCAATGAGTTCCACAGGTTCACTGCCCTCTGGCTGAAGAAATTCCTCCTCATCTCTGGAAATAAGTGTCCCTTCACTATGAGGTTGTGCCCTCGAGCTTGAGTCTCTGCCACTAGTGGAAATGTCCTCTCCAAGTCCACTCTATCTGGACCTCTCAATATTCTGTAAATTTCAATTAGATCCCCCTCATCCTTCTAAACTCTATTGAGGATTGACCCAGATTCCTCAACCACTCCTTATATGACAAACCCTTCATTCCTGGAATAATTCTTATGAACCCTGTCTGGCCAGCTTATCCAAGACGAGCACATTCTTCCTTAAGTATGGGTCCCAAAACTGCTGACAATATTCCAACTGGCGTCTGACCAGAACCTAATAGAGCCTCAGCAGTACATCCTTGCTCTAGAAATGAATATTAATATTGAATTTGCCTTTAGGTTCAGTGCATTGGCCACGCTAAATTCTCCCTCAGTGTACCCGGACATACAGACTAGGGGATTTTCATTGCAGTGTTAACATAAGCCTATTTGTGACAATAGTAAATAAACTTTAAGGCCCGTAAATTTTCAGAGTCAGGAAGATTCCACTGCCGAGAGCTACTGTGAAAGAACGGGCTTATTTCCCAGGTTCCTATTTAATTGGCTGCAGTATGCATCAGCCACGAGGAACAGCGTAGACAGAATCAAGAGTAATTGTAGTTCCTTCTTCCATTTGCCTGGAGGGAGTTTTGTTCCACAGAAGGTTTTACTTGGAGCACAGCAGAGAGGAACCAGCTTAAATGCCAAGAGCAGACGGAAGGAAAGAGCAGCCATGTCAACTGAAAAAATCAGAGCTGAAATTGATAGATTTTTGATGGATAATATTAAAGGTTATGGAGCTGAGCTAGGTATGTTGAGTTGAAATGCAGATCAGGCATGAGCTAATTGAGTGGAGGAACAGACCTGAGGGGCTGAACAGCCTCCTTCTTTATACCAAATTAAGGTGCTTTTCCCTGCGCCGCATCTTACCCAGAAACACTTTTTTAAAATTCATTTGTGGGGCATGGGCGTCGCTGGCTGGCCAGCGTTTATTACCCATCTCTGGTTGTCCTTGAGAAGGTGGTGGTGAACTGCTTTCTCGAATCGCTCCAGCCCACGTGCTGTGGGTTGACCCACAATGACATTAGAGAGGGAATTCCAGGATTTTGACCCAGCAACTCTGAAGGAACGGCGATATATTTCCAAGTCAGGAAGGTGAGTGGCTTGGAGGGGGACTTGCAGATGGTGGTGTCCCCATATATCTGCTGTCCTTGTCCTTCTAGATGGAAGTGGTCTTGTGTTTGGAGGTTGCTATCTAAGGATCTTTGGCGAATTGCTGCATCTTGCAGATGGTACACACTGCTGCTACTGAATGTCGATGGTAGAGGGATTGGAGATTTGTATAGTATTATCAATCAAGCAGGCTGCTTTCTCCTGGATGGTGTCAAGCTTCTTAAGCATTGTTGGAGCTGTACCCATCCAGGCAAATGGGGAGTATTCCATCGCAGTCCTGACTTGTATAGGTTTCAGGGAGGCAGGAGGTGAGTTACTCACCGCAGTATTCCTAGTCTCTGACCTGCTCTTGTAGCCATTGTATTTGTGATGAGTCTAGTTGAGTTTCTCATCAATGGTAACGGTAAGGATGTTGACAATGGGGGATTCAGTGACGGTAATGTCAAGAGGCAGTACTCGGTGCTGACACCAGAGGTCAATTTGGACTGGCGCCTGGGCAAGGTATGGAAACGGCTGAAAAAGGATGCTACAGCAGAGCCTGAAAGCATGTGATGCCTGATAACCTTTAATGGGTAGACCTCATTTTAAAACCTAAGACAGGTGACTTGCTGAGAGGCAGTGAAGGGTAGGGTGCTCCAAAATGATTCCGATGGAGGGCAGTGTGTTACGTTGTGGCATTGTCAAGAGATTTCAGATTTTGTTAGAAACAAGAGCTATTTATTGAGAAGAGAATTTAGGTACAGGTTACAGCCCTGGGCTGCCCTGAAGTTGAACCCCAGGCTTTATGATGTTAACTACATGGCTGCAAGATGTATTCTGCCTGAGGGAGGACTCCACCCTCTGGGGTGGTGACTGACTCCCAGCTCCCATTCTTCTCTCATGTCAGGTAACTCACTTCTGCTGTGCTGCCTTAAAGAGACAGACACCACATCCAGGAGGACAAGCTCCAGGGTTCTGGGCTCCCCTGTAGCCCCTGAAGGGATCCTCCCCGCGAATTGAAAACACCCTTGGCCTCTTCTGGCCACTAGCCCTCATCCTGCCCTTGTTTTGGGACACTTTAACTTGGTCTACTCCACACTTTGCCGGGAAGTGGTTAAAATTGACCCCGGGATGCCAAACATGCACTCCTTTCAAAAGCAGAAGACTGCAATTGTTGGAAACCTGAAATGGATGTGGCAAATATTGAAAGAAAACTCAGTAGGTCAGGCAGCATCTGTTGAGAGATAACCAGAAGTAACGGGGGGACTTTTTGTTCCGATTTTGTGGAGGGGACACAGTAAGAAGTCTCACAACACCAGGTTAAAGTCCAACAGGTTTATTTGGTAGTAAACACCACGAGCTTTTGGAACACTTTCCCTTCGTCAAATGAGTGGAGAATTCTGATCACAAAAAGGACATATAAAGACACATACAGTTTACAGAATACTGATTAGAATGCAAGTCTGCAGCTAATCTGTTCTTAATGTCTTAAAGTGCAAACAATGTGAGTGGAGATAGCATTAAGCACAGGTTAAAGAGATGTGTATTGCCTCCAGCCAGGACAGTAAGTGAGATGTTGCAAGTTCAGGCAAGTCATGGGCGATTACAGATATTGCGACATGAACCCAAGATCCCAGTTGAGGCCATCCTCATGTGTGCGGAACTTGGCTATCAGTCTCTGCTCAGCGACTCTGCGCTGTTGTATGTTGCATAGGCCGCCTTGGAAAACGATTACCTGAAGTTCAGAGGCCATGACCTCTTTGAGGAGAGAAGCAGGGATGGGGGGGTGTGGAGAATTGAACAGGTATCCCAAATTAGCTGTCATGCCAGCAGAATTTCCCCACTTAATTGTCTCCAATGACGTAACTGGAATCCTGACTTTAAAAGACAGAATCCCCATTCGCATCTATTTAACTTCTACACATGATGGACACCCCCACCACCTCCTCCCCCGTCCCCTGCCATGTTAAGTTGTCCATTTATGTTGGTATGCCCTAAATCCACCCACAATGGGCGCCTGGTGATCAGAAATTGCTGGAGGTGCAAAAGTGAGTTTGGTACCTGGGGGCAGAGAGTCACGCTGCGGCAGTATCTGGGAACTCTGCCCCCAACTGGTATAGATAAGGAGGAGGTGACAGGCGGGGTGGTCCCATGTGGGGTGTGTTGGAGATCCGTGATGATGGGGTGGGGGTTTCCTCCCTATTGCATTTTTTTAATAAAAGGCGACCCGATCTCTCATTGTGAGACTCGTCCCTTGGTACTTTTTTGCCTACCACTACAGCGGGACAAGTGGGCAGCACAGCCGATGGACAGACGGGCGATTTCCTGCCCGAGATAACACTCTGCCAATAAATGGTAAAATTGCGTCCAGTGTTCCCGGTCGGTGACTGTTCACCAGCACTGGTGAAAATTAGAAATGGTTTTCAGCCACTGATAGAAGGGAAGTGGGGGCGGCGGGGGGGACAAAAGCAAAATCTGTGATCACATCAGGATGGGCGAGATTCCATGATAAAAAAGATTTGGTGGGACAAGGTCGAAGGCAATGGTGATGGGGCAAGAAACAAATGATGGGTTTGGAAGAAAGGCAGTATGCTGCCATCTGCAAAAGAACTACTGGAGCAAAACTGGCAAAGGAACCAAGAATGTTTCCTTCTTAAATACCTTTAGTAATTTGTCTCCTCGGCCTTCTGCAGTAGGGAATTTCACAGGTTCACCACCCCCTGAGTGAAAACATTTCTTTTCACCTCATGTTCATCTAAATGGCCTATCCGGTATCCTGAGACTATTCACATGTTTCCCTCAGCTTCTCAAGCTTGGTCCACCTTGTTGTCTAACGAGGGGCATACATGCAATGGGTCATGAGAGGACTGCTCTTGGATCTTTTTCGAGAGTATCCTAGTGCTTCACGTCGTTAGTGTACGCTTGACCTGGACCATTTGATGGGCAACACGACAGCTCAGTGACTATCGCTGTGCTGTGCAGATACATGGATTTGGGCCTGTGTCTGTGGGAGTTTGCGCATTCTCCCCGTGCTTGCGTGGGTTTTCTCCGGGTGCTCCGGTTTCCTCCCACATCCCAAAGATGTGCTCTTAGACTAATTGGCAAAACAAATTCTCCCTAAATTGTCTCAAATTTGGTTTTTAATCCATAGATCTATAAACATAGACAGGGATCGTGGGTAGAGGTGGGAACATCGGAGTGGCGGCGCGGGCTCATTGGGCCAAAGGGCCTGTTTCCAGTGCTGTTTTGTTCTTTGTTCTTTGTTTGTTCTCAGGGAGCCGCCATTCCAGTGATGTTAGACAAGAACTTGTTCAGCCTCATGGCTATAATTCATTCTCCATAGAATCATAGAATCCCCACAGTGCAGACGGAGGCCATTCAACCCACCGGCACCACCTACAATTCCTCCCAGGCCCTATTCCCATAGCCTCACACATATATACCCTGCTAATCTCCCTGCCATTAGGGTTAACTTAGCATGGCCATTCTACCTAACCTGCACATCTTTGGACTTTGGGAGGAAACTGGAGCACCCGAAGGAAACCCACGCAGATATGGGGAAAATGTGCAAACTCCACATAGACAGGTACCCCAGGAGTTGAACCCAGGTCTCTAGTGCTGTGAGACAGCAATGCTAACCACTGTGCAACCATGCCACCCCAAGATATTCTCACCGCGTAGCCTTTGAATTAGGAAACTGGAAGCACAGCTGATTAAAATACTGGATGCTTCTGAATGAGGGCAGGATAGAACATAGAACATAGAACATTACAGCACAGAACAGGCCCTTCGGCCTTCGATGTTGCGCCGACCAATATAAAAAGCAATGCCCCTCCAAACTAAACCATTCCCTTCTCTTCCATATACTTATCAATTAACCTCTTAAACGCCACCAAACTTGGCGCATCTACAATTGCTGCAGGCAGGGCATTCCACTCCCGAACCACCCTTTGGGTAAAGGGTTATGGATTATGGATAATCCATAGAATCTCTACAGTGCAGAAAGAGGCCATTCAGCCCATTGAATCTGTATTGATAACAATCCCACCCAGGTCCTACCTCCATAACCTCATTTACTCTGCCAGTCCCCCTGACACTAAGGAGCAATTTAGCATGGCCAATCCATCCAACCCGCACATCCTTGAACTATGGGAGGAAACTGGAACACCCGGAGGAAACCCACACAGACATGGGGAAAACGTGCAGACTCCACACAGACAGTGAGCCAATCTGGGAATTGAACTCGGATCTCTGGCACCGTGAGGCACCAGTGCTAACCACTGTGCTGCCCCATCATTATGTCAGCTGTAATTCAATCTGACAATTTCAGTTCTTTGGAATCATTTGCTGTTGAGGAAAATTACATTTCCATTTAATGTTTAAATAAATTACATAGAGTGCAGGTGGATATTATTGAAGAGCTTTAGCCCAGTGAGCTAAATGTCCTTGCATTTCATATAACTCCTGAGAGATGCCAGGCTAGTGAAGAAAATGCTCAAAGAATAGACCCTTATAATCAGTCTTCACTAATCACAACCCAGAAACAATGTTTACCAATGCATGGCCCAAGCAACTGGGGTCTCTGTCTTTCACAATAGAATCATACAATGCAGAAGGAAGCCATTCAGCCCACCAAGTCTGTTCTGACTAGCTGACAGAGTATCTTACCCGGTCCCTCTCTCCCACCCTATCCCCCTATCCCCATACATTTACCATGCCTAATCCATCTAACCTACACATCTTTGGACTCTAATGGGGAACTTAACATGGCCAATCCACCTAACCTGTACATCTTTGGACTGTGAGGGGAGACTTGAGCACCTAGAGGAAACCCACACAGATATGGGGAGAATGTGCAAATTCTACACAGAGGATGGAATTTTCCCCTCCCTCCCTCCGCGGGAATTGTAGTGGAGGGGACACGGATTATGCAAATGTCTCTTGACCTCCTACAGGATTTTCCATCCTCATGGCTACTGCGACCAGAAACTCCCATCTACACAGTCATCTGAGGCTGGAATTGAACCCAGGACCCTGGCACAGTGAAGCAGCAGTGCTAACTGCTTTGCCACCTGTGATTACTGACCATTAACGGGAAACTGAACTAGTATCCCATCCTCCTCCTGAATTCTAACTCCAGCCCAGGTCAATAAAACACAGAACCTGGGACCTTTCTAGCACGCATCACCTCCCCACTTCCAGTGAGAGTAACACATTTCTGGTTTAATAATACAACCGATCTTCCTGTTCGAAGTGTTTGTGAATCAGCCTCTCTTTCTGACTGTAGGTCAGGGTATTTATATTTGCACTGTTTAAGCAACATTTTTTGAGGAACGAATGGCTCATTTGCCCTTCTGGCTTGTGTGTTAGTCTCTTGTATCCCACCACTTCCCATTGGCAAATAACCACACTGGAGTTGCAATTGCCTTGCTCATCCTTTGCAAGTTGCCTTGGGCGCACTTCAGGCCTCCCTTTGAAATGTGAATTCCCCCGGGCTATGTGACAGAATAGTTCCTAATTTAAAGACCGAGGATTTGTAAATCAGAATTTTGTTTGTAAAAGAAGTATCAAGATGTTTCCAAACACACAGTGCACTGTGGAACCAACAATCAGTCAATCTATTAGGTGGCACAATGGTTAGCACTGCTGCTCTGGACCCAGGTTCGATTCCCAGCTTGGGTCACATTCTCCCCCTGTCTGCGTGGATTTCCTCCGGGTGCTCCGGGTTCTGCCCACAGTTCAAAAGACATGCTGGTTAGGTGCATTGGCCACATTAAATTCTCCTGTACATCTTTGGACTGTGAGGGGAAATCTGAGTGCCTAGAGGAAACCCACACGGACATGGGGAGAATGTGCAAACAGGCACCGGAATATGGCGACTAAAGGATTTTATAAGCCTGCTTGTGACAATAATAAATAAACTAAAAGTCTTAAATTCTCCCTCAGTGCAGCTGAACAGGCACTGGAATGTGACGACCAGGGGACTTTCACAGTAATTTCATTGCAGTGTTAATGTAAGCCTACTTATGAACTAAGAAATAAACTAAAAACTTTAACTGTACCGCAGCGTACTTGAAGCAGTGCCAGAGTGTGGCGACTCGGAAATTTTGACTGTAACTTCACTGCAGTGTGATAACATGATGACCAATAAATAAAACTTTATTTCCAGCAAGCAACACAAGCCAATACAGTCATTGTTTTTCAATGCTAACTCTCTCCCTCTTTCTCTTCCACCCAGCCCTATTTCTCTTAGATCTTATTGATTGTGTCTGATGGGTGCGGCGATGGATTTGAAGATAACACCAGGACCCAGATTGCAAAGGGAAGGCCTTTGATCTGCTGGGATGTAGTAATGGGCTCAAAGGCACAAGTTGTGGGGCAGAGATGAAGGTCCACGCTCCTGACCATGGAATGCAGTTAATAGCTGGTCTCACGGATCGACTGGCAAATTGGTGACGGATCAACTATGATGCATTTGCACCTCAGGCTGACTCCACTCACCTAGCGCTGAATGGGCACTACTGTATCTTTGATTAAACTGTCCAGGACATTTATCTTAACTCGAGAGTCGGACGTGAAATGCATTCACAGGAAATTAATTAGCCCCCAGTGATATATTTGCCTCCTTCTGTTTGATGTAGGCCTCGCCTTTAATGAAGTGTGAGACTTCTCCTGAGTCAACTAAGCCAAGAGACCGTACATCACAAGAGATGTGTGGAGGGTCGGAAGGTGGCCTCCCAAGTCTTTAAAGGACAGGTCATTGAAAAGCTGAAGAAAATATATTGGTCTTATCTTTTGGAACAGAGAATCAGAACATCAGGAGACATAGGCTTTGCATAAGTCAACCCACTGGGTAAGAGGTGCAACCCCTCGGCCCAGTTGTCTCCACTTTGGGTTTGAAGGGGAAAGCCCTGGAGCCTTGCCCAAGAGAGCTCCCCGACCGATCACCATGGTGCTGCCACCGCCCGACAGGCGGCACGTCTGCCTCTCCACCATCGTCATCATGAGCAGCATGGCCTTCATGGACGCCTACCTGGTGGAGCAGAACCAGGGGCCTCGGAAGATTGGTGTCTGCATCATCGTCCTGGTGGGGGACATCTGCTTCCTGATTGTGCTGCGGTACGTGGCGGTCTGGGTCGGCGCCGAGGTCAAGACGGCCAAGCGGGGCTACGCCATGATTCTCTGGTTCCTGTACATCTTCGTCCTGGAGATTAAGCTCTACTTTATTTTTCAGAACTATAAGGCTGAGAAGAAGAACACGGACACAGTTGCGCGGAAGGCGTTGACCTTACTCCTTTCCATCTGTGTACCAGGGCTGTACCTCATCCTGATTGCCTTAGACAGCATGGACTATGTCAGGACTTTCAGGAAGAAGGAAGACTTGAGAGGCCGCCTCTTCTGGGTGGCCTTGGACTTGCTGGATATTTTGGACATCCAAGCCAATCTGTGGGAGCCACACAAGTCTGGCCTTCCGATGTGGGCAGAAGGCCTCATGTTTTTCTATTGCTACATTCTCCTGCTCATTCTACCTTGTGTCTCTCTTAGTGAGATCAGCATGCAAGGTGAGTATATAGCCCCTCAAAAAATGATGCTCTACCCTGTTTTAAGTCTGGTAACCATCAACATAGTCACAATATTCATCCGGGCGATTAACATGGTCTTATTTCGAGACAGTCGGGTTTCGACCATATTTATTGGGAAGAACATCATCGCCATCGCCACCAAGACTTGCACCTTCGTGGAGTACCAGAAGCAGGTCAAGAATTTCCCCGAGAACGCAATCGCTCTCGAACTCCAACAGAACTCCATTCCTCACAATCAGACCATCCACGAAACGCAGGCCATCCCACACGACCAGACGCCAACCAGGGAAATAGTGGACACATGACAGTGATGTGGCCAGGCAGCAAACAACATGACAGACAGTTCCCAACCGTGGCCTGGGGAGAAGAGGTGGCGAAACCAATGGGTAGGAGGTAACTTTCAGATTTCGGGCTAGCCCAGACTGTTCTCCGTCCAATGAGACTGTACGGATGGCCTGCCAATGATCTGTGTTCGCCCCACCCCACCACCCCCGCCCCCCTTCTTGTGCTTCCCCTCCTTCAGTGTTGGCCTCCTATCACCAGCCTCTTGCAACATCTCAGGTACAATGTGGAGGCAAGAGTTTGAACGGAGTTTTGAGACAGTGCCAGAAACTCTACCAAGAGGTCGGCCTGTAACCCAAGCCTGAGGACACCATCAGAGGCTATTCACAGCCAACGGTACATTGGTTTTTGCCATTCTCAAGACACAGGATTTTTGAGTCCAAATTTCTAACGAATGAATTAACACATTTATTATAATGGTGACTGTTTTACAAACATATTTTGAGGTCTAACTGTATTTTCAGAACAAAAGTATTTAAATTATTTCATAAAGTTCATTTCTGTCCCCGTTCAAAGGTACGTGACTGGAAGAGAGAAGATAAAAGAATGAATTGTGTTTTGATATGTGACGGGTTGCCTTTGAATTATCACTGTTTGGGTTGTTATATTTCATGTGATATCCTTCATCCCCTTTGTACCTTCCATCTCATGATTAGAATTAAATCTGGACTTCTACAATTCTAGTAAAAATTTCTTAGTCCTTATGGTTTGTTGATTTGTATCATTAGAACATAGAACATGTTCAGCCTAGGAACATGACATCAAATTAAACTAATTCCCTCTGCTTACCTTTGCCCCATCTCCCTCTATTCTGGGGCAGCACTGTGGCACAGTTGTTAACACTGCTACCTCACAGCATCAGGGAGCCAGGTTCAATTCCAGTCTTGGGTGTTTGCCTGTGTAGATTTTGTGTGGGGTTCTTCTGGATGTTCCAGTTTCCTCCTACGGTCCAAAGATTAGGGTTAGGTGGATTGGCCATGCTAAATTGCCCCTAGTTTCAGGGGACCAGCTAGAGTAAATGCAGGGGGATGGGGCCTAGGTGGGGTTGTTGACGATGCAGACTCAATGGGCTGAATGACAGTGTAGGATTCTGCACAGTCAGGATTCTATGAACATAAATATAAATTCCTTGCATGTTCATGTGTTTATCTAAAAGCCCCTTAAACACCCTTTTTGTATTTGCCTGCACCAGTACCCCTGGCCATGCATTCAAGATACCTACCACTTCTCTGTGTAAAAAACTTACCCTTGTATTTTCTTTGAACTCACATTAAGTGTATGCCCCCGAGTATTAGGCATTTCAGCTCTGGGAAAAAGGTTCTGACTGCCAACCTTATCTATACCTCTCATAATTTTATAGACTTCTCCCTGGCGTCCCCTCAGGCTCTGCCACTCCAGAGAAAACAACCGTAATTTGTCCAGCCTCTCCTTCTAATCCAGGCAGCAACTTGGTAAACTCATCTGCATCCTCTCTAAAACCTTTATGAACAGGCCCTTCAGCCCACAGTGTTGTGCAGAAGATGATGCCAAATTAAACTAATCCTTCCTGATTACCTTGGCCCTATCTCCCTCTATTCTAGGACGGCACAGTGACATAGTTGTTAGCACTGCTCCCTCAGAGCACCAGGGAGCCAGGTTCAATTCCAGCCTTGGGTGATTGTCTGTATAGAGTTTGCACGTGTCTGCATGGGTTTCCTCCAGATGCTCCAGTTTCCAACGATTAGGTTTAGGTGGGCTGGCCATGCTAAATCGCCCCTTAATTTCAGGACATCATTCCTGTAATGTGGAATTGATCGCAATACTCTAAGTGCTGCCTAACCAAAGTTTGATAAGGCTGCAACATAACATCCTGACTCCTGAAGCGCTCATTGGAAGCTGCCGTCTCTTCTATTGTCCACTGTATAGAAGATGTACAGATCACTGGCAGCTAAGGTTTTATAACTCTTGCAACAATGAGTCCCTTTTTCCCTTTTTAACAAAAAACAGCAGACAGAGGGAGCCATCAGATGGAGAGCTGGAGAGTGCACCTTGCCTCTTTTTGGGGATATATATCTTCTTCCATTCAGACACTTGACAGCTCAGCCAAGGGCCTACACCCATGATCCAGGGGTCCTATGCACTGAGAGTGCCTAGTCTATCAGAAGTCAAGAGTTCAACTGAACGGCAGTGACGGTGGCTAGTTCATTGTCACGTATTAATATGCAGTGAAAAGTATTGTTTCTTATGTGCTGTATAAACAAAGCATACCATTCATAGAGAAAGAAAACAGAGAATGCAGAATGTTATGTTACAATCATAGCTAGGCTGCAGAGAAAGATCTACTTAATGCGAGGTAGGTCTATTCAAAAGTCTGACCGCAGCAGGAAAGAAGCTGTTCTAGAGTCAATTGGTATGTGACCTCAGACTTTTGTATCATTTTCCTGATGGCAGAAGGTGGGAGGACAACAATTTTGGGAGATCCTGTGCTTTGTTTGCTTTACAATCTCAGTGCGTCCCTGATTTTACTGCAACACCGTTGACCCGTCAGTGTCTGAGGAGTCATTCCTTAATCAGCTGCAAACCTCAGTTGAATATTTTGGAGACCATTTGTTTGCCCAATTGCGGAGGTAAGTGGAAAATGGGCTAATTTGCTGTAAACAGGATCAAACAGATTTCATAGAATCCCTGCAGTGCAGAAAGAGACCATTCGGCCCATTGAGTCTGCACTGACCACAATCCAACCCACGCCCTATCCCCAACACCCCACATATTTACCCTGCTAACCCTCCAACATTAGAGTCGATTTATCGTGGCCAATACACCTAACCCGCATTTCTTTCAGATTGTGGGAGGAAACCGGAGCACTTGAAAGAATCCCATGTAAACTCGGGAGAGTTTGTGGGAGAATGTGTAAACTCCACACAGACAGTGACCCGAGGCTGGAATTGAACCCGGATCCCTGGCAGTGTGAGGCAGCAGTGCTAACCACTGTACCGCCATGCTGTGTCTGACTGTGCGCCTGATAATAGGTGGAATCTCACGGATTAAATAAGAAATACGTGAAACTGCATATCGGAAGGATTCATTTGTGATGAATGGTTTGGATTCTGCCCATCAACTCAATCAATTCCCCATTAAATCTCTTCATTCCATTTTCACTCAGGCGTGCTCTGCCCAAAGGCAGGTCGCACAATCTTTACAGTGCAGAAGGAGGCCATTCAGCCCATCGAGTCTACACTGACATTCCCCTGCCTTATCTCTGCATCCATGCACACCTTTTTCAGATCACAATCCAGTTCCCTTTTGAACACATCAAACCCATCTCCACCACCCTCTCAGGAAGTTCATTCCAGACTCTAACCATCTTCTGGGTGAAAATTGTTCTTCAAATCACTTCGACAATTTTTGTCCATTATTTTGAATCTGAGGGGCATTTAATCAGGTCGGAGGTAACGAGTGGAGACCCATTACCCTCCTGCCTTTATTCACTATGTCCGTGGTGGGAATGACCTTACTGACTTGTCAATAACTGGAGGCCCACTTAATGGCCCTTTAGTTCTTGAGTATCCTTGAGTATCCTTTGAATAGTTTCAAACCTCAGGATTTTAAATATCTCCGTCAGAATCATCATACAATGCCTACAGTTCAGAAGGACGCCATTCAGCCCATCAAGCCTGCCTGACAACAATCCATGCAGGATCTCTCCCCATAACCTCACACATTTATCCTATTAATCCCCCTGATACATTAAGGGGAAATTTAACATGACCAATCCACCTAACTTGCACATCTTTGGAGTGTGAGAGGAAACTGGAGCACCTGCAGGAAACCCATGCAGACACGGGGAGAATGTGCAAACTCCCCACAGACACCCAGGGTTGGAATCGAACCAGGGTCTCATGTCTCCTTCTCCTCCAAGGAGAACACTCTCAATCTCACCAATCTATCCTCATGGTTGCTTATCCTTAGAATCATTCTTGTGAATCTTCTCCACAATCTCTTCAACTCCTTCACATCCTTCCTCAGGTGCGACACCCACAACAGGACAGAGTCTCCAGATGAGATCCTGGGCTCTTTGTCCATTGATGGAAATCTCTTCATTGATTCATGGTGAAAATTACGTAACTCAGTCATTATCTCACTTGGTCAGAATAACCATGGTTCAGCACATTGCACTATTGTCTCAAAGTGAGATGGTTGTGGGATCATGCACCACTCCAGAGATTCCAGCTTATAAACCAAGGTGATACTCTCAGGACAGTACTAATGGAGCCCTGCACTATTTGAGGTTTAAGTTTATTTATTGGTGTCAGAAGTAGACTTATATTAACTCTGCAATAAAGTGACTATGAAAATTCCCTAGTTGCCACACTCTGGCGCCTGTTCAGGTACACTGAGGGAGAATTTAGCATGGCCAATGCACCTAATTTGCACATCTTTTGAACTATGGGAGGAAACTGGAGCACCCGGAGAAATCCCACGTAGACATAGGGAGAATGTGCAGATGCCACACAGATAGTGAACCAAGGCTGAAAATGAACCTGGGTCTCTGGCACTATGAGGCAGCAGTGCTAACCACTGTGCCACCGTGCTGTCTTTTGGACCAGAAGTTGATTCATAGTTGTGACTGCCTCCTCAGATGAAAGTGAAAGATCCCTTTGCTCATTTTCAAAGATAATTGGGGGAAGTCCTTCCTTCTTTCTCCGACAGTAGCTGTGCCTCAATCACATTGCTGTTTGTAGGAGCTTGCTGGGCACAATGCTGGATTCCCTGACAATACTAAACAAATTTTGGAAGTGCCTGACTGGCGTTGAAGAGCACTGGGACATTGTGAGATTATGGAAGGTACTTTAGAAATGAACGTTCTTTGTTAAAACACTGAAAGAAATAACAGTCTGACGAAGGGTGATCCAGATTGGAAATGTTGGCTCTATTCTCTCTCCACAGATGATGTCAGACCTGCTGAGATTTTCCAGCATTTTCTGTTTTTATTTCAGATTCCAGCATCCTGAACTCGAAAAGAGCCTATCCGATATATCTTGCCACACACACAATACTGTTATAAAGCTTCTATTGAAGTGTTGTTTCATTGTTTTAATTCAATTCACCATATTTTCATCTGATCTGTTATAAATAGCAACTGAGTGTATTGTAACCTCTCTCCTTTGAGGACTCTGGGTCTGTATTTGAAGGAGTTTAGAAGGATGAAGGGGGATTTCATTGAAGCTTACAGAATACTGGGAGGCCTGAATTGAGTAGAAGATGTTTCCATTAGTAGGAGGGACTATGATATGGGGTGCTGCCTCAGAGTAAAGGAACAACCCTGTAGAACCGAGATGAGAATATATTTCTTCGGCCAGAGGGTGGGGAGCCTATGGAAATCATTGCCACAGAGGGCTCTGGAGGCCGTGTCACTGAGTGTAATGAAGACAGAGATAGATAGGTTCTTGATTGGGATCAATGTAAAGAGAAAACACTGGAAAATCTCAGCAGATTTGGCAGCATCTTTCCCCGTCAGGGTGCAAAGCAATGCTGTTGATTGGTCCAAAGTGACGCTTGACACTACCAAACTCCTCTTTAAATTGGGCCTTAGACTTGACAATTCTGGGAGAGGCCAAAAGGAAAAGATGGGAGAATAGGGCCGAGAAACTTCTCAGCCATGGTCGTCAGATGGAGCAGACTCCTCGGGCTGAATGGCCTGATTCAACTCCAATCTCTTATAGAATAGAATCATAGAATCTTACAGTGCAGAAGGAGGCCATTTGGCTCATCGAGTCTGCACCGAACAGAACTCCACCCAGGACCTATTCCCATAACCCCACATATTTACCCTGCCAATCATCCTGACACTCAGGTCAATTTAGCATGACCAGTCAACCTAACCTGCACATCTTTGGACCGCGGGAGGAAACCAGAGCACTGGAGGAAACCCATGCAGACACAGAGAGAGTGTGCAAACTCCACGCGGACAGTCACCCGAGGCCGGAATCGAATCCTGACAGTGTGATTTAGATTTGATCTGATTTATTATTGTCACATGCATTAGTATACAGTGAATAGTATTGTTTCTTGCTCGCTGTACAGACAAAACATACCATTCATAGAGGAGAAAAGAATGCAGAATGAAGTGTTACAATTACAATTAGGATGTAGCAAAAGATCAACGTAGTGCAAGGTAGATCCATTCAAGAGTCCAAGAGTCTGATGGGCAACAGAGAAGTTGAAATTGTTTGGTACATGACCTAGAGTAATGTATCTTTTTTCTGACAGAAGAAGGTGAAAGAGAATGTGTCTGGCGTGAATGGGGTCGTTGATTATGCTGGCTGCTTTTCCAAGGCAGCAGGAAGTATAGACAGAGTCAATGAGGCAGCAGTGCCACTGTGCCATCCCAGATTATGATCTTATAGTGTTTTAGTAGACAAGTTTTGAGCTGGTTGAGGAAAATCTCCATTGGCCTGAGTGAAAATTGAAGGTTTTGAGCTTGCCAGGACAAAGACAATAATATATTTCACTGTCACTGATATGTCTAAATTCCTTTTTCTGGCTTTATAGCACTGTGAATATTAATAAAAAATATATAGCGTTAATGCAATCTTTCCACCAACAGCCGATAACAAATGAAAGTACCTGCCAGTTGTGAGATCTATTTATGCTAACAGCATCAATACGCCCACGAGATAGAGATGTACATTTTGTCGACACTGATTCAGGTGATATGGCATCCACCCAGCACACAACTGACATTCCAATTAGAATTACTTAAAATTGTCAGCACAGAAGCCTACATCTCAGCCCGGCTGTTCTCTGCTAGAATTAAGGCTCCACGTCACTGTCTGCCGAATCCTATCAGCATAACCTTCAATTCCTTGCGCCCTTATCTAACCTAACTCATTTCCTTTCATCTAGACGTCAAAGAAAGAAGAGTTGGCATTGAAATTGCAGTCAACACAGTGAGAATAAATATTCATCTGGTGACAAGGCTCCCGAACATCACTTACCAACTTTATTAGAAACTTACCTGGAAACATACACTGCTCGGTGCATGCCCACATTTAAATGGTAATTGGATAAACATATGGGTGATATTGGAATAGTATAGGTTAGATGGACTTTAGATTGGTTTCACTGGCCGGCGCAACATCGAGAGCTTGTACTGCGCTGTAACGTCCTTTGTTCTGTATTCATTCTTTTAAGCAGCACAGTGGTTAGCACTGCTGTCTCACAGCACCAGGGACCCAGGTTCGATTCCTGGCTTGGGTCACTGTCTATGCGGAGTTAGCACGTTAGAACATAGAACATAGAACATTACAGCACAGAACAGGCACTTCGGCCTTCGATGTTGCGCCGACCAATATAAAAAGCAATGCCCCTCCAAACTAAACCATTCCCTTCTCTTCCATATCCGTTCTCTCCCTGTCCGCGTGGGTTTCTTCCGGATGCTCTGGTTTCCTTCCACGGCCCAAAAGTTGAGTTGGTTTGATGTTAAATGCTCCCTCAGCGTACCCAACCAGGTACTGGAGTGTGGCGACTAGGAGATTTTCACAGTATTTAAGTGTTAATGTAATAGATAAACTTTGAAAAAAAAACATTTTTTTCCCAGCAAGTATTTGAAAAATAATAATTGCTTTTAATTAAAATAAAAACAAGTGTATTCATAGAACAACATGGTGGTACAATGGTTAACAGAGCCGCCTTACAGTGCCAGGGACCTGGGTGCGATTCCCGGCTTGGATCGCTGTGTGGATTTGCATGTTCTCCCCATGTCTGTGTGGGTTTCCTCCAGGTGTTCTGGTTTTCTCCCACAATCCAACAGTGTGTGAGTTAGGTTGATTGACCATGCTAAACTGCCACTTAGTGTCAGCAGAACTAGCAGGGTAAATATGTGGGGTTATGGGGGTAGGGTCTGGGTGGCATTTTTGTCTGTGCAGACTTGATGGGCCGAATGGCCTCCTTCTCCACTATAGCGATTCTAGGATTCTATGAAAAGGCACTAAAACAAAGGCAGTTCACATGCTAATGACTACAGTTTTAATGGTTTCATCCCATCCCCCTCCATTCCACAAAGTCTGAAAGCAATAAAGTATGTATGAATTTGGCTCAATAATGAATGGTCCTTACTGTTGGACATGGTATCGAACAGCCCTTGCTTATTACCTGCAAATACAGGAAGGCAGAAATAACATTACAGATGCAGAAGATCTGTTGGCTCTTCAAACCCAATTCTGAATACAAGTGGGTAATCAACATTTATTATCTGAAATTACTCAGTCCCATTACATCAGCCTTTACTCCAGTTATGTCCAGTCTGTCGAGTCTGCCAATCCAGCTGTACAAGTCCAGGCGAACAATACGGTTACCCAAAGGGCAATTCTGATCATTTCCAAATGATATTTGCTTTTAAAACCAATCTAAATTATATGGGCAGCCCACGGAGCTCAAAACCCTCCTTCTCTACCAAGCACCAATGTGACTAATCTACGATTAGACTGATGTGCCTATTAACTCATTTAGCATCTTCATTCTTGCATTTCTCCTTCTAATGCATAAATACATTTCGCAAATTGAAAGGAAGAGAATGAGAGGAGGGGAGGGTTGTAGAGGGAATGATTCTCCGACTTGGTCACGCCTTCAGCAGATCGCACCGATACCAGAGAAGAACGCGCAGGGCGACAAACCAGTTTCTCACCCGGCGCCGAAAAGTTTGATTTGATTTGATTTATTATTGTCACAGGTATTAGTATACAATGAAAAATATTATACAGTATAAATACAAAAAGTTTTTGTTTGCCCACTATACAGACAAAGCATACCATTCATAGAGAAGGAAAAGAAAGAATGCAGTGTTACAGTCATAGTTAGGGTGTAGAGAAAGATCAACTTAATGCGAGGTAAGTCCATTCAAAAGTCTGATGACTGCAAGGAAGAAGCTGTTTATGAGCCAGCTGGGACGTAACCTCAGACTTTTTTCTTCCTGATGGCAACAGGTAGAAGAGATAATATCCAGGATATGTAGGATCCTTAATAAAGCTGGCTGCTTTTCTGATGCAGAAGGAAATATAGACAGAGACAATGGATGGGAGGCTGGTTTGTGTGGTGGACTGAGCTTCATTCACAGTCCTTTGTAATTTCTTGTAATCTTGGGCAGAGCAGGAGCCATGCCAAGCTGCAATACAACCAGAAAGAATGCTTTTTATGGTGCATCTGTAAAAGTTGGTGAGAGTTGTAGCTGATGTGCTAAATTTCCTTAGTCTTCTGAGAAAGTAGAGGCATTGGTGAGCTTTCTTAACTATAGTATCGATGGAAGGAGGTAGAAGAGAATATGTCCGGGGTGTGTGGCGTCCTTTAAATTTACAATTTCTTTCTAATGGCATGTACTTGCACCGACACTATAATTAAGAAAGTCCACCACCCACTTTATTTTCTCAGAAAACTAAAAACATTTAACATGTCAGCTACAACTCTCACCAACTTTTACAGTTGCACCATAGAAAGCATTCTTTCTGGTTGTATCACAGCTTGGTATGGCTGCAAGAAATTATAATGGATCGTGAATTGAAGCATGGTAAAACGGTATAATATTGACTGCATTTCAATCTTATTAGCAAGTTTAACATGCAACTCTCCCCCCTCTCGGAATGCAGCCTCCTTTCCAGTGGGACCTCACATGGCGCAAGTCACTACAAACCCTGTAAAATGTGGTTCAGGTGCAGAAGTTGAGAGAGAGAGTGAAAAGGTGAGTACTGCTCCACACCAACTTTCAGGGTACAAAAGTGTGGGTCAGGATGGGACAAGGGGAGATCTCAAGGGCGCAGGGGCTTTGGGGGAGATATTCGGGCTGGGCTAAGAGTTCTCAGGTTGGGGGTCACTGTTGGGTTGGGATCATAAGGTTAGCATTCTCTCTCCCTGCTGTAAAATCTCTGAGGGGTTCCAGAGGTTGAAGTCAGGTCTCACTGATGTTGCACCCTCTGCCAACGCCAGCATCTCTACATCATGACCCATCTGCTGGACAGGCTCTGTGGCTTATTGCGGCCATCCCATTGTAGGTCCCACTAACAGTAACAAGCACCTATCAGCAGTCATTCCAACCCAAGGAGCTGAGCTCCTATTAACACGGATCCTCGTACTGCATGGACTCTACACGTGCTCCCGACAGTGGCTCCATTTCATGGAAGTCAGGCGGATCCTCCCTCCCACCTGTCTGAACTGCACATCATGTCTGGAAGCTAGTATGCAAGAAACAATACTTCTCACTATATACTAATATGAGAGATTAATAAATCAAATCAAATCAAATCAAAGACACAAAAGTCTAAAGTCATTGACCAACCAAGAACAGCTTCTTCCCTGCTGACTTCTGAATGGACCTACCTCACATTAAGTTGATCTTTCTCTACATCCTAACTATGATTGTAAACTGCATTCGGCACTCTTTCTTCTCCTTCTCTATGAATGGTATGCTTTGTCTGTATAGTGCGCAAACAAAAATTTTTGTATTTATACTGTATAATATTTTTCATTGTATACTAATACATATGACAATAATAAATCCCAGGAGGGGAGGAGGGTGCACACAAGTGTGTACTGCAAGAGTCCATCAATGAGAGACTTCTCACAGCCACTCTTCCAGTCTAGATGAGTGCCAGAGTGCTGAGTCCAATCTGTCATATGCTCCCACCAATGTCCTGTAATATCTGGGGGCAGGGGGAGAGTCAGGCGGGGAGCGGGGGGGGGGGGGGGGAGTGGAGGGTGATGGGGGGCTGCCTATCTAGGGGGGTGTCAAGACATGGGGAAAATTTGTGCCACAGACTAGACTTCTGCACTGGGAGTGCAGGTGCCACATCGTGTGAAGGGAGCCATGAGCAAGGCCATTACTGATCACAAGGAGGTCTGGGCAGTGCCTGTGGCTGCTGAGATGGTGATGTGGTAAGCGTTGGCATCCAATTGAGGTGGTGAAAGGCATTGAGGATGGTATCGGTTTGCCAGGGTCCAGACTCCTGGAGACATGCAGCACGGTGGCACAGTGGTTAACACTGTTGCTCCACAACGCCAGGGACCCAGGTTCAATTCCCGGCTTTGATCACTGCCTGTGTGGAGACTGCATGTTCTCCCCATGCCTGAGTGGGTTTCCTCCAGGTGTTCTGATTTCCTCCGATAGTCCAGTAGACGTGCTGGTTAGGTGCATTTGCCATGCTAAACTCTCCGTTAGTGTACCCAAACAGGTGCCAGAGTGTGGCAACCAGGGGATTTTCACAATAACTTAATTGCGGTGTTGATGTAAGTCTACTTGTGACTAATAACTAAACAAGGGATGCAAGGAGGAGTTGAGGAGTGGATAACTTTATGGACTGTCTCTCTGTTTTTCTCCCTCTCGCTCCTCCGCACTCCAACCCGCAACTCTCCAGACCAAGCACAACTTCTGGTACGGTGCCAGCAGAACTGGCAGTAATCACCATCACTGATGGTATGGGTGACAAATGTCACTACTTATGCCAGGGCCAGCCCCAGACCAGGTGGCACGTTGCTGGGCTTGCCAAGCTGTAGCCTGGGATGGAGCAGCCTTGCTGTTCAGGAGAGACAGGGTGGGTTTGGACTGTGCTCTGCAGAGGAAGCTGAAGACGAGGTCATGGTCAGGCTGTGTAGGTTCATGAGGGGTGTGGGTGGGGTACATTGAAAATGTCCACGCCCCTTGGTTGTGGGGGCCTATCACAAGGGGGATGCAGTTTTAGGGTGCAGGACAGGGGTCTCAGAGGGGATCTGAAGGGGGGAGTCAGCCACCAGTAGGTGGCGAGGATCTGGGATGCTGTGTGTAGGATGGGCAGTGGTTTGCCTGATGAAGCTTACAACGTATTCAGCCCAGCACCTGGAGTCCTGCAGCATCCAGGGATATGAGGCAGGATCTGGGGAATGGGATTCACATGACTTCAGCAGTAGGTATCATTGGTGTAGACTTGGTGATCATCTATGCTTCAATGGATGTGGGTGGGATACAAGGCTATGGGACATGGGTCACAGATCGCTCTGGGGTGCAATAATCATACATCATTGTCATTTACAGTGCATCTATTACACTCTCCCTAACTACAATATGCACCTTCACCCAGGCCCATGTAGTGAGCTTAAAACTTAATCTTATGTGGCCTACCATACATCTAAGTGCCATCCCAGGATATACATCGGAGGTGGAGGCAGTGAACAGTGTTCCATGTTTCAGGGCCTGTGATGCCCTTGGCAGGCCTGCCCTGGAGGCCTGAAACCTGAAGAGCCCCAGTTGACGTTGAGGCATCACGCATGCAAACGTGTTACCCAGCTCAGCCCATTGTCCATGAGGTGTGCCAGTGACAGGAAGGAGGGATTCGGAAAGGCTGGTGATGCTGGGGGGTCTCCTGGGTGGAGGATCCCGGCATGAGCTCCAACCGTCCCTCCTCTGTTGGAGTGCTCAGGGGCCCCTAGGACACTCCGTGGGTTAGAGGGGCAGCTGGAGTGAGCTCCAGAATCCGATTCCCCTGGTCCTGAAGGCCCAGCATTGTCTGCATCAGGATGTGCGAGCCCTCAGCAATAGCCCTCTGGGTGTGGATCCAGTTCTGGAACCCTCTGCAAAGGCCCAGTGTGTCTCAAGCATGCTCTCGGGGCCCTCAGCGATGGTACTCTCAGACTCAGCCGTGCCTTAGACCCTGTCCCAGTGGCTACCATTTCCTGCCTCAGGCTTCACTGCAGTGACCACCCTTGCAGTTGTTGGCCTTGGTGCCACTAGTACTACCTTCTTTACCTGAAGGCTGTTAGATCCCTCCAAACAGCCTTGCAATTAGGAGAACGTTTCCGGCACCCCCTCCTGCAATACCCCGGCTCTGCTTCTGCATCTCCAACAGCTCCCGGAGAACTTATTCCCAGTGGCTCGGCACCGAGCTGGGGGCCAGCTGTTTCCTTGGATCTGGCAGAGTACAGTCTGCCCCATTACCAGCAGCTCCGAGATGACCCTGAAGCCTGTCTGCTAATTTCACCCACTGAGGTGCGTCTCTCTGTGTTGGTGGATGGTGTGGGTGACGCCTTTGATGCCTGTTCAGTGCTTTCCTCCGAGGCACGTGTAGGAGTTCGTAAGAAGGTGGCACAAAACCTCTCAGGGCCTGGCCTCATCTGAGGGCGGCACGGTGGCATAGTGGTTAGCACTACTGCTTGACAGCTCTAGGGTCCTGGGTTCGATTCCCGGCTCGGGTCACTATCTGTGTGGAGTTTGCACATTCTCCTAGTGTCTGCGCGGGTTTCCTCCGGGTGCTTCGGTTTCCTCCCCCAGTCCAAAGATGTGTGGGTTAGGTTGCTAAGAAATTGCTCCTTAGTGTCCAGGGATACACAGGTTAGAGGGATTAGTGGGTATAATATGTAGGGATATCAGGATAGGACCTGGGTGGATTGTGCTGGGCGAGACTCAATGGGCCGAAGAGCCTCTTTCTGCACTGTGGGATTCTTTATAGGGTTCTATGATTGATGTTGCTCCTACAATAGTGCAGTGCAAGTGGGAACATGTGTCTGGGTAGGTTGCAATGTGCTCGGGCAAGGTCATGTAGATGAAGGTTTTGTAGATCCTCAATTCTGTGCCCATGCTGACCTCACTGTCACTCGCTGCCTCCCCGAGAGTTCCATCGCCCACTCCTCAAAAGGGGTCAGGAGCTGCAACCCAGGAATTCTGCTGCCTGCCTTCACGTTCGCCACTGTTATAGGCCGTTTTCTCCTGTGGCAATAAAAGGGAATCACTGAATGCCTGATCGGTGGTGAGTCCGGAGGATCGGGAGACAGGTTGCAAAGGCTGATATTGTGCCACGTGAGGCAGAGGTTGTAATGGGGGGAGAATTTGAAGGGTTTGGGGGGGGGGCGGAAGAGAGGTCGGGTGCCGGATGGCCGCAGGGTTTCATGGCTTGGATTGAGAACAAAGAACAAAACAGCACGGGAAACAGGCCCTTCGGCCCAACGAGCCCACACCGTCACCTCAATGTTCCCACTTCTACCCATGATCCCTGTCTATGTTTATAGGTTTATGCAAATTTGAGACAATTTAGGGAGAATTTGTTCTGCCAATCAGCCTAAGAGCACATCTTTTGGATGTGGGAGGAAACCGGAGCACCCAGAGAAAACCCACTAAAGCACGGGGAGAATGCGCAAGGTGGTCATTTCAGATTTTATGGTTGGGATTGATGCCAGGAGGAGACAGATAGACCCTCACCCTTCCCTCCGGAATGTGGTTGTTCATCTTCTTCCAGCATTGGGAGCTGGTCTTCAGTGTCAGGCCGCGGGCAGAGACTGCCATGGTCACCGCATCTGAGGCCACACTGGAGTCCCAACTCTGCTCTCCTCAGGGGTTTAAGATGGCCTACCTCTCCTGCACAGCCATCCTAAGTCTCCCTCAGTGAAATGTGGGGCTGATCTGTGTGCTGCCAACCTCCTGATGTGCCTGGCAGTGAACGCTGAGGGAACGTTTAACTGTAACTCCCTCTCGTCAACTGCGCACAGCTGTAGCCAGGGGTGAGTCAAACACCTGGAGACTCCATAGCAACGGGGTTTTCACAGTGAGGTTCATTCAGTGCCAGAGGATGGCGGCTAGAGTGAGACCGAAGAGATCGCCGCAGACACTCCTGTTATCTCACTTAGAAATCTTTTGGGAGAATTTGCCCAAGGAGTATTGATTTTGCTCAAAATATGCTGACCATTAATTATAAAATCCCAACAGTGCAGAAAGAGGCCATCTGGCTCATCGAGAATGAACAGTGGCACGGTGGTTAGCACTGTTGCCTCACAGCGCCAGGGACGCGGGTTCGATTCCAGCCTTGGGTGACTGTCTGTGCAGAGTCACAGAGCCCGATTTTACCATTTTGATTCCAAGTGCTGAAGCTGGCTGTAATTCAGATCCGACTTGGCAACCTGTTCCCAGGCACACGCGCAGTGAAAACAAAAATTGAAAAATGCACCCCTGTCTCATTGCTCACGGGCTGCAAAACATCAGATAAAGCAGCCCAGGAATGAAAAGTGGGAGCCATGGCCCCATAAGCCCACCCCCTCTTATTCACCCATCTTCTCACTAACCCAGACTGATCACAACCCTCTGCCCCCTTCCCTGCACCTCCCCCACCAATCACCCGCAGAGTGATAACGGACCCCCCTTTCCCCCCTCACTGGTCACCTGCAGAGTGGCAGTGGTCTGCCCTGCCCCTGATACCCCATCCCACTCCACCAGAGATTCATCTGGCCTCCCTCCTCAACTCCCCAAACCCCCATGAGAGAGCAATTGGGCTTCCTTCTCCCTGAGATGCATCTGCCCACCTCCCTCCTCCCCCCCACCAGAGATGCATCTGTCCATCTCCCTCCTTCCCCCCCACCAGAGATACATCAGACCCATCCCCCTCCTTCCCCCCCACCAGAGATACATCTGCCCACCTCCCTCCTTCCCCGCACCAGAGATACATCAGACCATCTCCCTCCTTCCCCCCCACCAGAGATACATCTGCTGCCTCTCTCCTTCCCCCATCAGAGATACATCTAATCCACCTCCTTCTTCCCCCACCTCACCAGGGATACATCTGCTCACTTCCCTCCTCCCTCCCACCAGAGATACATCTGACCCACCTCCCTCCTTCCCCCCCCAGAGATGCACCTGGCCCACCTCCCTCCTCCCCCCACCAGAGATGCACCTGGCCCACCTCCCTCCTTCCCCCCCACCAGAGATACACCTGGCCCACCTCCCTCCTCTCTGCCCCCTCCAGAAGAGAGCAATCAGACATCCCTCCTCTTTCCCCCCCCCCCACTTCCAACCAAAGAATGATTGGGCCTCCTTCCTCTCTCCATCCCCACTACCACCAATCCCCCACACCAGAGAGAATGATCTGGCCTGTCTGCTCCCCCCACCCTGCTCACCCCACCACTGATCTGAGCCGGAGAGCAGCTGGAAACTCTGAACTTACCTCTTCCGAAGTTGGAGTGCCTGAAACAGACCTTTATTGAGCAGGTCTGTTTTGCGCCAAACCTGGATGGGGAAATGCTGGTGAAGTTGGCTGGGCAGACTATTAATCCAAGTTAAATACATGCAGATGCATTTAAATCGACCTTGCATCGTTTCGGGCCTGAGTCGGATCACAGCCATTTTCAGGCCTTGGTAAAGTGGACATCTGCGAGACATGGGCTCCGATCACACTACTTGCCTCACACCTGACTTTACCAAGTTTTCATGCCCGTATGGTAAAATTGCGCTCACAGGCTCTGTTTTCCACATGTCTATGTGGGTTTTCTTTGGGTGTTCCAATTTCCTCCCAAAGGAAATTGGAAGTCCAATTTCCAAATTGGAAGTTGCAGTCCAAATTTCCAATTTGGTCCAAAGATGTCCAAAGATGTGTAGGTTAGGAAGATTGGTCGTGGTAAGCTGCCCCTTAGTGTCCAAAGATGTGTGAGTTAGGGGGATTAGTGGGGTAAATGGGCAGGGTTAGGGTGTGGGCCTGGTTAAAATTCTCTGTCTGACAGTTGATGCAAATCGGATGGGCCAAATGGCCTCCTTCTGCACTTTAGGGATTCTATGATTCAACTTCTGTATCTTCAAACTGTCTGTGTGGAGCTTGCACATTCTCCTCGTGTCTGTGTGAGTTACCTCCAGGATGCTCTGGTTTCCTCCCACAGTCCCAAGATATACAGGTTAGGTGCATTAACTATGCTAAATTGCCACTTAGTAGCCAAAGATGTGCAGCTTAGGTGGACTGTCATGCTAAATTTTCCCTTTGTGTCCCAAGATATATAGGTTATGGGGATTAGCCTGGAAAATGTATGGGGTTACAGTTATGGGGATTGGACAGGGAAGAGGGCCAGGGTAAGAGAGTGGGTACAGAGCCAATGGGCCGAATGGCCTCTCCTGCATGTAGGGATTCTATTCTCTTCTACTCTATTCTAATCAGATCATCCCTCAATCTTCTACGCGGGACAAATCCAACCCGGACAAATACCATCCAATCAGTCCACTGTCACTCATCAATAAAGTGATAGGAGGGGTCATCAACAGTGTTATCAAGCAGCCCCTGCTTAGCAATATCTTGCTCAGTGATGCCCAGTTTGGGTTTCACCAGGGTCATTCCATTCCTGACATCATTACAGCCTTGGTTCAAACATGAAAAACAGAGCTGATGAGGTTGGAGTGACAGCCCTCGACATCAAGGCTTCATTCGACCAAGTGTGGCATCAAGAAGCCTGAGCCAAACTAGAATGAGTTTCAGAGGGCAAACTCTCTGCTGGTTGGAGTCATACCTAGTGCATAGGAAGGTGGTTGTGGAGGGTCAGTCATTTCAGCTCCAGGACAGCTCTGCAAGAGTCTCTAAGGATAGTGTCCTGGGCCCAACCATCTTCAGCTGCTTCATCAATGACCTTCCCTCCATCATAAGGATCAGAAGTAGGGATGTTCACCAATGATTGCACAATGTTCAGCACAATTTGGGACTCCTCAGGTACTGAAGCAGTTCAAATGCAACAAAATCTAAACAATATCCAGGTTTCAACCCACAGAACACAGACTGCAGCGATTCGAGAAGGCAGCTCACCACCACCTTCTCAAGGGCAACTAGGGATGGACAATAAGTGCTGGCCAGCCAGCGACGCCCATGTCCCATGAATAAATGTAAAAAAAAACTCAAAGAAACCAAAGAGAGTTGATGCAGCTTATAGTCTGACCCTCTGGAGTCTAATGGCTCCTCAGCTATAACCAGATTGGTCAGCAGATGACAGTTCCTAATAGAGCTCCCTGAAGAGAATGGGAGGTAAAATGGAGCACACGCTTCAGACTAATATTCCTCGTCAGTGTATAATTTTGTATGAGGAGATCGTTTTGATCAGCTCAGATGAGTTCTTCCTTCCTGCAAACCTGTTAAAATACATGTCACACAATCTCATTATTTGTGATATGCCTGGGTTATCACGCTTGTAGACAGATGTTGAACATCAGCAATAATGCAGAAATTACTGAACCCGTCACTGTAGATCTCAAGGATAAATATGAATACTTAATTCCCATGTTGTACAAGGTTGAAATATTTGAATTTCTAATGTGTGGCTTGGTGCTTAAGTAGAAGCTGAAGTGGAGCGGTAATGTGGCACGTGGGTTATCAGGGAAAGTCATGCACAACATCACGTAGTTTAACTTGATACTTTTTAACACTTTCGCACAACAACATCCTGAGATTAGAAAAAGAACCTGCTTCAACAGAAATCTCTCACATTGCAGGAAAATTCCAAGGTAGAATTCAGCAGACATGCAAAGAAATCAACTTTGCGCCCTCATCATCTGGCACTGGCAGGGTTATAACATCTTCAGCAGCACAATGGCACAGTGATTAGTACTGCAGCCACACACTGCCAGGGACCCGGGCTCGATTCTGGCCTCGAGTCATTGTCTATGTGGATTTTGCATGTTCTCCCCTTGTCTGCCTGGGTTTCCTCGGAGTGCTCCGTTTCCTCCCACAATCCAGAAGATGTACGGGTTAGGTTGATTGGCCATGCTAAATTGTCCCTTTGCGTCAGGGGGATTAAATAGGGCAAAAACACGGGATTAAGGGAATTAAGCCTGGGTGGGATTGTTATTGGTGCAGGTGCAATGGGCCAAATGGCCTTCTTCAGCACTGTCAGGATTCGACGATTTCTATGTAAGTAGGGTTGGAGACCTCACTGTGTTTCCAATAATGACAGTGCAGTTGGATTCTATTTTTAAAGGGTCCTTTCTTTTGGTGTACAAAGTGTCCGTATGTTCCATGCGATGGCCCTTTCCAATATAGAGATGAAGTACTTAGGACCCTGCTTCTCGTCATAGATTAGGGCTGGTCTGATACGAAGTTGTGTTCAATCTCAGTGACTCCATAGGCTTGACAATTAAGATATACCTAAAATTATTTCTGAGAAAGGAGAGAGTGTTGTGTCACAGCTTGGTATGACTCCTGCTCTGAACAAGACCACAACAAACTACAAAGCGTTGTGAACATAGCCCAGTCCATCACGCAAACCAGCCTCCATCCATTGACTCTGTTTACACTTCCTACTGTCTCGGAAAACAGCCAGCATTATCAAAGATCCCATGCAACCCAGACATTCTCTCTTCCACCTTCTTCCGTTGGGAAAAAGATATAAAAATCTGAGGTCACATACCAACCGATTCAAGAACGGTTTCTTCCCTGCTGGTGTCAGACCTTTGAATGGACCTACCTTATATTAAGTTGATCTTTCTCTACACCCCAGATTGTAACATTACATTCTACACCCTCTCCTCTCCCTCTCCCCTGTGTACTCTATGAATGGCATACTTTGCATAGTATGCAAGGAACAATAATTTTCACCGTATCCAATACATGTAACAATAATAAATCAAATAAAAAAAATGAAAGAAGCTTTAGGGACGTGTTAAAGAATGAAATTGGGAAATTAGACTGGTGGGATATTTAGAAATGTGATAGAGTAAGGAACAAGTTACTCATAGAGATACCAGTCACAAGTATTGACCGGTTAGTTAATTGCAGGTGGTACTGCCTACAGGTATCCATCGAATATTAATAGATATGTATTCACATCCAATTGCTGGATAGAGGGCAGGAATGTGAAATGAAGCTGGTTAGCCCTCCCCATAACCTAAGGATCCATTTGAGAAGAAAGCTAAATCTCCCTCCTACTTTTAAAATTGTTCGTGAAATGCAGTAACTCAAACCAATCACTTCAACCAATCCTTACCTTTCTATCTATAACTAGAGACGTCTCCTCACGCAGAAACATGTACGGCACCATCTGATTGAAGGATTACAGAGAATTGTATACAACACTGGAAAGAATTTGCTTTCGTTTCACACTCTTGTCTCCGAGATAGAAAGATGCATGTTCAAAGAAAGCATGGACAGAGTGGATATGGAGCAACTGTTCCCCTGTTGAAGGGTCAGTCATGAGGGGATATAGGTTCAAGATGAGGGGCAGGAGGTTTAGGGGGGAATGTAAGGAAAATTGCTTTCGCTCAGAGGGTGGTGATGGTCTGGAATGCGCTGCCTGGGAAGGTGGTAGAGGCCTCACATCCTTTAAAAAGCATCTAGATAAGCACTTGGCACATCATAACTTAGCTATAGGTCAAGTGATGGTAAATGGGAGTAGGTGGGTGGTCAGGAGTTCCTCACATATTGGTGTAGACTTGATGAGCCTAAGATCTCTTCTGCACAGTACAATTCTATGATTCAAACCTCATTCCAGAATCTTGAGCAGATATTTAGACTGGCACTTGTAATTCCAAGGGAATGCTGCATGGTCAGAGGTGCTGTCTTTTAGATGTGGTATTACACCAAGGTTTCATTAGTCCTCTCAGCTGTAGATAAAAGATCCCATGGCAGTATTTGGAAGAAGATGGGGAAGTTTCTCCCAAGCCAATATTTATCCCTCAAGCAATATCACTGAAACAAAGGGAAAGATTTTCCGGCCCTTTGCTCGGCCCCTAATCCAGAAAATCCCACTTGGGATCAATGGACGTTTTCATGATCTGTCTCCCGCCCCCTCACTTGCTACGATTCACCTGGTGGGAAAACTAACCCCCACCTCCCCCACCCCCAGTCTATCTGGAAATATTTTACCACTGTGAAATCTTGCTGTGCTCAATTTGTCACAATTCCTACATAACACAATGGCCATACCTCAGAAAACCTCGGATAGCTGTAAAACAGCATGGTGATGTAGTGGTTAGCACTGCTGCTTCACAGCTCCAGGGGACCCAAATTCAATTCCTAGCTTGGGTCACTGTCTGTGCGGAGTTTGCATGTTCTCCCCATGTCTGCATGGGTTTCCATGACTGGGTTCTCTGGTTTTCTCCCACAGTCTGAAAGATGTGCTGGTTAGGTGCACTGGCTATGCTAAATTCTCCTCAGTATGTGTGAACAGGCGCCAGATGTGGCAATTTGCGGATTTTCACAGTAACGTCATTGCAGTGTTAATGTAAGTCTACTTGTGGCACGAATAAATAAAGTTTTAACTTTAACTTTTAAGCACTCTGGGATCTCTTGAGGTTGTGACGTGCTACATAAATGCACCCGATGCTCCGCTTTCCTCCCACACTCAAAGATGTGCAGGTCAGGTTGATTGGCCATGCTAAATTGACCCTATCATGAAGGGAGTACAGAGCAAATATGTAGGTTATAGAATAGAGCCTGAGTAGGATTGTGGTCGGTACAGATTCGATGGGCTGAATGGCCTCTTATTCTATGATCCAGCTATCTATCTATCTATTTATCTATCCATCTATCTCTTTCCAAGTGTTGCTTTCATTGGTTGAATGGGCTCTGCCACAGGTTCCAATGGGTTAACATTGATAATTTTATCTGATTTCTGCCTACCGTATTACACAGTAACCTCAGAGGTCCATCTGGAGATATACATACATAACATTATTGAGTTACAAAGCCAGTGTGTGTGTAGTAATGTAATTTAATCAGTGCAATGTAATCTGGCCTTTGCTGCTTTCCGTGTGTGCTAGGGAGAAGGAGGATGATATCATCACTACATTGCTCATTACCTCCAGTGATTTGTTGCTCTGAGATTCTCATGGTGCCAATGACTCACTCTTGCTGATTGAAGGGCCAGTCTGCTTTGTCTCCGGGATGTAGGCTGGATCTGGCGGGTGAGAAAATAGACGCGGGGGAAGAGACAATAGGAGATCACAGATAGATTGTTGGTCGTGGGAGAAGAGGCAGAGATCACAGGAATTGCGATTGAGATTGCGCTGAGAGGCTGCAACACAGAATGTGGGAAATCGGGAATGAAGACCCAGTGACCTCATGGTGGTGTGATTCCTGAAGAGGTCACGTGCCAGAAGCAAGAGAATTCACTCTGGAGTGTGGGGAGGGTACAAGTATGTATTTGCTTCTCCAAGAATGAATAAAGTATTGTTTGTTATAAGTGCTTGGTCACCAATCTTTGAGAAAATCTACCAGGTGGGATTGTTATTACCTGGGTGAGGTTGTTGATGGTGCACGATTATTAGGTCTCCTTCTACCCTGTAGGAATTCTATGAGTCTATAGAGATATTGCAGGAAATGAGAGATGACAAGGCAGTCATGAGGGCTTGCAATTGTAAGGTCAAATGTTTGGGGATTGTAGTAACAGATTATAGCAGCTTTGCTTGAGGGAAGTGTCAAGGGGAAACACCAACAGCCGACAGCCTCATTTAAATATTATAATAATTTCTTCTTGGGCATTCTTGAGGATTTCTTCTTGAAATCCTCAGGGGAGAGGATGACTTGCTTCCACTCTGATTCTGATGATGATTGATGAGTCCAATGTGTGACTTGTGGACTCGCAGAACTGATAGTGCTTAGAGGGTTGGATTGATGATTTGCCAGAAGGCTTGGCATTCTTTCTAACACCTCACATTTATGTCTGCATGTTGCCACTGAAATCTCTCCTGCAGGTTCAATGCCTTCCCACTTTGGTCAGTCACAAGCCGTTGACTCTCACCAATTGATGGGAACATTTGACCTCTTCAAGGATGCTCTGAGGACATCCTTAGAGTATTTCCGTCCTCTTGGAGCTTCCTATCCTGACCAATATAATTCCCAATACACCTCTTGTGGGCAGACAACTTGACCAACCTCCAGACCCAATCCCTACCATCCTACTCCCCATCAAACCAGAAGAAAACCATGCTCTTGAAGGGTGGCCATCAGATTTCCCATTTAATCTGATCCTCTCCCACCTAATCTGGTGAGCTGGGAATGATCTCCACAATGTTTGTGTGCTGTCCGATTGATGTCCCTACGTGGATCCCAAGAAGACAGAGAGTCAGGAAAGCCATGACCGAAGTTTGGGGACACTGCGAAGTCCCAAACAAGTAGATTATGTGAAGACATCTCTAGAAATATGCTCAAAGTTAGCAACCTTGAGTAGGAATCAAATGTTTAAAGTTTATTTATTAGTGTCACAAGTAGGCTTACATTAACATTGCAATTAAGTTATTATGAAAATCTCTTAGCCGCCACATTCCAGCACCTGTTCGGAAGAATTTAGTATGGCTAATGCACCTAACCTGAAGGTCTTTTGGACTGTGGGAGGAAACCAGAGTACTCGGAGGAAACCAACGCAGACACAGGGAGAACGTGCAGATGCCATACAGGCAGCGACCCAAGTTGGGAATCGAACCTGGGTCCTGTGAGGCAGCAGTGCTAACCACTGTGCCATCCAACAGAGAGACTTAATATTCATTATTGTTCAATCAATCGCAACAGTGAACTTTCACAGTGAGATCTGTGATCTCCTTTCATTGACAGAAAATTGTGAGTGACATCTGCCAACTACTTCCAAATAGAATTAGAATACCACCTCAGGCTTGAGATATTTCCATTTTTTGTCAAAGATCTTCTGGCGGAAATGAGATGAGGTTCTCCATCAAGCCCAATTTACCAGACAGGATTATGAGGCAAAATTGGCCAATTAAAAACAAATTAAATTTTTAGGAACAACTGAGCAGAAGCGAATAAGAAAAGTCATTTTGGATTTTCAGCAGACTGGCGTGCAAAGGGAAGAGACAGTCTTGTAAGAAAACAGCAATTTGATCGATAGTGAAGGATGTTCTTATGCTAATATAATCACAGTGCAGTGCTGTATGCAAAACTAATGAGGGTTGATTGCAATTTAGTATAAAAGCATTATAACATGGGAATACGCCATTCGCCCCATCGGGATTGCACTGATAATAATCCCACACAGGCCCTATCCCCATAACCCTAAGTATTTATGCTGCTAATCCCCCCAACACCAAGGAGAATGTAGTATGGCTAAACTACCTAACCTGCACATCTTTGCAGGAAAGTGGAGCATCCAGAAGAAACCCATGCAGACACGGGGAGAATGTGCAACCCCCACACAGTCACCCAAAGCCGGAATTGAACTCGGGTGCCTAGCACTGTAAGGCATCAGTGCTAACCACTGTGCCACTGTGTCACCCATTGAGGAATGACAACTGGCAATAAGTGCTCTTAGATAGGGAAAGGAGAGAATGTTGATTGTGGTATGGGATTCATAAAAGCATGTTTATTTATGTCACAAGTAGGCTTACATTAACAGTGCAATGAAGTTACTATAAAAATCCCCTAGTTGTCATACTCTGACGCTTGTTCAGGTACACTAAGAGCAAATTTAGCATGGCTGCTGCATCTAACCTGCACATCTTTGGACAGTGGGAAGAAACTGGAGCACCTAGAGGAAACCCACGCAGACACGGGAGAATGTGCAAACAGCGACACAAGCCAGGATTTGAACCCGGGTTCCTAGCAGTGTGAGACAGCAGTGCTCATCACAGTGCCACCGTGCCATATGTATGAGGATCGGGTCAGGTTTGGACGCATTCATTCCCATCCCGACATAGTTGAACAATCAATCAGCAATTATTCTTGACCACTGAGGTTTCTGGTATAGAAAGGTGTGTCTCGAAGCTCAGGATTAAGGAGAGGCATTCATTGATATTTGGAGCCAATTCCAGCAAGGAGTCAATCCTTGCAAAGGGGAGGGGAAACAAAGAATGAACGGGAAAAGCACTAAGCTGTAATGGAATACAGTCAGGTTAGCTGCTGCTGTTGCCCAGGGATGATGGTGAAAATATGGTCAAAGATAACCACGTCATCATCTTTACTTCTGGTTACTGAACAAGTGTGGAAAACTATAGGGATTTTATTCTGTGCAAATTGAAATGCGTTTAGTTCTGTCGTATTAGTTGTGACTGAGTGGTAGCTGCCTAGCTGAAGGTCGATGTGAGAGGGACAGGAAGCAGACAAAATGCTACAAGAGTGCAGCATCTTACTTCATTAGGATCTTCCTACCTCTGGGCCGAGAGGGTGGTTCAACCTGACTGTCTGCCCCTCTACGTACGTGGCCGAGTGACCCTGGAAGGGGAGCATGCAGTATCAAAGGTTTACAGTATGGAAACAGGCTCTTCAGCCCAACTTGTCCATGCCACCCCATTTTTTTAGAATCTCTCAGCTAATACCAGTTGTCCGCATTTGGCCATATCCCTCTATACCCATCGTTCCGTGGACACCATCAAGGTTTTCCATGCTCTTTGGGCACTGCAGGGACTGTGGTATATTATTAACCCCTTTAACTACATTTCAGTTTGATGTTTTAAGTTTCCTTTATGCTTTTTTTTGTTTCAGCCAGTTCCTCCCCAACTCCCCCAACATTTAGGAGGCTGCCCCTTTCACTTTGCCCCTCATTTTGTTTGATTTAGTTTTATTGATTTGTTAAAGAGATTGGGCCCCCTCCCCACTCCCTCCACCCCCTCCGCCCCCTCCGCCCCCTGCATCTTCACGGTGACCAAAGGAGACAGGCAAACCAGGAAACAGCACTCCATTTATCATTTTTAATACCCACCCCTTCTGTCCCTTAACTACATCAGTAAGCAGCTCCCTTGGTACGAGAGTGTCTCTTATCGACTCCCCTACTTGCCTACTGTCCTTTATTGGTTTCGGTAAGAAGTCTCACAACACCAGGTTAAAGTCCAACAGGTTTATTTGGAATCATGAGCTTTTAGAGCATTGCTCCTTCATCCACTCACCTGATGGGGGTAGCGAGATTGCCCCTGAGATTACAATGCTGGGGAGAGAAAGGGGAGATTGCCCCCAAGGCTACAGCCCTGGGCTGGTGGAGGGAGGGAACGGAGGTGGCCCTGAGACTCCAGTCTTGGGGGAACGGTAGGGGGGAGGATTACCCGTGAGACTCCAGCCCTGGTCGGGATGGGGGGAAAAGGGAGATTGCCCCCAAGTCTATGTTGCTGGAGTGGGAAGAGGAAGAAGATTGCTCCTGAAACTGCAATTCTGGGAGAGAGGGTGAGGGAGAATTTGCACCAAGTTTGCAAAGCTTGAGGTGGGGAGTAATATCCCGATTTGGTGTTAATAGAACATAGAACATAGAACAATACAGCACAGAACAGGCCCTTCGGCCTTCGATGTTGTGCCGACCAAAATAAAAAGCAATGCCCCTCCTAACTAAACCATTCCCTTCTCATCCATATACTTATCAACTAACCTCTTAAACGCCACCAAACTTGGCGCATCTACAACAGCTGCAGGCAGGGCATTCCACTCCCTAATCACTCTTTGAGTAAAGAACCTACCTCTGATATCCGTCCTATAACTCATACCCCTTAATTTAAAGTTGTGTCCCCTCGTGCTAGCTTTTTCCATCCTAGGAAAAAGGCTATCACTGTCCACCCTATCCAAACCTCTAATTATCTTATATGTTTCAATAAGATCCCCCCTTAGCCGCCTCCTTTCTAACGAAAACAACCTCAAATCCTTCAACCTCTCTTCATAGGACCTGCCCTCCATACCAGACGGGAGGATAGTGTTGTGGGAGGATAGTGTCCCATTGGCTGTGCTATGGTAATACAGTGATCCCCCTGATTGCTTGTGAGGGGGAACTACTGTGTCCAGGGGAATGTGGTACTTGGGGCCATTAATGTCCCATGCTAATTGGGGCGTCCCCTGTGTGGAGATCTCTGCGGACTGGCCTTGTTACTCTATCAGGCCCCACGCTGTCAGACTGGTGGAGTAAATGCCACCCACTCATTGGGTAAAATTTTACAACCTCGCTTTTCCTGAAACAGTAAAATACCACCCGAGTTTAACGGACTTTCTCATGGTCCGCCCGTCGCTCACTCCATTCCCGTGATGGGTGAGATGGTAAAATTCCAGCCAATTGCTTTTTCCCAAGACTGCTTGCAAATCTGAAGAGAAAACTCAACTGAGCAGCTGGAGACCTACTGGTTTCCAATCAGAGGCTGACACTCCAAACAAAAATGAAACAACCGCCCGGGGCTAAATGTCTTAAATTAGGTAGACTGACTCAGCAGACTACTTTGCATTCCTTCCAGAAGGTTTTTTTTTAATTCATTTGTGGGATATGGGCGTCACTGGCTGGCCAGAATTTATTGCCCATACCTTGTTGTCCTTAGAGGGCAGTTGAGAGTCAACCACATTGCAGTGGCTCTGGAGTCATACATAGGCCAGATCGGGTAGGGATGGCAGATTTCCTTCCCTGGAGGACATTAGTGAACCAGATGGGTTTTTCTGACAATGGTTTTGTGGTCATCAGTAGATTCTTAATTCCAGACTTTTTAAAATTGAATTCAAATTCCATCATCTGCCCTGGCGGGATTCGAACATAGATCACCAGAACATTAGCTGAGTTTCTGGATTGATAATCTAGTGATAATACCACTAGGCCATTGCCTCTGCTGTAGGATGCTCTGAGCAAGATCTCTGAAATGGTGAGGATGAAAACATTTTCCGCTATTGGAGGAGTCCAGGCAAAGGAATACAGGTTGGAAATTTCAGGCCATTCAGAGATGTTGCAGGGAAGCATCTCCTTACACAAATTTTTGCTCCTAGAAATGACTTTATTCCTATAAAATCTGAAATACATTTCCAATTATTACAATAGTAATGTTTAATAATATTCATATTTTTCCTGAGATCAAAATTCATGCTGAGTTCAGTTTGAGAACATTACATATGCTTCAATATTTTCTTTACAAAATCCAAAGTTCTTTGCCAACTGTGTACATTAGTCACACTGCACTCTGCGGTTCTTCAATAAAGTTACACACAGTTAAAATTATACAAACAGTCCAGTTACTAGCCCTTTGGTGTATGTGTGCGCTGAAGGGCCTTACACATTGGCCTTGCCCCACTGTGCCTTGGCACTGCCTGCCCCAAGTTGGAGTTCATCCCTCAACATGAAGTCCTGGGCCTTGGAATGTGCCTGGCTGTAACACTTGGTCAAGGACAATTCTTTGCATTGGAAAATCAACAAGTTTCAGACAGGTCAAAGAGCGTCTTTCACTGAGTTGATGATCCTCCAGCAGCAGTTGGTGTTTACCTCAGTGTACATCTCTGGAAACAGCGCACAGAACACAGAATCCTGCATCATGGAGCTGCTCAGGATGAACCATTACATCACTCCACAGACCATCTTTGCAAAAGCTCATTCCACAAGGAAGACGACAACAGGTCTCTTCCTCACCACAATCACCTTGAGGATAACGTGCAGTGCAGAGATTGAGGGCACGCGTGAAGATCTGACACTGTAAGCCTTTATCACCACCAGCCAAGCTAAGCCTTGACGTTTGTTTGAAAGTTTTGTTGATGAAGCATTGTACCAAATGACTCTGACAGTCTGCTCATGGAACCAGCTGGCAGGATTCACCATCTCCTTTTGCCTCAGGGCCTCAAGGATGTTACATACGGACCAATGTGTGATGGACTTGCGGTCAAGGGAGATTGCCAGTCTCCACCAGTCTGGCAGCGTGGAGCCTAACAGAGTAACAAGACCAGTTCCACAGAGATCTCCACAGAGGATGCCCCAGTTAGCACAATGCTAATGGCCCCAAGTACCCCTGTTCCCTGGACACAGTGGACACCCCCTCACAATCATCAGGGAATCACCCCACCACCAGATCATGGGATACTACCCTCCCACAGCACCAACATCGGGGAACCACACACCAACCCAAGTCTTGGGGCAAATTCCCCCTCCTTTCCTCTCCCAGAATAAAGTTTTCCAAAAGGGTCGGGGGATATATAGCTGACATGTCAAATTTCCTTAACCTCCTGAGAAAGTAGAGGCGTTGGTGGGCTTTCTTAACTATAGCATTGGCATAGAGGGGCCAGGGACAGGTTGTTGGTGATCTGGAAACCTAGAGACTTGAAGCCCTCGACCATTTCCACTTCAGAACATAGAACATAGAACATTACAGCACAGAACAGGCCCTTCGGCCCTCGATGTTGCGCCGACCAATATAAAAAGCAATGCCCCTCCAAACTAAACCATTCCCTTCTCTTCCATATACTTATCAACTAACCTCTTAAACGCCACCAAACTTGGCGCATCTACAACTGCTGCAGGCAGGGCATTCCACTCCCGAACCACCCTTTGGGTAAAGAACCTACCTCTGATATCCGTCCTATAACTATCACCCCTTAATTTAAAGCTGTGTCCCCTCGTGCTAGCTTTCTCCATCCTAGGAAAAAGGCTATCACTGTCCACCCTATCTAAACCTCTAATCATCTTATATGTTTCGATTAGGTCCCCTCTTAGCCGCCTCCTTTCTAACGAAAACAACCTCAAATCCCTCAGCCTCTCCTCATAAGACCTGCCCTCCATACCAGGCAACATTCCTGGTAAACCTCCTCTGTACCCTCTCCAATGCCTCCACATCTTTCTTATAATGTGGGGACCAGAACTGCACACAATACTCCAAGTGCGGCCGCACTAGAGTTTTGTACAGTTGCAACATGACGTTGCGGCTCCGAAATTCAATCCCCCTACCAATAAAAGCTAAGACTCCGTATGCCTTCTTAACAACCTTCTCGACTTGACTGCCTACTTTCAGGGATCTATGCACATACACACCAAGATCCCTCTGTTCATCAAGACTACTAAGAATCCTACCATTAGCCCTATACTCTACACATTTATTATTTCTGCCATAGTGCATTACCTCACACTTTTCCACATTAAACTCCATTTGCCACCTCTCGGCCCAGCTCTGCAACTTGTCCAAGTCCCTCTGCAAACTATAACACCCCTCTTCACTATCTACCATTCCACCGACTTTAGTGTCATCTGCAAATTTACTAATCCATCCTTCAATACCCTCATCCAGATCATTTATAAAAATTACAAACAGCAGGGGCCCCAAAACAGACCCCTGAGGTACACCACTTGTCACCGAACTCCACGATGAATATCTCCCATCAACCACCACCCTCTGTCTTCTATCTGCTAGCCAATTCCTAACCCAATTAGCTAAATCACCCTCTATCCCATACATCTGCATTTTCTGCAGAAGTCTTCCATGGGCCACCTTATCAAACGCCTTACTAAAGTCCATATATACCACATCAACCGCCTTACCCCCATCCACCTCTTTGGTCACTTTTTCAAAAAACTCAATAAGGTTAGTAAGGCACGACCTACCCTTCACAAAACCATGCTGACTATCCCCAATCAATTCATTTCTCTCTAAATAACTATAAATCCTATCCCTAATAATTCTCTCCAATACCTTGCCCACAACAGAAGTAAGACTCACTGGCCTATAATTCCCTGGAAGGTCTCTCTTCCCCTTCTTAAACAATGGGACCACATTCGCTATCCTCCAGTCCTCCGGAACCACACCCGTAACCAACGAGGACCTGAAGATCAGAGCCAGAGGCTCTGCAATCTCCTCTCTTGCCTCCCAGAGAATCCTAGGGTAAATCCCGTCCGGCCCAGGGGACTTATCCAACTTCAAACCCTCGAGAATATCTAGCACATCCTTCCTATCTACTTCGATACTTTCCAGTTTGCTACCCTGTATCTCAGTGTTCTCCATAACTACATTTACATCACCCTGCATGAATACTGAAGAGAAATATTTATTCAGTGCCTCTTCAATCTCTTCAGGCTCCACGCACAACTTCCCACTGCTGTCTATGACTGGCCCCAGGGGCACGTTCTCTACTACACTTCCTGAGGTCAATGGCCCCCGATTATTCCTGATCAGAACTGAATAGTAGAAGAGACTGGAGGGTTATGGCCTCCTTCTGCTCTTATATTCCTGTGAAAGAGCAAGCTTATCCCCCGGGGGCTGTTCTATATAATTAGCTGTGCTTCAGCAGCTGCTGAATGGCCAGAGCCGACCAGGCATAGGAATAATTGTGATTTCTTATTTCATTTGCCTGCAGGGCAGCTTGATCCAGAGAATAATTCACTTGGAATGCAGAAAAGGGAGTCCAGCATCAATACCAAGTACAAGTGAAGGAAAACAGCAGCTTTTTTAACTCAACACACAGGTCATGTTGGTGACTGTGTAAATCTGACAGATCAGCCGCATATTACCTACTTTCCCTACCTGATTTCTTAACATTCACTAAGTCATTGGCAGAGATGCCACTGACACTTGCTGTCTATTTATTTGTCCGTGTCACAACTCAGCTTGCATTAACAATGCAATGAATTTACTGTGAGAATCCCCTCGTTGCCACACTCCAGCGTCTGTTCAGGTACACCGAGGGAGAATTTAGCATGGCCAAGGCTCCTAATGAACTTCATTGTAATGAAGTTACTGTGTAATTTCCCCATGTCACCGCACTCCAGCACCTCTTCGGTTGCACTGAGGAAGAATTTAACATGCCAATGCATCCAACCAGCATCTCTTTCGGACTGTGGAAGGAAATCGGGGCACCTGGAGGAAATCTATGCAGGCAATGTGCAGACTCTGCGCAGACAGTGACCCAAGCCAGGAATCGAACCCAGGTCCTTGGTGCGTTAGGCAGCAGCACTAACCATTCTACAACCGTGCCTCACTTCTAACGGTACACTTTGCCCAATTTGGCTAATTATCTTTTGGTGGAATCCCTCTGATCTCCTCATCGTCAGCCCCATTTTATGAATCATTGTTCCAATTCTCTTCCCATAACTAGTGGTGTCATGGTTAGTGGTCCCGTGCTCTCTTTCTGCTTGGTCACTGTCTGTGTAGAATTTGCACATTCTCTCTGTGTTTGCGTGGAGTTTCCTTTGGGTGTTCTGGTAAATTACAGTAAATTACAGTGGAATAAAAGGGGCAATAGCAACATGGATAGGAAATTAGTTGAGCGAGAGTAAACAGAGAAAGGGAGTAAACAGTTGAATCTCAGACTGGGAAACTAGAAGAAGATTTATTGTTAAGTTTATTGTTAAGGCTGGAGGAGGCAGTGGTATAGTGATAACACCATTAATAATACCACTTACACCACTGCCTTATAATATCATTTACACCACTGCCTAATAGTACCACTTACACCATTGCTTCCCCCAGCCTTAACAATAAACTTAATAATAAACCTTCTTCCAGTGAAATGGACTAGTAATCCAGCCTTCCCCAAGCTTTACAATAAATTTAACAATAAGCCTTCCTACAGTAGACTGGGCAAGTAATCCAGAGACCCCAGGTAATTTCAGGTTCAAATCCTACCATGGCAGATGATGAAATTTGAATTCAATAAAAATCTGGAATTAAAAATCTGATGATGACCATGAAACGATTGTCGATTGTTGTCAAGACACGTCTGGTTCACTCAGGTCCTTCGAGGGAAGAAAATCTGCCATCCTTAACCGATCTGGCCAAGATGTGACTCCAGAGACACAGCAATGTGGTTCACTCTCAAAGGCCCCCTAGAGTGGAGGAAAGTTAAGTTGGGCAGTAAACATTGTCAGTGACACTCACATCTCATAATTGAATAAATAGACTAATTGATAGAGTCCCTGGCCTACATTAAAATCATAGATTCTCTACTGTGCAGAAGGAGGCCATTCAACCCAACGAGCCTATCCCACCCAACAACAATCCCACCCAATCCCAATATCCCTTTCACCCCATGTATTTACCCTTTCAATCTCCCTCATACTAAGGGGCAATTTAGCATGGCCAAGCCATCTAACTAGCATGCCTTTTAGACTGTAGGGGGAAATCAGAGCACCAACAGGAACCCACGCAGACATGGGGAGAATGTGCAGACTCCACATAGGACACTGACCCAAGCCAAGGATTGAACCCAGGATCCTGGCGCTGTGGGACAACAATGCCATCTACTGTGTCACATGACCTTAGGGTAGAGGACGTGGTTTCAAAATTTGTAGGTGGCACAAAATTTGGCAGTACGGTGAACTGTGAGAAAGATGGAATTAAACTTCAAAAGGACACAAGTTAATGGAATAGGCAGTCAAGTGGCAGATAGAGTTTAATGCAAAGGAGTGTGAAATGATCCATTTTGGTCAGCAAAATATGGAGTACAATTCTAAATGGGGTGCAGAGGAACCCAGGGATATATGTGCAGATATCACTGAAAGTAGCAAGGCAAGTTGAGAGAGCAATTAATAAAGTATGATAGGCAGAAAATGGGGCATCATGGTAGCACAGTGGTTTGCACTACTGCCTCACAGCTCCAGGGACCCGGGTTCAATTCTCGGTTTGGGTCACTGTCTGTGCAGAATTTGCATGTTCTGCCCATGTCTGCCTTGGTTTCTTCAGAGTGCTCCCACAGTTCAAATGTGTGTGGTTTAGGTTGATTGGCCATGCTGAATTGACCCCTAGTGTCAGGGGATTAAAAAGGTAATTTTGTGAGGTTGCAGGAATAGAGTCTCAGTAGGATTGTTGTCTGTGCAGACTCGATGGGCCAAATGGCTTCCTTCTGCACTGAAGGGATTCTATGAAAACTAGTATGCAGATATAGCAGGGATAATAAGGAAGACAAATGAGATCTTGGCATTTGTTGTTGAAGGAATTGAATATAAAAGTAGTTAAGTATTGCTGCTACTGTACAAAGCATTAGTGAGCCAACACTTAGAATATAGCACACAGTTTGGGTCTGCTTATTTGAGGAGGGATGTAGTTACATTGAAGGCAGTTCAGAGGATGTTTCACTAGATTGATTCCAGAGATGAAGGGTTTATCTAACGATGAGAGATTGGGCATACTCCTGAGAGTTTAGAAGAATGAGAGGAGGTCTAATTGAGGCATACAAGATGACAAGGGGGATTGACAAAGAAGGTGTGGAGAGGATATTTCCTCTTATTGGGCAATCTAGAATAAGAGGTCATAGTTTTAGGATAAGGAATGGCAGATTTAAACCAGAGATAAGGAGAAATTACTTCTCTTAAAAGGCTGCGAATCTGTAGAATTCACTACCCCAGAGTGCAGTACATACCAGGACATTGAGTAAATTTAAGAAAGAGGTGGGCAGATTTTTAATCAGTAAAGGTTTGAGGTGTTATGGTGAACTGGCACGTAATGGGTTTGAGGCTGAGCTGAGATCAGCCCTTATCGAATTAAATGGTAAAACAGGCTCAAGGAGATATATTGTCTACTCCTGCTCCTTGTCCTCATGGTCAATAGAGGCATAAAAACAAATAATTTATAGTGAACCTTTTAATTGTTAGTATAGAGCTTGAATATTGATAAAGAGAGACAGGTTGCTGAGATTTTTCATGTCACACTCATCAGGACAAATGCAAAAATGCCAAATTTCAGACCATCATAATAATTAATATTACAGACAAAAGGGTGCTAATTGGTTGGCAAATTGACTCTGAATGACCGAAAGACCTCAGAGAAAGTCATGAGAACTATAGGCTCCTTAATGTCCTCGGCGATTCAGAAAAAATGGGCAAGGCTTGATCATGTTCCTTTTGTGTTCAGAGAACATGTCCTTAGCATATATCTAGAAGATTTAATGAACTGTATTATGAGCTTGGCCAATTTCCAGCGGGAACTTCCGGTCTGTGGGTGGAAAATCCCGGCCATAGTCTTGCATTTGTGCAACTCAGCACTAAAGTGGTTTACCTATCATTATCAAATTGCTGATTGTGGGATCTTACTGTGCGCAGATTGGCTGCTATATTCCCAACATCGAAATAGTGATTATATTTTAGACATTCTTCATTTGTTTGAAAGCTCCCTGTGACATCTTGAGGCCATGCAAGGAAGTATAGAAATGCAAGTCCACCTTTTCATTCTTGTGGGACACCAGAAGAGAATTCCTTCCCCTCTTGGCCCTTAAATGGGTTGTCAGTTGTTTGGCACACTCAGGACTGTTCAGCAAGTGCTGCCTCAGCAGCCAGCACTTGCAAAACCCAAACAAAAATGCCACAATCAGGCAGGAATTGCTTGGAACATTAACTGGGGAGGTAACATGCTCAAGTCTACGGGGAAAAAGCAGGGTTTGGCGGCACAAGGTGAATTGCTGTCACAGCAGAGACAGCACAAACACGATAGGCCAAATGTCACTTTTCTATGTTGTAGCCATTCTACGATTCCAGGGTTCTCTATTTCTCTTACTTCCTGTATGTGACAATCCAACCACTCGGGTGGCATAATGGCACAGTGGTTAGCACTGCTTCACAGCACCAGGGACGCGGGTTTGATTCCCGGCTTGGGTCACTGTACGTGTGGAGTTTGCACATTCTCTCCATATCAGCATAGATGCGCTCCGGTTTCCTCCCACAGTCTGAAAGATGTGCTGGTTAGGTGCATTGGCCATGTTAAATTCTCCCTCAGTATACCCAAACAGGCTCCAAGTGTGGCACCTAGGAGATTTTCACTGTAACTTCATTGCAGTGCTAATGTAAGCCTACTTGTGACACTAATAAATTAATTTGATTTAATTTTATTAAAATTAAAATGTACATGCATAACTCACATAAAGAGAATTTAATGATCCTGACTCAGATTAACAATTTTGCTTCTTCTTATTTAATAAGTGCCGTTTCCGATGAGTTAAGAAGATTGCTATTTCCTTACTTTGTTATCAGAAAGTAATTTTGTTTTTGTTACCTATCCTCACTAATTTACCAAACAATATCTTTAATTAAATGCATGTTTTTCTATTAGCAGCAAGGATTAAAAATGGTGATGTAGACAAAGTGTTTTATTTGGGGAAGGAACATTTGTTATCAAACGGTTAATATTCTCTGAAATTTGTGAATCAAAATGCAAAGAAATTTCTTTAATTCAGTTTGTGAAGGAATTAAGCTGCTGCTGAAAAGTTAGCCTTAGTTTGCCAGCTGAATGGTCACTGCTTTAAAATTGACATATTCCCAACTCGCTTAGAAAACAAAGCCTGATATATTACAATCGAAATAAATAGCAATATAACGTTGGTAGACTTCAAGAGAGTCTGATTAACTCTCTCTGTACAGGTAGGGTTCAGAGACCTCACAGTACTGGTTTGATTCCAGCCTGGATCAGTGTCTGTGTGGAGTTTGCACGTTCGCCCCATGTCTGCATGGATTTCCTCCAAGTGTTCCGGTTTCCGCCACAGTCCAAAGAAAAGCCGGTTAGGTGGATTGGCCTTGCTACATGACACCTAGGTGTCACAAGGTATGTAGGTTAGGGGGATTAGCAGAATAAATACATGGGGTTCGGGGGAATAGAGCCCAGATTGGATGCTCTTTTGGAGAGTTGGCACAGACACGATGAGATGAATGACCTCCTTCTGCACTGTCGGGATTCTATGAAGAGGAGCTGGGTAACATTCTACCAATATCACACAAAAAAAAGATAGGCCGGGATTTTGCAGTGCAAATGTCTGGTTGGTGAATGGAAAATCCTAGCCATAGACTTGCAATTCTACAACTCAGCATTAAAATGGTTTACCTGGTCGAAATTAAATCACTGATTGTGGGATCTTGCTGTGCGCAAGCCACCAGCCATTTTCCAACATCAAAACAGCGATTACACTGCAAAAGTTCTTCATTTGATGTAACATTCCCTGTGACATCTTGAGGCTGTGCAAGGAGCCGTAGAAATGGAAATCCATCTTTTTGTTCTTGTGGGACACCAGAAGAGAATTCCTTCTCCTCCTGGTCTACTCTCACCACAAGGCAAACTAAACAAAAACTTAATTAAATCTTATGCCTTTGGACTCTAAAGTCCTGGCTCAACAAATGAGCACAGCCTGCCCCAACACATCTGGTAAAGATCGACTGTTTTGGTCCCAATCACCCAGATATCCAGTAGTGAGGGAAGGGAGATGTTAACTGTTGCCCCACCTTAGTCCACTTATTGGTAGGCTTACATTAACACTTCAATGAAGTTACTGGATGGGATTTTATGGCCTTCCTCGTCCTGAAACCATAAAATCCTGCCTGAGGCCAACTGACCTTCCCATTGTCCGCCCACTCACCCGCTCCAATTCCTGTGGCAGGGAAGATGGTAAAATTCCCGTCACTGAGAAAATCCCCGAGACACCATATTCCAACTGTTTGGGTACAAAGAATAAAAAAAATACAGCACAGGACTGGGTAATTCACACTCCAAGTCTGCACCCAACAATGCTGCCTGACTCAACTAATCCATTTGGGGTCCATATCCCCCTATTTCCATGATATTCATGTATTTGTCAACACACTCCATAAAATTGTCCCTCAGATACACTGAGGGAGAATTTAGCATGGCCAATACACTTAACCAGCACATCTTTGTGGGAGAAAACCAGAGCACCTGGAGGAAACCCATGCAGGCACGGGGAGAATGTGCAAACTCTACATAGAGAGTGGCTCATCTAGGAATTGAACCCTGCTCCCGGGCTGTGCCGGCAGCAGTGCTAACCACTATGCCAGCGTGCCACGCCTGCCTGACCTTTTTAAAATCCTCCCCAGTTGAGCCTTGAATCCATTTGCACTTCCTGATCCACTGGGTAATGAGGATGAACGGGCTTACACAACCGGAATAATTCAAAGCAGCAGAGATTAACTTCGATCAATAATTATGTTACAGAGGATTCTCCCGAGCACAGCTTCTGAGGGTAGATAGCAGTTCCTGATTGGTCCTGAGAAAGTCGCTGGACACATTCACCTTATCAATCATCCATATTGTTGAGGGAGGGCAGTCCATTCCTTCACAGGAATTGGCAACTGTCTTATTTATTTATTCATTGAGAATAAATTGATGTTAAAGTACCAAGGGTGGAAAGAAATCAATGTCTTGGGACGCGGGATCAAGACAATAGGAATTTTTGACTGATTGTCAGCTTCAATTCATCCCTTGGAGTGGCAGAGAACATAGAATCCCTGCAGAGCAGAAGGAGGCCATTCAGCCCATCCAATCTGCACCGAAAATGATCCCACGCAGGTCCTATCTCCGTAACCCCACATATTTACTCTGCTAATTTCTCTTATCGATACATCCCAGAATATTAAGGAGCAATGTAGCATGGCCAATTCACCTAAACCACACACCTTTGGACTGTGGGTGGAAACCGGAGCATCCAGAGGAAACCCATGCAGACACGGAGAGAATGTGCAAACTCCACGTAGACAGTGACCCAAGCCGGGAATCAAACCTGGGTCCCTGGAGCTGTGAGGCAGCAATGCTAAAAACCACCATGCCACCCCTGATGGGGAGATAGAGAACTGGATTTTCCATCTTTCTATCAGGTCAAGGGCTGGACAGAGGAAGGAACTGAGGTCCGGGCAATAAAATGGTGGACCTCGCCAATATTAATTGCATTTATATAGCACCTTCCTCATCCTCAGGATGCACCAAAGTCCCTCACAGCTAAAATGGAGAACATGTCACTGTTGTGAGGTAAAAAATGCAGCAGACAGATTGCTCACAAGCAAGCTTCCACAAACAGTGATTAAATAAACAACCACATAATCTGTTATAGGTATTAATCGATAACTGGGATAAAAATACAAAATGCTGGATATACAGCCTCACAGCACCTCACAGAGCTAGGACCTGTGTTCAATTCCAGCTTGGGTCACTGTCTGTGCACAGTCTCCCTGTATCTGCATGGGTTTCCTTCGGACGCTGTGGTTTTTTCCATAATCTGTAAGACATGCTAATTAGGTGCATTGGCCATGCTAAATTGCACCTTAGCAAAGAACAAAGAACAAAACAGCACAGGAAACAGGCCCTTCGGCCCAACGAGCCTGTGCTGCCACCCCGATGTTCCTACCTCTACCCGTGATCCCTGTCTATGTTTATAGATCTATGGATTAAAAACCAAATTTGAGACAATTTAGGGAGAATTTGTTTTGCCAATTAGCCTAAGAGCACATCTTTGGGATGTGGGAGGAAACCGGAACTCCCGGAGAAAACCCATACAAGCACGGGGAGAATGCACAAACTCCCACAGACACAGGCCCAAATCCATGTATCTGCACAGTACAGCAATAGTTGCTGAGCTGTCGCGTTGCCCATCAAATGGTCCAGGTCAAGTGTACACTAATGACGTGAAGCACTAGGATACTCTCGAAAAAAATCCAAGAGCAGCCCCCTCATGACCCATCACGTGTATGCCCCTCGTTAGACAAGAAGGTGGACCAAAGCAGCTGTAGGATAAAAACAAGTACATCAATATCATCGTCTATTTGCATACTTCCCAGGGACTGCCAAAGCTAATGATCCCTATTTTAAATCAGTTTTCTATACCTCTCCATTCCCATTCTGTTCATGTGTCCATCTAAATATTTCTTAAATAACTCCAGAGTGCCTGCCTCCACCACTTTACTTGGCAGCGCATTCTATACCCCCACCACCCTCTGTGTGAAAAAACTCCCTCTAGCATCCAAATTATACCTTACCCCCCTCACCCTAAGCCCGTGACCCCTCGTGCTATTCGAATCCATCCTAGGAAAAAGCTTAACCCTGTTTACTCTATCTATACCCCTCATAATCTTGTACACCTCTATTAGATCTCCTCTAAGTCTACGTCTTTCTAAGGAAAACAGTCCCAATTTGCCTAACCTCTCCTCGTAACTCAGACCTTCCATACCAGGCAGCATCCTGGTAAACCTCCTCTGCACTCTCTCCAGAGTCTCCATATCCTTCCAGTAGTAGGGCGACCAGAACTGGACACAGTATTCCGAATGAGGTCTAACCAACGTTTTATACAACTGCAACATTAAAGGCCAGCTCTTGTACTCTATACCCCTCCCTATAAAGGCTAGCATACTATACCATAGCAAAGCATCCACAGATGTGTAGGTTTGGGTTAATGGAGTAAATAAGTGGGGTAACTGGAATAGATTAGGGAAGGTGGGTCTGGGAATGATGCCCTGTGAGAAAGCCGGTGCAGACCCGATGAACTGAATGGCTTCCTTTTGCATTGTAGGGATTCTCTAATCTGTGGAGAGAAACAGAGGCTTGCAGAGAGGAAATCTCTATTAGCCTCGGGCGGCATTTAACAATCTCACCCACAGTTAGCATTTCCGTGATCTTTCATCGGAACTGGGAAAAGTTAGAAATGTTCTGAGTGAGGGAGGGGTGAGGCAAGGACAGAAGGAGGGCTTGTCACAGAGCGGAAGTCAAGAGAGGCCAAATAGTAGAAGGGTAAAGGGATTGGCGATGGGGCAAGAATAGACAAAGGAGCAACAGATTCTCCTAAAGCAGGTACGCTGCTGACTAAAGATAGAACAAAGCAAACATGAATAGGAAAGGAAATGGAGACAGTTTATGGCCTAAAATTATTGAAGTCAGTGTTGAGTTCAGGTGGCTGCAAAGTGCCCGACCAACTTGCTAGGTATTTCCAGCATTTTCTTTTTCTCATAATCATCTATTTGAGCGGATGTCTGTGGCTGGTGTTTGAATGGGGACTATGCTGAGGCGATAGGGGACAATGGAGATCAGGAGGGTGCAGTGGTGGGGGTGGGTGGGGCAGTGATTAGGGGCTGGTGACAGAACGGAAGATAAGAAGGGCTGGGGGGGGGTAGGGAGATTAGAGGTCAGATTGAGGTGGGGATAGGGAAGGTCAGAGGGAGATCAGAGGGAGCAGAAAGGAGGACAGAGGAGGGGGGAGGGATGTTTGGAAAGGAGTGGTTGTGGGGTCACATTGTGATTCCAGTGGGAAGGTAGAGATTGAATCACTTGGAACAGGAATATGATTGCGGAGACGGGGGAGAAGGTTTCGATGAAACGCGCAGTGGGGAGTGGAACATTTTTCATAGAACCCCCACTATACAGAATGAGGTCATTTGTCCCATCAAATGGCAATGGGCAGTATGGTGGCACAGTGGTCAGCACTGCTGCTTTACAGCTCCAGGGTCCTGGGTTCGATTTCCAGCTCGGGTCACTGTCTGTGTGGAGTTTGCACATTCTCCTCGTGTCTGTGTAGGTTTCCTACAACAGTCTAAAGATGCAGGGGTTAAGTTGATTGGCCCTGCTAAAGAAAATTGCCCTTCGTGTCCTGAGATGCATAGGTTAGAGGGATTAAGAGGTAAATATGTAGGGATATGGGGATAGGGGGGATTGTGGTCGGTGCAGACTCGATGGATGAAATGGCCTCTTTCTGTACTATAGGGTTTCTACAATTTTATGAGTCTGTCCTGTCCACAATCCCACTCTATTCCTGTAATCCCTGCCAATCCACCTGACACTAAGGGGCAATTTATTAGTCACAAGTAGACTTACATTAGCTTACATTATCAGAAGTTACTGTGAAATCCCCTAGTTGCCACACTCTGGCGCCTGTTCGGGTCCACTGAGGGAGAATTTAGTGTAGCCAATCCGCCTAACCTGCACATCTTTGGACTGTGGGAGGCAACCAGAGCATCCAGAGGGAAATCTACACAGACACAGGGAGAAAGTGCAACTCAACACAGGCAGTAACCCAAGATGGGAATCAAACCTGGGTTCCTGGCACTGTGAGGCAGCAGTGCTACCATGCTGCCCACTTGGTGGACTGGCAGTGGCAGGATTAGGTAGAAGAATAACCCTTTCTCCTCTTGGTCCATAAGCTGTGCTGGAAAGTCACTGATCTTTCTCATGCAGTTGTTCTTGCCTCCCTTTAACTATCTAGGTTTCCAGAGAACTGGGAGTCAAAGTGGCCAGCATTACAGTTCAAATAAATGAACACATTTATATGAGGGACTTGCTTTCTGTGAGTAATACACTGTCACGGCCCCCACCCATTACACAGGAAGCTGGGGGGGAGGGTGTGCAAGTTTTGGATTTTTAACAATTAGTTTGCTTTATTTCAGGCTTTAAACTCATCTGTGTTTTTTTTTGTGGAGATAAGGGCTTAGGGTCCCCACTGATGAAGTACACACACAGTGGCACAGCGGTTAGCACTGCTGCCTCACAGCGCCAGATACCCAGGTTCAATTCCTGGCTTGGGGCACTGTCTGTATGGAGTCTGCATGTTCTTCCCATGTCTGCATGGGTTTCCTCCGGGTTCTCTAGTTTCCTCCCACAGTCTGAAAGACGAGCTGGTTAGATGCATTGGCCATGTTAAATTCTCCCTTAGTGTACCCGAACAGGCGCCGGAGTGTGGCGACTAGGGAGCTTCCACATTAACTTTGTTGCGGTGTTAAGTAAATTTACTTGTGACCGAAAATCGGGGTTGAGAATTACAAGTGATGGTCACACAAAATGAGTTCCCTTTTAGCTGTATCTCCTAAATAGTGTAAGGGTTCAGATTTGCTGAAGAATTGATACCTCACTGTCTGGATGGATGGGCTGCTGACAGAGTTCTCCAATCAGTCTGCCACCCTCAGCTTCCCCCTGGGGTGGACTTGGTTATTACTTTTCATTCTCTGTGTCTTGTTGAAAAGCAGCATTGTATTTTTTTCCCAGCCTTTCAGAACGGCCTGAATGAGACTTGGTTTTGATTTTAACACTCGCCCGCATCTCTGAGGCCTTGTGGGGTCCTTCGCTGTTTCTGGTGTCATGAGAAGCAATTGGATGACATTCTGGCTTTGTAACTTGTCAGCAGTTCTGCGAGTCCCCAATGCCTTCAGCTGCTCGAAGTTTAATAAATTCAATTTCCCCTCTCACCCACCACTGCTCCATATCAAACAGAAAGCACACAATGTACACAATGTTCAAGGTACAGCATGGAACTTTCAAATATTAGTCTTTGTGCCTCTGTCTCCCCATCTGCTTACATTTGAGTGATTGTTCCAGCTTCTCTGCATGTGCATCTGCCTCTGTCCTTCCCTCTTGTACCTTTCTCTGTGTTATTCATTCCTTCTACACAACTTTCTACACAATGTGGTTTCATTTACCACATTGACCAGAATTTTACTGCTTCGCCCCTCCCAGAATCAGAACAAACGAGGCTCACAGAACAGAATTCTCTGTTGGCCTCGGATGGGGTCTTATGAGCTTCGGGCGGGCAATTATCTCTCTTTATCCCTGTGTTGTGCATCCATTTCTCATCTCTACGCATATCCCTCTGTATAAGTGTGTCTGTCTCTCCCTCCCTTTGTGGGCAGGATTTTCCAGCCACTCTCTCTCTGAAATCAGAAAACCCCATCCAAGGTCAATGGACCGTTCCATGGTCTGACCCTCCCGAATTCCTGTGGTGAGTGGTACCAGAAAATTTGCACCCGTGTGTTTAATTATTAAAGTCATGACACCAGAAACAGCGAAGGACCCCACAAGGCCTCAGAGACGCGGGCGAGCGTTAAAATCAAAACCAAATCTCGTTCAGGCCGTTCTGAAAGGTTGGGAAAAAAAGATTTTCTTGGGAAAATCTGAAATCCAGGAATGTCTTAAGAAGAAATTCTCAAGGCTGCCTCACAGTGCCGAGGACCAAGATTCAATTTCCGGCTTGGGTCACTGCCTGTGTGGGGTCTGCATATTTTCCCCGTGTCTGCATGGGTTTCCTCTGGCTGCTCCGGTTTCCTTGCACAGTCCGAGAGACATGCTGGGTAGGTGCATTGGACGTGATAAATTTTCCCTCGGTGTACCCGAACAGGCAGCGGAATGTGGCAACTAGGGTGAAGTAAAATAAAGTACTTTACTTAACTCTAAAGTAGAGTACAACTCACAGTGAAGTAAAGATCGTCTGCCATATTTACCTATCACTATGGTAACCTTCATGTCATGGCTCCAAAGGGGAATCATAAGAAAGATAGAAAGACTTGAGGTTGTAATGGGCCTTTGATAACCCAGCCAGATTCTCAAAGCACTTCATGGTCGATGAGAGACTTCGAAAGGATGAACACTATAGTAATGTAAGCAGACAATGTACCCCCAGCAAGAATGAAGATGATTAGATGAGTTGTCTGCCTGAGGGAGCAGATCTGCCCTGGGTTAACCTCCCATCTAGAAACAGTACCTCGGACAGTGCAGCACTCCCTCAGTCCTGTGTCACTGGAGCGAGAAGCTAGATTTTGTGCTCAACTCCCTTAGAGGCAGGTAGTGTTGAAATACTCAGAGAGCCAACAGTAAGTACCTTTCTGATTTGATTTGATTTATTATTCTCGCATATATTGGGATACAGTGAAAAGTATTGTTTCTTGCACTCTGTACACACAAAGCATACCGTTCATAAAGAAGGGAACGAGAGATTGCAGAATGTAGGGTTACGGTCATAGCTAAGGTGTAGAGAAAGGTAATGCTAGGCAAGCCCATTCAAAAGTCTGATGGCAGCAGGGAAGAAGCTGTTCTTGAATCGTTGGTACATAACCTCAGACTTTTGCATCTTATCCCAACAGAAGAAGGCAGAAGTGAGAATATCCAGGATACATGGGGTCCTTAATTATGCTGGCTGTTTTCCAAAGCAGAGGGAAGTGTAGACAGTGTCAATGAGTGGAAGGCTTATTTGCATGATTGATTGGGCTTCATTTACAACATTTTGTATATGCTTGCGGTCTTGGGCAGGAGCAGGGTGTGATACATCTGGAAATAATGCTTTCTTCGGTGCATCTGTAAATGTGCATCTTGAGAGTACAGAGCAGAGGATGGCAAGGCTTTGCAAGTGGGCAAAAGGAGAATGTGGGTCAAGTTGTAGACACCCAGGTCAGAGAGCAGCAGCAGGGAAGGAGGATTAACAGGAATGTAGGCATCTCTTCACACAGGAGAACAAGTGGGTCATACTGCTAAGAAGCCTGAGTGAGGGGACATGGATAGATAGGTTCAAAGGCAGCAAGCAAGGAGCTTGCAAACTGGCTCTAAAAAGAAATACCTTGTAGCATTTCATTTTTTGAAATATAACATAGGAAGAGCCACAGTCACGTTTTACACAGCAAGCTCCCACAGACAGCAAAACAATCTAAATTTAAAGGTCAAATTTATTTATTAGACATAAGTAGGCTTACATTAACACCACAATGAAGTTACTGTGAAAATCCCCTAGTTGCCACACTCCAGCCTCTGTTCAAATTCACTGAGTGAGAATTTAATGTGGCCAGTCTACATAACCTGCGCATCTTTGCACTGTGGGTCAAAACCAGGGCACTTGGAGGAAACCCGCACAGACACGGGATGGACATGCAAACTCCACGCAGGCAGAGATGCAAGCCAGTAATTGAACCCAGGACTGTAGTGCTGTGAGGCAGCAATGCTAACCACTGTGCCACCGTGCACTCCCCAATCGACTTTGTTTTTTGGTGATGTTTGTTGGGAGCTAACTCCATTCTCTGCTGCAGATTGAGATCATCCATATCCACTGGAAGGGCCTCAATTTAATATCTGCTGCAAAAGATGGCACCTCTGGCAGTGCGGTGCTCCCTCAGCACTTCGCTGCACAAGTCTCCAGTGTGGAACTGAAATCTTCTGGTTCAGAGTGGGGGTATTACCAACTATACTATTCAATGGCACAGGAAGGCAACAGTCAGAGAGGGCATGAGAGGGCATATGAAGACCAGAACATGTCAAAATGCACACCTCCAAGCGAGCAAGAGAAAACCTCTTACTATATGAGAAACTACATTAATTATTCATTGCACATACTAGAACTAGTTCAATGCATTATCCTAAGAACCAACTGATTATTCTACACAGAGATACACTGACAGCATTTCAGTACAGTTGCCTAACTGGGCTGTGATACATGGTTGTAAATATCTAATCTTCTCACCTAACAATTGGTCATTACATACATGAAAGATTGGTATCAACAAGAACTGAGTTTCTATACTTACGCCTGGATGTACTCAACCAGTTCCTGCTCTCTTACTAAATAGATTTAAAATGCATTATTGTAATCTGTGTTTCCATCTGAACCGGTATAATAGAGAGACTGCAATCATTTCTCGATAGATGGAGCTCATTTGAGTTCCTCTGGTTGCTGGATGCAGTAGGGAATTTTCGATGATGGCTCTTAGAAAAACGAAGTATGTTTAGAAATTAAATCTCACAAAGGCAAATTCTGAGCTTAAAGCATAATAAAACTTATTTAAACATATAGAACAAACAAAAAGGTAAAAACATTAACCCATGGGCCAAAAGGAGGCCTTCAGATTGCCAAGCGGTACAGAGTGTTTTTCCAAAGGTCTCAAACTCAGTGTTAAAATTCAACACAGCTATCCCTTTATCTTATCAAAGTTTTTCCTACTAATGAACTTAGACAATTCCATTTATAGTTAATGTGTCAATCCTGATTATGACAGATGACCTCAACCAATTGTGACATGCCATCTGATACAGTGGGCGGAATTTTACCAGCGTGTCCACTGAGGTTTGTATGATCTCCCCCAAGGCTGATGAAGAATGCCATTCTCCAAATCTCACCCGCTTCTGGAATCTGTGGGGGCGTGCTGGTAAAATTCCAGCCTTTTATTAGCTTAAACCAATTCCAGGTTACCATCTATTTGGTATAACCTATTCCCTAATCTTTGCATTTCTAAGGTTGCCATTCCTTGTCTACCTTATCATCAGCAAATTGCCAAAGCATAGATAGTCGCAACCTTGGGCGCAAAGTTTGATAATATTTTATGCCTGGACGATGTAAACCTTGTTGTTATTAATCTGTTTCACCAACTGTTTCCAATTTGGAACAACGGGTGAAATTTTGCCAGCATGTCTGCCTGAGATTCATACAACCTCGCCCCGAGGCCAACAGAGAATGATGCTCCTCAAGCCTTGCCTACCACCAAAATCGGGGCGAGCGTGCCGGTAAAATTCCAGCCATTCTATCTCTCTGCGGATTGAATTATGATCTTTTGAACTCATATCACAATTTTCTGCAACATTAGCATTTTGACTGAATTGTACAAAGTCATTTTTAAAAATATTAAAATACATTATTAAATACTTTTCAATTTAAACATAAAACATTCCACACTCAAAATCCTAATAATTAATTTCATTTCAGTTAATTGCATTCACACACATGATCAAACTCTTATCATCTTCATGTTGGGTCAAAATCATCTTAACTCTTTCCTTTCCATTACAGTAAGTAGTCTCATAAAAGTAGGTTAAAATCCACCAAGTTTATTTGGTAGCACAAGATTTTGGAGTGCCGCTCCTTCATCAGGTGAGTGCAGCCAAACTTATCTTGTGGCTATATAGGTGTCGGACTTTGTTTTAGTCTTTTACAAGTTGTGAATATCGCTGGCTAGGTCAGCATTTATTGCTCATCCCTAATGGTCCTTGGAATGCTGGCTGTGAATCATCTTCTTGAACCGCTGCAGCCCATATTAGGGGAGGCAATAGCATTCTGGTGTTTATTTGTTAGTGTCACAAGTAGGCTTACATTAACACAGCAATAAAGTTACTGTGAAAATTCCCTGGTCGCCACACTTCAGCGCCTGTTCAATTACACTGAGGGAGAATTTTTAGCACATTGGTGTTAACAAATTGTCCTTTAATTAGACCTCGCATAATCTGGTGCACGTAAGTTCTCTAAATTTGCACATCTTTATTGTGGAGTCCAAGAGGCATAGACAAAGGTCATAGGTAGAAGAAGGATTGGAATGAGGCACTGACTGGATGTTAAAATGGCGGCACGGGCTTGTAGGGCCGAAGGGCCTGTTTCCTGTGCTGTGTTGTTCTTTGTTCTTTGACCAATGCACCTAACCTGCATGTCTTTCATACTGTGGAATTAAACTGGAGCACCAGGAGGAAACCCATGCAGACATGGGGAGAAGGTACAGACTCTACACAGATAGTGAACTAAACTGGGAATGAAACTCGGGTCGCTGATGCTGTGAGGCAGCAGTGCTAACCACTGTGCCACTGTGCCACCTATTATAACTGGGACCAGTAATCCTGAAACACAGGCCAAGATCTGGGGACCTGGCTTCAAATCCCACTGGGGCAGATGGTGGAATTTGAATTGAATAAAATTCTGGAATTAAGGATTAACTGATGACCATGAAATCATTGTCAACTGTCGGAAAAAAAAACTATCTGGTTCACTAATATCCTTTAGGGAAGGAAATCTGCTGTCCTTACCCGATCTGGCCTACATGTGACTCCGGACCCATAGCATCTCTCAAATGCTCTGAAATAGAGGGCAGTTAGAAATGAGAAATAAATGCACAGTGATGCCTACATCCTGTGAATGAATAAAAAAAATGTAATATAAATACATGCACAATGCTGTTAGGAAGGCATTCCAGGATTTTGACCCAGTGATCATGTAAGAATGCCGATATATTTCCAAGTCAGGATGGTGAGTGACTTGGAAAGGAACTTGCAGGTGATGGTGTTCCCATGTATCTGCTACTCTTGCCCTTCTCGGTGGCTTATGGGTTTTGAAGGTGATGCTGTAGGAGCCTTGGTGAGTTGCTGCAGTGCGCTTTGTAGATGGTACACACTGCAGCCAATTTGCAGTGAATGTTTAAGGTTTAATGGGGTACCAAACAGTCTGCTTTTCTGTGTATGTTGTCGAGCTTCCTGAGAATTGTTGGAATCACACTCAGCCAGGCAAGTGCAGAATATCACTGAATGTCTACACTGAAGAAGGAGGCCATTCAACCCATTGAGTTTGCGCTGACTCTCTGACAGTGCATCTCACCCAGGCCCTATCCCACGTATTTATCCTACTGCTCTCTCTAACTTACATATCATTGGACATTAAGGGACAATTTAGCATGGCCAATCCATCTAACTTACACAGCTAATCTCCGCCATCCATTATTCACCTCCCACATACAAACACCAGCCACCAACAACACCTAAAATAAATGATTATATAAACAGAAAATGCTGGAGATACATAGCAGTTTATAGCAGTGTTACTGACTTTTAATTTGAACATCCTTCAAGTATTCCAGTTTAATGAAACAAACAAGGACAGTAATTCAACAATTTCTTTATTTAACACTTCTAATACCAACTCAAACGTAAACAATTGCAACTCATTAACTTTTTACTGAATTTCAACTTTTAAATTGCATATTAACTTTAACTGGACATCAACTTTAACTACTTAATTAAAAATAGATACTACTAAGTGTAGGAAATCCTTGGCCAAGAAATATCCTCAATGTAGAATCTATCTTCTTCTTTTCTGAAGCATCGTTCAGGGTACAGGTCTCCTGACGACGTTGGTGTCTTCAAGTTATTGCTGCCAAACAAAGGCCACACGTATCTTTTTATCCACAATTCTCCACTCGCTTCTAGAAGATTCGCTGTCATCCAGCCAACTATGTAACCAGAAACCAATCACATGACTTTAACATCCAATGAAATTACTTGTGAACAATGCCATTACATTTAGTTCAAACTGCATTCTGCATGCACGTAGCAGCCTCAATTGGAGACGCAATGTCTGGGTCAAAGTAAACAACTTTCTTTCTCTGACTAACACAGCGAGTTTCAGATCACAGCTCCCAGACCAGAGCCTTACCCAGAGCAACTTCACCACCTGCACCTGGTTTTAATCTATAAAGTGATTTTAAAAAATCCCAGCATGCTTAATTCTCAGGCAAAAAAGCCGCTATAGCTGTTATTGTTGTTAAATTATTGTTGCAGCCGTTCTTTCTGCCTGCAACTGTAGAAAGAAACAGAACTTTGCCTCATCTTTCAGTCAGGCACTTTGCAATCATCCCAACTCAACATTGAGTTCAACAATCTCACAGCATATTCTACACCCTATTTCATTTCCTCTTCATGTTTGCTTTGATCGGCCTTCAGTCAGCAACATACCAGCTCCAGGCGCCTGTTGCGCCTTTGTCTGCTCTTGCCCCATCGCCATTCGCTTTGGCTTTTGGCTATTTGGCCTCTCTTCCACTCTACCACAAACCTTCCTTCTGTCCTTGTCCCACCCATCCCTCACTCAGAACATTTCCAACTCTTCTCAGTTCTGATGAAAAATCATGGAAATGCTAACTTTGTTTCTCCCCACTGATTATAAAATTCCTAGAGCACAGAAGGAGGCCATTTGGCCCATCGAATCTGCACTGGCTCTGTGACAGAGTATCACTCTCAGGTCCATCCCCCCCCTGTCCTATTCCTGTAACCCCACACATTTACTCCAATAATCCCTCTAACCGACACATCTTGGGACACTAAGGGCCAATTTACCATGGCCAATCAACCTAACCTGTACATCTTTGGACTTTGGGAAGAAACAGAGCAATCAGAGGAAGCCGCACAGACATGCGGAAAATGTGCAAACATCTCGATTTTCTCAGGAAACTTAAGAAAATTGGCATTTCCACAATGACTCACCAACTTCTACAGGTGCACCATAGAAAGCATTCTTTCTGGCTGTATCACAGTTTGGTATAGCTCTGCTCCATCCAAGACTGCATTAAACTACAAAAGGTTATGAATGAAGCCCAGTCCATCATGCAAACCAGCCTCCCATCCACTGACTCCATCTACACTTCCTGCTGCCTTGGCAAAGCAGCCAGCATAATCAAGGGCCCCACGCATCTCAGACATTCCCTCTTCCACCATCTTCCATTGGGAAGTAGATACAAAAGTCTGAGGTCATATAGCAACCAATTCAAGAACGGCTTCTTCCCTGCTGCTGTCAGACTTTTGAACGGACCTACCTCGCATTAAGTTGACCTTTTTCTACACCCTCACTGCGACTATAACACTACATTTGCATTCGCTTCTTTCCTTCTCCATGAACAGCATGCTTTGTCTGTATAGTACACAAGAAATGATACGTTTCACTCTATACTAATACATGTGACAATAATAAATCAAATCAAATCAAAAACTCTGCACAGAGTGTCCCCGAGGCCGGAATTGAACCGGGGTTCATTAAGATTTAAACGATTGCCTCTTGATTAATTTGCATGCTCAGGACTCACCAGCCTTTCATTATGTAAGTCTATATAAAACTAGACAGCCTTCACCAGCAGAGCAGATCATTCCATTCTACTTCAATAAATCATGTTTGATTGCTAAGCCATCTGTCTCATCAGGGCTAATGGGTTTTTCGGAATCCTTTTCTTGAGGGGGAATCGTCTGTTTGTGTAATTACACGTAAGTGAAGAGTGACGAATAATTACTGGGAATGGCTGAACTATTACAGCTAGCAAGGGCATCGAGGATCGCCCTTGTGCTTTGCAAAAAAGAAATGACATTCTTTCTTCTCCCTGTCAATAACTCGTGGTAACATTTAGTTTGACAAGAAACATTTGTGAATCCAGCCAACCTTGCAATTGCTTGAATGGAAATCTTCAGCAAGGTAGCTCGCCAATTGCAAATAATTCTGCCCTCATACGTATTTAGTCAATACGTACCTCCCCATACACTTCATCTCTGGCCCCCCCCCGCCCCACCACCCCATGTCCAACCCCACCACCTCTTAGTCAATCACTTCATCTCCAGCCCCATGCACCACCACTTTGTCTCTAGCCTTCCTGCCCCACCACCCTATTTCCAGAACCCACTTGTCCCACAATCTCAACTCCAGCCCCCATTGCTCCAACACCCTGTCTCCAGCCCCCCATCCCACAGCCCAACTCCAGCCCCCATTGAACCACCCCCATCTCCAGCCCCCTGCCCCAACACACTATCTCCCCCCCCTGCTTCACCACCCCATCTCCAGTCCCTCCTCCCCTCACCCCATTTCCAGCCCCCCGCTCCACCACCCCATCACCAGCCCCTCTGCCCCACTACCCCATCTCCAACCTCCAATTGCCCAAAAACCTTGTCTCTTGCCCCACTGTACCACCAACCCAATTCCAGCCCCCTCTACCGCATCATCCTGTCTCCAACCCCCCTGTCCCACCATCCCATCCCCAGCCCCCTGCCACATCACCACATTTCACCCCCTGGCCCGCTACCTCATTTTCAGCCCCCCTCCCACTGCCTACCCCAATCTCCAGTCCCCCACCCCACCATCCACCCCATGTCCAGCCCCTCCACTGCCCTACCACCTGTCTCCTGTCCCATTGTCCACCTCCCCATCTCCAGCCCCCCTATCCCATCATCCTGTCTCCAGCTGCCCCTGCCCCACCACCCCAACTCCAGCCCCTCCTGCACCATCACCCCGTTTCCACCCCATCCTGTCCCACTGCCTCATCTCCAGCCCCCCACTGTGCCATCATTCCATCTCCAGCTCCCCATTGCCCCAACACTCCATCTCCAGCCCGTCTATTGCTCCACCATCCTGTCTTCTGCCCTAGCTCAGTCAAGACCTGTTGTAAAGATCAATGTCACATCTATCTGTTGAGATGCATGGTGACTGAGAACTTCTATGTATGTTGTGGACGGAGAAAGAACAGCTACAACAATGATTTATGCCCAAGAGGTCCTTTGTTTTTTAAGGAAGGGGCAGAATGTGCAGTGTAGTGTTACAGAATCGAGAGAGAAAGGAATTGTGTTCTTTCACCTTACTAGGGAAATATTGTAAATTAGTTGGCATGATGAAAAAATTGATTTGAGAAAATCCAGAAGTTGAAGTGATAATTTGAGTAATTTTTGTATTTTCAGTGTGTCTGTGTGATCTAGTTTCTTGTTGAATATAAGTTGTTCTGTTGCATTAGATTGAGATCAGGAATTGTTAATGCTTGTTTGTTCTTGTGGAGTATTTATTGCAGACAATAAATGCAATGCTTTATACTTTGCTTTAACTTCATAAGGGCTGAGAAAGTGTAAAAACTGTTAAAGTTTATGTTTAAGTTTTTTGAATTTATTTTAGTTTTTGAGTTTGATTACAGTTTGGAAGAAAGCAGAATGAAGACGACTCTCTTAATCTATGTTCTTTATTTTCTTTTAATGTTTTATTTTTCATCTCCGTTTAAAAATTAAGTTTGAATGAAAGGGCAAGTGCTGTGGAAGGAACCTTGGAAGCTACCCTGTGTGTCTGTGTATGTTTAGTAAATATTTGTGCAGATGAAATTGCTACGTTGTTTGCTTTAATGTTATAATGCTCTTCCCCTAATTGGGATTTTCAATAGTGGGTTTGATACAGAGTTTAAAATCAAATGGAAATTGGATAGGATTAAATTGAAATAAATTTTTGGAACTCTTTGACCTTTTAAATTGAAATTTTAAAATCAAAGTTCATTAATTGGAGTTTGAAATGATCAATCTGAATTTTCAATAATCCTGAGTTCAAATTGTATAAGAAAGGATTTAAAGCTTGGAGGGAACAATGTCTTTGTCTTGAAGAAGTTGTGGTATTATCACACTGCAATGTGTTTTGTTTCTTGTGCTTTTCTTAATTGGCAGAGATTTCACCATCTTCTGTTCCTAATTTGATAATTAAGAATTGATATACGTTGGAGATTATGAATTTTACTTTGTTTTTAAATTTGATTGCGATTTCGAGACCAAATTAACTCATTTGGCTCCAAGCCGAATATATATTTTTTGTGCTATTTTAAATAAATGGTTCGTGAATTACAAGTCTAGCAGCTTTCAAGACTTCAATATTGTCTATCACAACCCAGCGATAATTGAGAGCTGAAGAGCTTGGCTCATTCAGATTTTCTTATTGTTGCTTTTGAATTAAATTGATTGGTTACACTTAAGCATTACAGTTTCTAACATTTAATTGATGGAATAAACTGAGTCCATGAAATTGGCACCTCATACAAATGGAAAGCTACTAAAAGGGTAAATAAGTTTTATTTTATTGACAAATAAAGGGTAATGGAAAGAGAGTGTATATGAGTTTGCATTTCGAGGAAGGTTATATTGAAACATATTCTCAGTTCATGATGCTACCGTTTGAATTTGGGATAATTTTACAAAGTAATATCTATTTGTTTTACAACTTTCCTCTACTGAGTAAATGTTATCTACGATAATACTCAGGTTAACTTGTAAAGTTTGTTCAGTTCAATGTATCTAAATGCTAATAAATTGGGAGTTAATTTTCTGTGAAAGGTTAAGTGTTCTGGAGAGCGTCAGTGATATTAAAACGGATGACAGGATTTTCCCTAGTATCTATTAATCTGGGGTTACAGGAGTTAAAATGCTTAAAAGAGGAACAAATAAACCATTTGTGCAAATCATGCTATTCAGCAATAAAATTTTGGTAAAAGCTGATGAAATGACAGAGGAATTTCCTCTATAATTTGTTAAATTTGAATTACGTCTTACTTGTACTTTGGATAGATTGTGTTAATTGGGTTGTAAAAAAACATGACACATGTATGCTAGTGGGGGACAGGTTTTGAGCTATGCCTGTAGAAGTTTAAATTTAAAATGGTAATTGTGACAATAAGTATTTATTTTACAAATTGGATCATTTTTAAATCTTAAATATGGTGGAGAGTTAAAGCTACCTCTTTAGTACCTTCTTTGGTACATGGCACAATTGAATTTGAATCAACTCAACTACCTCATCTTCATCAATGGTATATTCTTGAACTGTGAATACTCTTGGGCTTCAAAATGGTTTAGTAATAACAGATACTAACAGGATGAAGTACGGTATGACAATATTCATTATAAATTGACACCGGTTGCATTGGATTTCATTAAAATACATTTATTGATTGGCGTCCCTCTCCACTTCGAGGGTTATATTTTTATTTAACACAGAAGTTGTTAAATCAAAACGTGACAAATGAAGAACAAGAATGGTTTAGTAATTGAAAACGTCGTCAGATGAGGGAAATAATGAATGATTTAGTAACTGCTACAATGTGGTAGTGTTCACAGTTAACATTGTTGATTTCACAAAACTGGACATTAAAGTTCAAACATTAACCAGAGGGGTTAAGCCAATCTGAATTGTATAATGAAAGTTAAGCATCCAGGTACAGACATTACTAAAGTAGATAGTTTACTGTTCAATTTGTAAGATGGAAATGGAAAAAGAACACAATAGTTGCATATGAAAATATTGTTACAAAACAAAAAATTCTGCGAATTATAAATATAACATTTGTACAATATTAGAAGTTAGTTTGGTTGGGAAAGACTTTGGTCATTTCGCTATACTCTCCAGGATCAAGAGGAGGGACTGTGGATGGAGGAAGAATGGCTACAACAATGTCTTAACAACAATAATGGCGACAGTGGCTTTAAAATTGCTATTCTATCTGAGAGCTGAGCATGCTGAAAAGTTTTGGCCAACTTATAGATTAAAACCAGGTCATAAAAAAGGTGTGATCTGAAGCTTCTGTGTTGGTCAGATCAGGGAAATTGTTAATGTTAACTGAGGCAGCATAGCTCTGATTTTTATGGCTGCTATGCATGGGACGTTGTAAAATGAACTAAGCATCATGGTGTTGTTCAAAAGTAATTTCACTGAATGTTCGAGCCATGTGATCAGTTTCTGGTGATACAATTGGCTGGATGACAGAGAATTTTCCAGAACAAGTGGAGAATTATAGAACATAGAACATAGAACATTACAGCACAGAACAGGCCCTTCGGCCTTCGATGTTGTGCCGACCAATATAAAAAGCAATGCCCCTCCAAACTAAACCATTCCCTTCTCTTCCATATACTTATCAACTAACCTCTTAAACGCCACCAAACTTGGCGCATCTACAACCGCTGCAGGCAGGGCATTCCACTCCCGAACCACCCTTTGGGTAAAGAACCTACCTCTGATATCCGTCCTATAACTATCACCCCTTAATTTAAAGCTGTGTCCCCTCGTGCTAGCTTTCTCCATCCTAGGAAAAAGGCTATCACTGTCCACCCTATCTAAACCTCTAATCATCTTATATGTTTCGATTAGGTCCCCTCTTAGCCGCCTCCTTTCTAACGAAGGAGGATATGGATCATAATTGGATATGGAGGATATCCAATTATGGATAAAAGACATGCAAGTTCTTTGTTTGGCAGCAATAACTCCAAGAGAACAACCATTGCAACAAAGCCTGTACTCTGAAGAATGCATCAGAGAGAAGAAGATTGATTCTACATCAAGAACATTTCTTGGTCAAGGTTTTCTTAAACTCACTAGTATTTATTTTCAGCTAAATAGTTAAAGTTGATGTTCAGTTAAGTTAGTGTATAGTTTAAGAGTTAAAGTTTAGTAAAGAGTTAATGAATTGCAACTGTTTATGTTTGAGTTGGTACTAGAAGTGTTAAATAAAGAATGCTCCGCATAACCCATAAAGAGTCAGGCATAACTGGACCCACGTGGGTGCCCATAGCAACACCTTTTATTTGGAGGATATGAGACAAGTTAAAGGAGAAATTATTGAGTGAGAACAGCAATTCAGGCAGGCAGAGGTGATAGATGGGGATTGTTCAGACCTCTGTTTGAGGAAGAAGAAGGAGCTTTAAGACCATCCTGATGGGAAATGTAGAGGGATTGGACATCCATGCTGAGGAGCAGGCATTTTGGGCTGGAGAACTGGAAGTTGTTGATATGGTGTATGACATCAAAGGAATTGCAGCTATAGGTGGGAAAGGATGGACGAGAGGAGAGAGAATGGAATCAAAATAGGAGGACATGAGTTAGGTGAATTGGTAATGCTAAATTATTCCATAGTGTCCAAAGATGTGTAGGGTAGGTGGATTAGCCATGGTTAATGTTTGAGGTTATAGAGGTAGGGCAAGGGAGAGAATCGATGTAAGTTACTCTGTCAGAGGATTGATGTAGAGTCAATGGGCTGAATAGCCTTCTCTGTACTATAGGGATTTCAAAATTCTATGAATTTTAAAAAAGAATGTCCATTCTCACACTCACGCGATACAATGCTAATGTTGGCAAATGATATCAATCAACTAATCTTGACCAATGAGACCCAGGCATGAGACAAGGGAGATCCCAGTGCAGGAGAGGTTTGGAAACCATGAGTGCCATTTGGAACCTGTCTCTCCAAAGCCTCTTGCAATTACTGCACATCATGTCTCAACTGACTCAGTGAAAGGAAGGAACATTGCTGAAACTGTTAGATATGGGCCAGAATTCTCCAAACATTCATGCCCAGCTCCTGCTGCCAGCACGACTGGAAAATTTGGCACTCAGCCAACTCTCCATTCGCTGCAGTGGTACTGGAGAATTCCTGCTGTGACTGAGGTTGGAGAATCCGATTCTCCACCACCTCGCCCGCCACGGAATTAGAGCAGGTGAGGGGCGGATAACGGAAATGTCCATTGACTTCAGCAGGAAATTTTAATCTCGCTTGAGCGTGGCAGTAAATCCTGCCTATGGCGTTTGAGGCTTCATTGCATGCATCTAAGGATAGCTTGGACAATCACAATGGAGTTTAAAAGAGATGCAGTGAAGCAGTGCTTCACCTGAACAGAGTATTTGGGACCTGGGATGGTGAGCAGGAAGGAAGTGAAGGGGCAAGTGTTGCACTTTCAGGGAAACATTACAGATTCCACCAACACAACTCCCCCCATCCCCCATCCCTTCGTCCATTCTTTCCTCCGGTCTTCTCTTCAATCATTCTTCAATAAGCAATTCCATATCTGGGAGTGAAGCTCACAGGACAGCATGGTGGCACAGTGGTTAGCACTGCTGCCTCACAGCTCCAGCGACCTGCATTTGATTCCTGGCTTGGGAACGGTCTGTGTGAAGTTTGCACATTGTCACCTTGTCTTCATGGGTTTCCTCGAGATGCTCCACTTTCCATCCAAAGATGTGCGCGTTAAGTTGATTGGCTATGCTAAATTGCCCAGAATGTCCCGGGATGTGTAGGTTAGAGGAATTATGGGGTAAAGCTTGGGATGGGATTATTGTCAGTGCAGACTCGATGGGCCAAATGGCCTCCTTCTGCACAGTAGAGTTTCTATGATTGAGAAATGCATTCTTCATTGTCCGTAGACGGGACTTTATGAGCCTTGAATTGGCGAGGCTGTAAAATTCTGGCAATAGAACCAAAAACACATAGATTTATCATGGGTTAAATGAACTAATATATTCTCAGGGTTGGAAAGTGATGCTTATGTCTCTTGTTGAAAAATACATGTTACAGCGAGCTGACCTCTCTCCATCTTCTCAATACTTCTCACAACACTTTTGATTTTAGACACAGCTTATTGGGCATCACACATCATCTCCTTTCTGACCTTCACTCTTGATTTTACACAAGGTGCTATTGACTCAATATATCAAGGACTCAAAAAATCACCACAATATCCTGTAAAAATGTAGGAACACTTAATTTTGCATTGAAGAGGCATAGCGGCACAGTGCTTAGAACTGCTGCCTCACAGCACCAGGGACGCAGGTTCAATTCCGACTTTAGCTCACTGTCTGTGTGGAGTCTGCACATTCACCCTGTGTTTGTGTGGGTTTCCTCTGGGTGCTCTGGTTTCATCCCACAGTCCAGATTAGGTTGATTGGCCATGTTAAATTGCCCTTAGTATCAGGGATTAGCAGGTTAAATATGTGAGTTTACAGGGATAGGACCTGGGTGGGATTGTTGTTGGTGCAGGTTCAATGGGCCAAATGGCCTCCCTCTGCACTGTCGATTCAATGATTCTAGTGCAGTGATATGACCACTAAGCCACTGCCTCCTTTAATTGAAACAGTCTTCAACATTGGAGTCACATCGAAAGGGGAAGGTGCGAAGGGGCAATGTATCACCGGGATCTGACTGACAAGCCCTGGAGAGGGCAGTCAGTGGGACTGGGTGCTGGGTTGGATAGGGAGGGAGGGTGGAAGAGTAAATGTAGACATGATCAAAGTATGGGGGCAGTAGGACCTTCCAATGGAAACAGGGGCCCCCTCCCACACCTCTAGAATCCTAGACTCTCTACAGTGCAGAAGAAGGCCATTTAGCCCATCGAGCCTACGCTGACAACAATCCCACCCACGTCCCTGTATATTTATCCTACTAATCCCTCGGCACTAAGAAGAAATTTAGCATGATCAATCAACCTAACCCACCCATTATTCAACTGTGAGAGGAACCTGGAGCACCCAGAGGAAACCCATGCAGACACGGGGAGAATGTGCAGACTTCTTGCCACATGCCCAAGTACTGGTACCTGCCAGGTTTCCCTCACGTCATTGACCTCAATCAGCCACTTAAGGGTTTCAACTGGTGCAAGAGTGGGCAGATCATCGAACACCTTTGCTGTCACTTGTAATATTGAGGTAGTGGCAAGAATCGGCTGGGGGTTGGTGGGGGTACGATGAATGATGCACATGACATTTTGCAGACACCTCCCCAACCCTCAATCGTAAGAGAACATACAATTCTGCCCTTACCTAACAAAAAGCGTCAATCTCATCAAAGTAACATCTACTGCTTTTTGTGGGAGACATTTCCAACTTCTACAACTATTAGAGAAGTCTTTCCAAATGGCTTTCTTGCAGCCATTGATTTCAAGGTTATTTTTCTTTGTCTTTGACTCAAGCGCCATAAAGAAATATTTCTCTCCATCTAGATTTTCAATTTTCTTTTGAAAATCCTAAAAAAAAACTCACCTCTTAACATTTGATATTCCAGGAAAAATCTTATTAATTTGTGTAATGTCTTCTCGCTGTTTAACTCTTGAGATCCTGGAAGTGTAACTTGAACAGCGGTTATCTATTCAAATTGTGATGAGGTCTATTCTTGGCAAAAGATTTGCATTTGTGAGCTACCCGTCGAAATCCAAAGTGAACATGAGAGATTCTGGAAAGAGAGATAATTGGAATTCCTGGTTGTGAGGTCTGACTCTTGCGACGGCAATGGGAGCTTACCAAAAAAGTGGGGTTTTCAGGTGTACCTTTTGTTCAGCAACAGTGAACACAGAAATCGGGTGCAAGCAAAGCTCTGCACGAAAAGGCAAATTTTCTGTTTGACAGTAAGTAAAGTTAGAACTCTCGAAGTTTTTGGGGAAGCAAAGTTTGAGTAAGCTAAAAGGAACTGAATCAGATAACAAGTGTATATAGCTCAGATGTGCTGAAGAAGCACAGATTCCCTACGATGCAGAAGGAGGCCATTCAGCCCATTGAGTCTGCACCGATCAAAATCCCACCCAGGTCCTATCCCCCTAACCCCACATATTTACCTTTTTAATCTCCCTATCACTAAGGGACAATTTATTATGACCAATCAACCTAATCTGCACATCGTTGGACTGTGGGAGAAAATTGAAGCATCTGGAGGAGACCCATGCAGACATGGGGAGAATGTGCAGACTCCACACAGACAAAGTCTGAATTGAACCCGGGCCCCTGGCAGAGGCAGCAGTGCTAGCCACTGTGCCACCCCAAGAGTTAATGTTTGCACCAGTGAGCCAGTGTCTGAATGAGATTTTGGACATTGTTTGAAAACGAAAACTGGACAGCTACAATATCAGGACTGATGTGGCCTGAGAGAGAGAGAGAGAAGGTTCACAGAGACATTAACCTCATCCACGTTCATCACATTCGTGGACTTTGGACAGAACAGGGCTGTCAGTGAAAACAACTTGAGGGCCTCATCTATTGAGGATGTTAAATGAGAAGAGTCTGTGCACCTAAAGCTCGAGTTGGGAAGACAATGGCAGGAATTCTCCAGCCATTCACGGCCCCACTGCCGTTGCCAGTAAGGACGGGGAATTTGGCACTCAGCCAAATTTCCGTTCACTGCAGAGGGATGGGAGAATTCCAGCCGCGAGTGTGGTCGGAGAATAAAAGCAGCACAGTAATCCAGTGGTTAGCACTGCTGCCTCACAGTGCCAGAGACCCGGGTTCGATTCTTGGCTCGGGTCACTGACTATGTGGAATTTGCACATACTCCCCACGTCTGCATGGGTTTCTTGCAGGTGTTCCAGTTTCCTCCTATAGCTCAAAGATATGCGGGTTAAGTGGATTGGCCATGCTAAATTGCCTCTTAATGCCAGGGGGACGAATTAGGATGCATGGATGGAAATAGAGGGATAGGGCTGGGGTGGGATTGTGATCAATGCAGACTCGACGGGCTGAATGGCCTCCATCTGCATTGTAGGGATTCTGTGATTCTATTCTAAGAATCGGGGCCTCTGAGACTAACATCGTTGCCGTATTTGTGAGAATTACCTCTGTGGTGTTGCCATAAAATGAAATTTATCTTTCTGAGTGAAATACCATGGTTCTGGGTTCGCCGGATTTGATTTTAGGTTGATTTAGGTTTTGTAAGTACGGTAACAGTTTTAAAAAGGTGGAATCTTTCTTTCCTTTCTGGTCTGCATGGAGATCCTAACAAAATGTACAGGAAAGAATGACATTGTAAATATTACCATAAGAAGATTAAAATAATTTGTGTGATGACAGTTACAGCCACTCAGATATTATCTCTCAGCTATACTGACAGGCTTTCAGTTTTATGTTTTGGATATCGAACCTTCTATAAAACAGAACCCAATGTAAATTAATTACTCTGGAACAAAATAGTTTTTCTTTACTAGTGTTTGATTTTAATCTTTAACAACTTGCAAAGGGAGAAGTATTGGATGAGTGCTGTCGATTCACTATCATTATTTTGTATTACCATTGATCATAGCTGCAACTCTGTAAAGCAATATTTTTACTCTACCTCGAGTAACTCTCCAGCTATTTCCCCCATCTTCTCAGCTAGAATCTGCTGTGTTTCTTTTCTTTCATCTTCCAGAGTGATTTTCTGTGAAGGTCATGTCCCCATTGAGCTGAGGAATGTTACTGCCATTGTACTCTATGCTTGGTCACTTCCATATCAGGATTAGAGTCAAATAGAATTTTCCCCTCCCACCTGCCAAGTTCAGCGTGCGAGACACGGATGGTGCAAAGGTCTGTTGATCTTGAGCAGGACATTCCGGCCTTGGGGCAATCACAACTGAAATTCCCGGCAATAAAGTTTTACTGCATAGCAAGAGGTCCTTCAGCCCATCATGTTAAGAACCTATTGATTCTAATCCCCTTGGCACCAGGTAGTCCACTGAGCCATAATGAATTATAAGATAATGGGAGATTGATGGGAGATATTCATCGTGGAGTTCGGTGACGAGTGGTGTGCCTCAGGGGTCTGTTTTGGGGCCCCTGCTGTTTGTATTTTTTATAAATGATCTGGATGAGGGTATTGAGGGATGGATCAGTAAATTTGCAGATGATACTAAAGGTGGTGGTGTGGTAGATAGTGAAGAGGGGTGTTTTAGTTTACAGAGTGACTTGGACAAGTTGCAGAGCTGGGCCGAGAGGTGGCAAATGGAGTTTAATGTGGAAAAGTGTGAGGTAATGCACTTGGCAGGAACAATAAATGTGTAGAGTATAGGGCTAATGGTAGGGCTCTTAATAGTGTTGAGGAACAGAAGGATCTTGGTGTATGTGTCAATAGATCCCTGAAAGTAGGCAGTCAAGTGGATAAGTTGTTAAGAAGGCATATGGAGTCTTAGCTTTTATTGGTAGGGGGATTGAATTTAGGAGCCGCAGCATCATGTTGCAACTGTACAAAACTCTAGTGCGGCCGCACTTGGAGTATTGTGTGCAGTTCTGGTCGCCACATTATACGAAAGATGTGGAGGCATTGGAGAGGGTACAGAGGAGGTTTACCAGGATGTTGCCTGGTATGGAGGGCATGTCCTATGAAGAGAGGTTGAAGGATTTGAGGTTGTTTTCGTTAGAAAGGAGGCGGCTAAGAGGGGATCTTATTGAAGCATAGAAGATGATTAGAGGTTTAGATAGGGTGGACAGTGATAGCCTTTTTCCTAGGATGGAGAAAGCTAGCACGAGGGGACACAGCTTTAAATTACGGGGTATGAGTTATAGGACGGATATCAGAGGTAGGTTCTTTACTCAAAGAGTGATTAGGGAGTGGAATGCCATGCCTGCAGCTGTTGTAGATGCGCCAAGTTTGGTGGCGTTTAAGAGGTTAATTGATAAGTATATGGAAGAGAAGGGAATGGTTTAGTTAGGAGGGGCATTGCTTTTTATTTTGGTCGGCACAACATCGAAGGCCGAAGGGCCTGTTCTGTGCTGTATTGTTCTATGTTCTATGTTCTATAATGTGCCTTTAAGAAATGTACTTTAGTTTTGTTTCTCATGCAGGGTCTGTTTTATTTATTATCTGTTTTGTCTGAAACCAGCAACCTGTACTGTTACTGCAGCAGCATAATTGATCTTAATTGCTACAATGTTTGTTTAAATTGGCACAGAGTTGATCATAGAATCATAGAATCATAGAATCCTACAGTGCAGAAGGAGGCCCTTCGGCCTATCGAATCTGCACTGAACACAATCCCACCCAGGCTCTACCCTCATATCCCTACATATTTTACCCATTAATCCCTCTAACCTTCGCATCTCAGGACACTGAGGGGCAATTTTTTAGCACAGCCAATCAACCTAACCTGCACATCTTTGGACTGTGGGAGGAAACCAGAGTATCTGGAGGAAACCCAAGTAAACACAAGGAAACTCTACACAAACAGTGACCTGAGTGGGGAATCAAACCCAGGTCCCTGAAGCTATGAAGCAGCAGTGCTAACCACTGTGCTACTGTGCCGCCCATAATCCGTAATTGATCTCCATAATTAAATTCTAATTTGCATTTAATTAGTGAGCCCGGGATTGAAATCTCCAGGCCCACTAGTCTCTCCCTCAACCCTGCCGGGAGTGGAGTTTACAGCAACTCCCCAGTGATGGGGAAACAAGCAGTCCAACGTCACTGGAGTGAAGGGAGGCCATTGAAGACTCCCAAGAGTTTGAGGGCAAGGGGTAGTGCCCCCTGGACATTACAAGCCCGGCACTGCCACTCTGGCTCCCTGGCAGTGCCCATGGAACAAGTGGTCAATGCCCAGGGGCACTTTGGCAGTATCCATTGGTCATCAAGCAGTACCAAGAGAGCTGTTATCATAGTAGGACAGGATCTATAGGGGTGTGGGATCTCAAGGGAGGAGATTGGTGGAGGTGGGTTGTCTCACTGCCACTCTAAGATTCATATTAGTTCATTCTGTGATGCGTAGAGTGTGGGTGATTCAGTTTAAAAATCCTGCTGAAGAAAGCAGCGGGATTTACTCCTGTTTTTATATGAATTCAGTACTTAGAATTTTTTTTGGAGAATCCCACCCATTGAGAGGGTGAAATTAATCACCGCAGTCAGCAAAAGGGCGAAGGGATTGATTCATTCATCAATGACTTGCCTACCGAGGTTGTGAGAATGAAACACTAAAAGATGACCTGATCAGGGATAGAATAGTCTTTGGTGTTTTCCACAATATTCTCTCTGACTTCCAATCATTATTCTGTAAGTTGAGTTTGTGTCTTTATATGCCCTGTTTGTGAATGGAACTCCCACTCACCTAACGAAGGAGCAACATTCTGAAAGCTAGTGGTGTTTTCGACCAAATAAACCTGTTGGATCTTAACCTGGTATTGTGAGATTTTTTACTTCTTACAACCACAGGAAGATTTAGATTTAAGCAAGGCTGCTCAGACAAGCCAAAGATGTAGAATAAAGTCTTTGTAAAAAATGGAAGGGAAATCCAACAGGAATGGCCAAATCATTCAGCGTATGTGTTATATTACTGGAAGTATAGCAAGGCAGCAAACAGGGAAATGCCATACAAAAGCACCAACCTCCATTCTCCAATATCCTCACTGTGTGGGAAGAAAGTTCACAGGCAGAAAGAATGCCCGTTCAAATTTCCCATTGTTGTGCATTCATCTTTGTTCCAAGCTGGAAGAAGGTCATTCTAAGACCTATTGATGACATCATTGGCCATTTGAGTGGGCAAACGTGCAATCTATCCTAACAGCCCGTAGAGTAAACACCTTTCCAATAAAGCTCTCGTTTGTTTGTACTTACATGGTCTGTAAGCCTATCCTTTAAAGACACCACCCCACTGTTCTGTGTGTGGCAAATCAGGCCATTTTAAAGTGGTTTGCCATTCTAGAAAATCAGTATCTACCACACATAAAGACAAACCTTCTAAAGATAACTTCATCCAAGAAATTCAAGGCTCCAACTAGGAAAACAACTTCTGAGGAGAAATAAGGGCATCTGATCAAGGTCAGGCTAGACACAGGATCTGGAGTTTCAGTGTTATGTGACACAGTTCTATGGCTGAATAAAATGATAATGGTCTATAATGGTCCTCTCTTCAACACCAAGAACCACACAAGATCATTGCTGATCTTTCACGTCTCTTTGGGAACTAGAAGAAGTGGGAACAGGGTATACCAAGAATGCATCCGACAAGATAATATTTTGGATCTTTATTCTCTCTAGCAGGAAAGAATGCAAGAGGATGGAACCGCTACAGAGGCAGATGATCTGTTGGAAGAAGAAGTCTTAGACCATGCTTCACTCTTTGACTCTATTGCCAATGATCATGAGTCTTTTTGAGAATTACCCATTCATTGAAAAAGGTAATGTATCATAAAATGAAGAATCAATGAACATTTAAGGACTCTAAGAAGGGCTGTTATCACTAAAAACAGTTATAAATAAGGTTGTTTAGGGGCTGTGAAAATAACAGAATAGTAACAGCCTTTAGCAAAAAGTGAAAGGCATGTGAGTGAATTCTGCATTAGTGTTTGGTTTACAGTCTAGGAGAAACAGACAGCAGTGGAAGTTATTCTATTTTACATTCCAATAATCCATAAGGAAGGTGCTGGAAACAGATTTTCCAGAGAGATTTTGGGTTGCTCTTAAAAGAGGCAGAATTTTACAACTTCATTGCGCCCATTTTGTGATGGGAAAAACTCACAAAATAGAGCGTAAAGTGACAAGCAGGAATAGCGCCCGTTTTTGCACCCATTCTCATTCTACCAAGAAAATAAATCGATGCGATTGGAACCCCGCCCAAAACTGGCGAAATATCAATTTGCATTTTTGCATTCATTAGAATGTAGTTAGTGAGCTTCACTCCCAATCGTCCCAGCTCACCTGCCTTAACCACCTCGCTCACTGTAGCCGGATCGATCAGGAAAAGACCTCCTGTATAAAAGTCACATTCAGGTACTTGAGCAGAGATAGTGAGCGAGGAGGTAAGTCTCTGCTTTCAAACTGTTCCCTGTTGCTCAGAAGGGGTTGTTTCACGGTGACCATGTTGCATTTCAAGTGGAGGGGGGGCTGCAAGTGTATGGGGGGTATGAGGGGATTGCTGTTGTTCATAGGGTCTGATGTCAGACTTGCAGCATGGACCCCAGCTTAGAGCGCTGACATCGGGTCTTAGTGCTGACTCTGGGTCCTAGTGCTGGCAGCAGCAAGCACTGTTTGTGGTAGGGGATGGGTTGGGAACTCTCTGAAGTAAAAGTGCTACAGCTTCAGGATTTGTCAGCAGCACGGTCTAGAGCATGGTTTCTGGCGTGTGCTTGCGATGGGGGGATATAGGGAAGTGTGTTGCTGGATGTGTATGTGTGGGGGGTGGTTGATATGGGGAGTGTGTGTTGCTGGGGGCTGTGTCGGAGTGTATAGAATGTGCGTGCTGGGGAGGCTGTGGGAGGGAGTATGGAGAGTGTGTTGCTGGGTGTGTGTGTGTGTGTGTATGTGTGTGTGTGTGTGTGTGTGTGTGTGTTTGAAGGGGGGATATAGGGAAGTGTGTTGCTGGATGTGTATGTGTGGGGGGTGGTTGATATGGGGAGTGTGTGTTGCTGGGGGCTGTGGAGGGAATGTGGAGAGTGTGTGTCGCTGAGTTGGGGATGAGCAGAGTTCTTTAACCTTTCTTTCTGTCTTTCCCTAGGCCAACGACCCCCCCTCTCCTGTAACGTTACAAGACCAGAGTGGTGGGCCTGGGTACAATGTGTTGGTGAGTTCCTGGGGCAGGCAGGAGGGTGATGATGACTCTCTAAGTACCATTATGATGATATCCTGGTGGAAACCAGTCTGACTCCTACCTGCACTCCTCATGTATGCTGGCACCTGAGCCTACATTTGGTTGGTTGGGTAAGGGAGAACTAAACACCTAAGCAGGATCTCGAGGTGGGTGAGATAGGAGGTGGGAATCTCTCCTGTGTTCTAGGGATGCCATGGCAGATGTTATAGTGCATGCCACCCGCTGTAGCCAGTGAATTATTGGAACATTTGACTTTCTAAGCAGTACTGTATTGAGAGGCCCACTCACTGAAGGGTCCCTCTGGTGATTGTCAGGGTACATACATTCCTGTTAGAGGCTAATCAGAGATAGAATAATCACATAATAACATTTATTGGTGCCAATAAAAGTGCCTTCAAAATCAGTGATAATGTAAAACATTTGAATGTGAGACTTTAAAGTGCCTAAATATTCTATCTAACCAGCGTTGCCCTTCACCCTTGCCACCTCATTGCCAGTACAACTTCTTAACTTTATGGGATCTATCACTGTGTCTCAGTGTCTCCCCAGGATGGACATTACAAGTGAAGGTAGCCAGCTGCCTACCACATCCCCTGGCATTTGATGCCCTTAGCAATCATTCTCTGGAGGCCCTGGATCTTGAGGGCCCTTGCCAGCTTCCAAGGATCTGGGATGTATCCATGCCATCCTCTTTATCCTGCCGCCCCTGAGATGCCCTGGTGTCACGAAGCGGGGAGTCGAAGGTGAAGCCACACTACAGTCTCCTGGCATAGGCTCGAGCCTTTCCTTTTCCCTCAGGTGTTCCTTTGGGCCCCTGGGTCACTCCATGGGACGGTGGTGTTTCTGCAGTGAGCTCCGGAAGCTCCAGCTTCACTTGGCCCTGCCAGACCTGAAGGGCCATCTACGTCCTATCCATGGTGGTCAAGCCTCCTGTGATGGCTACCCGAGTGAGGAGCCACCTGTCAATGGGCAGGAGCCAGTGCCCTCTGACATTGCCACAGTCTGCAGCCCCTCAGCCATGAGCCTCTATGACTGGGCCATGTTTCCAGGGCTACAACTATAGCCCACTGTCTCTCAGTGCTGTCCCACTGGATCTCTTGCAAGCTCTTGAGCCTCTCCGCCATGCGCCAAAGAAACTCAAGAAACCTGTTGAGGCCTTCAGATGTGGCCCTCTGTGACTGGGCTGTGGCCTTTGGGACTAGGCCATGTCCTGCTGTGATTTGGCCATTGCTTGGAGCCTGCCATTCATGGTGAGGATCCTTTGCCTCAGGCTTTCCACCATGAATGTCACTTTTGCAGTATTGGCCTGGGAACCACCAAAGACAAACAATAGCTGAAAGTTTTGTGACTCCTCTCAACAGCCCTCAGTCAGTCCACTGTGGCCATCAGCCCCCTCCTGCATTCCCTGTTGCTGCATTTCCAGCAGCTGAAGGAGAAGTGATCTCAGAGGACCAGCATGTAGCCTGATGCCAGCTGAGTCCTCGCCCCCAGCCGGCCCCCACTTGCCAGAAGCCTCAGACGTTCCTTCCTCCACTCAATGCGTATGAGCAGATGTGTTGTGCACACCAGAGAGTGATTCAGATGCCTTGCCACTAACTGCACCCACTGATGTGAGAGTCTCTGGAGTGGTGAATGGTGAGGTGGAAGCTTGGCAGAATACACATCCTTCCTGCCCGAATAAGGTCATTCAGTTTTTTGTGGTAATGCTTCTCAGTTCTTAGGCCAGTGCATTGGCACTAACACATGCCGTTATCACCTCCCAGGCTGTGTTTTTATCCGTTCCCCTGGGACGGCGTTCTGTTGGAGAAGAGGCATCCGCTTTGCCTCCATCACCTCCTGGACAGATCAGCGTTAAGAAAATGGGGAGCTATCTTCCTGGAGGCCATTTCTTCCTGCAATGCTTCCCTGTCTGTGGGGTTTTTATGGAATTGTCCCTTTTGGGGGCAGATCAGCTGGAAGCAGTTTGGGCGAGTCACCAGACTATTCCGGTGAGTTTAATGCAAGTTTGCCTTACTATAGAGGGGAACCCAACTCAACACTTGCAAGTGTGCTGATGGTGGTGGAGGTGGGGAGATGGGGAGGGGGGCACAGGAGGAGGAGGGAGGGGGGCACTGAGTGCAAATATGATTGGGCATGAAATCTCACCCGGAAAATGAATGAGGAACTCTCCCGTTTTCACGCTAGCTGGAAACTTAGAAAAAAACCTCGTAAACCCCCCCTTAGTGTTTGCAACAGGCCTGCTGATGATATTCAACAACACTGCCAGTGAAAAGCTAGCCATGGAGAAAGAGATGCCTAATTCCAAATTGGTCCAAACGAGAGGTTATTACTGCAAAGAAATGTAAGCTGGAGTCAACATCTGAATCACAAATGATGGAAACTTTCTTTCAGCAAGGAAACAGAGAGCAGATCACAGGGTTTACACATTTGGAGAGCACCTTAGGAAAACTTAAAGTCAAGCATCACATAGAGCTGGGGAACATTAAAAATGAGCATGAGTTAGAGAAGTCTAAGTACAGAAAAGAGTAGAGTGAGCTATAACCCCAGCTCTTCATAGTAACACAGTATATCTAAGCCACAGAGAGGGTTTTACACATTAGGATTTGTGGAGTACAGGATAAAGGCTGTGCCACATCTAAGGAAAGTACCATAGCATCAAATGCAAGAGTCCAAAGAAGTATTGGCATTAGCCCTTTCCCTGATTAGGACTGAGGCTAACAAAAAAATCACCTGAAGTTGATTTTAAACTTTCAATCAAGTCTGCAGACCAGAGGACTACACAGGAACCTCCGATAGGAGCTGAAGCTGATGATAGTGCAACACTCAGAGGTGGCACAGTGGTTAGCGCTGCTGCCTCATGCAGCCAGGGACCTGGGTTCGATTCCAGCCTCAGGTCACTGTCTGTACGGAATCTGCACATTCTCCCTGTGCCTCTGTGTGTTTCCTCTGTGTGTTCCAGCTTCCTCCCACAGTCCAAAGATACACAGGTTAGGTTATTTGGCTATGCTGGGGGACTGGCAACATAAATATGTGGTGCTATGGGATAGGACCTGGATGGGATTGTGGTTGGTGAGACTTGATGGGCTGAATGGCCCCCTTAGACACTGTAGATTCTATGATTCTACTTCCTGGAGCTGACCCTGACATATCAATGTCTCTAGTGAAACACTCTCATACTGGAGCAAGCACGGTAGTGATACATTCCTGTAGAAAGAGAGATTTCTAACCTAAGAATCGAGCTATCCCATTCCACCAAACTCTTTTCCTTCCAAAGGGATAATAAGGGAACATCGATGTCCTCCACATCCTTCAGTAGAATGGGGAAGCAGTGGCACAGTGGAATTATCACGTCAGCTAAAAATGCAGTTTACTAAAAGGACACTGTAGACACCTTTGGAGTAAGATGTTAATAAATAATAAATCCCAAAGTGAAACCAAGATTATAGATTTGCAGCTTTTCACACTGTTATTCACACCATTCTCCTCCAAAATGCCAACAGGGCAGGACTGTCTTGGCTTGTTTTCATTTTTATCCATCCAGTCATAACCACAGAATTATCTGCAATGGGTTTCTCCTGTATCCACATTTTTACCCCTCCCCACAAGGGTTTATCCATGGCCCCTTTCTACTGATCGACCACATACTGCCTCTTGCCGACATCAATCCGAAAGCACATTAGTTTTCACATGTCCACCGATAGCAGCGGTTCTCCTTTTTCTGCTGACTGTGTATCATGTTCCTTATTCAACGTCCAATTCCGGATAATCCATTCCCTGGCCAATCCATTCACTTCCCCAGCAAATATCTGAGGTTGCACTAGGCAGCTCCCAACATTGACTCCCTCTTTGACCCAGAGCTCAGGTTCCAACATTATATTCATACAACAACATACATCATCCATGTCCACCTCTGTAGCACTGGCTGACCCAACCCCCCCCACTCTCAACTCTCCTGCTGCTGAACCCCTGAACCACATCCTGTTACCTGGAGACTTGACTATTCCAATTTCTTATTTCTACTCCTCATTTACACGGACTCATTCAAAACTCTGCTGTCCATCTCCTTACTTGCATCAAGTCTCATACATAGTATCATGAGGTATAAAAATTCTCAAAAATCCCTCCAAGAACTTACTTCTTCCCTAACTTTCAAACCTCCTCCAGACCTACAACACCACAGGGATATCTGGAATCTTCCACCTTCCTGATTTTAATCACCCCTTCCTTGGTCACTGTGCCTTCAGTTACCTGAATCCTGGATTCTGAAATTCCTTCCCGAAGGCGCTACACCACTCTATTTCTCTCATAATTTGCTCCTAAATACATACCTGTTTGCCCGTTGTAAAATCTCTTCCTGGAGCTCAGTGCCAAATGTTGTCAGGTGATAATGCTCCTGTAACATAGGAACAGGAGTAGGCCATTCAGCCCATCGAACTGTTCCACCATTTCATATGATCATGGCTGATCAGACATTTCAATACCTTTTGCACTCACTACCCCTTTAACTCTTTCTGTTATTGTGAATTAGAAATCTATTGCAACCTTAAACACACTCGCTCGGTGGGATTTTCTGCCCATGTTGATCCCAAAAGCTAAAAAACCCACCCGAGATCAACGGACATTTGCATGGTCCGCCCCGTTCGCCCCCCTCCCCACCCCCTGCCCCCCACCAACCACCCCACCTGGTACAATTTCCGTGGCAGTGGGAGGAGGAAATTCCCCCAATGACTGACTTCCAGAACGCTGTGGGTTTTAAGTTAATTTATTAGTGTCACAAGTGGACTTACATTCATACTACAGTGAAGTTACTGTGAAAATCCCCGAGTCGCCACACTCCAGTGCCTGTTTGGGTACACTGAAAAAGAACTTAGCATGGCCAATGCACCTAACCAGCACATCTTTCAGACTGTGGAAGGAAACTGGAGCACACAGAGGAAACCCACGCAGACACGGGGAGAACATGCAAAGTCTGCACAAACAGTGAGTCAAGCCAGGAATCGAACCCAGGTTCCTGGTGCTGTGAGGCAGCTGTGCTAACCATTGTGGTAGAGAATTCCAAAGATTCCCAACATTCTGCATAAAGAAATTTCTTCTCATCTCGATCCTAAGTGGCATCCACTTTATTGTGAAATTGTGTCCCATGGTGATGCTTAACTCGATTAAAGGCACTATATAAATGCCAGCAGGGACATTGGTACCAGGAGTAGAGTTGGCGTGCCTGAGACAAAAGACTTTGGATTTCAACTTCTTGAGCAACACTCCCACCTAAAGGACTGATCAAATCAATCTCACAGGCGGCCATGGGGCATTTCAATCCATCAAAATAAAACAAACAAAAGTTTCTTGCTGTTTTACTTCATGTGGTTTGCTTGTTTAAGAGATGAAAATTAAAAAAAATGTCTCTATTCAATACACTCAGCAGTCATACACAGAGGCATTTCCTTAACAGTGAAACGTTTGATTAGGATTGAAACCTGGTGAGAGAGAGGGGGGACTTCAGAGTAATGGATGATTCTAACATGCAGTTCCGCTTGGAAATAAATAAGAGGAGAGGGAAAGAAAGACAATGAAGTCAGTCAGAGAGGAATTATATGTGTTGTTGAAATATATCTAGTGATAAAATGACTCAGAGAGTAATAAACAGTAAGTTTAATTACTTAACCTGACATAAAAATCCTCAACGCACATATTAAATCAGTAATAAGCCTGAGTTTGGTACCATGAGGGTATTTTAAATACAGGAAGAATCATGCTTTCACCGAACGTTCATTGTATGACAAATGTGTACATAATTGGAGAGTGGAGGGTAGAGTTGTAAAGTATATAGGCACAAGTTTGATGCCTGGACCATAAAGGCTAAGCACTTTGCTACTCCACCACAGCTATGTAATCCCTGGGAGAGGCAAATAGCACTCAGCCGAGGAAAGAGGAAATCCAGAAAGTTCCCCTCCAACTCCCTCACGCAATCAAAGACATTCTAAGAGACCACAAGGATCATGCCAGTGTTAGACCAAAGATCCAAACTGGGACTCCGACTGTGCTGTACTAAGGGAGTCCTGCATTGTTGCAGGTGCTGTCTTTTGAATGAAATGTTAAACCGAGCCCCCATCTGCTCTCAGGTGAACCTGAGACATATTTCAAAGGGGAGCAAGTGGTTATCAACAGTGCCCAAATCAATAGCTCTTAGATATAGCTCTTGGGGCTAAAGGAATCAAGCGACATGGGAGGAAGGCGGGATCAGGATGTTGAACTTGATGATCAGCCATGATCAAAATGACTGGCAGGGCAGACTCAATAGGCTGAACGGCCTACTCCTGTTTCTAGTTTCTATGTTTCAATACCTATCCCTCCGTCCACATCACGGGTGTGATAACTCCCAGGACTTGCACGGGAAATCACTGATTGACCTCCCTGTTGGACTTATTCAACATGAGCTCCCTGGTGATTAGTAATTAACTCACCAGGTGGAGCTCACATACTGAGCCCTGTATAAAGCAGGACCCTGAGCGAGTTCATTATTGTATTGTCACAGCTGGGACCTGTTTGTGTTCACCACAGACTTGTGGTTTGACTTTATTTTGTACCATAAAGCACTGTTCCTCTAGCCAACTCCTAGAGTTAATATACCAACAAAACAGATTACCTGGTCATCATCACATTGTTTTTTGTGGCAACCACTCTGCACAAGATGACTGTCACATATCCTATATTATAATGATGATTACACTTTGAAACACTTAACTGGAGCTCTATGAGCTGTTTGGGACATCATGAAAGGCTCTATATAAATGCAAGGCTACAAACCAAATGTTTATAATAGGATTAGAAAAAAAAGGCTCTTGACGGCCAGTGCAACCCAAGCGCTTTTTCCCTTGCTGTAATATTCTGTAACGCTGTGAAAAATATTTTTTAAACTGCTAGGACTAATTAGGATGATGTTCATGAGTTTGATATTTAGTTAGCTCCACCATGGTCTATATACTGAGGCAATAGCCCTTGGTGTTAACATGAGAAATAGACCCATAAAACCTACTGTCAGCATAGATTCAACTCAAAGTTATCCATCTCTCAGAGGAAATGTACTGAGAAATTCTTTACCCTCTCCCTAAAGGCACAAAAGCAAAACTTCAGAATATCTATTGAGTTTATTGCTGGAGGAGGGTGAAGAATGTGACAGAATGTGACAGAATTCTCCTCCACTGTTGCCAGATTCTCCTGCTCACTCACTCTGTCTAACACAGAGCGTTCTCCCTTTCAATTCAATCTCAGAAAGAGCTCATTTACATTTTATGCACAATTTGATGGCACTTACTGAATCTCCTCATTTGAAGGGTTCAACTTCAGTCCAGGAAGCAGATAGAATGGTCGTGAAGGATGTGTGCAAGGCATTCTAGAGCATGCTTCTTTAACTTAAATAGTATCACAAATAGGCTTAGTTAACACTGCAATGTAGTCACTGTGACAATTCCCTAATCCCCAGACTCCAACACCTCCAAGCATACTGAGGGAGAATTTAGCATTGCCAATGCACCTAACTAACGCATCTTTTGGATTGTGGAAGGAAACCGGAGTACCCAGAGGAAACCCACACAGGTACAGGAAGAACGTGCAAACACCGCAAAGACAGTGGCCCAAGCCGTGAATTGAACTTTGGTCCCTGGTACTTTTGAGGTAACTGTGCTAACCATTGTGCCACCCAATAGAGAGATCAACGCTCTTTATCATCAATCAATCGCACAAGCGAGCTTTCATGGTGACGTGCCAGGGAATTCTGAGATTTCATCTGTGTATCTCAATCATTGAGGGAAAATTTTGAGTGACATCTGCCAACTACTTCCAAATAGCATTAGAATCTCACCTCAGGCCAGGGACATTTTTTTTTGCCAAAAATCTTCTGGTGGAAATGAAATGAGGTTCCCACCTAGCTAGCACTTCTTTGGACTGTGGGAAGAAACAGGAGCACCCGGCGGGAACCCACACGGACACGGGGAGAATGTGCAAACTCCACACAGACACTGATCGAAGCCGGGAATCGAACCTGGATCCCTGACGCTCCTAGAGGCTTTTTAATTAATATCGTCAGAAAGCTGGCAAAAACAGAAACAAAGGCTGGGGTGACAGAACATTACTTAGATTGGCAAAAGTGGGAAACCGGCATTCCACAAGATCAGTATTGGGGCCACTCTTGTTTACCACTTCTAGACGTGGTTTGGACTCAGGAATCAGGAGTACAAATTCAAAATTAGTGGAAGGAGCCAAACTAAGGATAGTTAAAGATCAGGGCTGTGAAAAACAGAAAGGTATTAATAAACTTGACGAATTTGTGATTTATGAATGTCACTGGCTGGCTGGCATTTATTGTCCATTCCTTGTTGCCCTGGGAAGCAATTGAGAGTCAACCACATTGCTGTGGCTCTGGAGCTACATATAGGCCAGACCAGCAAAGGACAGCAGAATTCCGTCCCTAAAGGATGTTCATAAACCAGATGGGTTTTCCAACAATAGTTTCATGGTCATCAGTAGATTCTTAATTCCAGATATTTTTTATTGAATTAAAATTCTGCCATCTGCCATGATGGGATTTGAACCTGGGTCCCTAAACACCAGCTGAGTCTCTGGATTAATAGACTAGTGATAATACACTAGGCTATCGCCTCCCCTAAGGGGCATGCGATTGGCAAGTGTCTTCAACATGGATAAGTGCAAGGTAATATATTTTGGTGGAAAATAAGAGGGGTTAAGGAACAGAGATTGGGGGTACAGATACACAAATCATTAAAAGTAGAAATGCAGATTAATAAGCCCCTAAAAGGGCAGAATGGTTCATTTCTAGAGGAATAACATTGAAATGCAGATGTTAAACCTGTTTCTAGACAAGATTTGTTTAGATAAGGCTTGGTGTACTATGGACATTTTTCTTGATGTGGTGATGCTGGTGTTGGACTGGGGTAAATACAGTAAAACAATATTTTTCTTCCCATGGATTGTCCCCTTGATGTGATGGAGAATTGTGTGCATTCTGAAATTCCTTTGAATAATGCTGTTTGGACCTTCTTGTTCCAGCAAGGATCACACATAGCTGCAAGAATGGGAAGATATGCCAGACAAAGTGCAGTCCACAAAGTCCTCAACGAATGAAGGAAGATAACAGGTGGAATTTTACCAGTCTGTCCCACCTATCGATGGGCTGAGAGAGCGAGTAAAATCGTGCATGAGCCAGGAAATGAGGATCACGCCCAATTCCTCACTCTTGCAATATCATAAGAACTGCTTCCAGATAGGTCCGCTTGTCATCAGAAATGGGAGAGAGACTGAATGAATTACATTAATATATTTTAACATTGATTCTCGTGTCTTTAGTGACCCCGGCACTCAAACATCTGGACTCATTCGCCTTTGTGGCCTTGGCAGGAGAGGTTCTCTCTGGTGAGGAAGACGGTGAACAGTCATGTTGGCCTCACCAGTAGAACCAGAGGACATTGAGACCAAGGACAAGAAAGAGTGCCGCTTGGGCAGTGCCAGCCTGGCAATGCTGTAATGCCCACCAGGTATCTTAGCACTGCCCACTGAGCAATACCAGGGGTGGGGCCTTTGGGGCAGAGCCTATGTGGATGGGTCTATAGAGTAGCATGGCCAATCAACCTAACCGACATATGTTTGGACTGTGGAAGGGAGCCAGAGAACCCAGAGGAAACCCACACGGACACAGGGAGAATGTGCAGACTCCATCCCGGCACATGGGAATTGAACATGGGCCCCGAGCACTGTGAGGCAGCAGTGTTAACCACTGTGCTACCGTGCCACCCCATAGGGCCAGAAGAACTTGCTGCTGGCCATTGGTGGGCTGTTTCTACCTCCGCAGTGGAGGTGGGGCAGAAAATCCTTCCTAGGGTTTTAACTGTCTGACAAATCCTTGGAAAGTGTTAAGAAGGCCATCATTGACCAGACCAAAGCACTTTGATTCTGTAGATTCAGTTCAAAGAATTGGATGTGCAAGGAATTCCATCACAATCTGACTTGTGTTTCCTGGTGAGAAGGCTGAAGCAGTCTTTTGATTAGATTAGATTAGATTATTATTGCCACGTGTATTAGTATATAGTGAAAAGTATTGTTCCTTGTGTGCTATATAGACAAAGCATACCGTACATAGAGAAAAAAAGGAGAAGGTGCAGAATGTAGTGTTACAGTTATAGCTGAGGTTTAGAGAAAGATCAACTTAATGTGAGGTATGACCATTCAAAAGTCTAATGGCAGCAAGGGCGAAGCTGTTCTTGAGTTGGTTGGCACGGGCCCTCAGACTTTTTCCCAATGGAAGAAGGTGGAAGAAAAAATATCCAGGATGTGCTAACTGCTTTTCCAAGGTAGCAGAAAGTATAAACAGGGTCAATGGATGGGAGCCTGGTTTGCATGATGGGTTGGGCTTCCTTCATGACCCTTTAGAAATCCTACAGTGCAGGAGCATGCCGTTCAGCCCATCGAGTCGGCACAGACAACAACCCCAACCTTAGTCCCATCTCCCACATCCTTTGTCATTTCTTGCACTCTTGGGCAGAGCAGGGAGCATATCAAGCTGTGTTACTACGAGAAAGAGTTCTGAGCGAGAGATTTGAAACAGATGCCATCAAAGTCGGGAGTGGGTTCAGTTAAAGCTGTGTGATAGTCACCAGACTATTTACAATCCACCTGTCTTTGATAACTCCCGGTATTAAATATTGCCAAGATGCCAAGTTCGAACAAACCAATATCTGTGATCTATAGTTTGTGGGTGATTAAGTGTTGATGGTCGTGCTGCAGTAGATTTGCAAGCCACACATGTCCTCAATAGTCCTTGAATGTTGCCAAAACAACGCTGATATATTAACTCCCACCAATTCTTCCACCTCTCAACATGTAGAAGGACAGGCATTTGGAAGATGTTGTGCACCTCCCACACTTCAGCAGCTGCCAAGACCTCCATTGGAGAGGAGATCCAACACCAGGGTTAGTTGTGGCAGCTCAGTCTTTGACAAACCAAGGCAGCGAGTGCCATACAACAAGCATCCTGACTCAGTAAATCACAAGATTGTGTAGATTGGCCAGCAAAGATGGACATACTAAATTGATCCTCAGGCTGATTAACAGTGTAAGTATGTAAGTTTACAGGAACAGTGTTTGTGTGGGATAGACTTCAGTGGTGAGTCGATGGGCTGAATGGCCCCCTTCTTCACTGTAGGCAATCTATTCTATGATTCTGAAGTTTTGAATGTCCAAAGAACTTCCTCTCAATCTTACGTGTGTCTCATGATGATTTGTCTGCAGCAATCTTGAGTTGACGTTTATTTATTAGTGTCACCTGTGGGCTACATTAACACTGCAATGAAGTTACTGTGAAAATCCCTTAGTCGCCATACTATTTACAATCTACTTGACATGGCCTCCACATTGAAAGTGTCACTAATTCTTGCAGATGCACCATAGAAAGCATTTTTTCTGGTTGTATCACAGCTTAGTGTAGCTCCTGCTCTGTCCAAGACTGCAAGAAACTATGAAGGGCTGTGAATCTCTATCACACAAACTAGCCTCGCATGCATTGACTCTGCCTACACTTCCTGCTGTCTCAGAAAAGTAGCCAGTATAATTAAGAATGCCACGCACCTCGGACATTTTCTCTTCCACCTTCTTCCATTAGGAAAAAGATAAAAAAGTCTAAGGTCACATATCAACTGACTCAAGAACAGCTTCTTCCCTGCTGTCATCAGGATTTTGAATGGAGCAACATTATATTAATTTGATCTTTCTCTCCATCCTAGCTCTGACTACAACGCTACGTTCTGTACCCTCTCCTCACCTTCCTTATGAAGAGTATGCTACAGGAATAGGGTGGGGGAGACTCTGGTCAGTACAGCCTTGATGGACCAAATAGCCTTCTTCTGCATTGTAGGCATTCTATGATTCTATGAAAATGACTTGTATCTCCAAGTTCCGGATGAGAGTTGGAGTCACATTAAATGGTGGATATGAGCATAAGAGGTTAAAAAGAGACTGAGGGAGATTAAGTGAGTGAGCAAACATAATAGATGGAGGTCAAAGTGGGAAAGTGTGAGATAATCCAGTTCAGATTCAGAAAAAAAAACAAATCGGATTAGTTCCTTAATGGCAGAGACTAGGAGTTGTGGAGGAACAAAGTGATGTAAATGTCCGTGTACGTAAATCACTAAAAGCTAGTGCACAATAAGTAATGAGAAAGGTTAATGGAATGCTTGCTTTCATCTCAAGAGATTTGGAACACAAAAGTGAAGAATTTTGTTTCAGTTATTGAAAGATTTGTCCAGGCCCATCTGGAGAAGTGATGTTCAGTAATGGGCATCACACTGCCACCCCCCTCCCCACTGTACCACCACCCCAAGAGAAATATTTGATTTGATTTGATTCATTATTGATACATGTATTAGTATTCAGTGAAAAGTATATTTTCTGTATGCTATACAGACAATTGTTCATAGAGAAGAAAAAGAGAGAGTGCAGAATACAGTGTTACAGCTATAGAGAAAGGTCAGCCTGATGCAAGGTAGGTCCATTCAAAAAGTCTAATAGTAGCAGGGAAGAAGCTGTTCTTCAGTCAGTTGACACATGACCTCAGACTTTTGTATCTATTTCCCAATGGAAGAAGGTGGAAGAGGGAATGTCCAGGGTGCATGGGGTCCTTAATTACACTGGCTGCTTTTCCAAAGCAGCGGGAAGTGTGGACAGAGTCAATGGATCGGATGTTGGTTTGTGTGATGGATTGGGCTACATTCATGACTTTTTTGTAGTTTCTTGCAGTCTTGGGCAGAGAAGGAGCCATAGCAAGCTGTGATACAACCAGAAAGGAAGTTTTTACAGATCTGTAAAAGTTGGTAAGAGTAGTAGCTGACATGCCAAATTTCCTTAGTCTTCTAAGAAAGCAGAGGCGTTGGTGGGTTTTTTTGACTATAGTGTTGGCATGGGGAGACCAGACAGGTTGTTGGTGATCTGAACATCTAGAAATGTGAAGCTCTCGAGTATTTCTACTTTGTCCCCACTGATGTAGACTGGGTGTGTTCTCCACTATGCTACCTGAAGTTGATGACAATATTTTGACCTTGGAGGGAGTAGTGCCTACGTTCATTAGAATGTTATCAAGGTGTCAATGTTATAAGTATGATCATTAATGTAAAATGTTGGGGTCCTAGCAAAAATCTTTCTGGAATCCCACTAGTCACTGACTGCCAATCAGAAAAAGACCCAGTTATGTCAACTCTTTGCTCCCTATCTGCTAACCAGCTTTCTATCTATCCCAAGACATTATCTACAATCTCATTGGCTTTAACTTTACATAGTAGTCTGTTAAGTGGGACCTTGTCAAAAGTCTTCTGAAAGTCTAAACAAACCACATCCACTGGTTGTCCTCAGTCAACTTACTAATTACATCCTCAAAGATTTCCAATAGATTCATCAAGCATGATTTGCCTTTTGTAAATCCATGCTGACTTAATCGGATTATACCACTGCCTTCCAAATGCCGAATTATAAAATCCTTGATAAAAGACTCTAGCAACTTCCCCAGTACCGACATTAGACTCGCTGGTCTATCATTTCTCTCTATTTCCCTTTTTGAATAGCGGCCTTACGTTAGTCATCCTCCAATCAGTCGGAACGATTCCAGAGTGCAAAGAATTTTGAAAAACAACCACCAATAAATCTACTCTAATAGAGCCTCTCTAATTGAGGGATGGCACAGTGGTACACTGGCTAGCGCCAGGGACCCAGCTTCAATTCCCGTCTTGGGTCACTACCTGTGTGGAGTTGCACGTTCTCCCCGCGTCTACATGGGTTTCCTCTGGGAGCTCTGGTTTCCTCCTACAATCTGAAAAATGTGCTGGTTAGGTGCATTGCCATGCTAAATTCTTCCTCAGGAGTCAGAGTATGATAACTAGAGGTTTTTCACAGCAATTTCATTGCAGTATTAATGTAAGCCTACTAATAAATTAACTTTAGTACTCCCAGGGCACTGGAAAGGCACTCACCATCCTGACTTGGAAATATATTGCTATCCCTTCATCATACAAGTCGCCTTGGGTAGTCAGATTTTTAGTTTTCAAACCAGTCAATTTTGTGCTGTACGCATGTAATAAGTAACAAGGTCATGGAAGCCATTTAACATTAACATGTGACTGCCTCAGCCTTTCCACATTCTTTATTTTGTACATTGCATTAACTACATGTATTGATTTTGTATCAAGTAGCAGCAATGATAAAATGGATGATCATAAAAGTGATAAATCTTGGTTAAGTTGTGATCGGCGAATTGGTGTAAATAATAAGTATTTTGGAAAGACTGGAAATAGTGTAAACTTGAAGGTTTCGAGAAAATGCCAACAGAGCAGAAGCTGTTCAGAAATTGAATCTTTGCAATTCTGACAAAATAATGGGCACCATAGTCTTGGCAGAATGTGGCTTATGGACATATAACAGCTCGCAATCAGGTTAAGAAATAGCAAAGAAGTTGTTGTTTCTCATGAATGATACATTGGTATCCTCTTGAATCAATTATTATCAACTGAAAAATGTAATTAAAAAAGCAATTACCTGGATGAGTGCCTCTCCAACGACACTTAAGAAGCTTGACACCATTCCCCAGGACGAAACAGTCCACTTGATAAGCACCCCATTCACAAACATTCCTCCATCCCCTCCATCACCAACACACAGTGGCAGCAGTGTGGACCATCCACATGATGCACTGCAGCAACTCACTAACGGTCCTTCAACAGCACCTTTCAAATCCATAACCATTTCCATTTGTAAAGACAAAGGCAGTAGCTACGTGGGAATACCACCACTTGCAAATTCCCCTCCAAAACACGTACCATCCTGACTTGGAAGTATAGTGCTGTTCCTTTGCTGTCGTTGGGTCAAAATCCTGGAATTCCCTTCCTAATACCACGTGGTGCATGTATACCACAAGGGCTATAGTGTTTCAAGAAGGCAGCTTACCACCACCTTCTCATTAGGCATGAACAATAAATGCTAGCCTTGCCATCTTTGGCCACACCTATAAAAAAATTAAATTTGCCTAGTAACAATTAAAAACAATCATTAAGTCCTGATTTGCTTTTGAGTGATTTTCACCAGATGGTGAGACGGTGGCACAGTGGTTAGCATCACTGCCTCACAGTGCCAGGGACCCAGGTTCAATTCTGGCCTTGGTTCACTGTTTGTGTGGAGTTTGCACATTCTCCCCAAGTCTGCATAGGTTTCCTCTGAATACTCCGGTTTCCTCCCACAGTCCAAAGATGTGCGGGTTAGGTGGATTGGCCTTGTTAAATTGCCCCTTCGTGTCCAAAGATGTATAGGCTAGTTGGATTATCCATAGGAAATTTATACCTTTCAGGGGTTACAGGGGGAGGGTGGGGGAAAGGACATGTGTGGGGTTCCCTGTCAGATAATCTGTATAGACATGATGGGCCAAATGGCCTCTTTCTGCTCTGTGGGGATTCTATGATAAAAGCTGGGGTCTAGTCAGCTTCCATTGCAAGACTGGAGTACTAACCACACGTCAATCTCCTCAAGTGGGTTCAGGATTGAGACCAGAACCTTGAGAGAATGTGAAGTGCTCCAAAGAATCATACAAACAGCTGAAGTTATAAATGCCATTGTCCAGATTGCAAAATATTTCTTTTATCTAATAAACTTTCTACAACCTACTATTCAAAGAGTCCTGTTTTTGCCTTAGTTAGTCAAATCTTGTATGAAGAAGATTGAATTTATTAAGCCACTTACAACTTGCTGACAAATTTGGGTGGCTGGAATCAATTAAGTGGCTCGTAACAAATCAGAGTGAAATTATAACTGGGCTTAACCCTGGCATATCCTTCCCAGTAGTCACTGTGGGAGTACTTTCACGTCATGGACTGCAGTAATTCAAGAATATGGCTCACCACAATCTCCTGAGGATGGGCCATAGGTGCTGGACTTGCTAGTATTATCCAAATCCCAAGAATGAACAAAAAAAATTCTGTATTGCTTCATCCAAATTATTAACGTAACTCGGTTGAATGTTGCCTTCATGTCAATGGCTGCAACTCCGACCCCTCTTTTGGAATTTAACTTTGAACCAATCATTGTTCATTCAAATCCATCTGAAGAGTTTAACAAATACTGAATACTAGGGAGGAGGTTGAGATGTTTTGGATCAGAATGGACAAAGAAAGAAAATCACAGAAATAAAAGTTAAATTCCAGAATGCGATCTGAAAGCACAAATAAATTCCTGAAATCTATGATTATAAAAAGATGATGATTTTGATTTGATTTCTTATTGTCACATGTATTGGGATACAGTGAAAAGTATTGTTTATACAACGTCACCATCATTCCTGTGCAGTTAGACAGAAGTTGGGCAGGGTGGGTACTGGGGGTACCAGGAGGCCTGTCCCTTAGCCATGGGAAGCCCTGTGCCCAGTTGCATTGGAATGTACACACAAGCATTATGTGGATCTGTATCAGTATTCTTTTGCCATGTAAAATCTTCAATAGCATATTTATTGAACAAAATCTTCAATAAATGTCAAATAAATGTCAAAAAAATTCTTGTTCCTTCGCCCTATACAGATAAAGCATACCATTCATAGAGAAGGAAAGGAGAGGGTGCAGATTACCAAGATCAGGGATGGACTAAGGAAAGTATCCAATTCATCTTCATTCAAAACAATACTACATTCACCACATTGCTCCATCTGGGAGTTTATTCAAAGTGAAGGAATCACTCTTAATTTGAAGCTATTCTCAACATCAGACATTAAGTTATTTGTTAGTGGTCTGAAACATGCTTGTCTTTCCTACAATTTATTTGAAGTGGTCCCACAGAATAACATTTCCCATATTATTCAGTATTTTCTCCATCTCTGACAGTGCACCTCTCAAATCCTCTCTTCAAGGTTACATGCTCCAAATCATTCCTCACATCTCACAACTCCATCATTAGCTCTGTCATCAAGGATTTGATTAGATTTATTATTGTCGCATCTATTGGTATACAGTGAAAAGTATTGTTTTTTTACGCACTATACAGGTAAAACATTATGCTCATAAAGAAGAAAAGGAGAGGGTGCAGAATGTAGTGTTACAGTCATAGTTAGGGAAAGATCAACTTAATACAAGGTAAGTCCATTCAAAACTCTGACAGCAGCAGGGAAGAAGCTATACTTGAGTCGGTTAGCACATGACTTCAGACTTCTGTATCTTTCCCTGCCAGAAAAAGTTGGAAGAGAATATGTCCAGGGTGTGTGGGGTCCTTGATTATTGCTTTTCATAGAATAGATCATCGAATCCTTGCAGTGCAGACGGAGGCTATTCGGCCCTCAAGTCTGCACCAATCAGAAATCCACCCAGGCCCTATTCCTCTAGCTCCACATATTTATCTGCTAATCCCCTGACACTAGGATCAATTTAGCATGACCAGTCAACCTGACCCATACATTTTTAGACTGTGGGAGGAAACCGGTGCATCCAGAGGAAGCCTAGACAGACACAGGGAGAATGTGAAAACTCTACACAAACAGTGACCTGAGGCCAGAATTGAACCCAGGTCTCTGGCGCTGTGAGGCAACAGTGCTAACCATTGTGCTATCGTGCTGCTCAAAGCAGTGGGAAGTGTAGACAAACCCAATGGATGGGAGGCTGGTTTTGTGATGGATTGGGCTATGTTTACAACCCTTTGTAGTTTCTCACGGTCTTGGACAGAGCAGGAGCCATACCAAGGTGTAATACAACCAGAAAGGATGCTTTCTGTGGTGCATCTGTAAAAGTTGGTGAAAGTCATAGCCAACATGCCAACTTTCCTTAGTCTTCTGAGAAAGTAGAGGAGTTGGTGGGCTTTCTTAACTATGGTGTCAGTGTGGGGGGGACCAGGACAGGTTGTTGGTGGTCTGGACACCTAAAAAAATGTTGTGCCGCCATCCCTCCCCCCTCCCTCACCAATCCTCCCACCCATGCCCACTCATCGTACAGCCTGAGCAGAGTCAGATTTTCTATGACCTGTATGCTACAGTTTTGGCTTTGTAATCGAGTTTCGATTGTTGTCTTTGATTCAGAGAATTGTACATAAACAGGACGATGCAATTTGGCTTGTCAAGTCCTTTGAAAGAAATGATCCAGTTAGTCCCTATCTCTTTTCCCCACTGTACTGCAGATCCAGGGTTGCTCTTTTCAGTCGCACACTTGTGCTTTCAGCCTTGTTTGGAGGCTGTATTTACATCTTTGAAGCTATCCATCAGTTTCACTGAGTTTCACGTGTATGTGGGTGGGTGAATGTTCCCTGAGGCTACGGCCCAGTCTCACTGCTGGCAGGCCTCTCAAGCCTGCAGCCCTAGCACATTTTCCTTTTCAATCATAAAGGTCTGCCATCTACTGTGGGACCAAGTTTGGCAACCAAAATGTGGTGTCACAGCTGGGTTTTAGCTACGGGGAAGAGAAAAAATAAGCAGACATTATCAATCCTGTTCATCGTTCCTTGGATCCTCCAGAAAAATGCCGAGGGGCTCCCAGCTGTTGTAAAAGTGCTGTTCTGTACTTGGATCATTGTAGACAAAGCACATTGAAGTGGTGAATGATATAAAACAATTACCTTTTTCCCAGCTTTAGTTTAGCTCAGTTGGCTGGACAGCTAGTTCATGATGTAGGGCAAGGTCATCTCGCACAGGTTCAATTCCTGTACTGGCTGGGGTTATTCAAGAAGGTCCTACATTCTCAATTCCGCCCGTTGCCTGAGGAGATCCTAAGGTTAAATCATCACCCATCAGCTCTTCCCCTTTTCAAATTTAACCCACGCCATTACCCCAAATGCAAGAATACTCCATGAACCCACACCACTGCCTCCTCTCTTCACCATCTCAACTCTGATCACCGATCGATAGCCCACAACTGCCTGTAGTCACTGACAAACTTAACTGACGCCGGTGACACCACTGACGTGGTGCGTCGGAACTGTTGAGCCCCATATCCTGTTCTTTCGAGGGCATCTTTCAGCATCTGTAGATGTCTGTTGAGATCCTCCTCATCTCAGCAGATCCTGTGTATAGAGAGGGCTTGTCCACAGGGGATAGCTTCTTCAACACGTTAAGGGTGGAAGCTGGAAAAGTGGAGCATTGTGAGGTTATCCGTGGGCTTACAGTGAAGTGCTGAGGTGACTGACCTTGGTAGAGATGTTTGTGTCCAAGAATGCAACCGATTCTAGAGAATAGTCTATGGTGAGTCTGATGGTGGGATGGAACTTGTTGATGTGATCATATAGTTGTTTCAGTGATTGATTGCCGAGTCCAAAGGAAGAAAATGCCATCGATATATCTAGTGTATAGCATCAGTTGAAGATCCTGTGTGGTGAAGACATATTGTAGATGTTGACATACTGAGGTGTGAAATTGGTGCCCATGGCTGTTCTGTGTGTCTGCATGAAGAACTGGTTGTTGAAGGTGAAGACATTGTGGTCCAGATGAAGTGGATGAGTTGTAGAATTGCATCTGAAGATTAGCAGTTATAGGCATTGGGTATTGAAACAGTTGCAGTAATGCTGTCATTGAAATCATGCAGACACTAACTGTCCTGGTTTGAGGCAATTCACACCTCTTTAACCTGTACTTAACCCTTGCTCCACTCACAATGTCTACACCTATAAAGACTTGATTACCTGTTAAGATGAGCATTCCAATCATTATCTTGTAAATTGAGTCTGTGTCTATATATGCGCTGTTTGTGAACATAATCCTCCACTCACCTGATAAAGGGGCAGTGCTCCTAAAACTTGTGCTACCAAATAAACCTATTGGACTTTAATCTGGCATTGTGAGACTTCTTACTATGCTATAAATGGCAGAACCCTTAGAAACATTAATATACAGAAGGATCTGGGCGTGCAGGTCTACAGTTTACTAGAAGTGGCAACAAAAGTGGCCAAGGTGATTAAGAAGACATATGGCATGCTTGCTTTCATCAGCCGGACCACTGAGTATAGGAATCAGCAAATCATGTTGCAGCTATATAAAACCTTGGTTAGGCCGCATTTGGAGTATTGTGTGCAGTTCTGGTCACCACACTACCAAGAGGATATGGAAGCTGTGGAGAGAGTGCAAAGAAGGTTCAGCAGGATGTTGCCTGATCTCAAGAGCATTGGGTGTGAGGAAAGGTTGAATAAACTAGCATTGTTTTCACTGGAAAGACAGAGGCTAAGGGGAGAACTGATAGAGGTCTGCAAAATTAATGACAGGTACAGACAGGGTGGATAGTCAGAGGTTTTTCCCAGGGTGGATTTATCAATTACAAAGGGGCACGGGTTCAAGGTGAGAGGGGGAAAGTTTAAAGGAGATGTGCAGGGGAAGTTTTTCATGCTGAGAGTGATGGGTGTCTGGAACACTCTGATAGAGGAGGTGGTAGAAACAGGGACATTAGCAACATTTAAGAGGCATCCGGATGGGTACATGAATAGGGAGGAAATAGAAGGATATGGACTGAGTGAGGGGAGAAGGACTTTTTTAGCTTAGTTAGGACATCATGTTGGCACAGGCTTAGAGAGCCAAAACGCCTGTTCCTTTACTGTTTTTTATTACTCCACACTCAAGAATACCTTAGCTAATCATTTTCTACCATCAGGAAAAAGATACGAAGGTCTGAGAACGCATACTAAATGACTCAAGAACGGCCTCTTCCTCGCTGCCCTCAGGCTTTTGAATGGACCTATTTAATATTAAGTTGACCTTTCTCTTCACCTTAGCTGTGACTGTAACATTATATTCTGCACTCCCTCTTTCTCCTCAATGTATTCTATTAACAGTATGTTTTGGCTGTAACAGCTCACAAGAAACACTACATTTCTCATCACCCTATCGGTAACTGCAGCTCTAAGTCTTGTGCCCTGTCCTTTCCTTCTCCCCTATGTACTCTCTGAACGGTATGTTTTGTCTGTACAGTGTGCGAGAGACCATACTTTTCACTGTATCCCAATGCATGTGACAATAATAAACCCATTCAATCCAAAAAGGCTGAAAGCAGAGTTGAAATGAAATGGAGCCTGGAGAGGAGGGGAGAGAATGTGAGTGAGCGGGAGAGTTTAGAGGGAAGATTACCTACATCAGAAAAAGTGGAACCAGGATCAGATGTGACAACGCTTCCCGCAAATTAATTTAACACTTGACGACTGTTGCTATGCATTGAATGGAATCTACAAACTGGAACGATAGAAGCATCTTACTGTTAAAAAAACCCACATAGTTCAAGAAATATATCAGAAAGAGTCAATGTTCTAATGCACCTGTTAAATATATGTCAAGGTCAAAAACATGTCTATATTATTCTGAACCTTATGTACATTATGCAACATCAGGCCCACAGCAAAGGGGAAAAGAAAGATTAACAACCTAGCATCACTTGAAGAATGGATGAATACTTTGTGTGTGGCTGTGGTTCATTCACTGCTTGACTAGTGTTTACTGCAATCAGTAATTGACTCCTCTGTGCTGCGTCCTATATAATCTCCAGCAGGTCTCATTTGGAAGCACGACATCAAGGCACATTAATGTCGCAGCTTTATTGTAGCAAATAAGAAACTTTGGGCCTTGAAAACAGTCAAACTTTGGCGTTTAAAAGCAGCAGAATTTTTGGGGTTTAAAACAGCAGGGCTTTGGGATTTAAGAAAGGAAATCTTACGGGTTTAAAATACAGTGAGATTGCGTGGTTTAAATAAAGCCGGGGCTTAAAATAGCAACATCTCAGGGCTAAAAACAGTGAGAGATCAGGGATAAAAAAAATAGGATAGCAAGGTTCAGAACTGCAGAGTGGAAAGTTAACTTCAGGAGTAGCTGGCAGTGATCCAACTGCTGCTGTAACTATGAAGTAATGTCGCATGGTTAAGTAACTGCAATCTGGTGGGAATCAGATGTACACTCTCATGTTGAGTACTGAGATGTATAGAGGTCTGTGAACGAACAGAAATGGTTTATATAAATAATAAGCTATTCTTAGGATAGCATCCTATCTTTAGGATAGATCCTAAAGAATCCTCGTCTGGACTTCGAATACAAGACAATAAAGGGCCACTTTTATCTGACATGAACACTATGACTCTCACCAATTTTTACAGATGCACCATAGAAAGTATCCTTTCCGTACGTATCACAGTTTGGTATGGCTTCTGCTCTGCCCAAGACTGCAAGAAACTACAAAAGGCCGTGAATGTAGCCCAATCCACCACTCAAACCAGCCTCCCATTGACTCTGTCTGCACTTGTTGCTATCTTGGGAAAACAGCCAGCATAATCAATGACCCCCATGCACCCTAGACACTCTCAAACACTACATTCTGCACTTTCTCATTTCCTTCTCTATGAATGGTATGCTTTTCTGTATACTCAACAGTATACTCAATGCCCTGAACGATGAAGGCGAGCATGCTGTATGCCTTCTTGACTACCTTATCCACCTGCCTTGCCACTTTCAATGATCTGTGGACATGTACACCTAGATCTTGCTGCCTGTCAATACCTCCTAAGGGTTACTATATAAATCCTACAGGCTTTGGATCTTCCAAAATGCATTATCTCACACTTGTCCATATGAAACTCCATTTGCTATTTCCTTGCACTCCAGTAATACATCCAAAAATGAAAGGTTGTCACAGTGGCACAATGGTTAGCACTGTTTCCTTGATGTAGAGATGCCGGCATTGGACTGGGGTAAAAACAGTGCTAAGTCTGACAACAGCAGGTTTGAGTCCAACTGATTGATTTAATAGTAAACTCCACCAAGTTTACTATCAAATAAATCGGTTGGACTCAAACCTGGTGTTGTCAGATTTAGCACTGTTGCCTCACAGCATTAAAGACCCAGATTCAATTTCAGCCTTGGTCACTGCCTGTGTAGAATTTGCACATTCTCCCTGTGTCTGTGTGGGTTTCTTCCACCTGCTCCAGTCTCCTCCCACGGTCTAAAGATGTACAGATTAGGTTGATTGACCGTGCACAACTGACAGTGTCAGGGGGATTAGCAGGCCAAATACTGCAATTATGGGTTAGAGCCCAGATGGGATTGTTGTGGATGCAGACTCGATGGGTCAAATGGCCTCCTTCTACACAGTAGGGATTCTATAGATTCTATGAATTTTCATCCTTATCGTCAGAATTAAAAACAGAATTTCACGCAATCTAAAGGGGCAGTTCTAAGCCTACGTGTCTCTGTGAGGAAGGTCCCTCGCATACTCTAGGTAAAAGTTAAAAGCAAAATTGAATGCATGTTACAATAAGGGGTCATCTCTCCATATCAAACATGATGATCTGTTATGGTCACAGTACCAAAGCGTAATAATTCAATTAAACACTGTGTGAACTTGTCTCAATTAAACAAATTAACAGAGTGCTAAGTCCACCCAATCACATCAGTGCGTGAAAATCTAGCCAAATGAGCAAATAGCACCCTCTTCATAAAACTGGATGCAAACTGTAGCTTTTGGCCTTTGCCGCTGGACAGATAATCAGATTGTTAACCACTTTTATCATTCCATTTGATCATTATTGGTTGAACAAGTTACCATTAGAAATTGCCTCTGCTTCTGAGACATTCCAAAGAGCAATGTCTCAAACTCTGGAAGGCAAATTAGTCTAACATCTGTCAGAGGGAAAATATTAGAAACCCATTATTAAAGGTGATTTTGTAGGCTAACTTCAAAAAATTCATGGCAATCAGGCACAGCCAACATGCTTTTGTGAAGAGGAAATCATGTTCAACCAATCTACTGGATTTCTTTGAAGGAGTCACATGTGCTGTGAATAAAGAGGGACCAGTAGACGTACTGTACTTTGATCAAGTGTTACTTCAAAACTTATTGTGGAAATTAAAGCTCATGATGTAGGAGATAACTTATTGGCATGGATAGAATTTTGGCTGGTCACAGGAAATAGAGAATTAGCAAAAAATGAATCTTTTTCTAGTTATCAGGATGTAATGAACGGTGCACCACAGGGATCAGTGCTGGACTTCAAGTTTCTACAATTTATAGAAGACTTGGATGAAGGGACTGAAATACGGTTGCTAAATTTGTTGAGGTCACAAAGGTAGGTGGGAAAGCAAATTGCGAAAAGGATGTAAGGAAGCTGCAAAGAGACAAAAAAAGATTGAGTGAGTGGGCAAAAAACTGGTAGATGGAGTATAATACGGGCAAATGCGAAATTGCCCTCATTGGCGGGGAGAATACAAAAGATTATTATCTGAATGGTGAGAGACTTTTAGGTGTAGAGAGATCTGTGTCCTCATGCATGAATTACATGTTTTACAAGTACAGCAAGTAATTAGGAAAGCTAATAGAATGTGATTGTTTATTGTGAGGAGAATTGATTACCAAAGTAGGGAGGTTATGCTACAGTCATACAGGGCAAAGGAGAGACTGCATCTGGGATATTTTGTATAGTATCGGTCTCCTTATTTAAGACAAGGTGTAAGTGCATTAGAGACAGATTAGAGAAGGCTTACTGGACTAATTCCAGGAATGGGCAGACTGTCTTATGAGGAAAGGTTGGAGAAGTTGGTATCTGCTTTCATTACTCTCCTGGCAGTGAGTTCCAGGCATCCACCACCCTCTGTGTAAAAACCTGCCTCACACATCTCCTCTAAACCTTGCTTCTCGCACCTTAAACCTATGCTGCCTAGTAATTGACCCATCTTCCCCGGGAAAAAGCTTCTGACCATGCCCCACATAATCTTGTAGATTTCTATAAAGTCACCCCTCAACCTCCATCGTTCCACTGGGAACAAACCAAGTTTCTCCAACCTCTCCTCATAGCTAATGTTCTCCATACCAGGCAACATCCTGGTAAATCTTTTCTGTATCATCTCCAAAGCCTCCACATCTTCCTGGAGTGTGGTGACCAGAATTGAACACTACATTTCAAGTGTGGCCTAACTAATGTTCTATAAAACTGCAACATGACTTGCCAACGTGCCGGCTGATGAAGGTAAGCATGCTGTATATCTTCTTGACTACCTTCTTCATCTGTGACTTTCGGTGACCTGTGTACTTGTACACCCAGATCCCTCTGCCTATCAATACTCTTAAGGGCTCTGCCATTTACTGTATATTTCCCATCTGTAATCTCAGGCGGGATTTTCTGATTTTGGAGTGAGCTGGTTAATCTTGCCCAAGGTGAAAGTTGGACTATCTATGGCTAGTAGAGGTAATTAAAAAGGATATCAAATTAAAATAAAAAACTTGTGAAGTTATGCGATCAATCAGAAGATTGGAGAGAATTTAGAAACTGGCAAAGAATGACCAAAAAGAAAATAGGAGGGAAAAGTTAAAGTAAAAGAGAAAGCTAGCTAGAAATATAAAAACAGTTAGTAAGAACTTCTACAAGTATTTGAAAAGGAAAAAAATAATTAAAGTGAGTATTAAAATGAGTCTGGGAAAATAATAATGGGAAATAAGGAAATGGGGGATTTTTCATCTTTCTCTTCTTTAGAAGATGTAAATAACATCCTGGAAATGTCGGTGGTGAAAAACAAGGTCAATCAACTGAACTCGCACATCTGTGGACTTTGGGAGGAAACCGGAGTAGCCGGAGGAAACCCACGCAGACATGGGGACAACATACAAACTCCACACAGTCAGTCAGTTACCAGAGGCCAGAATTGAACCCGGGTCCATGGCACAGTAAGGCAGCAGTGTTAACCACTGCGCCGCCTTGGTTGTTCTAAGTAACGGAGGCTGCGTTTTCTGAGAGTTGTGGCCAAACAATCTTTGGCAAATTGGTGGAGGTCTTCTTGGGATGCTGTGAGGCCACAGTATGCAGATAGTGGAGGGAGGATTATGGTTGTACCTCAAAAGCCTGGGGCAGTACTATAAACTCCAGAGGAGATGTCTCAGAGATGTTCATCACTTTACACAATTGAGAATGTAAGTTACAGCCTTGAGTAATTTGATGCTGATCACTGACGTGCCTGATGACTGATACATGGGACTTTAATGTGAAGCAATATTAAATTACAATAAAGAAAGAAGTTTCATTTCTCGGCAGCCCATTCTTGCTGTCAGCTCATTTCATCACATTTAATGTCATAATCATGAGTAGGAGTTATACTGCTCAATTGCACTTTCATAAAATGAAATGAAAGCTTCTTCACTTATATAACCACTTTCATGACCTTAAGGTGTTCCAGAGTGCTTTATGGTCAATGAGATACATTGGAAGTGCGTTCGCTCTCGCAATGTAGGAAATATGGTCGCCAATTTGGCCAGTTAGGTTCCACAAACTACAATGTGACAGTGGTCAAGCAATCTGTGAAGGTTAAGTACTGCTGGAATCTGAAACAAGAGCAGAAAATGCTGGAAAATCTCAGCAGTTCTGACGGCATCTGTGGAGAGAGAATGTTAAAACGTTGGCTCTATTCTCTCTTCACAGATGCTGTCAGACTGGCTGAAGTCTTCCAGCATTTTCTGTAACTGTCTTTATAATATTGGTGACAGGTAAATGAGGGGCCAGAATAGTTCTTAACTGAAACAATGTCACCTGAGAGGGCAGATAGGGTCTCAGCTTAATATTTCAGTTAAAACACGGCACTTCTGACAACACAACAATTCGTTTGGTGTCACACGAGAGCCTTTGTCCTGGGGAGGGGTTTGAATCCATGACATTTTGGACTTAGGCAAGAAAGAGGAATGCGAAACCCAGCTTGGAACTTGAGTGTAAGTGGAATATGATCAGCATTTGAAAATCTCACAGGTGGGAAAGAGGGTGAAGGGAGGCTATCAAATATCATGTCCCCTCACATTCTCACCTGGTACTGTGCAAACTGCAGCTGAAGATCTCTGGGGACAATTTTTGTTGTTGCAAGAACTATCTTTCAGGAGAGTGGTTCAGAGAGTGACTAGAGCTGCTATGAAACTTGGAGTGAAGGAATATAGGAATTAGGAGAATAGTCTACTATTCAGTCCTTTGAACCCACTCCATCATTTAACTTGATCATAGCTGATCTTATCCTGCTCTCAAGTTCATTTCCTGCCTACTTTCCATACCCTTCTCTTCAGAAACATATCTATTTCTTTCTTGAACCTGTTGATTGATTTTGCCTCCACTGCACTCTGAGGCAATGAGTTCCACAGAGTCACAACCCTCTAAGAGAGGTAGTTTCTCCTCATCTCTGTTTTGAATCTACCTCCTCACACTTTATATATGTGATCTCTTGTTCCATAAGGGGGAACATCTGTTCAACATCCACCTTATGAATCCCTATTAGCATTTTATACACCTCAGTCAGATCCCCCTCTTCATTCTTCTGAACTCCAGTGAGTACAAGCCCAACCTATTCTCCTTGTACAACAGCCCTTTCATCCCTGCAATCAATATGGCGGACTTCCTCTGAACTCCCTCCAGTGTCACCACATCCTTCCTCCCAGTAAGGAGAGCAAAACAGGACGGATACCAGTTGGAGATCTGGTCACATTGCTTCAAGGAGAAAAGGGTGGAGTGTTTTTTTAATCATTTGTGAGTCATAGGCGTCGCTGCCGGCCAGCATTTATTGCCCATTCCTAGTTGCCAGAGGGCAGTTGAGAGTCAACCACATTGCTGTGGCTTTGGAGTCCCAGGTAGGCCAGACCAGGTAAGGATGGCAGATTTCCTTCCCTAAAGGACATGAGTGAACCAAATGGGTTTTTCTGACAATCGACAATGGTTTCATGGTAGATTCATTAGATTCATCAGTAGATTCTTAATTCCAGAAAACTTTTATTGAATTCAGATTCCATCATCTGCGGCACCATTAGCTGAGTTCTTGGATTAACAATCTAGTGATGATACCACAAAGCCATTCCTTCCTTTTAAGAGGGGAGAGTCAAAATAATCCCATATCGATAGCTTCAACGTCCTTCCTCCTTTCAATTCTGACAAGATGACATGAAACATTAACTGTTTCCCTCCTGATAGGTTCTGGTAGCTGTGCATCCTCTGTTCCTGTTCCATATCAACAGGCTTTAATAGTTCTAACTTGGCTTAAGGCACCAGTTGAGGCAAAAGAGAAGAAGGATTGTTCCTCTGCAATAACAAAGCATTGAAAGGAGTGATACAAATGAAAGTTTTTTCTTTCTCAATTAATAAACTGCATGGTTGCAGTGGACAGCAGTTGATTTATAAAATGTGTATTTTTTTTGTTCAATTTAGTGAGTAATTAAGTTTTAGTAAGTGCATGAAATGAGGCAAGATTTAACCAATGCCTTAATTAATCATGGATCGCTGGCAGTACATTAATTAATTGCAGTATTCAGTAAATGAATGAACTGTAATGAACGCTGCAAATTAATAATGAAATCTACTTAGTTGTGACATGTACTGCTGTGACCAGATGTGGTGGCATTTCAGTATCTTGATACAAGTCAGTTCCATTGAAGCATAAGTTGCAGCCTTTGATTGAGGCTAACTATAAAATCCAATTATGTTGAATTTACTGCGCAGAGTCACGGCATTTAATCCATTGGTTTACATTAATGTTTATGCTCCACATGAGTGTCCTCTTCTACTTCATTTAACACTATCTGCATACACTTTTATTCCATTATTCCTTGCTTCCTTATCTAGTTTTCCCCTAAAATGCACTAGATCATGTACCGATGGAGACCTTTCAACCCATTGAGTCTGCACCGATCACAGTCCCACCTAGGCCGTATCCCTATAACCCCATATATTTACCCTGCTAATCCCCCTGACACAAAAGGGCAATACCGCTTGGGCCAATCCACCAAACCCACACATCTTTGGTGAGGATTCTCAGGCAGGAAGTCGATAACCAAATTGCATTCACACCTTTTCTATATATTTTCTCCATCTACCCCAATCAAACCCCTTCAAGTCTTATTACTAACGGGATGGGCCAAATGTTTATCCAGCCCCACTATTCCACAGATCATATCACCAATTAAAAAGTTCAATTCGATCACCAGTATAACTAATCATTTACTTTTGCGGCTTTTGGACCCAGAAAAACAAAGACTTTAATCAAGCTTCAATAAAATCAGAATGACCAAAGATCTGGGTTCGATTCTGATCTGGGCTCACTGCTTGTGTGGGGTTTACACTTTCTCCCTGTGTGTATGTGATTTTCCTCCATGTGTTCCACTTCCCTCCTACACTCCAAAGATATGTAGGTTAGGTGGATTGGCCATGCTAAGTTGTCCCTTAGAGTCCCAAGATGTGCAAGTTAGAGGAAATAGAGGGGTAAATATGTGAGCTTACTGGGTAGGATGCTCTGTTGGAGACTCGATGGACTGAATGGCCTCCTGCACAGTAGGGATTCTGTGGTTATCTGTGTGGAGTTTGCACATTCTCTCCACGTCTGTGTGGGTTTCTTCTGGGTGCTTCAGTTTCCTTCTACACTCTGTGCGAGTTAAGTGGATTGGCCATGCTAAGTTGTCCCTTAGAATCTCCCGGAGGAATTATTGGGGTAAATGCGCGGGGTTATGGGGATAGAACATCCATAGGATGCTCTGTTGGACAGTTGGTGCAGACTCGATGGGCTGAACGGCCTCCTTCTGCACAGGAGGGATTCTGTGATTGGTTTATTATAAAATAAAACTTTTCCTTTAAAACAGGTTGCAAGAACTAGCTAACACACAATTGCACTCTGGAAGTGTAACTAGCTATTAAAAGTACCCCAGCATGCACACACACACACATACGTGCAAAGAGAGGTCTCTGGGCTTTGGAGGTGAGACACAATAAATGACGAGACGCAATAAAAATAAATGATAAAGTTCACAAGGTTTCGATGTTGTTGATCTGAAGCTCCTTCATGTGAAGATGGCAGCTGGTCCCTATGAATGTCCAGATGGAGCTTTTGCATGGAGGACAGTATAGAGCTAGATCAAATCTTGTTTCAACCCTTCTGAATGCCAGCAAGTTATACTCAAACAACAAAGAACAATACAGCACAGGAAACAGGCTCTTCAGCCCTCCACGCCTGCACCACTCATTGGTTCAACTAGACCATTCTTTTGTATCCCTCTATTCCCAATCCGCTCATGTGGCTATCCAGATAAGTTTTAAACGATCCCAACACATCCACCTCCACCATTCTGCTTGGCAGTTCATTCCAGGCCCCCACCACCCTCTGCGTAAAATACATCCCTCTGATATCTGAGTTAAACCTCATCCCCCTCACCTTGAACCTGTGGGCCCCTTGTGTTTGTCACTCGGATGATGATTCCCTGGCAGAGGTTGATAACTACATACAGATGTCTGGCAAGGTAGGGACAGAGTTAATGTAACTTTCCTTCTCAGTTTATTCCAAAACATATTGATTTCGGAAACCGTAGGCCACAAGCTTAAAGCTTGCCTCCATCATGTGATTTTGAGTGACCTTTGTCAGTTTGTTTCCCAACTATTAAAGTGATTGCAGTTTAAAACAAGCAAACAATTCATTCCATCTCAAGTACCATGCTGGGTCAGGTGATTCATTGGGAAAAAGCAGATTTACTCCCAGTCCAAAGGCAAACTTTTGACTCATCTATTAAAAAATAAGTCCAGGTCGACATCCAAGTGTCTGGATAATCCAACATTTTTCTGTATTTTAAAAGAAACACATAGGGGGTGATTTTTCTCCCAGAAGATCCAAGTATCCCAACAAACAGCAAGGTGGGAGGCTTTTCCATCTGTTTTTTTGGGCGAACTGGATTTCATTTATCTATGGCAATCTCTACAATGCAGGGGCCATCAGGCAACTCATGCTAGTAAAAAGTGGTTGGTGGGGGGGGAGGATGGGGGGAGAGCCTAAACCCATGGGGAGGCAGATGGCAGAGTGCTCAGCGGACCATCAAACAAGAGCTGATACCCTAATATATTGGGAGGTTTGTTGAAATCCCCCTCCAGGGCATTGCCAGCCATTTGGTCACCACCACCCACATCATCCCCCTGTCAGACATTGCCAGCCTCCAGGTCACTGCCCTTCCCACCCCCCCCCACTATTGCCAGCCTCCCGATGGTCAGCTCCATTCACCAATCACTGGCCCCACCACAAGCCCCCATCCTCTGATGCTGATATCTTGACCTCATACCTCCATGGTGGGCTGTGTCAGGGTGCCAGGCAGGCACTGCCATGGTCCCGGGCTGGCAGAGTCAGGCTAGCATTGTCCAAGGGGTGCTGTCATCCCCTGCCCCTGACCTACTGGTGTCCTCAGTGACTGCTGGTCCTACCAGTGAGGCCATCATGCTACCCCCTCCATCTACGCTCCCCTGGCCTTTACTGACAAGGCGAGAGAGCCAAGTGAGCCGAGACAATAGTGTCCGGAGCTTGCTAAAGAGATTCAAGTGAATTTGCCAATATTAAAAAGCAGCCTCACACCTTTCCCTGGCGTGAGGCTGATTATGCGAGAAAACGGTCCTCGGAAGATTGTGACTTGCCAGCCTCCAGTAAGGAATTAGATTTTCAGCCTTCTGCTGACATTTCCAGCAGTGCTACTTGACCAGTGGTGCGGAGCAGGAAAATCAACCCTATAGTTCGAAAGATCTGATTCTGTCATACCTCTGTCTTTAAGACGTGAAACACCATTTACTAACATGTGCACAGGGAGGATAGCGACACGTATAAAACAGAATTCAAATATGCATCCGTTCACTCATCCATTCCTTTATACAGGACCGGTACAGATGTTTCTGACATGCTGGCTTTCCAGGTAGATCTACAAATACAATTTATTTATTTGTGTCACAACTAAGCTGACATTAATACTGCAGTGTAGTTACTGTTAAAACCCCAAGTAGCCACGCTCTGGCACCTGTTCGGGTACACTGAGGGGGAATTTAGCATGACCAATGCATTTAACTATCATGTCTTTCGGACTGTGGGAGGAAACCGAAGCATTCAGAGGAAACCCACGCAGACATGGGGGGAACATGCAGACGCCACACAGGCAGTGACCCAAGCCGGGAATAGAACTGTGGGTCAGCAGTGCTAACCACTGTGCAGCGTGCCTCTCAATGATGCAACAGCACTTATCTTACCCATTCCAACAATATTTAAGTTATATGTTAGCAAGTTCCATCTGAACAGTCCACATCCTGAGTCTTAAGCCTTTTCACAAAAAAAGCATGGTCAGTCTATATTAATATTTCTTTGCAGCCAAGACTAATATGTATCTCAAAATGTTCAAGATCCAGGAGTTTCTTTTACACTATAGAGTATCACTTTAGAAAAGTACCCCACTGGCTTCTCGATGCCCATATCATCTTCTTGCAATAAGACTGCAATGGCCTAGTGGTATTATCACTAGACTATTAATCCAGAAATCAGCTAATGTTCTGGGGACCTGGGTTCAAATCCCACCACAGCAGATGGTGGAATTTGAATTCAATTTTAAAAAGTCCGAAATTAAGAATCTATTATGACTATAAAATCATTGTTGATTGTTGTAAACCCATCTGGTTCACTGATGTCCTTTAAGAAAGGAAATCTACCAGCCTTACCTGGTGCGGCCAATGTGACTCCAGATCCACAGCAATGTTGTTGACTCTGAACTGCCTTCTAAAATGGCCCAGCAAGCCATTCAGTTCAAGGGCAGCAAAGAGATGGGCAATAAATGCCGGCCAGCCAGTGATGCCCATGTCCCACAATGAATAATCTCCACCTTGAAGCGCTCATCAAAATTAGGGGCGGCTAACACTAGTTTATTCATTAGGATCATCTTCAGCTCCCCAAAATCTGCCTGGCAGTCTCTTGACTACACCATCTTTATCTCTTATGCAATAAATCCAACAGCTGTTGTGCTGCAATTTAGCCAAAAAACTGCATGATTTTCCATTTCGTTTTCAAGACAAGAAATTCAGTCAAAACATACTTTCGCTTTTCTCGCCCCTGCCCCACAATACGCCCTGGGCAAGTTACTCGCCCTTTTACGGAACTCATTCTCGGCTGGATTCACTAATAGATCTGCCAACAGGAACTGTTCAAATAGGGCTTAAAACTGTTTTCTTTGATTGTACCTCGTCCTGCTGTAAATCAATACATCATCCAAGTAAGCAGCACAATTAGGAATACTGCTTACAAGGTGATTCATTAGTCTTTGGAAAGTGACTGCGACACTTTTGAACTGATTCAACAATGGAATAATCTATTGGTGTGACAAATATTGCTTTCTTCTTAGCTCACAACATTAAAGATAGTTACCAGCATCCTTTCGATAAACCTATAGAAACATAGAAACTGATCATGGCTAACCATCGAGTTCAATACTCCGATCTCCTCTCTCTCTCTCTCTCTCTCTCTCTCTCTCCCCCCCCCCCCCCCCATATCCCTTGATCTCTTTTAGCCCCAAGAACTATCTGTATCTAATTTCTTCTTGAAATCACGCAATGCTTTGCCTTCAACTACATTCTCTGGCAATGAATTCCACACACTTGCCACCTCTGAGTGAAGAAATTTCTCCTCATCTCAGTTCTAAAAGATTTACCCTTTATTCTCAAACTATGATCTTGAGTCTGGATTCCCCCACCATTGGGAACATTCTTTCTGAATCTACCCTGTCAAACCCTGTTAGAATTTTTTAAGTTTCTATCAAGATGCTAGTAACTATCTCTCTCACTTTCTTCTCACTCTCCTTATCCCTCTCTCATATGCTCTCACTTTCTTTCTCTCTCTCACTCCACCCTTCCCCCACTCTCTCCCCAAGTTTCTCCATCCAAGTCCTGGGCTTCAGGCTCCACCCCCAGTTCGCTAAGGGCCTCAATCCTCAAACTAAGGGAGGCCCACTTGACCAACTGATTTTCCTGCCCGCTGTTCTCCTGAGCCGGTGACCTTTGTTGTTGGGGGCACAGAGCCTCATGGGGAATGCCCTGCAAGTTGTGGGACATGGTAATGGGCCATGCCTAGAAGCCAGAAGTTGGGGCACCGTGACCCCACTTGTAACTCCCACTGTCTCCGGCAAGCATTAACCAAGTTGCTCCAGTCCTGAGGGAATATGGCTGCCCAGCTGAGAGTGTGACAAGTGTATAGAGCAACACGAGCGAATAACCTCCCCAACCTTTAATTCCAGTAGGTCTGCGACATTAGGCCAGATTGGGCAAAACCATTCTGGTGCTAAATTTGTTTAATCTGTGCCCAGTTCCGGCTAGAGGTCCAATGGGCTAATTCTGACACCGAAACACCCTTGTTAAACATGAAAGAAAATTGAATGTGATGTTTTCCGCAGCAGTGGGTTATTAGTAAAATAAGTGTTACAGGGATCGTGCTATAATTGTTACATTTGGTAGGGGAGGAGATGAGATCCTTGAGTTTGATTGAGGCAATTAGGAAAATTTGCTCAATTACCTAATGAAGCAACTGACACATCCTATTATTAATTGAACTGTGGTTATGCACTAGTCTAATGTCTCAGTTTGATGGGCTGTAATTGGTTACACGAGAGAAAGCTGAACTGCGATTGAACTGCAGAACAGGGCTTTATACGATGATTTATTTTGCTCATAGATGATTGTAATTAAGGTTGAGGAGCACCAGAAGGGAAGAGTTCAAACTATCTTCCTCTATTGACTTAGAAATAAGACCAAAGAAAAGGCAAGAATTAGTTCATTCCTAATTTGTAATGATCTGCTTGCTCTTATTGCTTCTGCTAATCTGGTAGTGGAATACATTTGATTATCAGTCATTGTTCTGCCTGATTGCTCAAATAGTGTTCAACTAATACAAACAGAAATCCAGGCTGGATCCAGCTGATCTCAGTCAAGTGTGAAAGTTTATTAGTGTCACAAGCAGGCTTAGGTTACATACACTTACATTGCATTACATAGGCAGGGTGACACAGTGGTTAGCACTGCTGCTTCACAGCACCAGAGATCCGAGTTTGATTCCCAGCTTGGATCACTGTCAGTATGGAGTTTGCATATTCTCCCTGTGTCTCCATAGCCTTCCTCAGGGGACTCCAGTTTCCTCCCACAGTTGAAAGATGTGCTGGTTAGGTGCATTGACCATGCCAAATTCTCCCTCAGTGTACCTGAACAGGTGCTGGAGAGTGGCGACTGGAGGGTTTTCACAGTAACTTCACTGCAATATAATATAAGCCTACTTGTGACTAATAAATAATATTTTTTATGGTAACACTGCAATGAAGTTGTTGTGGAAATCCCTTAGTGGCCATACTCTTGGATACACTGAGGGAAAATTTATCACAGCCAACGCACCTAACCAGCACATCTTTCGGACTATGGGAAGAAACTGGAGCACCCAGATGAAACCCACATAGACATGGGGAGAACGTGCAGACTCTACACAGACAGTAATCCAAGGAATTGTACCTGGGACCCTGGTATTGTGAGGCAGTAGTGCTAACCACTGTGCCATTGTGCCATACGGTAGATTTGCATTCTAGACCTGTGCCCAATTTATCGTGGATTGCAAAAGATATTATACTAATCTTCTACAGTCACTAGAAAGTGAAAATTTTTGACTCTTTATTCCGGGCTGGCTTGAGAGCCAGATCTGAACCAAAAGCACATTTCAATGCTTCTCAACAGCAACTTTCTATGTCTAATGTTGAGTTTTCGTGTCCGAGGCTTTATTAACTTCCAAGCTTTAACTGCCACCTGAAGCTTAGTAGGTAGCACTCGCACACTCAAGTTTGGACAAAGATTCAAATCTCACAGGGAGGTGATGGCCCAGTGGTATTATCGCTGGATTAATAATCAGAAACTCGGCTAATGTTCTGGGGATCCAGGTTCGAATCCCCGCCATGGTAGATAGTGGAATTTGAATTCAATAAAAAATATCTGGAATTAAGAATTTACAGATGACCATGAAACCGTTGTCGGAAAAACCCATCGGATTCACTAATGTCCTTTAGGGAAGGAAATCTGCCGTCCTTACCTGGTCTGGCCTACGTATGACTCCAGAGCCATAGGTTGACTCTCAAATTGCCCTCTGAAATGTCTTAGCAAGTCATTCAGTAGAAGGGTGACTACTAATGGGTAATAAATACTGGTCCAGCCAGCGATGCCCATGTCCCACAAATGAATAAAAAAAAGCACCAGAGACTAGATCCCATGATCCCCTAATCAGAGTGCTGCACTTCCACCGATGGTCCTTCTCAGATGAGATGTTAGACCAAAAACTTACCTGGCTCTTCCTGTGTGCGTGAAAGATCCATGGCATTGCTATGAAGAAGAGCAGGGGGTTTCTCTTCAGCGTCCTGATGAATAATTAGCCCTTCAATTACTAAAGGAGTTGATTGCACCCACCACCCCCACCCCGGTTAATATTGCATGACCATCTGTGGGATCTTGCAAACCCGCTGCCGCATTTCCCAAATGACATCAGTTTGTTTAGTGCGTTCGCACAAACTTACTTCCCTTTAGGAAAGCAATGTAGAAGAATTAGCAGATTAGACTTCTCCAGCGAGTCTTGAACCCAACACCTCTGGTTCAGAAAGGCAGGGCCATCACCTACTCAACCATACCATCACTGAGTCCAACAAGATTGGATTGTAGAAGCACTTAACTGGTATTGTAAAAGTGCTTTGGGATGTCCTGAGGTCACGACAGATGTTATATAAATACTTGCCTCACCCAGTCATTCTAAGTACAGAGGATATTATGGAAGAGCTCCCTTTGACAGGGTTTACAGGCTCCCCTTTCTTTCTATTTTGTTCTAATTTTACATCCTCAGAATTATTTCTTCTCACTATGTTCATTTAGAAGCCATTCAAGGCGGTTAGACATAATCAATAGCTCAATGTGGAAATCAATCCAAAGTAAATTGTCCTCCTTTCTAGCGTATAGACTGCTGAGCACGTCAATCCAGTGATTGAAGTCTATCAGGTTATATATCTTCCACGGTGTTAACACAGTCACATCAAATGATTCTTCAGGCCGGGATTTTCCAGCCTCCCTATGCTGTGTTTACTGGTGGCAGAAGTGACACACCAGTCCCGCTTAAGCCTATAACTTTACAAGCCGGAGACCCATTTAATAGATTCTTATACAGTAAATATCTGTAGGCAGTTAGTGTGGAAACACAGTCACTATCAGATGGGTAAAATATTGAGGAAGGTGCCTTTTACTGCCTGAGGATACCCCAAAGTTCATTACAGCTAATGAGATATATATGGGCCGGTAACAGAATGACACAAAGCACCTTTACGATACCAGTTAAGTATTCTACAATCCAGCCCTTGTTGGACTTAGTGGTGTTATGGTTGAGTAGGCAATGACCCTGCCTCTCTGAGCCTGAGGTGTTTGGGTTCAAGACTTGCTCCAGAAGTCCAATCTGCTAAGCCCCCCACATCGCTTTCTTAAAGGGAATTAAGTTTGTGCGAATCCACCAAACAAACTGTTGTCGTTTACAAAATGTGGCAGCAGGTTTGTGCACAGCAAGATCCCACAGGTGGTCATGCAAAATTAACTGGGGGATTTGAGGGGGGTGGAGTGCAATCAACACGTGCACTACAGAAGCCAACTTGTGCTCTGTGACGTCCCGAAAACGTAACAGCAACGATGACTTACATAGAAACATAGAAAATAAGGGCAGGAGGCCATTTGGCTCTTTGAGCCTGTTCATTATGACCATGGCTGATATCGGACTCAATAGCCTGATTCCATCTCCCCGTTCCCCCACCATCAACTTCCTTCGTCCCCTTCAACTGTGATATCTAACTGCTTCTTGAAAACATACTAGGTGCGATCTTATCTGCCGTTCACCCCACACTCCTGCTGCAGGGAGTTGGGCAAGCCAGCCAAATCTCCATTCACTGCAGCAGGATGGGAAAATCCCAGCGACGGGAACGGTGGTAAGTTTCCAGCCACAATGTTTTGGCCTCAACTACTTTCTGCAGTAGTGAATTCCACGTGCTGACCACTCTCTGGGTGAGGAAACGTTTCCCCATCTCTGTCCTAAATGGTCTACCCTGTACGCTTATACTGGTTTTGGACACGCTCCTGTGATCAGGAAGGTTCACGATCTGGAGTAGCTTGCTTTAACTCCCAGTCCACATTTCATACTCACTGCCACCTTTACCCTCACCACCAGCCTGCCTACCCCCACTCATCAGGAATTTACACAATGTCATTCCTAATTCCGGAGGAAGATTGGGAGAAATACCATCCACCTGATAGACAAGTTAAAAGGGTTTTCCTCCTAACTCACAGAGTTCAATCAGGAGAACCCAACTGTTTGGTTTGACATGACAAATGATTGCTTCGCTGTTGATGCCCAGTTGGCACCCAGTGCTTTCAGAATGAAAGTGGAGGAAACCTTTTTGTGAAATGATTCTAAACAGTGGATGGCACAAAATTGGCATTTTGACTGAGTTGCAGTCAACAAAAGCAGGTTCTTCATATCCTGCACCAGGGCTGACCTTGTGCCCTCTTCGGACAACGAAACTTCTAAATTTGCAGAGTTTACACATTCTCCCCGTGTCTGTGTGGGTTTTCTCCGGGTGCTTCGATTTCCTCCCACATTCCAAAGATATGCGGATTAGATTGATTGGCCATGCTATATTCTCCTTTAGTGTCAGGGGGTTAGAAGGGTAAATATGTGGGGTTATAGTAATAGGGCCTGGCTGGGATTGTTGTCGGTGCCAGCTCGATGGCCAAATGGCCCCCTTCTGCAATGTCAAGATTCCCTGATATTCTACGGCACATATTTTCCAATATACTCCAGTGAGACTCTTGGCAACTGCCTTTCTAAATAAATCATTTGTAAACAGCAATCTCGACCACCTAGGGAAGAAAACTAAAGTGCCTCAATTTGTTTCCATTCATTGGCAGCCTCAATTTTTTTGTTATCTACTGAAAACAATTTGATGGCGTAGTTGGGCCTGAGAAGGTTTATTTCGTTCTCAGTGTCATGCCGAACTCGCTGTTGTTGACTGTTAAATATATTAAAAAAAGACTTTCTATGACATTTGGATTTTAAGAGGGAAAGTGCATTTATTTAAATCACAGCCTTCGTGACTTCAGGCAGAGTTAAAGAGCCTCAGTCAATGGAATTGTTTTTCAAGGGTGGTCACTGTCATAATAGGAAATGAAAGACCATTTTTAACACAGCAAATCTCCACAAGCATTAGTCTGAGTGATGTTATGTGTATTGACCAGGACACTGAGTATAACACTTTGAAACAATGTCATGGGATCTTGTTGAGCTTGTGAATGGTTTGCTTTATTTCTGCAAAGGCTTCATTTTAAGATATTTCTGTCTATGCAATTACATTTATGTACTAAATTGGCTACATTTTAAAACTAACTTGATCACATTTTAAAACAGCATTTTAACCCATGTTGGGTTAGCTGGGAAAACTGACTGCATTTTTGAAAGTATAATGCTAGCAAAAGCAGACTTTTTCATAAGGCAAGCAAATTTTTAACAACAACCTCAGCTGCAAGGTCTCATTACCAGCTACTTTTGCATACAGAGATAGCCTGCGAAGGACATTCACAACAGTGAGAGAAGAATTAACATATAGCCTGTTTAGAATTCTGCTTCGATCAGTACAGGATTGGCAGTAAAAAGCCGTTATCTCTCTGTTTCTCTCTCCCCAATTTTTTTTTTGTTTCCTTCCTCTAATGATTTAATATTAAGTTCCACTCAATAAAAGAAACTAATTGCCTCAGTGCTGTCTCTGTCTATTCAAGGGAATGAATCGACCCTGCAGATCTGTTGCAACCACCTGAGAGAGCAAGTGGGGATTTGTTTTAATACCCGATCTGAAAGTCAGCAGTTAACTCTCATGTCAGTCGAGATTTTGTGAAACGATTCTAAATAGTGGATTGTGTCTGAGAGACACTCAATAGAAGCACCATGGCCGAACTAATGTGAACTCCTTTCAGAGTGTGATAATGTGAAATTTCTAAATCTGTGGCAAGGTTGAAGTTTAAATTAAAGGAGAATAAAATCTCCTGTTATGACCTTGCTCGAGCGAAACTGGAAATTCCTGTCCGACAGGCTGTTATCTGCCCCTTGCACACTCTGATTCCATGGCAGGTGAGGTGGTACAATTCCGACAATTCTGGTCATACAACAGAAAAGATAGTCAGTGTTTAACCATCCACCTCATTGGTAGAGACATCATTGAAGCAATTTGTCAAGTACAATGTCATCATTGTTTAGATTTTAGATCCTTGTTTATCCTCACAGATCCTCCATGCTGTTGATTTGTGATTTGATTTATTATTGTCACATGTATTAATATACAGTGAAAGGTATTGTTTCTTGCGCACTACATAGCCGAAGCATACCGTACATAGAGAAGGAAAGAAAACAGTGCAGAATGTGGTGTTAAGTCACAGCTAATGCGAGGTAGATGTGTTCAAAATTCTGACAGCAGCAGGGAAGAAACTGTTAGTGCGTGACCTTAGACTTTTGTATCTTTTCCCCAACAGAAGAAGGTGGAAGAGAGAATGTCCAAGGTGTGTGTGGTCCTTGATTACACTGGTTGCTTTTCCGAGGCAGCAAGAAGCATAGATGGAGTCAGTGGATGGGAGGTGGGTTTGCATGATGGATTGGCCTATGTTTATAACCCTTTGTAGTTTCTTGACATCTTGGACAGAACAGGAGCCATTAAAACTTTGATACAACCAGTTTTTTCTAGTGCATCTGTAAAAGTTGATGAGAATCATAGCAGACAATTTGAATTCCCTTAGTCTCCTAAGAAAGTAGAGGCATTAGTGGGCTTTCTAAACAATAGTGTCAGTGTGGAGGGACCAGGACAATTTGTTGGTGATCTGGACATGTAGAAGCCTGAAGCTGTCGACCATTTCCACTTCATACTCATTGGTGTAGGCATGTCCTTCTTGTTCAGAATGAATAAGAGGTTACCCTGAAGTATGGCATTGGAAGTGTGATGTTAGTGAATTACAGAATCCCTACACTGCAAAAAGAGATCATCTGACCCATCTGCACTTACTCTCCAAAAGAGAATTCCATCCAACCTCTTATCCCTGCTCTATCCCTGTGGCCCCATGCATTTGGAATGGCTAATCCACTTAACCTGTACATTCTTTGGACACTAAGGGGCAATTTAGTATACAAACTCTTTGTATTCTGCTCACAACCTGCTTTCTGATCTATCTTTGTATATTATCAGCAAAGCTAATTACAAGACAGTTGGTTACTTCATCCAAATCATTAATATAGATGGTGAAATGTTGAATCACTGGCACTGATTCCTGCGGAACTCCACAAGTTATAGTTTGCCAGCTTGAAAGTGACCCATTTACTAACAAGAGTGAAGCTATTGCAGTTTCAAAGGTAAGTGATTATTTAAGCATAGAATTCACAATAGCAATAAATAAAATTGATGTTTTTTTTTACTTGGGTGCAATGAATCTGCAGAGTCAGTCTCACACTAACAGAAGTGCCGCTGGGCATTCTAACATTTAAGTCCCTGTAACATGAAAAAAAGCCAATTAAATTATGTTAAATAAATTTTGTCTGAACCTGAACCTGAAATCTGATTTTTAGTCAAAGGAAGCACATTATTATTCTTGACAGGCTACAGTAGGTAGCGGGGAAGATCACAATGAGACATTAGGAATGTTACGTCTCCGAGGTAGACCATTCTGTCTTTAAGTTTGTTTTTTCCACTTCATTCTCTTCGCTTACTTTATTCTTCCTCATTTTCAAGCAACCATCAAATTCCCTCTTAAATAACACCTCAACTCTATTTTAATGATGATTTGTGGCAGGAATTTTAAATTCAAGATAAAGTGGACGCACCTTGGACATTTTTCTTCCATCTTCTTCCGTTGGGTAAAAGATAGAAAAGCCTAAGATTATGTATCAATTGACTCAAATACATCTTCCACCCTGCTGCTGTCAGACTTCTGAATGCACCTACCTTATAGCAGCACAGCGGCACAGTGGTTAGCACTGCTGCCTCACAGCACCAGGGATCCTGGGTTTGATTCCAGCCTTGGGTCACTGTCTATGTGGAGTTTGCACATCCTCCCCATGTTTGCGTGGATTTCTTCCAGATATTCTGGTTTCCTCCTACAGCCTAAAAGTGTGAAGGTTAGATAGATTGGCTGTGCTAAATTGATCCTAATTTCAAGGGATTAGCAGGGTAAATATGTGGGGTTGTGGGAATAAGACTGAGGTGGATTATTGTCGGTGCAGATTTGATGGGTCAAAGGTCTCCTTCTGCACTGTAAAGATTCTATATGAAGTTGATCTTTCTTCGCACTCTAACTATGACAGTAACACTGTATTCTGCACCTTCTCCTTTCCTTGTCCCCTATGTACTCTATGAGCGGTATGCTTTTCTGCATAGCGTGGAAGAAATAATACTTTCCATTGTATACAGATACATGTAACAATAATCAATCAAATCAAATCTTGATTGGCAGCCCCCACACCATCTTAAATGTCCAAAGCCTTCACCATTGGTTTCTCCGTGTGTACTATCTACAGCAATCATGGTAGCAACTCGCCAAGGCTTCTCCAATGGCACGTCCCAAACCTACGACATCCACATCCTTGAAGGAGAAGGGCAGCAGATGCATGGGAACATCATCATCTCCAAGTTCCATCCAATTCAGACACACGGCCAATTTGGACACATTGCATGGCTTGCTCCTTTATCGCCAGTGGGTCTGTAAAGAAACTAGCTTCATTTAGTGGCTACAGCACTCTATTAACAATAGATAACAGCTCTAAAAACTGGAAACTATCTATCTTAATGGATAGGCTGATATAGCCAAGAAATCTCTTTATATTTTGACTTATTGAATAAATAGTCATTCTGCTGCTTCAGGACTTCTAACAGCGCGCTGTATAGTTACACTTTGAGCTACTGCCGTTGTGCCATGCTCCCCCTTAACGCTGTTTGGCTTATTTGAGGACAAATGAGGGAAACAATTGCAGGAGTCTTTAACAATCACCGAAATTGTTCACTGGGCCCTTTCTGAGTTTGTTTTCCTATCATATAATGCCAATCTTCACTCTGACTCTGCTCCATGCCTCCAGAGATTAACAAAGAACCACCATAAAGTCCAGGGGCTAAGACCTCACACCGTGGGTCAGATTTTCTGGCCATGCTTGCCCCGAGACCAGAAATTTCTGCCCAAGGTCAACTGACCTTTGCTTAATCCGCCGAACTTTCTGTTCCACCCTCTGAGAGTCCCATAAAATTCCACCCCATATGTCATTTTATGAAAACCTATGCCAATCTGGCTAATCAATTTAACTATCTTAAAGCCTTACAAAAGCTTGAAAGTGGCAGAAGCCAAGATTAGGAATGATTAATGCAAAAGGATTTTTTGACTTCAGACACAGCAGCAATCTTGTCATCTTTAAAGATGCTCTATAAGGGTGTCAGGTGGCCAAAGGTTAGATATCCCACACACTATCAACAGGTCATCAATACTCAATAGATGGGATTTTATAGCACATTGGCTAAAACCTTGCCACAAACCTTTGCCCTCATGGTTAGCACTGCTGTCTCATAGCGCCAGGGACCTGAGTTCAATTCCCAGAACGGCAAGATCATAAAATCGCACTCAAAACCCTTCTGGGAATTGAACTCAGGTCCCTGGTGCTATGAGACAGCAGTGCTAACCATGAGGGCAAAGGTTTGTGGTAAGGTTTCAGCCAATGTGCCATAATCACTTTAAGCCCACCATCTCACGTAAAATCCTGCACGAATGTCCTCTCAATCCCTTATTGGGGAAAGTTCAGCACAAGCAACAGGCATGCAAGCTTCCAAACTGCTCACAGTCAATCCATCACGGACAGGAGAGATCCCAGGCTAGGGATGGGGCCCAGGACCTCAGGTCCCTCACCGCAATGAAGGCTGCAGGACTGACAGGGGAGGAGATGGGATCAACCTGTCCAAACAAACCAGTGAGGAAGCAGCTATTATACCGTAAAAACAGGTGAACAATGAGTGTGAATGATGTGAAATATATGAGCCCATCTAGCCAATCACTAATTCTTCCTTCTCTCCATTCCAGGTAATCTCTCCCTTAGTATCAACAAAACCAAGGAGATTGTCATCGCCTTCAGAAAACATAGTGGAGAATATGCGCTTCTCCACATCAATGGGGATGAAGTAGAAACTGTTGAGAGCTTCAAGTTTTTAGGTGTCCAGATCACCAACAATCTGTTCACACTAATCCCTTTGCACGATTAATAACAATTAATCCCTTAATTGATGTTATAATTAAGAAAGCCCATCAATACCTCTACTTTCTCAGAAGACTAAGAAAATTTGGTATGTCCACTATGACTCTCACCAACTTTTACAGATGCACCATAGAAATCATTCTTTCTGGTTGTATCAGAGTTTGGTGTGGTTCCTGTTCTGTCAAAACCTCAAGAAACTACAAAGATTCCTGAATGAAGCCCAGTCCATCATACAGCCAGTCTTCCATCCATTGACTCTGTCTACACTTGCTGCTGCCTTGGCAAAGCAGCCAGCCTAATTAAGGACCCCACACATCCTGGACATTCTCTCTTCCACCTTCTGCCATTGGGAAGAAAGATACAAAAGTCTGAGATCAGGTACCAACTGACTCAAAAACAGCTTCTTCCCTGCTGTCAGTCTTTTGAATAGATCTACCTCGCACTAAATTAATTTTCCTCTACACCTTTATGATTGTACATTCTGCACTCTCCCCTTTTCTTCTCTATGAATAGTATACCTTGTCTGCATAGTGCAGAAGAAACAATATTTTTCACTATGTTCTAATACATGTGACAATAATAAATCAAATCAATTCAAGAATAAGGGGGAGAACATCATCCTCCACAGGAAGAAGCCTCAGACACTATCAAGCCCAGCCACCTCTGAGGAAGAAGAAGAGGGCCTCAGTGGTGTAGCCATCACTGTGTTTACCTGTGCTCTCTATCAGCTCAGAGATATACACCTCGGGAGGTCCTAGAATAAACTGGGATTGGCAATCTGGTGATCATCTCGCAGTCGCGAGTTCATGGCAGGCAGAAGCAGTGACACCAGAGGTTTCAGGCACCTGGAAAGTACTGGCAGAGTTTGCATCCAATGACAAGCCAATGACAGTAAGAAGTCTCACAACACCAGGTTAAAGTCCAACAGGTTTATTTGGTAGTAAACACCACTAGCTCTTGGAGTTTGCCCCTTCGTCAGGTGAGTGGGAGTTCTGATCACAACACAGTTGTCAGCAGCCATCAGAAGAACGGGACAAGACATGGAGGAATCTCTGCAGTGCACCGACTTTCTGACAGAACATCTGACTCAGGTCCATTCCCCCCATCCTTAACTCACACATATTTACCACGCTAATGCCCCACTTACACATTTTTGGACACTAAGGAAGAATTTAGTGTAGTCAATCCACCTAATCCACACACCTTTGGACTGCGGGAGGAAACCCATGCAGACATGGGGAGAATGTGCAAACTTCACACCTGGGTGAATTGAGCCTGGGTCCCTGGCTCTGTGAGGCAGCAGTGCCAACTGTTGTTGTACTGTATTGCTCTGTGTATTCTCTCTGGTGTCTTAGCCCCTGTCTGCAAGCACGTAGCAATCTCCAAGGGAAGAATGGGGCCTACGGAGATCTAGGTCCAGTAGTTTCTGCTGGATTTTCACACGGGCCTGCACTCCAGTCCCCTAGCGATGGGTGGAACACAGCACTGACTAGGACCGAGGGGGTACAGGTCACATTGATCCTCCTCCAGTTGCCTCTTCTCTTCCAGGAGCCAGGGAAGGGCAAGTGGGCATCCACCACGAGAAAGACCCCAGGGGGACATCCGACGAGCACATTCCACGAATGTCCTCCTCCTTCCGCTCTCCTCAGTCCATGGAACAGTATATCATGGATTTTGATATGGACCATAACAGGTTAATGAAACTTAATTTGGAGATTCCTGATACGGTATCGGCCTTTAAGTTGTTGGACTCTGCATGTCTGTCACAAATGGATACTCTTTTATAATGACTGGAATACAATTAAGGGGCACAGAGTCCCTCTTTGATCAAATGGCAGCATCATTAAAAAGGTTTTCAGGAAACCATCCTTCCCTGCTGCCTTGTTCAATTTAGACTAGGGTGCCATAGTGTCAGAACAGAGGTGACTTAACCACGTAAGAAGTCTCACAATGCCAGATTAAAGCCCAACAGGTTTATAGAACATAGAACATAGAACATTACAGCACAGAACAGGCCCTTCGGCCCTCGATGTTGCACCGACCAATATAAAAAGCAATGACCCTCCAAACTAAACCATTTCCTTCTCTTCCATATAATTATCAACTAACCTCTTAAACGCCACCAAACTTGGAGCATCTACAACTGACGCAGGCAGGGCATTCCACTCCCGAACCACCCTTTGGGTAAAGAACCTACCTCTAATATCCGTCCTATAACTATCACCCCTTAATTTAAAGCTGTGTCCCCTCGTGCTAGCTTTCTCCATCCTAGGAAAAAGGCTATCACTGTCCACCCTATCTAAACCTCTAATCATCTTATATGTTTCGATAAGGTCCCTCTTAGCCGCCTCCTTTCTAACGAAAACAACCTCAAATCCCTCAGCCTCTCTTCATAAGACCTGCCCTCCATACCAAGCAACATCCTGGTAAACCTCCTCTGTACCCTCTCCAATGCCTCCACATCTTTCTTATAATGTGGGGACCAGAACTGTACACAGTACTCCAAGTGCGGCCGCACTAGAGTTTTGTACAGTTGCAACATGACGTTGCGGCTCCGAAATTTAATCCCCCTACCAATAAAAGTTAAGACTCCATATGCCTTCCTAACAACCTTATTTGATGGTAAATGCCACAAGCTTTCAGAACTCTGTTCCTTCATCACCTGAAACTACTATTAGTATGAGGTTTCAATGATGTAGTGGCGATGGATCTAAAGATATGAGACAAGGACAAAGATGTCTACCTATTGCACTTGGTATATGTCTTACCATATCCATAGTGATTTACAGCAAAGATTAAGAAGAACTATTATAGTTAAAATTATGACCCACTAGATTGGAACAGGGTTGGGGGCACCATCTAAATCTTTGACAGATAATGCGGCAAATTCACAAATGTTGAGTTTCAAGGGATGTGTGAAAATTTAAATATTGTAATAATGCACTCTGTAGCAAAGAGCCCATTCAGGAATGGCCTCTGTGAAAGGAATTATGCGATTATAGATGAAGTTGCATGAAATTTTGGAGGATCGACTGGCCTATAAATTGCAGGTTGCATTAGCATGGGCAGCGCGCATGAAAGATTTGTTACAAATGCTGGGGAACTATAGTCCATATCCATTGGTATATGTGAGGAATTCAAAGTTGTTGTCAGTATTAACAGATCCTCCCCTTGGCCAAGAATCAGCTCCATGTTTCCTGCACACTTAAACACTATGCTTGCAGGGAGAAAGGCCTTCATTAAGGCTGAGGCTTCAGAATGGATAAGAACTAAAATATCACAAAAGACCATCAGGGGTATATTTTGAGAAAGGAGATAGGGTCTACTATAAAAGAGAGGACAGAAAAGAGTGGAAAGGGCCTGCAAAAGTGATAGGAACAGACGGCAAGATAGTTATAGTACAACACGGTAACCAGACAGTGCGAATCCACTCCTCAAGAGTAGTGGGTCTTTGGTATGAATCTGGAGCATCTGGGCAAGATGCAGAAATGAAGAGGTACCTTGTACCTCAATGCACATATTCTGAGTTACTATGAGGATCAGTCAACAATAGATGAGAGGGAACCTAATGATTAACAAGTACCAGTGAAGCAGGGAATAAAGCTACTACTTTAAAGGTTCAGCTACTCAAAGTAGGCACAGTAGTATCATAGGTACCCAGAGGATCAGGTGAGTGGAGGGAGGCCATTGTAAGCAGGAAAAGCCTCAGAAAAAGGCAAACACTGGCTCAACATCCAAGAGTGAGGGCAAGAAGCCAAAACTATAGATTAAGAAAATGGGATAGACAGATGGAAACAAAAAAAGCAAGGCCTAAGTCCTGAGATTGAGGCAGTAAGCATTCGTGAACCCAGGAAAAAGTCACAATCTGTTCCCAGAGATGTGTCAACAGAGAACATCGGTCTGAGAGTAGCAGCGCTAACAGAAATCAATCCGGGCAGTAGAGGCCGGAGCTTAAGGAGGAAGTCTAGGAATCAAACCAGTGACAGGAATAGATTTAGAAGCCCCCATGATAAGGAAGTATTGATAGCTGCAAACAAAATGGAGCTCGTGGAAGTAAGAGAGGCCAATCAAAGTGTTGGACAACTGGAAGGAGTTTGGGGTGTACACCGAGGTAGGAGGACTGTTTAAATACTTTAATTGTTTCCACAGGCTGTTCGGTCCACCTTGTTGACCAACGAGGTGCATGCATTCGGCAGGTCGTGCGAGGGCTGCTCCTGGAGGTTACTTCAGGAGTGGCCTAGTGCTTCACGTCGTTAGTGTATGCTTAAACTGGACCATCAGATGGGCAACATGACAGCTCAGAGACTATCGCTGTTGCTGTGCAGGCACATAGATTTGGGCCTGTGTCTGCGGGAGTTTGCGCGTTCTCCCCGTGGTTGCGTGGGTTTTCTCCGGGTGCTCCGGTTTCCTCCCACATCCCAAAAATGTGCTCTTAGGCTGATTGGGTAACAAATTGTCCCTATATTGGTCTCTATGTGTCATTAAGACGTTAGGATGGCGGCGCGGGCTCGTTGGGCCGAAGGGCCTGTTTCCCGTGCTGTGTTGTTCTTTGTTCTTTGTTGTTCTTTGTTCAGATGAAGGGCAGCCTGCTTTGTCCCATAGGTGGGTTTGCACAGAGATAGTTCTGCAAGATGGAACATATAAAGCTAAAGCCAAATTAGTCACCCATAGGGTATAAGGAACATTTGGATGGGAGAGATATTAGGGTTGATTCACCCACAACAGGGAAAGTGACACTGAAATTTTTTGTGGCTATTCTAGCATCTAATAATTGGATGTGTAAGTCAATTGATATCAAAGCAGCATTTGTGAAAAAGTTATTCTGAGGCCATCGAAAGAAGTAGGTAATACACAGGACCTTTATAGAAGTTGAACAAATGCATGTATGGGTTAAGTGATGCATCAAAGATTTGATATTTCTCTGTACGATCGGTATTGCTGAAGACTGGCTGTGTCTAGTTGAAAGCAGACCCAACAATGTTTTACTGGAAGGCTAAAAGAAAATTAGCTGGAATTTTTATAATGCATGTGGATGATTTTCTATATGTGTGAGGGTCAGTGCTGAGGGAGCACCGCACTCTGTGAGGGTCAGTGCTGAGGGAGCACCGCACTGTGGTAGGGTCAGTGCTGAGGGAGTGCCGCATGTGGTAGGGTCAGTGCTGGGGGAGCCGCAATGTGGTAGGTCAGTGCTGAGGGAGTGCCGCAATGTGGTAGGGTCAGTGCTGAGGGAGCCTTGCACTGTGGGAGGGTCAGTGCCGAGGGAGTGCCGCAATGTGGTAGGGTCAGTGCTGAGGGAGCGCCACACTGTGGGAGGGTCAGTGCTGAGGGAGCCTTGCACTCTGGGAGGGTCAGTGCTGAGGGAGCCCTGCACTCTGGGAGGGTCAGTGCTGAGGGACACTCACTGTAGGAGGGTCAGTTCTGAGGGACACTCACTGTAGGAGGGTCAGTGCTGAGGGAGTGCCGCACTGTCAGGGGGTCAGTGCTGAGGGAGTGCCGCACTGTCAGAGGGTCAGTGCTGAGGGAGTGCCGCACTGTCAGGGGGTCAGTGCTGATTCACTCATTATCACATTACTAGTCTGTGGAATCCTGATATGCATAAATTATCTGTCACCTTTCCTTACTTTCCAGCAGCGAATGCATCACTGTCTGAAATTCAGTAATATGTTGTGGCGTGCCACAGTCAGAGAGACCTTGCAGCCTAATAAAGCATTAAAAAAGCTAAAATTAGAGGAGTGTGTAATTAAATTCCCAGCACTATGAGAACAGGAAGATATGAAATTGGCTGTGTTTAGTGATGCTTCACATGCCGATCTACCAGATAGATATTCAAGTGGTGCATAACATTCCTGGTAGGTAAGGAAGGAAAACGTTGCCCTTTGGCCTGGGAAGGAAATAAAATAAAAAGAGTAGTGTAAAGCACATTGGTAGCTGAAACCCTCGCATTAGTGGAGGCGTTGGATATGGGGGTATATTTGTTAGACATATTAACAGATATTTTTTTTATGGGCACATTGTGTAAGAAAGTACCAATTGAGTGTTATGCGGATAATCGGTTTTTATGGGACAATATTCACTCAATAAAAAGTGTAACAAAAATGACTAAGAATTGATTTGGCCAGCTTTAAGCAAATGCTGGGAAACAACTTTCCAAACTTAACTGGGTTGGTGCAAATCTATAGCTATTTGACTGTTTTATAAAAAGGGGTGCAGGTTCTGGAAAGTTATTAAGAATACTGGAGGATGGTTGTCTTAAATTATTTAAACAAAAGTTAAAAAGGGAATGTTAGAACGTAACTGGTGACAACTTTGCATTGGATGTAATGTGGCCAATGGCAACAAGTTGTGTCAGCTGACCCAGTAAACCATGGAACCAATTACAGAGTAATGTGATGGTCAGCTGGCTCACTGTAAATAAGAATCTGTTGGAAATTGTAGGGAGTTTGGAGTGGCCCAAGGCTAGGCTCAAGTTTGGAGTAATGAAGCTTCTTTATTAAACCCTTTTTTTTGATTTATAAGTTGGAGAAAGTTTTGTTCTTTTTTATTGTCTACGTTTGAAGAGTTACTTCTGATGAAACAGGAAGAAACCGAAGGACCCAGAGGAAACCCACGCAGACACGGGGAGAACATGTAGACTCTGCACAGACAATAACCCAAGAGGGAATTGACCTGGGTCCCTGGCACTATTAGGCAGCAATGCTAACCACTGTGCCACCATGCCACCGTAATCACCATCCATCCCTTATCATCCATTACCATTCAGAGGCCGTACCTGTTACAGTCCCATGCTCCCCCTGGCCATGGCTTTCCTCATTATCCATGCCACCTCTCTTGCGTCCATCCTTCACCCACCCAATGTCAATTAGACCTGCCAAACACACGCATCCTGAACCCCTCGCCCGATAGCAGCACACTTCCCACTTTGACTTTTCCCTCCAACCACCAGTACCCAGATTTCCCCCTTCCAGAATCCCAATGTTGAACCCACAGACCCCACCCTCTGACATATCCAAAATCCCCTTTCCCACACACACTCTGCTGCATTCCCCAAATACTCATTCCCCTTCCCCACTTTGCCTACCTCCCCTACCAAGCTCTATTTTATTATTCTGTCTTTACACCTTCTTCCAGCCTTTGCCTTCCCCACTCTACCCTCCCACACATCCCGCACAGGCTATGCTCGACCCTTCTACTCTCCATCCTTCTCATTCCCTTTCAAAGAATTGTGAACAAAGCCCAGTCCATCACGCAAACCTGCCTTCCATCCATTGATTTAGTCTACAATTCCCGCTGCCTTGGAAAAGCGTACCCTGGACATACTCTCTTCCATGACCCATGATCAGTGTTGGGACTGCAATTATTCACAACTTACATTGATAATTTGGAGTTGGAGACCAAGTATGGTGTGTCAAAATTTGCAGATAACGCTAAGGTGAGTGGCACAGCAAAATGTGCAGAGAATGCTGAAAGTCTGCAAAGAGATATAGACAGCTTAAGTGAGTGGGCAAAGGTCTGGCAGATGGAGTACAATGGTGGTACCCGTCTGGATAGGAATAACAACAAAATGGAACAACAACAATTATTTAAATGCAGTATGCTGCTGTACAGTAAGACCTGGGTGTCCTTGCGCAAGAATCACAAGGAGTTAGTTTGCAGATGCAGCAGTTAATTAAGAAGGCAAATGGAATTTTGCCCTTCATTGCTAGAGAGATAGAGTTTAAAAACAGCAAGGTTATGTTGTAGCTGCATAAGGTGCTGGTGAGGCCACACCTGGAATACTGTGTACAGTTCTGGTCTCCTTACTTGAGAAAGGATATACTGGCACTGGAGAGAATGCAGAGGAGATTCACTAGGATAATTCCGGAGTTGAGAGAGTTGGCTTATGAAGAGAGACTGAGGAGACTGGGGATATACTCACTGGAATTCAGAAGAATGAGAGGAGATCTTACAGAAACATATAAGATGATGAAGAGAATAGATAAGATAGAAGCAGGGAAGTTATTTCCACTGGCAATAGAAGTTATTTCCACTGGCAAATTTCCACTGAAACTAGAATTAGGGTGCATGGCCTCAAAATAAGGGAAAGCAGATTTAGGACTGAGTTGAGGAGGAACTTCTTCGTACAAAGGTTGTGAATCTGTGGAATTCCCTGCTCAGTGAAGCACTTGAGGCTACCTTACTGAATGTTTTAAAGGCAAGAATAGATAACAGTAAAGGAATTAAGGGTTATGGTGAGCAGAATGGTAAGTGAAGCTGAGTCCACGAAAAGATCAATCATGATCTTATTGAATGGCAGAGCCGACTCGAGGGGCAAATGGCCTACTCCTGCTCCTAGTTCTTATGTTTTTATGTTCCACTTTCTTCCCTTGGGAAAAAGATACAAAAGTCGGAGATCACTTACCAACCAACTGAAGAACAGTTTCTTCCCTGTTGCCATCAGACTTTTGAATGGATTTACCTTATATTAAGTTGATCTTTCTCTACACCTTAACTATGATTGTAACACTATATTCTGCACCCTCTTCTTTCCTTTTATATGAATGGTTTTATCTGAATTTATTTGCCTGTATGGTGCGTAAGATCCAATACTATTTCACTGTATATTAATACATGTGATAATAATAAATCAAAGCACATCATCTGCATACTGTTTCCAGCTTTAGCGCAGTATTAGCAACCAGCAGGCAAGAATGTCCCCAAGATGATGAAAGCAACATTGAGTGACCTCAAAGCACAGGAAGAAGTCTCCTTCACCAAGTGCACAGCACTTACATACGTCGCAGAACAATATCTTATATATTCCCACTGACATGGCATTTTGTTTGGAGGGGAAAACCATTGTGTTAGCCTTTTAATTTGATTTGATATGATTTATTATTGTCACATGTAGTAACATACAATGAAAAGTATTGTTTCTCGGGTGCTGCACAGACACAGCATACCATTCATAGAGAATGAAACAAGAGAGTGTGGAATGTTGTGTTACAGTAATAGCTAGGTTAATTCTATTCCATAGCTCTTTTAATGACATCTTTCATTTCTTGAATGAGAAATATCAGATGGGAGAGTAATTAGATTTATTTTGCGTTTCGGATGGGCCATACCTGGGCTATTTTCCACATTGTTGGGTAGACACCAGTGTTGCAATTGTACTGGAACAGCTTAACTAGTCAATGCTGAAGATTCCCAGGATAATTCCACTCGATTCCATACCAATGTCCTGTCACCTCCATTGGATCTGTCCTGCCAACAAGACAGGACATGCAATGGGATAGTGATTTAAGAGTCTAGGACATTGGCTATAACTTATAATTCAGTGAGAGTAACTATATCAAGCTGTGCATGACTGTGGAACAGCTTTTGATACAAGTCACAGATGTTAATAAGAAATGTGGAGTGGGGAAAAGATGCAAGTTTATAGGAAAATGGGAGGTTATAGGGGTCTGAAGGGAAGAAGCCTTCCCAAAAGTGTCACCCCATAATTACTCCCAAAGTACAATTTCAAATGTACATTGCAACAGATAATTAGTTTGGAACATATCAAGTACGCCACATTGCCTCGGAGATGGGTTATGAAGGGTGACGGAGATCCCTTTGTTTTGTTTCATTGCTGTGTATCTTCTTACACAGCAGACAGAGGCAGTTGCAATCTTGGTCTTGCATAGCTTGCAATCGCTGGGTCAAGGGAGAGCAAGAGATCAGTGTTAGCCTGGCCAGCAAGTTCACCATGTGAAATGCAGCTGGGAGCTCACACACAGTTTTGAGAGATTGTTTGTGAAGAGGAAAAAAGACTAGGTCATTTGCCTAGCTTGGAGCTGGAGGAAAAATCTATTATAATCATGCTGGTGAACTCAATTATTTCAGTTCATAGTCCAGCAGAGAGGAAAAAATGTTCCAGGAATTGTGGAACAGTTGTGGACCAGGAACGATTACGAATTGGCAGCACTTATAATTCTTGTTCCTAATTATTTTTCTTGTATTTAAATTGTATTTAAATTTAAATTTCTCATGTTCCATTGCATAGTGGCAGTATGTAATGACCAACTTCACTTGTCGCCCAGGTTGTTCAATAAATGAAGCTAGTTATTTCACATTGAAACAATGGAATAGCAACAAACGTGGTAATCTCCACTATCAGGATGCTGTTGTCGAGCCAGAAGGATGTTCTTCCTTTCACACAAATGTGTAATGTGGTATATAAACTTCAATGCTTGTGTGATACCATGTCCATGGGCCAATGATGATAGATCACATCACCCGGCACATTACTTTGGCTGTTCACAATAGGCAGAGCAGTCACTGCACAGGAATTATGAGCAAACTCAGCCTTAATCGGAAAAGTCCCAGATATTACAAAACAGGTAAGTTTGGAGAAAGTGGATAGTAAGCAACCATTTGTACTGTGTCTGCTTTATTCATTCATCGGACAATGGGCATTGCTGGATGGCCAATTTTTATTGCCCATCCCCAGTTGACCTCATTCTGATGGCAGTTGAGAATCAACCACATTGTTATGCCTCTGGAGTCGCATGAAGGCAAGACCAAGTAAGGATGGCAGATTTCCTTCCTAAGAGGCATCAGTGAAACAGATGGGTTTTTCCGACAATGATTTCATGGTCATCAGTAGATTCTTAATTCCAGATTTTTTTTTATTGAAGTCAAATTCCACCATCTGCCGTAGTGGGATTCGAATCCGGGTCCCCAGAACATTAGCTAAATTTCTGGATTAATAATCTAACAATAATACCACTAGGTCATCCCCTCCCCTGCGTAAGAAAAAGTTATTGATAGATTGGGGAATCAATTCTGATTGTTCGAAGCATTACCATGGGGGATATAATGTTGGGTCCCAATTTTCTATTTAATTCGAAAATGCGCAGTGCCTGGTTATATAGATTCGGAATTGAACCTGAGTCCCTGGTGCTGTGAGGCAGCAGTGTTAACTATTGTGCCACCACATTGCTTCAAACAAATAAATTTATATATTTAAAAAAATGTGCTAACACAAGTCTTTCAGTGAACACAAGATGCAGGCATTAGGCATTAGATTGTTGCCATCTCTCATCTTAAGATCACTAGAAAGGAAATTTCTTTTTTCAAATTGAATATCAAATGCAGTGCAAGAATGAAAGGGAATAATAATAATCATAGTAACAGAGTTAGCTTGTTGTGCCTGTTTTATTTCGAGCTGTCTCCTCCAATTATTGTTAATATACTTTTTATGCTTCTACACATCCAATCAGCTTAGAATGAATCCTTCCAGCGATGAAGAGCTTATGTTTTACAAAGTGGCTATGAGGAATTACCAAGGCCTAACGGCCAAGGTTATTATTAAAAAGCTGAATAAACTCTACCTGCTTTATGGTGTCAATGGGATAAATATTGATGGAGGTGTAAAATTGTACAGAAGTCCATTAACCCTATAAGCAACCTATAGTTAGTTAACGTTGCACAGGGAATAAATCATGTTAGGGGCACTATAAAGTAATGTTCCAAACCAGTTAAGCATTAGCACCCATGCGGGTGCATTTAGCTGGCGGTATTCTGTGTCGCAAAATTGTTCCTACTTGTCGAGATTCTGCCAGCACTCCTGATTTATAGGGTATGATGATACTGTGCCTTTAAGAAAGGTATTCATATCATGTTTTTTGAGAAAGGTACGTCTTACAAAACAGGTTTGATTACGGCGCTGATCCATCTACTCCAGGCAACCCATGTGCTGAGAAGAAGCAGTACGGTGGCAAAGTGGTATTGCATGTAAAGTGGTATTGCACATGAAGTGGCATTTCACATAAACACTGCTCCCTCACAGTGCCAGGGATCAGGGTTCAGTACTGGCCTCAGGTGGCTCTCTCAGACACCTCCTCCTTGTGTCTGCATGGGCTTCCTCTGGGTGCTCCAATTCTCTGCCACAGTCCAAAGATGTGCAGATTAGGTTGATTGGCTGTGATAAATTGCCACTCAGTGTCCTAAAATGTGTAGTTTAGAAAGATTAGTGGAGTAATTCTGTGGTGTTTAAAGGGATAGGGCCTGGATGGAAAGGAGAGGTCACACTGTTGGGAGTTTTTTATAGGCCTCCAAAAAGTTCCAGAGAAGTAGAGGAAGGGATTGCAAAGTTGATCCTGGATAGGTGTGAAAGTAACAGGGTAGTTGTAATGGGGGGGCTTTAACTTTTCTAATATCGATTGGAAAAGCTATAGTTCAAGTACGTTAGAGGGGTCAGTTTTTGTTCAATGTGTGCAGGAAGGTTTCATGACTCAGTATGTAGATAGGCCAACAAGAGGTGAGGCTATATTGGATTTGGTATGGGTAATGAACCAGACCAGGTGTTAGACTTGGAGGTGGGTAAGCACTTTGGTGATAGTGACCACAATTCGGTTACGTTTACCTTAGTGATGGAAAGGGATGGGCACATACCGAATAACAGTAGTTATAGCTGGGGAAAAGGTAATTATGAGGCTATTAGGAGAGATTTAGGATGCATAGGGTGGAGCAGGAAATTGCAGGGGCTGGGGACATCTGAAATGTGGAGCATATTTAAGGAACAGCTTCTGCATGTCCTTAATGAATATGTACCTGCCAGGCAGGGAGGAAGTGGTCGAGTGAGGGAACCATGGTGTACTAGGGAAGTTGAATCTCTGGTGAAGAGGAAGAAGGAGGCTTATATAATGATGAGACGTGAAGGCTCAGTTAGGGCAATAGAGAGCTATAAATCAGCCAGGAAGGAGCTAAAGAGGGAGTTGAGAAGAGCTAGAAGAGGACACGAGAAGACTTTGGCGGATAGGATTAAGGAGAATCCTAAAGCTTTTTACAGGTATATACATAATAAAAGTTTAGTTAGGGCAAGACTAGGGCCAGTCAGAGATAGCAGTGGGAAGTTGTGCGTGGAGCCTGAGGAGATAGGAGAGACACTGAATGAGTATTTTTCGTCAGTATTCATGCAGGAGAAAGACAATGTTGTCGGGGAGAATACTGCGATACCAGGTTGTAGACTGGGCAGGATTGAGGTTCATAAGGAGGAGGTGTTAGCGAATCTTGAGGGTATGAAAATTGATAAGTCCCCTGGGCCAGATGGGATTTACCCTAGGATTCTCTGGGAGGCTAGAGAGGAGATTGCAGAGCCTTTGGCTTTGATCTTCATGTCGTCGTTAGCTACAGGTATAGTGCCGGAAGACTGGAGGATGGCAAATGTTGTCCCTTTGTTCAAAAAGGGAAGTAGGGACCATCCTGGAAATTATAGACCGGTGAGCCTGACTTCTGTTGTGGGCAAGGTCTTGGAAAGAATTATAAGGGATAGGATTTATAAGCATCTAGAGAGGAATAAATTGATTAGGGATAGTCAGCACGGTTTTGTGAAGGGTAGGTCGTGCCTCACAAACCTTATTGAGTTTTTTGAGGAGGTGACCAAAGAGGTAGATAAGGGTAAGGCAGTTGATGTAGTGTATATGGATTTTAGCAAAGTGTTTGATAAGGTTCCCCATGGTAGGCTACTGCAGAAAGTGCAGATGCATGGGATTGAAGGTGATTTAGCAGTTTGGATTAGGAATTGGTTAGCTGATAGAAGACAGAGGGTGGTGGTTGATGGGAAATATTCAACCTGGAGTGCAGTTACAAGTGGTGTACCTCAAGGATCTGTTTTAGGGCCACTGCTGTTTGTCATTTTTATAAATGACCTAGATGAGGGTGTAGAGGGTTGGATTAGTAAATTTGCTGACGATACCAAAGTGGGGGGAGTTGTAGACAGCGAGGATGGATGTTACAGTTTGCAGAGGGACATAGATAGGTTGCAGAGCTGGGCCGTGAGGTGGCAAATGGAATTCAATACGGATAAGTGTGAGGTGATTCACTTTGGTAGGAATAACAGGCATATGAAATATAGGGCTAATGGAAGGACCCTTAATAGTGTTGTCGAGCAGAGGGATCTTGGGGTACAAGTACATAGCTCTTTGAAAGTTGGAACCCAGGTTGATAAAGTTGTTAAGAAGGCGTACGGTGTGTTAGCTTTTATTGGTAGAGGGATTGAATTTAGGAGCCGTGAGGTTATGTTACAACTGTACAAAACTCTGGTGCGGCCGCACTTGGAGTATTGCTTACAGTTCTGGTCGCCGCATTATAAGAAAGATGTGGAAGCATTGGAAAGGGTGCAGAGGAGGTTTACCAGGATGTTGCCTGGTATGGTGGGAAGGCCTTATGAGGAAAGGCTGAGGGACCTGAGGTTATTTTCATTAGAGAGAAGAAGGTTACGCGGTGACCTAATTGAGGCGTATAAGATGATCAAGGGGTTGGATAGGGTGGATAGTGAGAGCCTTTTTCCTCGGATGGTGATGACCAACACGAGGGGACATAACTTTAAATTAAGAGGTGGTAGTTATAGGACGGATGTCAGAGGCAGGTTCTTTACACAGAGGGTGGTGAGAGCGTGGAATGCCCTGCCTGCAGCAGTTGTGGACTCGCCTACTTTGGGGGCATTCAAATGGTCGGTGGATAGGCATATGGATGATATTGGAATAGTTTAGGTTAGAGGGTCCACTGGCCGGCGCAACATCGAGGGCCGAAGGGCCTGTACTGCGCTGTAATGTTCTATATGTTCTATATATGTTGTTAGTGCAAGCTCAATGGGCCAACTGGCTTGCTTCTGCATGTAGGGATTCTATGATTTTAATGTAAAGATATAATTGATCCTAGCTAGTGAGGTGTTGGTTTTAATAGGAGCTAATGCAGTCTTTTTTATATTTGGATTGTCCCCTGGAGTTTCAGAGTAGTGGTTTAGTGAGGTTGATTGACAAGAGCATGTCTTATGCTAATGGGAGGAGTTAGGCTTACAGAGATAAAGGCAGGCAGTTTCTGTCTGGATATGCAATGAACAGCAACTCTGCTCTCGGTCTCTTTCGCTCTCTCTCTTTCTCTCTCTTTTTGTTATAGTTAAATTATATTGTTAAATAAAGTTTGCTTTAATAAAAGCTTCCTAATGGTTCAATAGAATCACACCTGGAGTTCACACTAATGCCAATATCTAAGAAATTTAGGGTCTAGTCTAACTTCATAATATATCTTGGAGTTTCTGAACTGATCCCTAACAATGGTACAGTGGGTCTCAAAACATTTCCAAAAATGGGACCCGTGTGCACATTCAAATACTGATAAGTTCCGAGTCAGTTAGCATAACGGGAATGTTACTGAGTTAATAATCCAGAGATGCTCCAGTGACAGGAGTGCCTATTCTACTATGGCTGCTAAGAATTTGAATTTGGTTAATTAAGTAATGCTGGAATAAAACATTAATATCACAAAGTGTTTTTTTTCATTCATTCATGGGATATGGGTGTCACAGGCTAGCCCAGCTTTTATTACCCATCCCTGCGGGAATTTAAGAGTCAACTGCATTGTTGTGGCTCTGGGTCTTTACAACGATTGACAAGAATTTCATGGTCACCATTATACTTTTAATTCCAATTTCTAATTTCAGCTTCTGATGTGATGGGATTCAAACTCTGGTCACCAGAGTAAACCCTGGGCCTCTGGATTATTAATCAAGCAACAATATCACTACCTCACTGTCTCCCCTGTCAGACTGTTGGAAGGAAAATCCATCTAGTTCACCAATGATCATTAGAAAAAGAAATCAGCTGTCCTTACCTGGTCTGGCCTGTATGTGACTCCAGGCCCACAGTAATGTGTTTTATTCTTAACTGCATTTTGAAATGGTCCAGCAATTAATTGTCAAAAAAGATAACTCTGCACTACCTTCTGAAGGGTAATTAGGAATGGACAATGTCGGTTGATGTTATTGGGTTGTATAGACTGATAAAAAGGAATTAATAAGCATAGGGGTTTATTCAATAATCATAATAGCTCTTACATGCTTGGTGTCTGCCTGTGCTGGGAGAGAGCCCCCACATTACTGACACATTAGTACCTGTCACTATTCCAATGTAGACACGACCACCTAGTCTACATCTTCCCAGTACAATGGGACAACCAATACTGCAGGCATCTGACAATGTAGGACAATAGTAACAGGTTCTAAACTATTTACAATGGACAGAGAAAGACTCGGGCAACAGAGTCTAAACTATTTGCAACATGTCAAAAGCTGACTTGAGCTGCTACACCTGTGCATAGTCCATCATGCCACAAAGATTCCTTTACCCCATACTTCGTCGCTTGCAACCTTGAGTGTCCTTGATGGAGTTGCTTGGTGTAGGACCCCTGCAGAGAAGATGGGGATGTTAGCCATCAGCAGTATCAGTCCGTTTTGTTTGGCTAACTCCTTTCTTAGCAAAGAAGTTGTGGGGTTCATGGTTTTGATTTGATTTGACTTATTATTGTCACATGTATTAGTATACTGTGAAAATTATTGTTTCTTTCTATAAACAAAACATATCGTTCATGGAGAAGGAAAGGAGAATGTGCAGAATGTAATGCTACAACCATAGCTAGGGTGTAGAGAAAAATGTGAGGCAGGTCCATTCAAAAATCTGCTCGTAGCAGGGAAGAAGCTGTTCTTGAGTCGGTTGGTGCATGTCCTCAGATATTTGCATTCTTTTCCCGATGGAAAGAAGTGAAAGAGAGAATCTCTGGCGTGCGTGTGGTCATTGATTATGCTGGCTGCTTTTCCAAGGCAGCAGGAAGTATAGAGGGAGTCAATGGATGGGAGGTTGGTTTGTGACATGGACTGGGCTTCGTTCACCATCTTTTGTAGCTTTTTGAGGAAATCCCTTTGGTGACTTGGGCCTTCCTTTCATAACCAGTTCATGGAGCTGCCTGCCTATGCGATCTACCTGTGCAATCTGCCCATAGAGCAGCCTTACATTTGTTTAATTCTATAGGATGACAACGCATGAGTTGTCAATATCCTGCTCATGACTTGCCTGGTCAGTGGTGGATAGGTAAGCCCTAGAGACAGCATCACTGAGTTACGGCTCCTTGCTGTGTTTGTAGAGGATATTGAACTGTAGTGTTATATCTTGAGCATCAGACGCTGCAGTCATGCTAATGACAGTTAAGAGCAGCTGGTGATCAGTTTCAGTATTAGCGAGACAGCTATAGATTAAATTAATCTCTGACAAGTGAAGACAAGGGTGAGGAATTCCTTCTCAATCTGGGCACAACAACAAGTTTCAGTGTCAGGAAGGGCCCTTGATGTGAAGGCTACAATACTGAAATATTTGAACACCTATACACTTATCAGGAGAAGCCTCCCAGCATGGACTTATTTCTTTAACCTTTCACAGGATTTGGACATCACTGATTGCATTTGCTGCCCATCCATCATTACCCCTCAAACAGAATGGTTTTCTGGTGTGGATTGACTACTATTCTGCCATTCTGAATACACACTGCACTGAGGTGATGGTCTCGTGGCTTAGACTATTAATCCAGAAACTCAATTAATGTTCTGGGGACCCAGGTTTCAAATGGCAGATGGTGGAATTTGAATTCAATACAAAATATCTGGAATTAAGAATCTAATAATGATCATGAAACCATTGCCAATTGCTGGGGGAAAAAACCCATCAGGTTCACTAATGTCCCTCAGGAAAGGCTGTCCTTACTTGGTTTGGCCTACATGTGACTCCGGAACCTTAGCAATGTGGTTGACTCTTAACTGCCCTCTGAAAGCCACACAGTTCAAGGATAATTAGGCAACAAATGATGGCCAGCCAGCAAGCATTATTTATTTATTTATTAGTCACAAGTAGGTTTACACTGCAATGAAGTGACTGTGAAAATCCTCCAGTTGCTATACTCCAGAGCCTGTTCAGGTACACTGAGCGAGAATTTAGCATGGCCAATGCACCTAACCACCCCTTTCGGACTTTCAGAGGAAACTGGAGCACCCAGAGGAAACCACACAGACATGGGGAGGACATGCAGACTCAAACAATTTCCACATTATGAAAGAGTGAAAAAAAAGAGTCCATGCTTGGAGGCATCTGCACATGTTTAAATATTGAAACATGGTAGAGGTTGAGGGTACCTGCCAGAGATGATGGGCACAGTGATGTGGTACTTCTGCCAACACCATCTAGCATCTGAGTAGAGGAGCTGACAGAGGGATCCAGTCACCTCACCACGGAAGGAAGTTGGTAAATAATTTGTCATACCAATGACGTGCTTGGTGATGGGAATGGGCATTTGGTGTACAGCCGTTGTCTTGTTTGGATCTGTCTTCACAACATCAGCAAGGTTGAGCTTCATCTGGATGGTCCAGATTCTGCCATAGACCAAATACAAACGTGCATCATGTTCTTGCATTGTGCAACCCCAGACCAGGTTGTAATCAACCATGATTTCACAGGGTCATCATAGAATCATTGTGCTTCACAATACGGACTCTTCGGCCCAAATTGTCCATGCTGCCCACTAAGCTAGTCCCAATTGCCCGCTTTTGGCCCATATCCTTCTATACGCATCTTACCCACATAACTGTCTAAATGCTTTTAAAAAAACATTATTATAAGCTCCTTTACTAGTGCCTCTGGTAGCTCATTCCAGACACTCACCAACCTCTGTGAAAAAATTGCCCTTCTGGACTTTTTTGTATCTCTCCACTCTCGTTTTAAACCAATGCCCTCTAGTCATAGATTCTCCTATCTTTGGGAAAAGATATTGCCTATTTACTTTACATGTTTTACTTTTATTTTACATCTACCTCGTTATTTTATAGGCCTCTATAAGATCAATCCTAAGCCTCCTATGCCCCAGGGAAAAAAGACCCAGTCCATCCAAACTCTCCTTATAACTCAAACCGTCAAGTCCCAGTAGGATCCTAGTAAATCTTTTCTGCATTCTCTCTAGTTTAATAATGTCCTTTCTATAATAGAGTGACCCGAACTGTACACAGTATTCCAAGTGCGGCCTAACTAATGTCTTGTACAACGTCAACAAGCCATCCCCATTCCTGTTTTCAATGTTCTGACAAATGAAACTAAGCATGCCGAATGCCTTTTTCACCACTCTGTCCACTTTCAAGGAGCTATGAACCTATATCCCTAGATCTCTTTGTTCTATAATTTTCCCTAACACCTTGCCATTAAGTGAGCATGTCCTGCCCCAATTCGACCTACCAAAAGCATCCCTTCACATTTATCTAAATTAAACTCCATCTGCCCTTCACCCTGCAGAGCATGGTTCCATGATCCATTGGAAGACTTCATTGCCAATGGAGATCCCATAGGACATGTGGACGAAACAGTGTCTGCCTATTGGAGACATTAACATGATGAGCTTCAAGGATTCTACATTCTACAGGAATTACCAAAAGCAACACATTGCAGCCAAGATGCTGAAAACTTTACCATTAATTTGAATTAATTTGATTTGATTTATTATTGTCACATGTATCAGCATGCAGTGAAAAGTATTGTTTCTTGCACACTATACTGGCAAAGCACACCATTCAAAAAGAAGGAAAGGAAAGGGTGCAGAACGTAGTGTTGCAGTCATAATTAAGGTGTAGAGAAAGATCAACTTACTGCAAGGTAGGTCCATTCATTGTTAGAGAGTTTGTAAGAGTTCAGTACAGTTTCAAAAGCATAGGATGAATGTAAAAGATAGAATGAATGGGCATGCTGGAGAATGTCTTTAAGACAGGCATATGGAGTCTTGGCTTTTATTGGTAGAGGGATTGAATTTCGGAGCCGCAACGTCATGTTGCAACTATACAAAACTCTAGTGCGGCCGCACTTGGAGTATTGTGTGCAGTTCTGGTCCCCACATTATAAGAAAGATGTGGAGGCATTGGAGAGGGTACAGAGGAGGTTTACCAGGATGTTGCCTGGTATGGAGGGCAGGTCTTATGAGGAGAGGCTGAGGGATTTGAGGTTGTTTTCGTTAGAAAGGAGGCGGCTAAGAGGGGACCTTATCGAAACATATAAGATGATTAGAGGTTTAGATAGGGTGGACAGTGATAGCCTTTTTCCTAGGATGGAAAAAGCTAGCACGAGGGGACACAGCTTTAAATTAAGGGGTGATAGTTATAGGACGGATATCAGAGGTAGGTTCTTTACCCAAAGGGTGGTTCGGGAGTGGAATGCCCTGCCTGCAGCAGTTGTAGATGCGCCAAGTTTGGTGGCGTTTAAGAGGTTAGTTGATAAGTATATGGAAGAGAAGGAATGGTTTAGTTTGGAGGGGCATTGCTTTTTATATTGGTCGGCGCAACATCGAAGGCCGAAGGGCCTGTTCTGTGCTGTAATGTTCTATGTTCTATGTTCTATAGATAAATTCTTGAGCAATAAGAGGATTAAGGGTTACAGGGAGAAGGCAGGAGAATAGGAATGAGAATCATATCAGCCATGATTGAATGGTTGGGCGGACTCAATGAGCCAGATAGCCTAGTTCTGCTCCTCTATCTTATGGACAGCCATGCTCCAGAGTCAATTTGATGCTGGAGTGGTGATGAAACCTCAGCAGTGCAATGTTTAGGTGAACTGGTTCAATGCAGATCCTGATTGTGCCATCTTTCTTTACTGCAGCCATCATCACTGATACCACTCTGTGGCCTCATCTAGGGGACTATGACACCCAGTCATGTCACCCAGTCCAGCTCATCATCGACTTCCTCTTTCATCGTGAAGAGCATTCTTCTTGTAGCACAGGGAGAAAGTGTTACCAAATCATCCAACTTCATCAAATGTAAAATGGGTAGCTTCTCATTGTTAAATAGTTTATCGTATTTGAACATCTTTGGGGCCTGAAGCTGCAGAGTGTGGATTAGCCCCAAGGCAATGCTATCTAGGAGCAGATTTACGGATTGACCATATTAAACTGTGGGTTACCTGGTGTGCAATGGAGAGAGGCCGCACCTTCTTTAAGGATGGTTTGTTTACTCTGTGCCATGAGATTTACCTTGGTTATGGAATCTGGTGCGACATATGTTGGTTTCCAGCAGAAACTACAAGAGCAAAACATTGTACTTTGCTCTTTGTGTTTTGTATTGCTGCTGGCAATATTTAAGATAGTGGATTTTGCCTTTCCCCACGATGGAGTCAATACTCTCACCATCGAGTGTTTTGAGAAGTTCAGCATTCTGGTTCAGCATGCCGAACCCTGGTGGGCATTGCCCAGTGCACCAATGCTAGGGGAGGTGGGGCCTCTGGGGGGCAGTGCCAAAGGACAAGGGCAATGGAGGGCTGGGCAGGGGGTGACGACAAATGGGGGGCGGGCTGGGACAGGGCCAATGGGGCAGGCCAGAAACTGGGTCCAACAAGGGGATTGAGGACTGTGGGTGTTCGCCAATATGGAGGAGGCAAGTGCGGGTGCGGGCCCTCTGCCATTCTGCTTCAGATTGTGGGGGAGGGAGGGAAGGGAAGATAGGCCTACTACCACTCTGCCTGCAATTAAGGGAGAAGGAATGGCAGTCGTGATCAGTCTAGGTGAGGGGGTGGGGGGGGGGGGGGGGGGGGGGGTTGTTCGTTGGGGACTGCATCATGGGCCTTGAACCTCCGTGGTTGCAGTGGTGTGGGGGAGCTACTTGAGACATCCTGAATTATTGACGGAGAGATTATTGTTGCAGTACCAGCAGCAATATATCCTCCATCGGTGTACTAATACATGTGACAATAATGAATCAAAACAAATCAAATCAGATCAAATCATATGCAGAAGACAAATCTATAAAACCAGATCCTTTCTTCATTGGTTTCCGGATTCTTGGTAGGATTTTAAGCGAGCAATCAGTGTTCATCAATCTGAGAGCTGGCAACTAATTTCACATTGATTCTTACGAGCAAATATCTCCAAAGAGGAGGCATTATGACAAATCAGATTGATATTCTCTGGCAGCTTGTAATTCCATTTTGTTTTTTTATATGTCGGATTGGGTAATGGAATAAATCAATATGATACTAAACAATATAACTATCATGACTAATACTGAAGCAGAGAGAAATGGGCAGAAACAATTTGAAGGATGGGATCAGATTCTCTAAACCCAGCTGAAATGTGTAGCATCGGTCTACTCTCAGTTCAAGCATGGCATTTCTCTCCAGGTATCCAAACTTTGCTTCACCTGGAGCTATACACAGCTCCCTTGGGCATGGGGCATTGGGCATTTGAGTGCAGAAAGTGGGAGAAAGGTACAGAGGTGTCATTAAAAGGGATGTAGTAGGTCACTAAAGCAATGCAACCTATCAGCACAAGGACAAAATATGTGAGGCAAAAGTAAAGAGGAGGAATCTCAATTGTGACTCTGCAAGGAAATTATATTCATTAATTGAGTCACATATATCCAAACACAGGGAACTGTGGGGGTTTCTGTATTTTAACCTCCTCCTGAACTGTCTGCTCTTTCTATGTATTAACGCTCGCCTGCACTGTCTGCTGTTTTTATATATTAACCTCCTCCTGAACTGTCTGCTGTTTCTGTATATTAGCTCTCTCTTGCACTGTCTGATATTGTACTGTCTGCTCTATGTATTAGCCCTCTCTTGCACTGTCTGATATTGTACTGTCTGCTCTATGTATTAGCCCTCTCCTGCACTGTCTATTAACCACCTCTTGTACTGTCTGATCGATGTATTAACCCTCTCCTGCACTGCCTGATGTTTCTATATATTAACCCTCTCCTGCGCTGTCTGGTACCGCTATTTTAACCCTCTTCTGCACTGTATGCTGTTCCTATGTATTAACCCTCCCCTGCACTGTCTGCTCTTTCTATATATTAACCCTCTCCTGCATTGTCTGAAAGGAGGAAGTATGTCTGTGGTGCGTGGTATCCTTGATTATGCTGGCTGCTTTTCCAAGGCAGCGGGAAGTATAGACAGAATCAATCGATGGGAGGCTGGGTTGAGTGACTGGCTTTGTTCATTACCCTTTGTAGATTCTTATGATTTTGGACAGAGTAGGAGCCATACCAAGCTGTGATATAACCAGAAAAAATGCTTTCTATGGTGTATAAGGAGATTAGTAAAAGGCTGAGGATACAGCCTCGTGGGGCACTGGTGTTGAGGATGATCATGGAGGAGGTGTTGTTGCCTATTCTTACTGATTGCAATCTGTGGGTTAGGAAGTTCAGGATCCAGTCATTGAGGAAAGAGCCAAGCCCCAAGCCAAGGAGTTTGGGAGATGAGATTTGTAGGAATAATGATGTTGAAGGCTGAGCTGCAGTCAATAAGAGGAATCTGAGATAGATGTCTTTGTTATTCAGGTGTTCAAAGGTTTAGTGCAGGGCCAGGGAGATGTTGTCTACTGTGGACCTGTTGCAGTAGCATATTGGAATTGTGGTGATGGAGAGTGTTGGAAGATAAGAGGGACACGCTTACACCACCCATATCATAAAGATTAAGATTAAGCATAAAGATAGTCACCAAAATTTTCCAGCCATTCCCACCAGCAGAATCTTCCAGCCTGCCAATGGTGCCCCCCCCCCACTGTTCCCTGGCTGTGGAGAGGGAGACCAACAAGAAAACCTGTTGACAGTGACGGGACCGGAAGACCCCACTGCTGGCAAATGGCGGGTCACCTCTATCACTGTGATACATGCTGCAGTGGGGGGCATGGGGAAGGTCATCTCATCTTGTACCACCTTCAATGTTCACAGACCTGCCTAGCAAAGGAGGAGGAAGCATGTCAAGGGAAGGTCCACAAGCACCCCGGACATTGTCTCTTCCACTTCCTTCCGTAGGGAAAAAGATACAAAAGCCTGAGGTCACGTTCCAACTGAGTCAAGAACATCTCCTTCCCTGCTGCTGTCATCAGTCTTTTGAATGGACCTATCTCACATTAAGTTGCTCCTTCTCTACACCCTAGCTATGAGTGTAACACTACATTCTGCACCCTTTCCTTTCCTTCTCTACAAACGGTATGCTTTGACTGTATAGCACGCAACAATATTTTTCACTGTATCCCAATACATGTGATAATAATGAATCAAATCAAATGCCAGTGCCTGTGGCTCAGCATGTTTGGGTGAGGCAGCTTCTGTTTCAGGTTGCTAACTGAGATTAAGTGTATTCCTGGTGGCACCATCACTCAGCTTGCCTCTACGCTCTAGCCATTGGCCAGCCAACACATCCACCTCCAGATACATTTCCTACCCCAATTAGAAAACAAAAGATCTCTTCATCCATTAGATTATGGATCCCCTGGTCTTTCTTTCCCCCACTTTCAATATTTTTATATCTGCTAATAAGAAATGTTCAAAGAAAATTATCAAACAAGAGCCATCTTTTTCTATAAGGCTGCGCTCGGCCGTGTCCTGGATTTTGATCTTCAATTCCTGGACACCCCAGGCCAATCCTGGCAACCCTAACTATCATGGTCAAATGGCTGGAAGCTTGTGCAAGCTATGAGGTGTGAATGTTAAAAGGCATTTGATATGGAGATGCCAGCAGCAGACTGGAGTGGACGTGGTAAGAAGTCTCTCAACTACAGGTTAAATTCTAATAAGTTTATTTGGAATCATGAGCTTTCAGAGTGCTGCTCCTTTATCAGGTGAGTGCTTCATCACTCACTTCATCACTCACCTGATGAAGGATCAGTGCTCCGAAAGCTCATGATTCCAAGTAAACTTGTTGGACTTTAACCTGGTGTTGTGAGACTTCAAAAAACACACAGAGGAACATGACTAGAATGGTACAAGAAAATCGGTTGGCAGATTCTGTTGGCAGCCTGGAAAAACTGTGAGTGTTCTCCTTTGAGATAAGAAGGTTCAGCAGAGATTTGATTGTTCAGTATCATGACAGGTTCTGGAAGAAAAATAAAGTAGGGAGAAACTGTTTGCACCAACAGAAGAGTCAGTAACCAAATGATACAAATCACAGGTCATTTGCAAAAGACCAAGTAAGAGATGAGGGGAATTTTTATTTTCAGGCATTCTGACGTGGAATTCACCACCTGGAAGGGTGATGGAAACAGATTCAATTGGGATTTTCAGAAGGGAATGAAATGCATACTCGAAGGGAAGTAAACTGAAAGGCAGCATAGTGATTAGCATTGCTGCCAGGGACCAGGGTTCAATTCCGACCTTGGGTGACTGTGTGGAAACTGCACGTTCTCCCAGTATCTATGTGAATTTCCTCAGGGCGCTCCTGTTTGCTCCCACAGTCCAAAGATGTGCAGGTCAGGTGGATTGGCCATGCTAAATTTTCCCTTAGTGTCCAAAGGTGTGTCGGTTAGATGGATTAGCCATGGTAAAATGCACAAGACTATGGGAAAAATGTAGGGGAGTAGGCCTGGGTAAGATGCTATTCAGAGGTTAGTACAGAACCGATGGGCCGAATGACCCTTTGAAAAATTCATTCATGGGACATGGCTGGCCAGCATTTTTTGCGCATCCCTAGTTAGTCGAGGGCAGTTGATAGTCAACCACATTACTGTGGCTCTGGAATCACATGTAGGCCAGACCAGGTAAGGACAGCAGATTTCCTACCCTAAAGGACATTAATGAACCATATGGGTTTTCCCAACAATTGACAATGCTTCATGGTCATCAGTCACTTCTTAATTCCAGTTATATTAATTTTTCTATTCAATTCAAATTTTACCATCTGCCGTAGTGGGATTTGAACTCAGGTTGTCAGAATGTTTGCTGAGTTTCTGGATTAACAACCGAGCAATAATACCACTAGGCCATCACCTCCCCATCCTCCTTCTGCACTGTGGGGTTTCTATGATATGGGGGAATGAGCAGGAGGGACCCATATAATGTGTATATAATGGGCTGAATGGCTCCACACTCTGTGCCTTAAGACTCTGCAATATGAGAGTTAAAACATACCAACAGGAGCTTAAGCAAGAAGGGATGATGGTACTTAGAGAGAAATGGTTATGAGGCATAGTACATGGAGCACATAGGTGTGCTGGAAAATGAAGAGATGACAGAGCAGAGGATATTGTTGCTGTTTTATGGCGAGAGTCACGGAGCTGCATTAGATACTCTGGTGGGGGTGGAATTTCAATGTAATTTCAATATGATTAACCAATCCAGAATTGAAGTCTTGGGGCCTCTACCATCTCCCTATTCCCCCATACTCACCTGAGTGGTTCACTTCAGAAGGGTTTACATTAACTCCCCACTTTCATTGAGCTAGCTGCTCAACCCAGCTGGAGTGACGAGGGGGCAATTGGAGCCCCCTAGAAGATCAGGCATGGAGGGACAAGGTGCCTCCGGACATTGCCCACTTTGACAGTGCCAGCCTGTTTCCCCTGGCATTGCTCAAGGAGCAAAGTGGGGGCACTTTGACACTGCCCACCAGTGTCAAGGGGGTGAGGCCTCATGAGGCTGGGATTAGAGAATGATCAGTGGGGGTGGGGAAGTCCTGCTGCCACTTTGCATATGAATTGGTGGGGGAAGGAGGGAGTCCAGCAATTGGAGTGGGCTGAGGAAGGGAGGTCAGCCTTCTGGAGAGGGTCAGAACTGTGGGTGGGGAGCCGGGGGGAGACTGAGATAGGGATTGGCCAGGAATGATTGGAAGGATCAGTGATCGAGCTGTGGAGGAGCAGGGGGCCAGTGCTGTGAGGGTCAGTTATCAAGCAATTGAAAGGCCAGCAGTGTGGGGCCATTGAGCATGCACCGATCTCGGCGCTGACAGATTGACCCACTCAGTGCAATTTCTCCAGCAGGAATAGACCCTGCCCCTGAGGTTTAACAATATTCATGCTGATACACACTGCAGTCCCACTGAAAAAGCCAATGTAAATTACTCCAGTTTTCATGCAAGTTCGACACTTAGGATGGAATTTTACCAACACGTCTACCCGAACTTTGTATGATCCTGCCCGAGGCCAACAGAGGATGCCATTCTTCAAGCCTCGCCTGCTCCTGGAATTTTTTTGGAAGAATTCTGGTGATGGACTACGAGAAGGCCACGAGGTAAGTTGGTGTAAACGAAATGGAACTGTTTATTTAACATCGTGACTATGGGGCTGTCAGCACAAGGCTGGCTTGGTGGGATCCACCTAGAGCGGAGCTTGTACCCTGATTCACCTGCCCCATTCTCTTAAAGGGGTATGCATCCATAGAACATAGAACATAGAACAATACAGCACAAACAGGCCCTTTGGCCCACGAGTTGCGCCGATCACATCTACCAATCCACAGACCGATCTATAACCCCCTATCCTATTCTTTTCCATATACTCATCCAGAAGTCTCTTAAAAGACTCCAGTGAGTTTGCCTCAACAACCTCCGACGGCAGTCGGTTCCATTCACTCACCACCCTCTGAGTGAAAAACCTACCCCTGACATCTCCTTTGTATTTGCTTCCCTGCACCTTAAATCTGTGTCCTCTCGTATTGACCATTTCAGCTCGGGGAAATAGTCTCTGAGAGTCCACCCTATCTATTCCTCTCAACATTTTATAAACCTCTATCAGGTCGCCTCTCAACCTACGTCTCTCCAGTGAGAAGAGTCCCAGCTCCCTCAACCTATCTTCATAAGGCCTGCCTCCCAATCCAGGCAGCATCCTTGTAAATCTCCTCTGAACCCTCTCAATAGCCTCTACATCCTTCCTATTATGTATCCATCATACATAACAGCCAGGAATTCTTTCAGTCTCCCATCCAAATTATCCCAAGGCATTCAGTGGCAGAGTAAACGTTGGAACATCGGAAAACCAAGCCCCAACAATGTGTGAGAAACGGTCTGTATTTTGATTCCTGCTTCAATTTGCCTTCAGTTCCCCAGTTCTGCTTGCCTGCATAAGGTCCTTAGCACCGCTACCCTCTGTCCGTCCCACAAAGCCCAGCAGCTGAAGCAGTAATGATATCAATTCATCATTTATATTCTCAGTGACATATTTTGTTCGGGCTGTTGTTTACGTGTAAATATAAATCATCCAGCACAGATTCTGGCTCCAGACATGTGGAAATTATCTCTCAAACGACCAATTGAATCAGCCTGTTTTGTATAATGGAGGGAAGGTTGCTATGAGACCTCCTTTCTTCCTGCATATGACCCACCACATAAGTTATTTAAATACGTCGCAGTTTGTAGACGTGGAGGTTAAAATGTGCAGATGACAGCAATCACAGAGATGAAAGCTCAATGCAACTGCTAGGTTCAATTCACATTTCCTTTCTTAAATACACGACCATTTCCTCAGCTTGATAAATATAGAGACTCATCAGCCAATTCTGCCTGCTCTTCACACACAAACAGGTGTAAAAATCTAACCTCCATCCATTAATTTTGATTGGATTAATAAAAAAAGTGACTAGTCAGCAATCTGGTGACATTGAGATACACATGACAGCACGGTAGACAGCGGTTAGCACTGCAGTCTCACAGTGTCAGGGATCTGGGTTCAATTCTCAGCCTCAATTCACTGTCAGTGTGGAGTTTGCACCTTCCCCCTGTGTCTGTGTGGGTTTCCTCCAGGTGCTCCGGTTTCCTCCCACAGTCCAAAGGTGTGCAGGTTAGGTTGTTTGGCTCTGCTAAATTGACCATAGTTTCAGGAGCATTAGCAGGATAAATAGGTGAGGTTACAGGAAAAGGGTGGGATCGTTCTCAATGCAGGCTCAATGGGTTGAATAGCCTTCTTCTGTAATATAGGGATTCAACACACCTTATAGCGTACAGGAATGAACTGTCTTTTATCTCATGTGTGCCGCACCTGTATAGTGGGGTACGGGGTAAAGGTGGTGGTAATGGTGCGGGGAGCCTGAAGAAGCCCATTGTTATGAGAATGAGAATCATACAATCCCTACAGTTCAGAAGGAGGCCATTCGGCCCATCACATCTCCACTAACCACAATCCCACCCAGGCATTCCCGTAACCCCATGTATATACCCTGATAATCCCCCTGACATTAAGAGACAATTTACCACAGTCAAACAACCTAACGCGCAGAGCTTTGGACTGTGGGAAGAAATTGGAGCACCCAAGGGAAAACCCACACAGACATGGGAAAAAAGTGCAGACTCAATACAGACAGTGACCCAAGGCTGGAACTGAACCCAGGTCCCTAGCACGGTGAGGTCACAGTGCTAACTATTGTGCCATGCTGCACTCTGCATTAATGTTTGTTAAGCTGTATTTCCTGTCCGGTGCCTTGTCAAATGGACAGCCTGGCCAACGAGCCCACAGACGTGAGAAGGATGCAGTCATGAAACCAAAAGATATAGGGAGAGTATAGTCCATTCAACCCATCAAGTCTGTTCTCAATCCCTTCCTCCTGCCCTTTCTCCATAACCTTTGATCCCCTTACCAATAAAGAATCTATTTGTCTCTGCCTTTAATACACTCAGTGACCCGGCCTCCGCAGCCTTCTGTGACAATGAATTCCATAGATTCACTACCCTCTGGCTGAAGAAGTTCCTCCTCACTTCAGTTCTAAAGGGTCGTTCCTTTACTCTGAAGCTGTACCACTGCATCAGTCCCTGGCCATTGGGTCTGTGAGAGAGGCTTCGATAGGATTTGGGTGGGTGGGAGTGGGGGAGGGGGGTTTGGGGAGGGGTGCTGTGGTGGGTGGAGGGGCTGCAGTGGATGGGATGGGGTGGGTGGTGGTGGGTGAAGCTGAAAACTTGTTGAGTGACTGGGAGAACATTTGGATCTGCTTGAGCCACATGGAGTGCTGAAAAAAAATAGTCACCTTGTAGGACCAACAGTGCCTGCCACTGCAGAGCCCTGGAAAACCCACTGGCTCCCAATTTTAAATCAAGCTCTCAACCCACCCATCGTGGGAAATTAATAAGGCTTAATCTGATTTGATTTGATTTGGTTTGATTGGATTTGATTTATTATTGCCACATTTATTAGCTTACAGTGAAAGGTATTGTTTCTTGCGCACTATAACAGACAAAGCATACCATTCATAGAGAAGGAAAGGAGAGGGTGCAGAATGTAGTGTCATAGTTAGGAACAATGATTCTCTCACCCCATTGTGCTAATTTTTTAGCACAGCTGGCCGGGAGATTCTCACAGCCTGACTGAGATATCCATGCCCGCTTACATCTCGCTCCCCATCCCAGAGTGGTCACTCCAGCAGGGATTACAATATCTCTCCAATAACAGGAACTCGTAGTCCAAACCCACTGGAGTGAAGGATGGGGGTGGGGGGGCATTCTGGACCCTCCCAGAGGGTCGGGCAGTGGGAAGGGGTGCCCCCGGTCATTGGCAGTGCCAGCCTGTGCCCCCTGTCCTCCCCAAGGGGCAAAATGCACTTGGCACTGCCCACCAGGAATGGCACAACACCAAGGGGTGGGGCATATAGGGGAAGGGTGGAGAGGGAGATCGGTGGGCCTGGAGATCGGGACTAGTCTGGGATTAGTCGGGGAAGAGCCAGCAATTGGGCCGAGGGTGATTGGAGGGCTAGCATTGCAAGAATCATGGTCATAGAACACAGAACACAGAACAATACAGCACAAACAGGCCCTTCGGCCCACGAGTTGCGCCAATCACACCTACCAATCCACAGATCTATCTATAACCCCCTATCCTATTCGTTTCCATATACTCATCCAGAAGTCTTTTAAAAGACCCCAGTGAGTTTGCCTCAACAACCTCCGACGGCAGTCGATTCCATTCACTCACCACCCTCTGAGTGAAAAACTTACCCCTGACATCTCCTTTGTATTTGCTTCCCTGCACCTTAAATCTGTGTCCTCTCGTAGTGACCATTTCAGCTCGGGAAATAGTCTCTGAGAGTCCACCCTATCTATTCCTCTCAACATTTTATAAACCTCTATCAGGTCGCCTCTCAACCTACATCTCTCCAGTGAGAAGAGTCCCAGCTCCCTCAACCTATCTTCATAAGGCCTGCCTCCCAATCCAGGCAGCATCCTTGTAAATCTCCTCTGAACTCTCTCAATAGCATCTACATCCTTCCTATAATGAGGCGACCAGAACTGCGCACAATACTCCAACTGGGGTCTGACAAGAGTCTTATAGAGCTGCATCATTACCTCCTGACTCCTAAACTCTATTCCTCGATTAATGAAGGCCAGTACACCGTACGCCTTCTTGACCACTTCCTCCACCTGTGAGGCCGATTTAAGAGTCCTATGGATCCGGACCCCGAGATCCTTCTGCTCTACAACACAGCTAAGACTCCTACCCCTTATATTGTACTCCTTCATCCCATTATTCCTGCCAAAATGGATCACTACACATTTATCTGCGTTGAAGTCCATCTGCCACTTCTCCGCCCAGTCTTGCATCCTGTCTATGTCCCACTGCAACTTTTGGCATCCCTCCAGACCATCCACAACACCACCGACCTTTGTATCGTCGGTGAACTTACTAACCCATCCCTCCACTTCCTCATCCAGGTCATTTATGAAAATGACAAACAGCAGGGGTCCCAGAACAGATCCCTGGGGCACTCCACTGGTTACCGACCTCCATGCAGAACAAGACCCATCCACAACCACTCTCTGCCTTCTGCCGGCAAGCCAATTCTGGATCCACGAGGCCAAAGCCCCTTGGATCCCATGCCCTCTCACCTTCTCCAGAAGCCTTGCATGTGGGACCTTATCAAATGCCTTGCTAAAGTCCATGTACACTACGTCCACCGCCCTTCCTTCGTCAATGTGTTCAGTCACATTTTCGAAGAACTCAACTAGGCTCATAAGGCATGACCTGCCCTTGACAAAACCATGCTGACTATTTCTAATCAGTCCAAACTTCTCCAAATGTTCATATATCTTATCCCTCAGAAGCCTCTCCATCAGCTTACCAACCACTGAAGTCAGACTCACCGGTTGGTAATTTCCTGGACTATCCCTGTTCCCTTTCTTAAAGATAGGAACCACATCCACAATCCTCCAATCCTCCGGAACCTCTCCTGTTTCCATGGACGACGCAAATATCATCACCAGAGGCTCTACAACCACTTCCCTCACCTCCCACAATAACCTGGGGTACATCCCATCCGGTCCCGGCGACTTGTCTATCTTGATAGAATTTAACAGGTCTAACACATCCTCTTTCCTAACATCCACATACTCAATCTTTTCCGTATGCCTCAAACCTGCAGTGCAATCTCCCAGTTCACTTTCCACCGTGAATACCGAGGCAAAGTACTCGTTAAGCACCTCTGCCATTTCTTCCGGATTCACACAGACTTTTCCCCCTTCACCTTTTATAGGCCCTATCCCTTCTCTTCTCATCCTTTTACTTTTCACATATTTGTAGAAGGCCTTGGGATTCTCCTTAATCTTACCTGCCAAGGCCTTCTCATGACCCCTTCTGGCTCTCCTAATTTCCTTTTTAAGTTCCCTTCTACACACCTTATACTCCTCTAGATCCCTAACATCCCCTAGCTCTCTGAACCTTTTATATACCTTTTTTTACTTCCTAACTAGGTTCACCACTACCTTCGTGCACCACGGTTCCCGCGTCCTACCAGAACCTCCTTGACTCCTTGGAACGTTGTCTTGCAGTGCCCCAGACAAACATTCCTTGAAAATCCGCCACTTTCCTTCTGTACTCTTCCCCAAGAACACCTCCTTCCAGTTTATACGTCCAATTACCTGCCTAATGTTTTCATATTTCCCCTTACTCCAGACATACACCTTCCTAACCTGCCTGATCCTTTCTCTTTCCATTGCTATCGTGAAAGAGGTAGAATTATGATCTCCATTCCCAAGATGCTCACCTACCATGAGATGCGACACCTGCCCTGGCTCATTAGCTAGCACCAGGTCAAGTACAGCCTCTCCTCTCGTAGGCTTTTCCACGTACTGTGTCAGGAAACCTTCCTGAACATACCTAACAAACCCCTCACCATCCAAACCCCTTACCCTTGGGACATTCCAGTCGATGAATATGCATGTGTCAATCTCGGCATTGACAGATCGACACATGCACAGTGGCCCACTCAGCATGCTGGTTTCAGCCTTCTACTACCTCCAGGTTTTTAAAGATATTCACACTGGCTGACTCTGCAGTGCACAGAGTGTGGGAGATTCTTCTCTGAACTCCCACTGAAAAAAACCAGTGTGAATTATTCCAGTTTTCACGCGAATTTGACACTTAGAAATTTTTGGAGAGAATTCTAGCAAGGGTGTAGAGAAAGATCAACTTAATGCGAGGTAGGTCCATTCAAAAGTCTAGCAGGAAGAAGCAGCTCGAGTCAATTGCTATCTGATCGCAGACTTTTGTATCTTATTCCTGACGGAAGACGGTGGAAGAGAGAATTTTTGGGGGGCGCACGATTATGCTGGCTGTTTCTCTGAAGAGTGGGAAGTGTAGACGGAGTGAATGGATGGGAGGTTGGTTTGTACAATGGGCTGGGCTACGTTCACAATGCTTTGTAGGTTATTGCAGTCTTGGACAGAGCAGGAGACAAACCAAGCTGTGAAACAATTTTTTACAGAATGTACTACTTAGATTAATACAGTACATAAAGATGAAATGAAACTGAGCTACAGGTGAGTGAATTATTCCCTTAAAGCCTCTTTATGTTTAACATTGAGCCAGCACTGGGATAGGTATAAGCCACTGCTTACTGGGAGCAAAATAAAGCTGACGTGAATTTGCGCTAACAGAGGCTGACAGTGTTCTTCAGTAGAACTGCTCCTTCAATTGCCCTTGGATCAGTCAGAAATACTTTTGTTCTCCTCCACACTTTCCCTGTCAACTGACAACTCATTTTAATTTAAGAAAAAACAGTATTTTTAAGAATTGCTTATTACTCATGTTTGAATAATTTCAAATTATGTCAAGAGAACAAATCGCTGAAGTCCACTGCTTGTGACTTTTGCAGAATAAAATGGTTTATAAGGAGCTACCCAGGGAGCAGCCTTGGCACCGAGGGAATCAACAACATAGTCTGCTTATTCTTTCTTATTCTGTATTGGAAGAAGAAAGAACTTGCCTTTCGATAACACTTTTCCTAATCTCCACCAACAAGAAAAACTTCAACTGTTATAGTAAGGGAAATATGGCAACCAATTTGCACACAGAAAGCTCCCCACAATATGATAATGTTTGATAGATTTTTTTTTCAACTGATGTTGGTTGAGAGTTGAATACTGTCCAGGAATAAGGAGCGTGACATGGTGGCACAATGGTTAGCACTACTGCTTCACAGCACCAGGGACCAGGGTTCGATTCCCAGCTTGGGTCATTGTCTGTGTGGAGTGTGCATGTTCTCCCCATGTCTGTGGGGATTTCTTCCCATAGTCCAAAGATGTGCAGGTTAGGTGGGTTAGCCATGCTAAATTGACTCTTAGTGTCAGGGGAGCTAGAAAGGGTAAAGATGTGGGGTTAAGAGAATAGAGCCTAGATGCAATTGTGGTTGATGCAGACTTGATGGGCTGAATGGCTTCCTTCTGCACTGTAGAGATTCTATAAACTTCTTTTTCCTCCTTTGAGATAGTGCTGCCATTGCTTTACGTCCACTTGGGCGAGCTGACAGGGTCTTGCATTAATGTTTTACTGAGAGCAAAACACCATTGACAGTGCAGCATATCCTCAGTTGTACAATGGCATGTCAGCTGGGATATGCTCTCAAGCCCCCAAAGCGGGGATTCAACTTGTAACCTTCTGTCTCCATGTCAAGAGTGGAACATGAGCCAATTTGTTGACATACTTGTCAATGTTTTTGGCGCGTATGAGCAAATACTCAGGGACGATTCTCTCAAAAAAAATCCTTCATGTAAAAACTGAGTAAATCAGACTAGCTTTTTCAGTGTGAATCTCTGGGCATTGGCACTTTGGGCAGTGCCAGAATGCCCAGGCTGGTACTGTCAGACTGGTAATGCCCAGGGGGCACCCTTCTTGTGCCTGACCCTCTGCCCTTCACTCCAGTGAAGTTGGGCCATCTGTTGCCCATTAGTAGGGAGCTGCTGTAAACCATGCTGGAGTGAAATACTCTGGAAGTGGGGTGGCGGTGGAAGGGGAGGGAGGGGGGGGTGGTGATGGTGGTGGTGCAATGGGAGAGATGAACCAGCTTGAAGACTTCAGTCCCAGGCCCTCCAATTAGGTTCAAAACATATAGAAAATAGTTGCTGCGTGTATGTTGCTGATGGTGCCAGAATTCCGGCCCAGGGAGGCACATGGAGGCTCCCTGAAGCAGGGTCAACCTTCTGCATTTGGACCTGGCAACAGGAACACTATTGCCTCCATAAAAACAGAGCCCAATCAGTTTTGCAGACCTTTAGACCATGAAAGAATTGCCATTAAACCAACCCTGTTCTCATGGGTCATCCATAAGTCATGCCTCCTGGTTGACTCAGGTAAATAACAGTCCTGTCATATTGGGTGGGATCTTACAGCCCCACCTGAGGTCAACGGACCTTTCCATGCTCCGTCCCTCGCCTGCTCTGATTCCTGTTTCAGAGTGCTGGTAAAATTCCATTATTGTTTTCTTCTTCAGTTTTGTAGTCGATGACCATACTATAAGCATGTGAGATGAATCTCCGGTGGGGAATTTGCACGGTAACTTCATTGCGGTGTTAATGTAAGCCTACTCGTGACACTAATAAATAAACTTTAAACTTTGAACAAATCACATGAATGGGCCATTGCTAGTCTCCCAGCCCACTGTGCTAAAAAAAAACAGCGAAATGGGATTAGCCATCAACACCAGTTGGATTTTAATCATTGAATCCCTGCAGTGCAGAGAAGCCATTCAGTCCATGGAGTTCACACCAACTCTCTGACAGAATATCTTTCCCAGGCCTAAATCCTGCCTTATCCCCGTAACTCCATGCTTTTATCCCGTTAATATCCTTAACTCGCACTTCTTGAGACACGAAGGGGCAATTTAGCATGGCCAATCCACCTCCAGGGACTCGGGTTCAATTCCTGGCTTGGGTCACTATCTCTGTGCAGTTTGCATGTTCTCCCTGTGTCTGTGTTGTTTCCTCTGGTTCCCTCCCATAGTGCAGATTAGGTGGATTGGACATGTTAAACTGCATTTTTGTGTCAGGGGATCAGCAGGGTAAATATATGGGGTGCAGGGATAGGGCCTGGGTGGGATTATTGATGGTGCAGGATGAATGGGCTGAATGGCCTTCTTCTGCAGTGTAGGGATTCTATAATCTCTGATTATTGGCATTCCCGGCAGGCAAAAGGCTGTAAGACTTGTTGCTTTTTCTCATTTTTTTTGTGTTTCTCTCATACTCTTTTTCAATATACCAATACAATCATTTACAGATTATAATTCTAGTCTATCTCTTATTAAACATTCTCCCAAAGCATTAAAAAAAACACAATAGCACACCAGAAGACAAGGTCGAAGCCTTTCCATAAATCTTCAGTCAGAACTGACAGATGGATGATTCTCTTCCTGAGGTCACCAGCTGAGGTTACCACCCCACAGCAACCAGTTTTCAGCCAATATAGGGAGTGGGATAGCTTGATCTTGGGATTGGACATGGCTCAGCACAACATTGAGGGCCGAAGGGCCTGTACTGTGCTGTTATGCTCTATGTTCTATCTTCTAATTCAATTCACTCAGTATGATAGCTGTGCACACTGAGTGCAGGAAAGGCTGTGAACTCCAATAGCATTGTGATTGTGGTGCTCCAGAATTAACCACACTCCTAGCCAAGCAGTTTCAGTACAGCTATAATGCTAACATCTTTTAAAGCTTATTTATTAGTGTCACAAGTAGGCTTACATTAACACTGCAATGAAATTACTGGGCAAATTCCCTAGTCACCACACTCCAGCACCTGTTCAGGTACATTGCGGGAGAATTTAGCATGGCCAATGCACCTAATCAGCATGATTCTCAGATCTAGAAGGAAACCCACGCAGACACAGGGAAAACATACACACTCCACACAAACACTGATCCAAACCTAGATGCCTGGTGTTGAGAGGCAGCAGTGCTAACCACTGTGCACCTTGCCTGGATTATCTCATCAGAATTAACTCTTCAAGTGCAGACAATAAAAATAGAATAAAACTTACTCCAACTTATAAATCATGGAAAAGGTTCAATAAAGAAACTTCATTACTCCAAACATAGGGCCATGCCCTGGGCCACCCCAAGCTCCACACAATTCTACACTGGTTTTTATTTATAGTGAGTCAGCTGGTCAGCTGTAATTCTGTAATTGGTTCCATGGTTTACTGGATCAACTGACCCTTACAACTTGTTCCCATTCGTCACATTACATCCAATACAAAGTTGCCACTGGTTACATTCTAACATGGATGAGTGCAGCTCCAGTAGTCAACAAGCTCAACACCATCCAGGACACAGCAGCCTGCTTGTTTGGCACCCCAACAATGGCTTGCAGTGTTTATGCCACCTACAAGGTGCACTGTAGCAATTATTCCTTCAACAGTACCTTCCAAACACCACAACCTTTACAGTAGTAGGGCGAGGGTGACAGGTTCACGGGAACACCACCCACCAGGTTCCCTTCCAAGTCACACACCATCCTGATTCGGAAACATATTGCTGTTTCTTCAATAGCGCAGGATCAGGAGTTCGGAAATCCCTAGCTGACAGCACCACAGTTTTAGAAAGCAGCTCACCACCACCTTCTCAAGGGATATTGGGGGATAGACAATAAAATGATGGCCTTGCCAGTGACACCCACATGCTGTGAATGAATTTAAAAATCCTTCTTGAAGGTCACTATTGAATCGTTTCTCACCAGCCTTTCAGGCAATGCAATCCAGATCATTACAACCCGCTACGTTTAAAAAAGACCTGCTTAATTTCTCACAGAATGTTGTTTTGCCAACTCTCTTAAATCAGCTTTCTCTGGTGTCAGTTTGAGCTGCATCTCCTTATTTACTCCATAAAACTTCCTCCTAAGCTGGAAAACCTCTATTCAATTAAAAAATTGTCAATTGCCGTTTCCATACTTTTGCATTTGCGACAACAATTAATTTGAGTAATTGTTATGGATTATACAGCTAGACTGAAACAGAGCTGGAGCAGAGATACATCTTTCCCTTCAGAGCTTCCAAACCCTCGCAGTTATGCTGCAGACAATTACTGCAAGGCGTCGTCAATTTATTATGGAAATTCTTCCAATGATTAATTCACGCTCAAGATAAATCTGATCACCTTATGCCTTTTAGATTTGCCTAGATGAGTCCATTAAGAAGCTAATGAGGTACAATACTGTCTTCAGAGATTGGGGCAGCATCATTCATACAGTGCCCTCTTCAAGTTAATTTCGTAAATAAAGCTGTCAGGAACTTGGTTGCGTGTTCTGTAATATCGATGACCTTCTGTCCCTTGGATCAATGCTTCAATCTATTCTAGAGATCCGGACTGAGGAAGCTTCTATTCGCTCCAAGGATGCTTAGTGTAACACAAATGAATAGAAATGATTTCATTTGCCACAGAAGTGGACCAGGCGTTTTGCATTTGGAATCAGTTGTTAGCACTGCTGCCTCACACCTCCAGGGACCCAGATTTGATTCCAGACTTGGGTGACAGTGTGGAGTTTGCGTGTTCGTAGAATCATAGAATCTCTACAGTATAGAAGGAGGTCATTCAGCCCATTGAACCTGCACCAACTCTCCACTAGAGCATCTTACCCAGGCTCTATCGCTATAACCCCATAGATTTATCATGCCAATCCCCCTAACCTACGCATCATTGGGATGGCATGATGGCATAGTAGCTAGTCTGTGCCTCAAACAACCAGGAACCCAAGTTCAAATCCTGACTTGGATGACTGTGTGGAATTTGCATGTTCTCCCCATGTTAGTATGGGTTTCCTCACTCAGTGGGTTTCCCCGTTCCAAAAATGTGCAAGTTAGGTGGACTGGCCATGTTAGTGTTCAATGTTTAAAGTTTATTCATTAGGGTCACAAGTAGGCTTACATTAACACTGCAGTGAAGTTACTGTGAAAATTCTCTAGTTGCCACACTCGGGTATCTTTTCAGACACAGAGGGAGAATTTAGTGTGGCCAACACATCTAATCAGCATGCCTTTCGGACTGTGAAAGGAAACCGGAGCACCCAGAGGAAACCCACGCAGACACGGGGAGAACATGCAGACTCCACAGAAACAGTGACCCAAGTCGGGAATTGAACTTGTGTTTCACCCTTTACTATCTCTGATCTGTCACCCCTCACTAACCCTGACCACTGACCCCTCTCCCTGGAGCAGTGAGGCAGCAGTGCTAACAACTGTGCCACTATGATGCCCAACAATGTGCAATCAGGTGGATTTCCAGGATATGTCTGTGCAGTTGCTAGGATAGACCTGGTAGGTTGTATTTTCAGAAGGTCAGTGCAGAATTGATGGAGCAAATAGTCTCCTTCTGCACTGTATGGATTCTATGCTTTCATGATAAGCGTCAAATGCAAATGATGACCCTGCATCATTTTGGGAGCAGGTACATGGAGTTGGTTTTGTCTCAGTTAGTCAATTAATAGTCACAAGGTGCACTCAACATTCACTTTATTGGGCTGGATCTTAAAGCTGGAAAGCCGATAAAGAGGCTTCCAGCAAGAAAGAGTAGCAGCTTACCGTTTTTGGTAAGGGACTTGGAAAGAAAGCTCCCTTTTAAGGCATCTTCTCAGTAAAAGACTGTTGAATAAATAAATGTGTTATTCTTACTGTGTTTACCCCAGTCAACGCCAGCATCTCCACATCATGATTTATCCACTTTCATGGATAACAATCCTCTTAATATTTCCGACTTCACTATGTTTGTCCTCATACTCTCCCTCAGCTTCCTCTGCCTTTTCTGACACATTTCTGAAGACAGATGCTGAGTGTTTATTAAGAATCATGCCCATCTCTTCCACACATCACTTTTCTCTGTATTTTGAATTGGCCCTGGTCTTTCCTTGGTTGGGTGGAATTTTCCCTGATGCAGGAAAACCAACGCACAGCTCATCAGCAACACAGCTGGCTTTCCTCGAGACATTGGCTCATGCCATCACAGTGGTGGGATTGGACTGGAAAAAACCAGAAATGCTGGGAAACTTGATCTCCAGTTAAAAAACCTGGAGAACTGCAATTGGGACCCTCTTCCACCTCTCACAGATATGGGCAACCCCACCTCTGGAATAGAACTTCTGGGAGGGCTCTTGGCTCTTCACCCTGTGTAGTGCCAGGGTGTTGTGGCAATGTCAGGGTGCCATGGGACATTGCCACAGTTCTGTGGTCAATGCCAGGGTGCCATGGACAGTACCAAGATGCTGTGGGCAGTGTCATGGTGTGAAGGGAAGTGCCAAATGCAGTGTACAATATTATGGTGTCAGGCACAATGCAAGGGTGCTGTGGGCAATGCCATGTTGCCAAAGGGTAGTGCCACAGTGCTGTGGGAAATATTATGTGTCAGGGGGCAGTTCCATGTCAGGGCAGGAGTGCCATGCCAAGAGGGCAGTGCTAGAGAATTGCCCAGGCATATCCTTCTCACCCACCTACATCCCCCTAGGTGTTGGGTGGGGGGAGGGGGTGGTAACGATACTTACCTGTGCTTCCCCATTGAGTTCTTGTGCCTGGGTCCTGTTTTTGAAATCTGTTGTAAACCTTTCCGGAAATCCTAATGTTGGGGGGGTGATATGACAGGGAAGCCCTTTAATGATATTATAGTTAGTTTCAATGAGGCTCTCGACCTTTCTGGGTGGGTTAAATGAATTGGACCACTGCTGTTCAGCATCTTGGGCCTAGATTTGGGGTCTCAGCCTTTCTCCTGGTGGGAACGTATTGATTCTGAACCCTTTCTATTTCTTTCAATGTCTCTCACTTGCTCAGATACTGGATCCAATTTTCCACGTAGCTCCCCGCATGGCCACAGAGGCAGCACACCATTGACCAATAGAAAGATCTTCTCCTCCTGCCACTGTCAATAAGGTTTCCGGTTGAATGTGTCGATCCCTGTCGGGAAATTCGCGCTGTGGGTGGGACTGGTAGACCGTGCTGGTGTGAACAGCTGGAAATCCCCACCAACTAAGTTACTTTCGCGTTTCCATTTTCCCTTCACTTTCCCCCAATCATTACCTCAGCTCAAGAATATTAGCCTTTCCCCAGATTACAACAGTTGCTCTTTCTCTGTATTTACCTTTTCCCAAGGGCAGAATTTTACATTCCCTCTGGCCAGTGGGATTTTCCAGTCCGTGCGTGGTCATTCCCCTGTCAGGTCAGTATAAATTAGTCCCAGAGCTTGCAAATATATTCATCACAATATTGATGTCAGGCCTGACGCTTAACTTGTCTAGGTCCTGCCCCTCCTCCCCCCACCAGAACGGGTAGCAAATGCAGGAATCCAAAACCCTTTCTCCTACACCATTTCTCCTGCCATTCATTAGCTACAATCATCAGGATGTGGTGCCAGGAATAATCCCTAGATACTGCATTTGAATTTTTCCTATATTCCAAAAATCTGTCTGTAGATCATACTTTTTTTTATATTGTTATAAAGCTAAGGCGGATGCCCCCCCCCTCCCCCCGAGAACTATCACCTAACCACTCAAAGAGGAGTCCCGCGCCCTTTTATCTGTAAAACCCAAGTGAGAAGTGGCACAATCTGCTCTTCAGCCATTTTTAGTGGTTAAATCAAAATAACTCCTGACACTCACTCTAACATCAACAAGTAACAATTTATTTCTCTAACTGACAGTGAACAAGTTAAGCAAACTATTAACAAACCAAATAAAACATGATTCTAATGGAATGCTTTTAGATAAATGCAATTCCCACTTATTAATTAAAAAAATAGAATTTTAATTGCCCTCTAAATTACAACCAGGTTTTGTTTCTTGTGGAATATTCTGAGCCTTCTCTGTTGATTCTTCTTTCTTCTATCTTCTCCACTATCTCGATGAGGTTTTGAGTTATTCACTATGAGCTGTGGCAGGGAGGAAACTTACCATCATAAAGTGACACTTGTAACTGCAGAAAAGCCTGTCTATTTCTCCAATCTAATAGAATCTCCTATCATAATTGCTCCCTGGTCTTCTTCTTCCTCTCTGCACAACTCAGTCACCCATGGTGTGGCCTTGGATCTCACAGAGCCAAGTACTTTACAACATAGAACGAGACCCTTCAGCCTATTGTGTCTGTACTGGCCATCAAGCACCTATCTATTCCAATCCCATTTCCAAGCACTTAGTCCAATTCCTTGTGGCATTTCAAGTGTTCATTTAAATGCTATTTAAGTATTGTGAGTGTTCACATCACTAACATTCTTTCAGGTTGTAATTCCCAGATTTCCACCATCCTCTGGGTGAAAAAGGTTTTTATTTTCTCTAATTCTCTCTAAATTTCCTGCCCCTTATCTTAAATCTCTGCCCATCAGGTCTCCCCCATCAAACTTCATAGAATCATAGAATCTTTACAGTGCAGAAGAGGCTGTTTGGTTATGGAAAACAACCCCAGACTAACTAGCCTCTCTGCAGAGCTGAAACACTCCAGTCTGGGTAACATCCTGGTGAATCTCCTCTGCACCCTTACCTAATGCAATCACATCCTGTCTACATGTAGCGACCAGAACTGCACACAATACTCTAGCTGTAGCCTAATGTACATTTTGTACACCTCCATCATTATCTCCTTGCTCTTTTATTCTATGCCTTGACTAATCAAGGCAAGTATACCGTATACTTTATTAACCAGCTTATCTACCCATCCTGCTGTCTTCTGATTATATTCTCTCATAGGACATCATCCTCATCCTATTCAGACACCAGCTCGAGAACAAATGTGGTCACTATCTGCCTGACCCTCCTTGCCTGCCGGGCGCTCCCGCTCTGTCCGCATATCTTTACATTACAGTGTAATCATCTCCAAAAATGAGTTATCCATGGATAGCTGTCTCAGCTTTGTAAATGTGCTACAGTGACATCAGCTGCTATTCAAGCTCCAATACCTGGAGCTTATCTCTTCCAGCCGGCATCATTTCCTGCAAATGTGGTTGACACAAGAAAGGACCTGGAGTTCCCACATGATGCAGGATGCACATTCATAGGACTGAGATGTACCATTATGCCTCCACTTATTAGACTATAACTAAACTTCTCAAAGAATTATAGTAACCCTACGAGTAGAAGGAAGCCATTTGGCCCATTGCATCAGCACTAACTCTCCCACAGAAAATCCCACCCAGGCCTTATCCCTGCTAATCCACTAGTCTACACTAAAAGACAATTTAGCAAGGCCAATTCACCTAACCCACACATCTCTGGACTGTGGAGGGAAACTGGACCACTCGGAGGAAATGTGTCTACAAAACTGTGTCCACAAGGACACAGGGAGAACATGCAAACTCCACATAGACAGTCGCCTGAGGCCAGAATCAAATCTGGTCCCTGGCACTGTGAGGCAGCAGGACTAACAACTGTGCCACTGTGTTGCCCTTTACTCAACAGAAATAAAACTGAAGACATAGTGAGGTCAACAGACGAAAATACAAAACTGACCAAACTTAAAGGATTTTAGTCTGCAAACTTAAACTTAATTGAAATCAGCACCCTAACATAGAGTGAAAAAAGGCACGAATAATTCTCAGTAACCTATCACCTACCTGCTGTCCTCTGATGCTGATCCTTGATGTCCTTTTGTCGGATACATGTTGCCACTTGCCCTCTTCCTCTCATTTGCTCGGTTCTGCATTCAGCTGTCAGAACCTCTGATCATATCTCAAGCACTGGAGACAAATATGGTCTTCTTTGAAACAAAATACTGCAACTGCCACTACTATCTGAGTGTCCGAGGCCTCCACTGCAGATGTCACTGATGGTAACGCAGAATGGAGCAACCTTTGCCTTGCGGATTATCCAACTCGGTAATGGCTCCACAATGTTAGCTTTCGGATTAGGTTCTGCAGCATCCCCCAACCAGTCAAATCAGAATCACAGAGTATAAGACATCTGGGTTTGCGCTGTGCAGTTCAGTCATCAGTCTTCATTATAAAATCATAAAACTTATAACACACAAAGAAATCATTTAGCCAATAAGACTGTAAGCCATTGGAGCAGAATTAGGCCACTCGATCCATCAAGTCTGCTCCGCCATTCAATCATGGCTGATATTTTTCTCACCCCATTCTTCTGCCTTTTCCCCAGAACCCCTGATGCCCTTAATATCTATCTCTGTCTTAAAGACACTCAATGACCTGGCCTTCACAGCCTTTTGCAGCAAAGATTTCCACAGACTCACCACTCCCTGGTGGAAGAAATTCCTCTTCCTTTCTGTTTTAAAGGATCATCCCTTTAGCCTGAGGTTGTACCCTCTGGAAGTTTTTCTTATTAGTGGAAACATCCTCTCCACATCCACTCTATCCAGGCTTCTCAGTATCCTGTAAGTTTCAATAAGATTCCCCCCCATTTCATCCTTCAAACCCAGAGTCCTCAATTGTTCCTCATACTACAAGATCTCATTCCAGGGATCATTCTTGTGAATCTCCTCTGGATCCTTTCCAAGGCCAGCACATCCTTTCATAGAGATGGGGCCCAAAATTGCTCAAATACTCCAAATGGGGTCTACTTTTACCAGTTCTTTGAAGAAATTATCGGTTATTCAGTTTACTGGATCACATTGCACTGCTTTTCAAGAGAATTTAACTTCCACTTGAGGTTCAGCACCATTGTCATCACTGAATCCCCCACTATCAGCATACTGGGTGTTACCCTTGACCAGAAACATAACTGCACCAGCCATATAAACATTGTGAGTGGGATATTTCAGCTCTGTTCATCCCAAAACTGGAGAATCTACACCCCCCCACCCCCTGAGGCCAATTAACCTTTGCGTGGCCCAACCCATGCCTTCTGTGATTCCCATGGTTGGTAGGGCAGGAGAGTTCCTGCATGTCTACAAGAGCAAATCAGAGGCTAAGAATTCTACAGTGAGCAACTTGCCTCCTGACACCCTAAGTCTGTCCACTATCCACAAGGCAAAAGACGGGATTATGATGGAATACTCTCCACTTGCCTCGGTAAGTGCAGCTCCAACAACGCTCAACAAACTCACTAGCCTGGACGAAACAGCCCCTTTGATCAGCACCACGTCCATCACTCCAAATGTTCATTCCCTCACCACTGGTACGCAATAGCGTGTGTACCATCTACAAGCTACAGTGCTGCAACTCATCTTCAGCACCCCTTCCAACTCCAGAAATTCCACCATGTACCAGAAGCACCGGTACAGCAGACACTTCACTTGCACATTCACCTCAAAGCTGCACACCATCTTAACCTGAAACTATATCATCATTTCTTTCTAAGGATTAAGAGCTAATCGTTAACTGCTCAGAGGAGCACTTCCCTTCATAATCCGTTAAAGTGTGTAAGAAGTAGTAATAACAGTGCTTCAGTAATTTTTAGTGGCTAAATCAAAATAACTCTCTCTGTAAAATCAACAAGTAACATTTTATTTATCTAACTAAACAAGTTAACTAAACTATTAACAAACTGAAAGAAACACGATTCTAATGGAAGGCTGTTTTGATAATTACAATTCCAACTTATTAATAAAAGAATAGAACTTTTAGTCACTCTCAAAGTATAACCAGATTTTATATTCCAGACTCTTCTATGCTGATTTCTTCTGTTTTCAGTTCTGTCTTCTCTTAGTACCTCTGCAATTGAGATGGGGCTTTCTTTTAAGACACAAATGCAGCTATGAGCTATAACCATGGCAGGGCAGTTGCTAGCTGGCTGTCTGAAGTTGGGATCTGGCTGTTATCTGATGACACAGCAATATCCTCACAATAGGATTGGTTTACAGATCACCAAAACATCAAATTCAAATCTGACAGGCTGTTGTTATTCAAATGCTTATTTTAAATTGATTGATTAAAATTCAAAAACAACCTGTTGTCTGAGCAGCACTACTGCCTAGTCACTTGAAACAATTATTTCAGTCTGTGTACTGGATATGCAGCAAATACAAAGAAAACTACTATTAAAAGGATAATGTAATACTTTCACTTCTTAGCATTTCACAATTCTTTTATAATTTTACAAACACTAACTTTGTAACAACTGTTGCTGGGTCAAAATCCAGAGACACTATCCCTGAGAGCACAGTGGGTGTATTTCTACCACATGGACTGCAAAGATTCAAGAAGGAAGCTTACCACCACATTTTTAAGGGAAATTCATCAAGGGCATACAAATGGTGGCATTGTCAGTTGTATCATATGAATGAATAAAACAAAGAGTAAATACACAATTCCCTTTTGAATGGTAGCACAGAATCTGCTTCCACCTCACTTGCAGGATGGGCATTCTGGATTATAACATTTTAATATAAAGGAAACCTTCTCCTGGTTCTTATATCAATTGCCCTCAATCTGTGACCTTTGGTTATCGATCCTTTAACCACTGTAAAGAGTTTTGTCTTTCTACCTTCTGCTTATGAAGAGAGATTGAATAGACTGGGCCTGTACATGTTAGAGTTTAGAAGGCAGAGGGGGGATCTTATAGAGACTTACAAGTAATGAAGGAGCTAAATAGGGTAGAGGTAGAGAGATTTTTCCCGCTTAGAGAGGAAAACAGAACGAGAGAGCACAGCTTCAAAATAAGGTGAGGAGGGGTAGTTTAGAACGGAGTTGAGGAGCAACTTCTTCACTCAAGAAGTGGTGAATCTTTGGAATTCACTGCCCATTGAAGATGTGGAGGTTGCCTCGCTGAATATATTTAAGTCACGGGTAGATAGATTTCTAATAGACAAGGGAATTAAGGGTTATGGGGAGAAAGCAGGAAAGTGGAACTCATTCACTTCAGGTCAGCCATGATCTTGTTGAATGGCAAGGCAGGCTCAAGGGGCTAGATGGCCTATTCCTGCTCCTATTTCTTATATTCTCAAATTCTTTTCAGAAGTTTGAACACCACATTATCTGCTCTATGGAAGAAATTCAAACTTCTCTAGTCCTTTCAGGTAACTGAAGTTCCTCAACTTTAGTTCAACTCGTGAGGAGCTGATGGTATAGTGGTAATGTCATTGGACCGATAATTCAAAGGTCTAGGTTAATGTGCAGGGGACTCAGATTTAAACCTCATCATGGCAGCTGTTGGAATTTGAATTCAATAATAAAATCTGGAATATAAAACTCATCTCGCTGATGACCACAAGCTATCATAGATTGTCATAAAAGCCCATCTGTTTCACTAATGCCTCACGGGAAGGAAATCTTATTGTCCAGCCTACATGCTACCCTGGCCCACAGCAATGTGAATAAAGTTATATTTTTTTCACATTTATTGTGGCCAGTGGCCTGGAGTTTGTCAAAAGACAGAAGGTGCCAGAATTAACAGCTTGCCCTTGGTGGGGAAGAATTCTTCACAGATTTTTGGAGCCAGTGTTCCTTATCTTGGCATTTGAATGTAAACAAAGGGGGCCTAGGCAAGAGGAGGTCTGAAATGACTGATGCCACCACTCTGACACGATTTAATTGGCCTAATCGAACGATGCAGTTGCAGTTTCTGATCATTCATCGAATTTGTACTGACAACAGTCCCACCCAGCCCTATTCCAGCAGCTCTGCTCATCTACCCAGCTAATCTGCCTAACACTAAGGGTCAATTTAGCACGGCCAATCTACCTAACCCGCATATCTTTGGAGTGTGAGAGGAAACTGGAGCACCCGAAAGAAACACACGGAGACACAGGGAGAACATGCAAACTTCACATGGACAGTCACCCGCGGCCGCTATTGAACCCTGGCTCTGTTTGGCACTGCGCTAAACACTGTGCTGCCGTGACACAAGTACTTACTGTTGTTTAAGTAGAGAAAAAAGGGAATTGTGTTTAAGTATTTAAAGTTGACTTTGTGTCTTTATTCGCTACAGAGGTTAAAACACATAGGTGTGTATAACAATATGTTGTTTATGGGTACCTTATTTGTTCATACTGGGCTTGCAGCATTTCTCTCTGGTGCACACCATGAACACTCAGTGAGTGAGGATGGTGACTCCAATAACATGACCACCTATTAGTCTGTATCAGGGACCCCACTGAACAAAAGAGAAATTCAGATCACTCTTATCGCCCAGATGGAAGTGAAAATCTTCATGTGACAAATATCAGAAACATTTCATGATGGATGCCAGCATCAATCCGCAGTGAAAATTGGAACCATTTCATGGTGGATGCTGGACTCTTTAAAATATTTGAGCTCCCCGCAGAGCAATATGAAAAAAAACCTGATTAGAATCCTGTGAAGCGGCTGAAGTTATGAAAAGACCGATACTGAGCATTGATTCGCACCACAATCTCATATTTCCAGATTAATTGCAGCCAGCATTTGTATCTTAAGCAAATAATATTCAACAAACAGAGGAAACAATTTATATGCAAATCAGATCTAATCAAATTTCCTGATTTACAAAATCTTTATCTTGGTTGTTCCTTGATACCAACTGCGCTCTGATAGATAGAGTTAGGCAGTCTGGGCAACTGCCTAAAACCTGTTAGATATGTAAAGTTGAGGCCTATTGTCTGTTGAAGGACATCACTGAGCCATTGCCAGCCATTAGACTTTGTTCCATTCAAACATCAATGTTTGTTATTGATTGCTGTGTGTGTTGTTATGAAAACTCTTTCTGTAAAGGCAGGAGCAAGACTGCCCTTACGTTTCCACAGGAGGTGCCAACCCACAACTCTCATCCCAACATTGTCTGGTCAAACAGACCAACTCTCCCCTTCTTCTGTCCTTTCCTCCATTCTCTATCACCCCTCATCTTCTCCCATCTCCACCCTCACCTTCCTCTTCCAGTCTCCTCTCCCTCTTTCCTCCTTCCGTCTCTCTCTCTCTCTCCATCCTCTCCCTCCATCCTCTTCTCTTATTCTCCCATTGCCTTTCTTGTTTCATGTTCGAATCACTACAGAAAAGAAGGAATTTACAGCGACTCTCTAATCATCATCGAGCCTTGGCCCATCCTTGCCCTAGCCTTGTAATCCCACATACTGACTCCACTAATCCTCCTAACCCGCACGTCTTGGGACTCTAGGGGGCAATTTAGCACAACCAATGCCACCTAACTAGCTTATTTTACAGACTGTGGGAAGAAACTGGAGCAGCTGGGGGAAACCCACGCAGACACGGGGAGAACATGCAAATTCCACTTGGACAGTCACCCAAGGCCAGAATTGAACCTGGGTCCCTGGCACTGTGAGGCAACAGCTCTAACCACTGTGGCACCGTGCTTCCCTTATTGCCATTCCCGTTCCCTCTGCCTCTCTCTTGAGCCTTTTCCAACACAGCATTGACCTCTTTGTTTGAGTGAGATGCCTACAGAGGTATGACCAGCACTGGTAGTTCACATCTAGTATAATAATGGAGAGATTTCCATCAATCTGGGATCTCCTCAGCCCAAGTGCCAAGTATTGGCCAAAAATGAATCCAAACCAATATCTCACTCAATATCTAAACATAGGCCAGAATTCTACCACCTTGGAATCGGCACTGGCAAGGATCCGACGAAGGAAATCTCCATTAACCTCAGGCAAAAACTTCCAGAATAGCCCAAGCGAGTCTGTAAAATCCTGCCCATTACCCCAAATTTTAATGTCATGGCCAGCCCCAATGTGACCTTCACAAATCCAGAGATCTGCCTTCAAACAAAAGACACAGTGCAGGAATTTTTTTAATGAAGCATTGTAACGGCGAGACAGTTTTTAATGTAAGATGCATGTCTTACCATAATGAAATTCAGCTCCCCTCCGCCTTTCACTCCCAGTTGATGAAGATCATTTAAAATAGGATTGGGGCATTGAAATTTAATATTCATCCTGACATTCTAACTCGATTCCCAACATCCATCTCTTTCTGAAATGAGCTCCCGCTGACAGCTAGCAGCAGTCCAGAACGTGTAATCAAACATTCGCTAGGACCCTACATTTTGCATGCCTCAGATAACGCAAACACTAAACGCATTTACTTAATAGCAATGTTAATACTATCCGACAGGCTCGGTGACTGAAACTGAGTTTCCTCAGGATTTCAGTCAAGAGCATAGCAAATTCAGTAAATTCCACTTCATTTTAAATGAGTCACTGTTCTGTAGTGTCTTGTGCCTCCCCCCATTTCCTTTGTCCTTTTAATAATGGCCAGAGCTGCCTAAGCTCCGGAATTCCATCTCCTTCTCTTCCTTACCTGCTTTACGCATTAGCTTTCATAGAACTATCGAATCCCTACAGTGCAGAAGAAGGCATTCGGCCCATCGAGTCTGCACTGACTTACCAGCAGAGCATCGTACCCAGGCCCTATCACTGTCACCCCACATAATTACCTTAACTAATCCCCATATCTTGAGAAACTAAGGGACAATTTAGCATGTCCCGTCCACCTAACCTATACATCTTTGGACTGTGGGAGGAAACCGGAGCACCCAGGGGGAAATCCAAGCAGACATGGGAAGAATAGGCAGTCACCACACCTTGACGCTGCTGTATCATTAAGAAATGTATTTTAATCATATTCCTCCGCAGTTTTTTTAAACAAGCCTGGGTATTTTTTGTACCATGAAGTCTGTTGAAGCAATATAATGAGCATCTTGTTTATTTTTAATCTGGCCTAATGCAGTGTCCTGAAGTTTTCTGACCTTTTTTGAATTGTTGGGGGGAAGAGTGATTGATAGGTCGGGTTATTCCTTTGGGAGATTCTTTTTTCACAGGAAATATTCAAAGGTTAGTTTCAATTTGGCAGAAGCTGTTTGGACTGCAGACTGGAAGCAATCTTTCTTGTCTTTCTTTACAATTGCTAGAGTAAAAGTTCTGCTATCAGTGGTTTGCCGGCTACAAGCTCAAAGCCAGCAATGGCTCTATCGGTACATTGAGTTATGCTGGAAATTGTAGGCCTGAGGAGTCACGGTTTCAATTCTCCATCCAAAGGATTGATTCACAGCAGGTGTTGCAAAGCTGCAAGATCCAGCATCACGTTGATCATACTTGTTATCTGTGATAAAGGATATATGTTTGTTGGGTTGGAATAGCATATTTTGTTGTTAAAGCTTATACAATGTTATAATTGAGTTTTTGTAATTTGGTAAAAATTATTGCTGATTATTGCTATTATATGTTAATTGTATTAAATAAACTTCGTTTGATTAAAATCTCCCTAATGGGCCACTTGAATCATACCTGGAGTGAAACATCTTACATTTGCCTATACCAAATTTAAATTCAAGTGCTAAACTTATAGTCTAGGCTGACTACATAAAAGATCTTGGAGTTTTTGACCTGGACTATAAAAACACAGCAGTCACCTGAGGCTGGAATTGAATCCGGGGGCCTGGTGCTAACCATTGTGCTGCTCCAAGTTTTAAACAACTTTGACCAGGATTTTGACCACCCTAAGTCAGTTTTGTGTTTCAGTGTCAAATTTTGTCTGGTTACAATCCGGTGATTTGATTTGATTTGATTTATTAGCATCACGTATTAATATACAGTGAAAATTATTGTTTCTTGTGCCTATACACACAATGCATACCATTCATAGAAAAGAAACAAGAGCATGCAGAACATAGTGTCGCAGTTATAGCTAGGGTGTAGAGAAAGGTCAAATTAGTGTGAGGTAGATCATATGACTAACAGCAGCAGAGAAGAAGCTGTTCTTGAATCAGTTGGTGCGTGACCTCGGATTTTTGTATTTTTTTCCCGACAGAAGAAAGTGGAAGAGAGAATGTCTGGGGTTTGTAGGGTCCTTAATTTTGCTAGCTGCTTTGGGGAGGCAGCAGGAAGTATAGACACAGTTAATGGATGGGAGGCTGGTTTGCATGATGGATTGGGCTACATTTTCTTGTGGTCTTGGGCAGAGCAGGAGCCATACCAGGCTGTGATATAACAAGAAAGAATGCTTTCCATGGTGCATCTATAAAAGTTGCTCAAACCCTGGTGGACAAAAACCCCCAAACTCACCCTGAGACAAATACTAAGCAAATCAACAAAAGGGGAAAAAATACACATGCACACGGGGCAGCACAGTGGTTAGTACTTCTGCCTCACAGTGCCAGGGATCTGGGTTTAATTCCCAACTTGGGTAACTATGTGGAGTTTATTCGTTCTCCCTGAGTCTGCATGGGTTTCCTCCAACTGCTCCGGTTTCCACCACAGTACAAAAGATGTGTTGGTTAGGTATATTGGCTGTGCTAAATTCTTCCTCAGTGTACCCAAAGAGGCACTGGATTGTGCTGACTAGGGGAGTTTCATCGTAACTTCATTGCAGTGTTAATGTCAGCCTACTTGTGACTCTAATAAATAAACTTTAAACCTAACAGCTCATCATCACTAATTGCAGATGACAACTACACAGTCCCATCTTCACACTGAGGACAATACAGCATATGGTACAGTTGCCTGATTCAGAGCACATTTAGCAACTCAGATTAGACATCCATGTGGTGCTGCGGGTTATCAGAGAAAATAGAACTGTGTTCTACCACAGTTTGTAGTGTGGCCCAACCTATTCCTTACTCCACCTCACTCTATTGTTACCCTCATGAAAGGACATTAATGTGGAGACATGACAGGGACAGAACCAGGCTCACTTAAAATTGAGATACCCGCCTGGTGAAGCACCAAGGGAGGAACCTGGTGGAGCTCCAGTGCAGGAACCTGGTGAAGCTCCAGTGCAGGAACCTGGTGGAGCTCCAGTGGAGGAACCTGGTGGAGCTCCAGTGCAGGAACCTGGTGGAGCTCCAGTGCAGGAACCTGGTGAAACTCCAGTATAGGAACCTGGTAAAGCTCCAGTGCATGCTGAGCAGTGAAAGCAGCATGCGATAGGCAGAGCTAAGTGATCCAAAATAATGGATCAAATCCATTTCTACAGTTCTTTTACACCCAGTTGTAAATGATGGTGAACCATTGAACAACTAACTGGAGGACGAGGTGGAAAATGCAGGAAAATCTCAGCAGGTCAGGCAGCATCTGCGGAGAGAGATTAGAGCCAATGTTTTCAACATTTTCAGCATTGGCTTTATTCTCTCTGTAAGAGGTCTGTCAATACCAGGTTTTGGTCCAACCGATTTATTTGTTAGTAAACTCAGGTGAGTTTACTACCAATTAAATGGGTTGGACTTAAACCTGCTGTTGTCAGACTTGCTATTGTGTTTACCCCAGTCCAACGCCGGCATCTCCATGTCATTTATTGTCAGAACTGCTGAAATTTTCCGGCATTTTCTATTTTTGTTTCGGGTTCCAGCATCTGCAGTATTTTATTATCGGAGGAGAAAGTTTCTGGAAGCCCCCAAACTCAATGATAAGGGAGCCCAACATATCAATGCCAAACATTGCAAAGGCAACACCACTTAAAGGCGAATACAGAGTGAGAAAGCTGTTTCAGCTGTCTCTGTAAAATGCTGTTCAATACACACCTACACGCACCCACACACACCCACATTCACACACACACGCACACACACACACACACACACACACACACACACACACACACACACACACACACACACACACACACACACCCACGCACACACTTGCTGCATACATACATGCACGCCTTCAACACTGAAGAGATGGGCACAACATTGGCAGTTACCAAGCCTGGGAAGGCCACTGGGATCGATGAGATCTACCTGGAATTCCTCAAGAGTCTGGCCCAAATGGACAGATGTCAAACTTCTCACCAACTTTTGCAGATGCACCTTAGAAAGCACTCTTCCTGGATGTATCACAGTTTGGTATGACTTCTGCTCTGTGTGCATGGGTGTGGGTGTGTGTGGGTGTGTGTGGGTGTGTGTGGGTGGGTGTGTGTGGGTGTGTGTGGGTGTGTGTGGGTGTGTGTGTGTAGCAGCATTTTACAGAGATTGTGAGAAACTACAAAAGATCGTGAATGAAGCCTAGCCCATCACACAAACCAACCACCCATCCATTGACTCTGTCTATACCTCCTGCTACTTCAGCAAAGCAGCCAGCATAATTAAGAAGCCCACACACCCTGGACATTCCCTCTTCCACATTCTTCCACCAGAAAAAAGATATAAAAGTCTGAGGTCATGTATCAACCAACTGAAAAGCAGCTTCTTCCCTGCTGCTGTCAGACTTTTGAATGGATCTACCTCGCATTAAGTTGATCTTTCTCTACACCCTGTAACACTACATTATGCAGTCTATCCTTTCCATCTCTAGGAGCAGTATGCTTTGTCTGTATAGCGCACAAGAAACAATACTTTTCACCGTATATTAACACATATGACAATTATAAATCAAATCAAAATCCTAGACTCTGAGATATTCCCAGAGGTGCAGTGGCAATTGAATTCCTATTCTGAAGCATGGGGTAAAAAAACAGCCCACAATCACAATCTCCCTACCTTCTGGCTGACGGTTAAGTAGCTCTCTTTAACTGGGTAAAACTGATTTTACGAACCGTCCTCCCAACTGAGGACATCGACTTCAGGGAATGAAGAAACTTCTCTGACCATGTCCTTGAACTCGTTGCCAAACATGGAGACAAATTTCAGGAGCAGTTTAAAACTGGAACTGCTTTCATGAGCTTGTCATCAGCATAAAAAAACCATCAGGTACAAAGACCTGCAATTCAAGATTTGGGCTGTTTTTCAATGACACTAAATAAATTGAACTAGAGTCCGTAACCGCAATACCCAAGGTAGTAGGAGAGGAGGCGGACCTTCCCCTCAACTTTGAGATCATTGCTCCCTTTCAAAAAGTCATCTGCATCTTTGAGGAGTCAGCCCTGCTGGACTGTTGAGCTCCTCATTCCAAATAAAATTGTAAGTGTGGGAGAATTCAGTGAGAATCTGCCTAGACTCCAAATAAATTTCCAACTGTGGTTGAATTACAAACAAAATCACCTCAAAATCATCCCTGTGGGTGGTATGGTGGCACAGTGGTTAGCGCTGCTGCCCCACAGCACCAGGGACTTGGATTCGATTCCTGGCTTGGGTCACTGTCTGTGCAGAGTTTGCACGTTCTCCCTATGTCTGGGTTTCCTCCGGGTGCTCCAGTTTCCTCCCACAATCCAAAGATATGCAGGTTAGGTGGATTGGCAGTGCTAAATTGATCTTTGTGTCGGCGGGGGGCTAGCAGGGTAAATGCATGGAGTTGTGGGGATAGGGCCTGGGTAGGATTGCGGTCGGTGCAGACTCGATAGGCTGAATGGCCTCCTGCTGTACAGTAGGATTCTATGACTCTAAAAACATCCAGCCGGAATCTCAACAGTTTTCTCAGTAATGCCAGAACTTTCTGGCCCTGTCCCCAACTGGGATTCTCCAATCCCACTGCAGTGAACTGAAATTCGGCTGAGCGCCAAATTCCCCATCCTCGCTGGCTGCGGTGGTGGGGATCGGGGAATCCTGGCAATAGAAATTTTTGGGGGTGAATTCTGCCTAATATTGCAAGTGTAGCAAACACCCAGCGCATGACAGCAAAACGCCAAGGGGGTGATCACACTGGCTAGGCACGTTGGTTAATCGACAAGGTAAGCCAGAAAAATTGACCTCTCACGATGTTACCAGCATGTGATTTGCCCACTAATAGTCCATCCCATTAGCCATGGTGAATAATCAGCTACAGAGACCGTGTGATAGTGAAGAAAAGATTGTGCAGGAACAGTATCACCGTGCCAGAGTCAGAGAAAGAAAATTTCTCACATTCCTTCCTGTCAGCAAATCCTCGTGGGTCAGAAATTGGTGACCATCAGTCAGTCAGCAACACGTAATGATTTTCATGTCAGAACAACACCTTGTTCGATCCATTCTCTTTTGGTAAACACATTCAGCAATGCCAGCTGCTGTTGCTGTCACCTGCAGTGAAACATGTAAAATTTAATTCCGATGACAGCCGTACATGTGAGAAAGGTTCCCTGAGTGTGTAGCCTTGAGAGCCGCTTGTAAAAGGATCGCAGCACCATCGTTGAAGCAAGTCAACATTAATAGCGGCCCAGTGAATCAGTGGGGCCTGGCATGGTGGTTACTATTCCTGCCTCACAGCGCTAGAGACCCAAGTTCAATTCCCGGTTTGGGCCACTGTCGGTGCAGAGTCTGCGCGTTCTCCCCATGTCTGTGTGGGTTTCCTCTGGGTGCTCCAGTTTCCTCTCACAGTCTGAAAGATGTGCTGACTAAGCGAATTGGCCATGCTAAATTCTCGCTCAGTGTACCCAAACAGGTGCCGGAGTGTGGCAACGCAAAGATTTTCACAATAACTTAATTGCAGTGTTAATGTCAGCCTACTTGTGACACTAATACCTAAATTTTAAACTTTAAAACAGTGCGAGAAAAAGTCTGATTTCTAACAAGGCCAATCCACAGCTTAGAGCAAGATCAGGGCCCAGCCACCCACGAGACAGTTCATTCAACAGGAGAGAAGCTGGAAGATTTCATACTATTACATAAACCCTGAGGTGGTCATTCTAACCCTGAGCACAGGTTTATTTTTACATTTAAATTATCACCTTGCTTTAATATCATGGCCTGTCATGCTCAGCTTACTTCAGAGGCCTTTTTCTCCTGGTATTGTTTGTGGCTGGGTTGGAAACTGATTCACCAACTGAGATGCTCAGTGGCTGAGGTGTTTAGCATAACCTGTCCCTTTAAGGTCGTGGTTCAGCGACTCCCTCGGGAGAAGCAATCCAATAGGCACTTTGTTAACTCAATTACAGACTAATTGCTCAGGGATCTAACTTAAAGGATGGCAGCCACTTATTGACTCACAGTTGTTAGCCTTTGGGCAGCATCTAATTTCATGCTGTACCTGTCCTGGGGGTGTTTGACGGGGACAGTATAAAGGGAACTTACTTTGTATCTAACTCCTTGCTGTACCTGTCCTGGATGTTTGATGGGGTGACAATGTAAAAGAAGCTTTACACTGTATCTAACCCCGTGCGTACCTGTCCTGGGAGCGTTTGATGGGAACAGTGTTGAGGGAGATTTATTCGGTATCTAACCCCGTGCTGCATCTGTCCTGGGAGTGTTTGATGGGGACAGTGTAGAGGGAGCTTTATACTGTATCTAACCCTGTGCTGTACCTGTCCTGGGAGTGTTTGATGAGGACAGCATAGAGGGAGCTTTACTCTGTACCGAACCCTGTGCTGCACCAGTCCTGGGAGTGTTTGATAGAAGAATGGTAAGATGGAGTTTTTCTATGTATCCAATTTTGTGCTGTATTTGTCCTGGGAGTGGTTGATGGGAACACTGTAGAGGGAGGTTTGCTCTGTATCTAGCCCCATGCTGTACCTGTCCTGGGAGTGTTTGATAGGGACAGTGTAGAGAGAGATTTAGTCTGTATTGAACCTGTGCTGCACCTGTCCTGGATGTTTGATGAGAACACACAGAGAGAGCTTTACTCTGTATTTAACCCTGTGCTGTACCTGTCCTGGAAATGTTTGATGGGGATAGTGTAGGGGGAGCTTTACTTTGTAGCTAGTACCTGTCCTGGGAGTGTTTGATGGGGGACAGTGCAGAGAGTGATTTACTCTGAATCTAACTCTGTGCTATACCTATCCTGGGAGTGTTTGGTGAGGACAGCATAGACGGAGCTTTATTCTTATCGAACCCCATGCTATACCTGTCCTGGTAGTGTTTGTTGAGGGTAGTGTAGAGGGAGCTTTCCTTTGGAACTAACCTCGTGCTTTACCTATCCTTAGACTGTTTGATGGGTGCAGTGTAGAAGAGGATTTACTCTGTATTTAAGTCTGTGCTGTATCTGTCCTTGGAATGTTTGATGGGTGCAGTGATGCGGATTTACTCTGTATCTAACTCTGTGCTATATCTGTCCTTGGAGTGTTTGATGGGGGCAGTGTAGAGAGAGCTTTACTCTGTATCTAACCCTGTGCTGTACCTGTCCTGGAAGTGTTTGATGGAGACAGTATAGAGGGAGTTTTAATCTGTATTAACCTCATGCTGTACTATATACTGACTGTTTGATAGGGCAATGTAGAGGGAGCTTTACTTTATACCCAATCTGAGTTGGAAATGCTAGTTACTCTACGTCCAAATCGCATTGTAATTGATGCGCTAGCCGTGGCAGCAAAGTCATTATTTCCCAAAGACAAAAATCTCCCGATCCTCAAATAGAAATTATTTTTCAGTGAAGGAATTTGCAATCTTTTATTTCCTTTCAATATACATTTGTAAATTTGCATACTTCGGAGTTTTTATTAAAAACCTAATGAGATCCACTTCATGCTGACAGAAGATGAAATCTTGATTTTTACATCTCATTTAACAAGCACTCAGTCATGTATTCAGGCAGAACAGGCCCGGTGATGGGGCAGTTCATCCAATTAACAAAGGCAACATCTCAATTCCGTTTTGAAATCTTGAGCATCGAATTGCTTTCACATTCTTTTGGCACAGCAGTTGTCGACTCTGCAAAGTGCAGACTCGGTATATCATAGAAACTTCATGAAGGTTTAACATGACAAACTGCAGCCACTCAAACCCTCAGTCTTCAGTTCTCTGACTCCAGCATCTGACTCCAAACTACTGTCTAATTGATTCATTGCTGCATGCTGCAAATGGAGCATCTAAATCATGTCATCCAACTAATATGAAGTATTGATATCCAGCGAAGGGAAGGAACATCAATAAATCATTGCCCTGTTATCATTACTTCCATCCTACCATGATATCTTCACAGCTCAACTCTTCCCTACATCGTTTGGTCTTAGACGATATGGAACAATGTTCAATCTCTGCTTTGAGCTTGAGTTGATCGACCATTTTTTAATATTGATCCATGGGATGTGAGCAGTGCTGGCAAGGCCAATATTTGTTGCTCATTCCTAATCACCCTTGAGAAGCTGGTGATTAGCCATGCATTACGTTCTCAATGGGACTTCTACGATTGCCGTAAGTGTCCCTGGGACTGGGAAATGGAATATAAAGTAGGCAATCATCCTCATCCCTGCCGGCTGTTCCCACTGAGGAATCTGGATGCTTAAACGGGGACAGAGGTCGTCTTTACTCTTGAGGTTCACATGAGCACACAATAACTAAAAGACAACATTAAAACCGTAACACAGGGTAGTAGATGCTGCACAAATGAAGGGCGGCACAGTGGTTAGCTTGACGCCAGGGACCTGGGTTCGATTCCGGCCATGGCTGTCTATCTGTGTGGAGTTTGCACATTCTCCTCGTGTCTGCATGCTTTTCCTCCAGATGCTCCGCTCTCCTCCCACAGTCCAAAGATGTGTAGGTTAGGTTGATATGCCATGCTAAATTACTGTTAGTGTCCCACATTGTGCAGGCTAGCAGGATTCACCATGGGAAATGTGTGGGATTATGGGGAGAGGATTGGGTGGGATGTTCCTTTTGGAGAATCAGCACGGATTCGATGGACTAAATGGCCTGCTCCTGCTGTTAAGAATTTTGGACGGGATAATACGGCCTCACATGTCCTGAAACCATAAAACCCCACCCGAGGTCTAGGGGTCTTTCCATGGTTCGCCCCTCGCCTGCTCTGATTCCCATGGTGGGTGGGACCGTAAAATTCCAGCCTCTATGATTCAATCCTTAATTGAATACCCTTCTCGAAAGAGAAAAAGAACTTATATTTATGTAGTGTCTTTCACATCCTCAGGAGATCCCAAACACTTGAAAGCAACTGAATTATTTTTTACTTGTGGTTGTAGGGAATGCACATATATATGTAATATACACAGCAACAGGGACAACAGTGAGGCAATAGCTAGATAATCTGTTTGAATGATGCTGGCAGAGGAATAAAAATCAGTCAGGAATGAACTCACCTTCAAAATGGTACCATAGGATCCTTTCCATTCACTTTGGATCAGAAAAACAAAAACTCAGACAATGCAACATCCCCTCAATACTAAGATTATCAGCCTACATTCTGTCCTCAAATCTCTCCATTGGGACCTGAGCCCAAAACCTTCAGGGTAAGAGACAAGAATGTTACTACAATAGGGCCATTGCTAAGATATTTCATAAATGCAATGGACTGTTTGTATTTTTTTATTCATTTGTGGGTAAGGTGTGTCGCCGGCTGGTCAACTCACCCGAATATCCCATAGTATCAAGCAATGGGATCCTGTGTGAGAACTTCTCCAGCTATGCTGAGGGCATCCTGAGACCCATTGTACGCAGAACCCCCAGCTTTTGTCGCGACACTACGGACTTCCTACAGAAACTCAGCACACATGGAGTAGTTTAACCAAGAGCACTCCTCGTCACAATAGATATCTCAGCACTCTACACCAACACCCCCCACAACGATGGCATTGTTACAACTGCCTCAGTACTCAACGCCGACAACTGCCAGTTTCCAGATGCAACTTTACAACTCATTCACTTCATCCTGGACCATAATGTCTTCACCTTCAACAACCAGTTTTTCATCCAGACACACGAAACAGTCATGGGGACCAAATTCGCACCTCAATATGCCAACATCTTCAAGCACAGGCTCAAACAAGACTTCTTCATCACACAGGACATTCAACCGATGCTATAGGTTAGATACACTGATGACGTTTTCTTCCTTTGGACTCATGGCGATCCATTACTGGAACAACTATATGATGACATCAACAAGTTCCATCTCACCATCAGACTCACTATGGACTATTCTCCAGAATCATTTGCTTGGACACATGTATCTCCATCAAGGACGGTCACCTCAGCACCTCACTGTACCGCAAGCCCATTGATAACCTCACGATGTTCCACTTCTCCAGCTTCCACTCTAAACATGTTAAAGGAGCTATCCCCTACGGACAAGCCCTCAGCATACACAGGATCTGCTGAGATGAGGAGGATCGCAACAGACACCTACAGGCACTGAAAGATGCCCTCATAAGAACAGGATATCATCGATCGACAGTTCCGATGTGGTACAATGAAAAACCGCACGGACCTCCTCAGAAGAAAACAGGGAACATGGGGACAAAATATCCTTCATCATCCAGTACTTCCTTGGAGCAGAGAAGCTATGACATCTTCTCCAGAGCTTTCAATGTGTCATCAATGAAGACAAACATCTTGCCAGAGCCATCCCCTCTTCTTGCCTTCAAACAACTGCACAATCTCGAACAGACCATTGTCCACAGCAAATTACCAGCCTTCAGGAAAAGAGTAACCACGCCACTACGCAACCCTGCCACAGCAACCTCTGCAAGACTCGCTGAATCAATGACATGGATGACATCATCTCAAGTGAGAACACTATCCACTAGGTACACGATACGTATTCTTGCTACTCAGCCAAGGGTGTCTACCTGATACGCTGCAGGAAAGGATGTCCTGAGGCGAGTTCCACTGGGAAAACCTTTTACACGTTACAACAATGGATGAATGAACACCACTTGACAATCACCAGGCAGGAGTGTTCTCTTTCTGTCGGGTATCACTACAGTAGTCACGGACATTCAGCCTCTGATCTTCGGGTAAGCTTTCTCCAAGGTGGCCTTCACAAAACACAACAACGCAGAGTCGCCGGGAAAACCTGAGAGCCAAGTTCCACACACATGAGAATAGCCTCAACTGGGATCTTGAGTTCATGTCACACTCTCTGTAATCCCACAACTTGCCTGGGTTTTCAAAATTTCACTAACTGTCCTGGCTGGAGACAATGCACATCTCTTTAACCTGTGCTTAACTTTCTCTCCACTCACATTGTCTGTACCTTTAAGATTTGATTACCTGTAAAGACTTGCATTCCAACCATTTGCTGCTTCACAGCTCCAGGGTCCTGAGTTCGATTCCTGGCTCAGGTCACTGTGTGTATGGAGTTTGCACATTCTTCTCGTGTCTGCGTGCGTTTTCTCCGAGTGCTCCGGTTTCTTCCCAAAGATGTGCTGGTTAGGTTGATAAGCCATGCTGAGAAATTGCCCCTTAGTAGCCAGGGAATAGTAGGTTAGAGGGATTAGTGGGTATAATGTGTAGGGATGTGGGGTAGGGCCTGGGTAGGATTGTGGTCGGTGTAGACGTGATGGGCCAAAGGGCCTCTTTCTGCACTGTAGTGTTCTATGATTCTATGATTATCTTGTAAATTGAGTTTGTGTCTATGTATGCCCTATTTGTGAACACAACTCTTCACTCACCTGAAGAAGGAACAATACTCTAAAAGCTTGTGCTACTAAATTAACCTGTTGGACTTTAACCTGGTGTCATGAGACTTCTTACTGTATTTATTGCCCAGCTCTAGTTGCCCTTGGAGGGCAGTTGAGAGTCAACCACATTGCTATACCACTGGAGTCATATGTAGGCCAGACCAGGTAAGGACAGTAGATTTCCTTCCTTAAAGGACATTAGTGAACTGGATGGGTTTTTCTGACAATAGTTTCATGGTCATCAGTGAATTCTTAATTCCAGATATTTTTTATTGAATTCAAATTCCACCATCTACTGTGGCAGGATTTGAACCGAGGTCCCCAGAACATTAGCTGAGTTTCTGGATTAATAGTCTAGTGATAAAAGCACTAGGCCATTGCTTTGTATGTTTGTGGCTTTGTCTCCAGTTACATAAGTGCAGTTATGATTCCGAAGGACAGTAGCAAATTCAACTATTGGGTGCAATGAATCTCGACTTAGTGTGATAGAATGACTAACTGCGAGAGACAAGGTAGTGAGTTAATGTGCAGTCATCTGAGATATACCCGGAAATGTGTTTGCTTACATTTTCCTACTTGTTTCCCTCTGTAGGCATCTAAATTGAGATAGCCTTTAAGAATGACATTTATGAGTAATATACAAGAATTAAAATTCACTTCAAGTAGCCAGCATAATCCAATCAACAGTATGGGCAACCTGAAATATGTGAGTAGAAAAATTATTTAACAAAACTATTATTTTTGCATGTATATGCAACCGTAACCCAATGGTGGCACAGTGGTTAGCATTGTTGCCTCACAGTATCTGCAACTGGGGTTCGATTCCCAGCTTGGGTCTTTGTGCAATTTACATGTTTTCCCCATGTCTATGTAGGTTTCCTCTGGGTGTTTCGGTTTCCTCCCACTGCCCAGTGATGTGTGGTTAGGTAGATTGGCCATGCTAAATCGCCCCTTAGTATCAGGGAAAGTAGCAAAGTAAATGTATGGGGTTGTGAGGATAAGACCTGGGTGGGATTGTGGTTGATGCAGACTCAATGGGCTTAACTTGCATTAAGTTGATCTTTCTCTACACCCCAGCTATGGCTGTAATGCTATATTCTGCACTCTCTCATTTACTTCTCTATGAACGGTATGTTTTGCCTGTAAAGTGTACAGGAAACAATACTTTTCACTGTATGTTAATACATGTGACAATAATGTATCAAATCAAATAACTTTTTCATTCACCAACAAGGTCGCATTTAGGTGAATTGAGGAGACAGCAGTGAGCTGCCTTCTTGAATACAACTGAGTGACTTGCTGGGCATTTTCAGAGGGCTGTTAGGAACCAAGTGTTGAATCCAGAGTTAGAAACAGGTTAGACCAGTTTTGGGCAATAGGTTTCCTTCACTTAATAACCCACTAGATTAATCTAAATAAGCCAGCAGCTAGCTTTCATATTTTTAAGATAAAGATTATTTCATTCCTCACTCATTTGCCCCAAAGGTTAATGGAAACATGATGCCTCCCTCATACAATTCACCCAAGCTGTCACAAGCACAAACACTGGATTCAGTAAATCAATGATTATAAAAATGGAATTTAACTCAGTCTCTATCTCAGCAGAGGTGTGATGTTTTGTAGTCAGGTTATTACTTCAGCTGAGCGATGGTATTGCGAATGTGTTGAGTTTTTAGCAGATGTGCTGGTTTCCAGCAGTGATCAGCCCAGAGTTTATTCACATGTTGCCTCAAAAATGGAACAGTTCGGAGGAGGGGAAGAGACATAGGCTGGAATTCTCCACAGCCGAGATTCTCTATTTGCAGTTTGGTTGGCTACAATGGTTGATGACTTTGCTTGATGACTTTACTCACTTTCTGTACGGGATTTTCCAGCCACACACTCCCCAAAACTGGAAAATCTTGCCTGAGGTCAACAGACCTTTGCATGGTTCCCCTCTCCTCTGCATCCCTTCCACACCGCCTACAATTCCCATGACGGGTGGGACAAGAAAATTCCCTTCTCTTTCTCTCTTCCACTGTCCCCAGTGAAATTCTACCTGAGTGTTTAAAAAGCATTTGGATTTTTTTCCTAAATCTTTAGAAAGGAGTCAAGATGTCTACATGATATGATGGTTCAGGTCAGAAACTCCAAGGTGTTTTATGGAGGCCCTAGACCATAAATTCTGCCTCTTGAATTTGGCTAGGATAAGCATGATATGTTTCATTTCAGGTATGATTCAAAAGATCCACTAGGGAGCTTTTATCAAGTAAAGTTTATTTAAGAATACAGTTAACATATATAGTAAGAAAATTACAAGAACTTTTATCAATTACAAGCAAGAAATAGAACAACCACTATAATACATAATCTTTAATGAATATATCTAATGAGTTTCAATCAAAACCAAAACCTTCCATAGACAAAACCCTTTAAAAGAAGTTCAACACAGCAAAGATCAATTATACTGGAAATTGAGTCCTCTGGTTGAAATCTACAGATACCTGGATTCATTCAGAATAAATTGAAGTTGAAGCAGTTTCTCAAAGCCCCAAGGAGAGATATTCTGGTCAAGCCACCAGCTGCAGAAATCTTTCTGCGGGAAAGCAAGGCCTTGCTTTCAGATAGCCAGCAGAATTTCTAAAGTAAACAGGGAAAGACAAAGCACTTCTTTTCAGCTGGCTGTGCCTTCTGAAAACTAGATAGTAGCTCAGAACTGTAAATGAAAGAATTTCTGTCATCTGACAGCTATGTCTTTCTCCAAACAATGCAGACTTATAAAAAAAAATCCTAAAGTAAAGTAAAAGCAAACTCCCATACAAGTCAGTTAAGGAGCAATAAAAAGACATCTCCAGTGCCATAATGATATCAGCTAAGGTTGTGAGCTGAACAACACTGACCATGAGGGCTACAGAGATCATGATTTAAAAAAAAAACTCTAAGGTCACAATGGATTTCCTGCAGATGCTTTAGTTTCCAACCAAAGTCCAATAATGTGACAATTAGGTAGATTGTCCATGCTAAACTGCCCTTTAGTATCCAAAGGATTGGACATGATGAATGATGATGGAGTGAAGGAGAGGGCCTGGGTAGGTTGCTCTTTCAGAAAGAGATTGCAGACTTGTTGGGCCAAATGGCCTCTTTCTGCACTCTAGGGATCCTATGGCTCTATGTATCATGTAACCTCATATCAATATTGAATTATGATTCAAAATAAAGCATTGTGGCAATTTAATTAACAATCTAAAATTTTTATCCACTTTTTTTTTAGTTTCAAAATCTTATGACAAATTTACATTTTAGAATGAAGGCATCAGTGGAGTTTTATCCACCTACTTGTCGAAAGCACAGTGAGTCAATATCAGAAAATGTATCTTTATCTCCTTGCCTCCTGAGAGATAAAGTGGTTTTGTGCAGTAAACTGTCTGGGAGCTCTAAAGTTCCACCTTTAAAGTCTTTAAAAATGTCTTTCAAGATTTATAATACCATTGTGCAGTTACTGTGTCATGGCGATTGAATTTTAATTCTCAACTACCTTTGTGAACTTGTGTCTTTTGATCAGCAGTCCAATAACATAACCAGCATGATAGCATACCCCAAACAAGACAAAGGCAGCAATGTTACAGGACATCACATTTCACTGAGCAGAACACCAATGGTATTTATGTACCACGGTCATTTATGTATCACCTGTGATTGAGACTGCAACGCACTGAGGTGCAGAGGGACCTGGGTGTCCTGCTGTAAGAATCAGAAAAGGCTAGTACACAGCAATTAGGAAAGTGTAATAAGTCTTCAGCGGCAGAAGCTCCTTCACTAAAATCTCTTCATTTACAATTCCAACAGCAGTACACAAAGTGCTATCAGTCAACATGCTACCTTCGAGAGTGCCAGAAGAACTGACACTCCCGGTTAAATACAAGGAAAAAACTCCCTGATTGGCCCAGCAATTGACTCTTTAATCAGGGAGTTCATATTCCAAAAGACCAACCTAAATGGCTTGACTGAAGTCATTACAGAAAGCTAATGGAACGTTATCATTTAGTGTGAGGGGGATTGAATATAAAAGTAGGGAAGTTATGTGTCAGTTCTATATAGCATTAGTGAGATGACATCTGTACAATGTACAGTATTGGTCACCTTATTTAAAGAAGGATGTCAATGCATTGGAAACAGTTCAGCAAATGTTTACCAGATTAATATCTGGATGTGTGAGTTGTCTCACGAGGAAAGGTTGGCCAGGCTAAGCTTGAATCCACTGGATTTCAGAAGAATAAGAGGCAACTTGATTGAAAGGCCTGAGGGGTCTTGATAAGGCACATGTGGAAAAGATGTTTCCAATTTAAATATTGGGAAAACTGAACTCATTGGGCAGGACTTTCCGACCCACCCCACCTGGGATCTACTGGATCCCGGTCCTGCTGAATTTGACCCCTGCATGGTGGAGCAGGTGAACTGTGCAAAACCAAAAGATCCCACTGGGAGCCAATGACTTGCCACAAATACCACTCAAAACCTTCCCCCCTCCTTTACCCTGGAGATTAATATCAGCACCCCCCTTACAACACCATTCCTAAGTCCTAATTCTGTCCCTCTCCCTGCCAACAGTTTGAGATGAAGCCAATGTGTTCACAAAGTTGGTGTCACACTCAATCCAAATGTGGTCTTTTTCTCGTATTTGTTCATGGCAAGTGGGCATCATTGGCGAGGCCAGCGTTTGTTGCCCATTCATAATTGCCCTTGAGAACTGTTAAGAGTCAATCACGTTGCTGTGACTCGGGAGTCAGACAAGAATGGCAGATTTCCTTCCCTAAAGGACACTATTGAACCAGATGGATTTTTATGATAATTGAGAATGGTTTCATTAGATTCCTAATTCCAAATTTTTGTAAGTCTGCAAAAGACAAAACTGCCTCTTCTCTCCTTAGTGCTTGAGTGTGAATTATGGCACATTATGGGTTCACTGAGTCTAATTCGCTTGCTCCCTAATGAGAAGGATGAAGTTATACTTTGTCCTCATTAGGCCCCCACTGCAGCACATTATGACAGAAGGTCAGGCTAAGCAGCTGTGTGTCAATGTTACATCTGGGAGTAGGTAGGGTGGTGGAGATGGGATGGTGGAGCTGGGACAGTGGAGGTGTTACAGTGGGCTTCTTCCCCAACCAGCTCCCTACATCCCCAATCTACCACCCTCCCCCGTCCCCTCATATTATTCAGCCCAGTATAAATTTGCCAAATTCATCGAAGGTCAAAGCAATTGATGCCACAGCCAGGAATTTCTGCCGTTTTGCAGTAGTAACTGCACTGGAAATACCATGTTAATGAGTCTTACACCGACAATTCCAGTCACAATATCGACATGGCAGACAACCTGAGAAAACTCTCCTTCTCTTGTTGCTAAGTTCCCTCACAGTGGAGAGTGAGCAAAGAAAAGCTGCATGGAAAATGAGATTGTTATTACCTCTCAGACTTTTGATTTGATTTGATTTATTATTGTATCATGTATTAGCGTACAGTGAAAAATATTGTTTTTTGCACACTATAAAGACAAACATGCCATTCATAGAGAAGGAAAGGAGAGAGTGCAGAATGTAGTGTTACTCTCATAGCTAGGGTGCAGAGAAAGGTCAACTTAGTGCAAGGTGGGTTCATTCAAAAGTCTGATGGCAGCAGGGGAGAAGCTGTTCTTGAGTCGGTTGGTACATGGCCTCAGACTTTTGTATCTTTTTCCTGACGAAGAAGCTGGAAGAGAGAATGTCCGAGCTACGTGGGATCTTTAATTATGCTGGCCGCTTTCCCAAGGCAGTGGGAATACACACAGAGTCAATGGATGGGAAACTGTTTTGCTCGATGGATTGGCCTACACTTACATACTGGGTCAGTTAAAGTTTCTCCCGTAGAAATTTGAGCCCAACCTTTAGTCTGAGCAAGGCTCCCTCAGCTCTTTCAAATGGTTGTAAAACATGGCACTGTTGTAAAGAAGTGCAGTATAGTTCACCCTGCTGACCACAAGCAACAGCACTCAAAGAGCCGAGCCTTGTCAGATTGTTGTTTGTGGATCTTGCTGTGCATAGGTTGGCTGCTGCATTTCTTGCATTACAACATTGGTAATACTTCAGGAATATTTCATCAGCTGTGCAGAGATTTGGATCACTTAGAGGTCATTAAAGTTGCAACATTTATGCAATTTCTATCTTCTCTCCATTTTAAGCCTGACTTGTAACGTGGAGAACTATTTCAAAATATGGAAGCATTAATCACTATAGAAAATAAATCGACACAAGCAAGTGTATTTGCAATTCTACAATTTCAGAATACGAAAGAAAATTCACTGATTATATAATTGGAAAAACTCACCAGGAAGTATTATTCTTACAGTGTGAGGAAGCTGGATTAACTTCTGTAGGGATACCTCAGTAACACAGGGTGTTGGGGAAAGGAGTTATTGAGTGACAGTGTGAGGGAGCTGAATTAACATCAGTAGAGATACAGTCAGTAACACAGGGTGCTGGGAGAGAGGGGTTACTGAGTGACAGTGTGAGGGAGCTGAATTAACATCAGTAGAGATACAGTCAGTAACACAGGGTGCTGGGGGAGAGGGGTTACTGAGTGACAGTGTGAGGGAGCTGGATTAACATCGGTAGAGATATAGTCAGTAACACAGAGTGCTGGAGAAGAGACGTTACTGAGTGACAGTGTGAAAGAGCTAGAATAACATCAGTGGAGATACAGTCAATAATACAGGGTGCTGGGGAAGAGGAGTTACTGAATTACTGTGAAGGAGATAGATTAACATCAATGGAGATACAGTCAATAATACAGGGTGCTGGGGGAGAGGGATTACTGAGTGACAGTGTGAAGGAGCTGGATTATCAAGTACAGAGCTCCTACCTCAGCGCACACCATGATGTACGGTTACAAAACTTGTGGGTGGCGGTTTAGATTCCAATGCCTCCAGATTTATTTCTCCTGGAACAGATGTCAAAGAATGTTGTGACTATTTATAGGTATATTGCCAAATTCTACATATTATTCAGTTACCAACCGTGTTTGACGTGAGAATTTTTGTTCATCTGTAGCCTTATGCTTGAACTCTTAGCCACACGAACGGGGAACTCATCAGGTGCCATTTTGAACTTTCTTCTGCCAGCCCAAATGGCCAAGTGATTGTGCGCTACGTTACCATGGTGAATGGTTTTTCAATAATGATACACCACCAAAAGAAAATACCAACCAATAGGAAGTATATAATTTATGTAAGCAATCTAGCTGTTAATAATACTGTCATTTATATCATCTGGCTACAACATTTATATTCTTTAACTCTAAATTATTGTAAAATTATATACATTTGACTGCACAAATTGGTGTTCTCATATTTCACAAAGTAACTTCCTCAGCACTGTTATCCATTATCGAGGACCTTTCTGTGTCTATTTGCTCCATTAATATTTTGCTGTATTTTATAGCAGAAGATAGCAGACACAGTTGGACTGAGGGATAAGCACAAAATGCCACCTTGCTTTGGTACTAATGACAGATTACTTCCTGAAGAATCTTTGATTTTTGATTTGATTTGATTTATTATTGTCACATGTATTAGCATACAGTGAAAAGTATTGTTTCTTGCACGCTATACAGACAAAACATACTATTGATAGAGAGGGAAATGAGAGAGCGCAGAATGTGGTGTTAGAGTTGTAGCTTGGATGCCAAGAAAGATCAACTTAATGCAAGGTAAAATCTGACAGCAGCAGGGAAGAAACTGTTCCTGAATCGATTGGTACATGACCCCAGACTTCTGTATCTTTTTCCCAAAGGGAAAGGATGGAAGAAAGAATGTTCGGGATGCGTGGGGTCCTTAATTATGTTGGTTGCTTTGCCAAGGCAGCGGGAAGTGTAGACAGAGTCAATGGATGGGAAGCTGGTTTACGTGATGGATTGGGCTATATTCATGATATTTTGTAGTTCCTTGAGGTTTTGGGCACAGCAGGAGCCATACCAAGTTGAGATACAACCAGAAAGAATGCTTTCTATGGTGCATCTGTAAAAGTTGGTGAGAGTCGTAGCTTACATGCCAAATTTCCTTAGTCTTCTGAGAAAGTAGAGGCATTGGGGGGGCTTTCTTAACAATGGTGTCAGCATGGGGGAGACCAGGACAGATTGTTGACGATCTGGACATCTAAAAACTTGAAGCTCTTGGCCCTTTCTACTTCATCCCCATTGATGAAGACAGGGGCAGGTTCTCCTGAAGTAGATGACAATCTCTTTTGTTTTGTTGACCTTGAGGAAAAGATTATTGTTGCTGCACCAGTTCACCAGATTCTCTACCTCATTCCTGTACACTGTCTCGTCATTGTTTGAGATCCGACTTACTACGATGGTGTCGTCAGCAAACTTGAAAATCAAATTGGATGGGAATTTGGCCACACAGTTGACCCACTACGTGGCCCACTTTGGCCCACATTTAAAATCAGACAATTCGCTAATGCTCTATTTTGAATGCTGCACAATTTTTATTATGTCTGTCAGACTGAGAGCTTCTTATAACTCCCCTACTATCAGTCAATTCCACAGGGGTTTGGCAATTGGAGAAAGGCAAAGAGGATGGAGATGGGCAGAATTTTTAAAAAGTTTTTATCAAACAAGTAGGCTTGCATTAACATTGTAATGAAGTTATTCTGAAGATTCCTGAGTTGCCACAGTCCGACGTCTGATCGGGTACACTGAGGGAGAATTTAGCATTGCCAAAGCACCTAACTAGTCTTTCGCACTGTGGGTGGAAACTGAAGCATCCAAAGGAATACCATGCAGATACAGAGAGAATGGACAGACTCCACACAGACAGTGACCCAAACCAGGAATCAAACCCAGATCCATGGTCCTGTGAGGCAGCACTACTAACCACTGTGCCACCCTGTCAGTGAAGGAGAGCACATGGTAACAGACAGCAGAAGGTCAGAGAAAAGGAATTTAGGATTCAGAAGGAGAGAGGAAAAGAATTATCCTGGAATCCCTACATTGCGGGTGGAGGCCATTTGGCCCATCAAGCCTGCACTGACAACAATCCAGTTCTGATCCCATCACCATAACCCTACATATTTACCATGCTAATCCTCTAAAACTAAGGGTGAATTTAGCATGGCCAATCCACCTAACCTCTTGGACTGTGGGAGGAAACTAAAGCACTCAGAGGAAACCCATGCAGACATGGGGAGAATGTGCAAAATCCACCCAGACAGTCACCCAAGACTGAAATTGAGCCTAGATTCCTGGCGCTGTGAGACAGGAGTGCTAACCACTGTGCCGTCTATTATGCTGAATGATGTAAAAACATGCGTAAGAGAACAAGCAAACAGAGAGAGGGAGAAAGGAAAGGAAGCTTAGTGAGAAGAGTGAAGAACAAGACAGGGAAAAATTTGAAAAAATTTATGTCTGAGAAGGAGCGAGAGAAAAATAATATGAAGAGAGATTGGTGGATGTAACAAGTAATACTGTATCTCGTTGAGAATAATACAGAAGTAACAAATAATGGAACTGAAATTTGATGGAGCGGGTAACAGGAAATCCCAAGGATTATAATTTCAATCACAATCATTTTCCTCATTGTTTCCCAAAGGTGCGGAGTTTGGAACCTCAGTTGAGCCTGAAAGATTTGAAGACAATCACCTGGCTGTGATTTTTCCACAAATTTGTAACTTACTGACCAGAAATTAGATTCACCTTTCAATTAAGGATAGTGGGTGGGTTCTTGAAACTGGAGAGTAAGTCAGAGATCTCCAGTGCTGAAGATGCAGCAAACTACCAGGTAAGAGAGGTGGTGCAAAGAGAGGTGATGTCTAAATGCCCAGTCTTCTATCTTACGGCTTTGAATAAGTTGGGAGTTGCGAGGGAAGGCTCTTGCTTTATGCCCAAGATCAGTCTCTCTCTCTCTCTATTTCTCCCATGTCCTCATACATTCACAGATGCACTCCAGACCCATATCCATTATTTCTATCTCCACTTTTTTCTGCTCTTGATTCCAGATTGGCCCTTCCAGCCCATGTTGCTTCAGCCTAAACCCAGATATTCCACTTTTCATGTCTCTACTCTTGGGCCATTTGTCACCTCAACACCCAAACTAACCCACCATTAATCATCTGTTTGCTTCTTTTCCAGATTTAAATATCCCTTTGCTTTCACCCGGCTCTGTGCTTCTTTGGACATCCTCCAAATGAGCATCTGAGCATGATCCTTGCCTCTATATGAGCAGCAACCCCAACTGCCCTATTATTTCCTCATTGACCTAACCCATAATCTGGGCTAACCTCACCAACCTCCATCCCAACCTATTCATGCTACTGGCTTTGTACTCAGACAGTAGGCTAATAATCAATGCTTCTCCATATTCCCCTTGGAATACCCAATTCTTTCCAAGCAAAGCCACTTTCACTCACAAATTTACTGCGGACAACCACGTTAACTTTAACTGAAAGCTAGTAAATGTTTATCTAGTATACCCAAAATACTTAGTACAGGTATTAAGCATCTTTAGTGCTTAGCACTGCTGCCTTACAGAGCCAGGGACCCAGGTTTGATCCCAGACTTGGGTCACTGTCTGAGTGGGATCTGCAATTTCTTCCCGTGTCTGCGTGAGTTTCCTCTGGATGCTCTGGTTTCCTCCCACAGTCCGAAGTACTTTGGCCACGCTAAATACTCCCTAAGTATACCCGAACAGGATTGTGGCGGCTTGGTGATTTTCACAGTAACTTCATTGCAGTGTTAATGTAAGTTTACTTGTGATGCTAATAAAAGTTTAAAAAAGCTCGACCCTCACTGAAGCCTCTCTGTCTGCCTTTACTTCCTACCAATTGCCTTACCCAACCTCCCATGATTCTGTTGTGGCTCATAACACAAAATCCCTTCTTAGCATTTCCCCTTTCCCCTTCCTCTTTGGTAGAACTTCCACCTTGAAACGTTTCACCTTGTTCCATCCTTCATGCCTCTTCTTCAAACTTCATATAACCAGCTGGGACCCACATCCTACGCTCCATTTCTCATCAAGATATCCTCCTTCCTTCCATTCCTTCTGCCTCTGCATTGAACAACTAATCAGAGTGAGGGTCACAATGTTTGTCTTCAGATTTCCTTGTCCTCTTTTACCTAAGTACTCTTCCAGCCTCTCCCTCCATATTCTCTCCTATCTTTAATCATTCCCATTGTTTATCATCTCTATACCAATTTTTTTATTAATTCGTGGGGTATGGGCATTGCTGGCTCGCCAGCATTTATTGTTCATCCCTAGTTACCCGAAAGTCAACCACGTTGCTGTGGTTCTGGAGTCACATTTGGCCAGGCCGGGTAAGAATGGCAGATTTTCTTCCTTAAAGGACATTGGTAAATCAGGTGAGTTTTTCCAACAATTCAAAATGGTTTCATGGTCATCATAGACTCTTTATTCCAGTTTTTTTTTATTGAATTCAAGTTCCAACATCTGCCATGATGAGATTTGAACGCGGTCCCCAGAATGTTAGCTGATTTTCTGAATTAATAATCTAGTGATAATCCCACTAAGCCATCACCTTCCTATGCTTCGATCAGACCACTTCTCTCATCATTGACATGTGCCATATTTGTGAATGATGTGGAGACTATAACACAGATTACACTGAGAGAATCTGCCGTCACACCTCCCTCGTTCCTTACCATAATGTCTGAGTTTGGAAAATCCGACTAACTATTCTGGTTTTAGACAGTTCACACCTCTAACCTGTGATTATCCCTCTCTCCACTAGCACTGTCTGTACCTGTAAAATCTTAATTATCTGTAAAGACTCACATTCCAACCATTCTTCACATTCCAATCTTTGCAATTCTTTCTTATATATGCCATCTTTGTGAATTTACTTCTCCACTCACCTGATGAAGGAGCAGCACTCCGAAAGCTCATAATTCCAAATAAACTTGTTGAACTTTACCTGGTGTTACGAGACTTCTTTGTGAATAAAAGGGTTTTTTTTAAGAAGTGATATGATATACCTGGGGAAGTACAGACAGGTAGAGAGGCATTGATTCCAGAGAATTGTGCACAAAATCTAGGCTGACACTCCAGTAGGGTACCAGGGGAGTGTTGCACTGGTGGATGTGCTGTCTTTTGGATAAAATATAAAATGAAGGCCAACCTGCCCTCTCGGAGGAGGGTATAAAATTACACTACTGGAAGAAAAGAGAGAGTGTGCATCTTTCTCCTGGTCAGTCTATACCCCACAATCAACATTACTCACATTGTTGTTTGTGGGAGTCTGTTGTATGCAAACTGGCTACTGTTTTTTAAAGCTTATTTATTAGTGTCACAAGTAGGCTTACATTAACACTGCAGTGAAGTTGCTGTCAAAATCCTCCAGTCACCACATCCCGGCGTGTTCACTGAGGGAGGATTTGGCATAGTCAATGCACCTAATCAGCATGTCTTTCAGACTGTGGGAGGAAACAGGAACATCCAGAGGAAACCCACGCAGATACAGAGAGAACGTGCAGACTCCGCACAGACAGTGGTCCAAGCGAGGAATCGAACCCGGATCCCTGCCGCTGTGAGGCAGCAGTGCTAACCACTGTGCGGCTGTGTGGACTCAACTGCACTCGCTTCAAAAGTAATTCAATGGCTGGAAAGCATTGTGCAATATCATCAAAGACATGGGGGAATTTAGTAAAATTCAGTAGAATTGAGTAGAATTCTCTCAATAGAAAAGTAAAAACAAAATACAATTTCTTCAAAGGAAATCCAGCATCGGGCTGGTTAAAGTACAAGGTTTTTTATTTATCCTGTGGGTGTGATAAGGTCTGTCTAACCCATTCGCTCAGGCATTCCCAGAATAAGACATTTGAGCCACTCAAATCATCATCATTCTGAAGTGCCCATCAATCCAGCTTTACTGACTCAAATATACTTACAGCAAGTCCTAAATGCAGCGAAACCATGGAAACCATTCCTTGGCAACATGATGAGTGGCCAGGATGGAGCAACTTCACTGCAGTGTTTGGGCTGTGCTGCTGGCAGCATAATGCAAATCACCTTTTGCAACCTCTTAACTAAAGTTTAGATTCATTGATAATTATTCCAACGAGGAGGCCGAGAGTGAAGAATTTCCTAGTCTAAATAATGGAGCGTTGGAAGATTAACCAGAGTTAGGGCCTTCTGTCGATTTGACAGTTCTTCCGATGTGAGCTGACAGCACTTCACTTACCCATCAGTCACTGAGCGCTTTCTGCTGAGCTGCCCTATTATCAATGCCCACATCAATGACTGCATCCTTTACATCATCCAATTTACTCTCTGGAATGTAACCCTTCACACACACTGGCAAACCTGACTGCGCAGGACTGATTCTTGAAAGGGGAACAGAGTGAAGTACCTGTTCTTGTTTCACCCCTGCTCACAAGCTCGGGGGTTTCAGGACTTGAACAACAGAAGATACAGGTAACAATAGATAGGTGGAAGAGAATAGAGGGTGCACAAGATCACAAACGATGGCACAGAGGTGAGTGGTTAGCACTACTGCCACACAGCACTAGAGTTCGATTCCCAACTTGGGTCACTATCTATCTGGAGTTTACACATTCTTCCCATATCTGTGTGGGTTTCCTCCACGTCTCCAGTTTCTTTCCGAAAGACGTACTGGTTAGATGCATTGTTTGTGCTAAATTCCCCCTCAGTGTATCCGAACAGGCATCTGAGTGTGGCAACTGGGGGATTTTCACAGTGACTTCATTGCAGTGTTAATGCAAGCCTACTTATGATTAATAAAATAAACTTTAAATAGCATTAAATGCCAAAGTCGTTCCAGTATTTGTTATTAACATCAAGCACTCTGACTGTACCACAATAATTCTTAAATAGAGAGCGAGGTGGGGGTGGAATCATGCAAAGGTCTGTTGACCCAGGTGGGATTTTCCAGTTTTGGAGTGAGTATGGCTGGAAAATACATTGGGTTTTGGAAAAGACATATTCCTGTGATCAGCTGAGAAGGACTCTCGCCTACTCATAGCAACAGAAAAATCTTTGTTCTGCATGCCCAGGGAACATTGGGTTAATCCAAAATACCAATTATCAGGGAGTTACATTATTCTGGACACAAGATAAAGTGTGGTATATCTTTGCTCACTCATGATAGAAAGGATGTTCTTGCTCTGCAGGGAGCGCAGCAAAGGTTGACCAGGCTGATTCCGGGGACTGATATATAAGGAGAGATTGACTAGGTTAGGGTTGTTTTCACTGGAGTTCAGAAGAATGAGGGGGGATCTCATAGAGACTTGTAAAATTCTAACAGGATTAGACAAGGTAAATGCAGGGAGGATTTGGTGGGGGAGTCCAGAACCAGGGGTCATAGTCTGAGGATTCCAGGTAGACCATTTTGGATGGAAATGAGGAGACATTTCTTTACCCAAAGAGGGGCGACCCTGTGGAATTCATTACCACAGGAAGTAGTTGATACCAAAACATTGAATGTATTCAAGAGGCAGCTGGATATAGACTTGGGGCAAATAGGATCAAAGGTTATGGTGAGAGAACAGGATTAGGTTATTGAGTTGGATGATCAGCCATGATCGTAATGAATGGTGGGTCAGGTTTGAAGGGCCAAATGGCCTCCTCCTGCTCCAGCTTCTATATTTCTATGATAGAGACATTCAAAGCAAAACATGCCATTTGATCCATTGACTGAACTTTACCGCCTTGTCTGATGAGCAGGTTAGGTTGATTGGCCATGGTAAATTGGGAATAGGAAGGTAAATATGTGGTGTTACTGAAATAAGACAGGACTTTAGTGGGATTGTTGTCGGTGCAGACTTGATGGTCCAAATGGCCTTTCTATTGATTCTACGATTTTCCCCTGGCTCTGAAAGTCGGGGGATGGAATGAAGCCATCAGGACAGTTTGTGATCATAATTAAAATGCACAACCAAGAGACAGAGACAAGTAAAGATGTGTTGAAAAAAACTGCACAGAGACTCAAGAAAGTAGGCAGAGTCAAATAATGAGAGAGATGATTCAACAAGATTTGATTTGATTTATTATTGTCACATGTATTAGTATATAGTGAAAAGTATTGTTTCTTGCATGCTATAGAGGCAAAGCATAGAGAAGGAAAGGAGAAAGTGCAGAATGTAGTGTTACAGTCATAGCTAGCTTGTAGAGAAAGATCAACTTAAGGTGAGGTAGGTCCATTCAAAAGTCTGATGGCAGCAGGGAAGAAGCTGTTCTTGAGTCGGTACATGACTTTTGTATCTTTTTCCCAATGAAAGAAGGTGGAAGAGAGAATGTCTAGGATGTGTGGATCCAGTGGGAAGTGTAGACAGTGTGAATGGATGGGATGCTGGTTTGCATGATGGACTGGGTTTCATTTATGACTCTTTGTAGTTTCTTCTGGTCTTGGGCAGAACAAGAGACGTACCAAGCTGTGATACAATCAGGAAGAATGCTTTCTATGTTGCATCTGTAAAAGTTGATGGGAGCTGTAGCGGACATGCCAAATTTCCTTAGTAGAGTCCAGAATACAGACAGGAAAGGCAAAAGGCAGAGGTCACAATCTTACCACTGTATATACTAGCAGGATTGTCCCACCCCGTTGTAGAGAATGGGGATTTGGCGGGGCACTAAATTCTCTGACCTCATCACAGCAGGAGCGTGGCATGAATGGCCAGTAAGATTCAAAGAAACAGAGCCAAAGATGAAAATTAAGTCAAAATTCACCAAAAGAAAGTAGAAAGCCAAGGTAAGGAAGGGAAACCTGACAGAGTCAATGTACGAATCAGAGAAAGGGATAAGCTTTGTGGAGATAAATTGACAGAAACAGTAAGAGCTGATCAAACAAAGCAACAAGTAATATGATAGAAGGTGAGATAGAGAAATAAATGTGGAAGATCTATAAAACAGAGCTCTTTTCTACCTCTGTAATGTTTGATTCACTGACTTTTGCGTGGTAAATCGAGATGGTCAGTCCCGTCTTAACTGTAGACAACACAGAACTTACAAGGCTGATATCTTTGTATAAAGATGTTACATTTATTTAAAGAAAACAAGCAGCTGAAAGGAGATCACAAAAAGGGGTTAAATAGCTCTGGGATAAAGTGACAGAACCCTTCTGATGAATCTAATCTATACAATCAAAAACAGTTCAATTATAGTTTTTTCTTATCAACCATTCCTGCCTTATATTAGTTTAAAATCAATTACATTTAGTATGCACACATCAATAATAATCACCTTCAGCCAATTCCTTTTACCATCGAGTATACTGATATCTCATTCATCCAGTAAATCCAGACACTAACTCCCATCTTGGTTAAAGTCACTTCCTTGTTTCCTGGTTACCCTGAATGCTTAGTACAGGGGTCAAGGTGGATGTCCCCACTGGATCATTGCCAACTTGGATAAACACATGATCCTACATCCTGGTACATCCTTATCCTGAAGCTTGTAGCTGGGACAAGCCTGTACCTTGCCTGTAGCTGGGATTCTCCACTCCTGCTGCAGTGAACGGAGTTTTGGCTGAGCACTAACTTCTCCATTCTCACTGGTAGCGGGATATGCGAGACTGGAAAATTCCTGCCACTATCCTTCCTGTCACACCAAGAATGTCTCATCTTTTCCATTAAAACTCCAGCCCCACTACCTGATATGGAGCTATTACAATGGTTTTTTTTTCATTGTATTTAAAACTATCATTCCCCTCAAGTAGCCAAATAAAGTCACAGAGTGGTTTCAGATTGCATTTACGTAAAGATACTAACTATCAGCCTTTGAATGAAGTTATTCAGGCCATTCCGAGCGAAAAATTCAGAAATTCATAAGCAATTATAGTCTCAACTTCGATTACAAGATTGGCATACACCAATAAAAGTTTCGGAGTTATCTCTATCCAATCGTAGTAATCAATTGAGGTTACATCAAGCATACAGAATGGTATAGTATACAATTAAAACTAGTTCATGTTGTATCATCATGAAGTGATGCCTACATCTCTGGCCAATGATATATCAACTTCCTTTTCCATTGTTCCTTGTTCTAATGGACAAACATGAACTGCAACTACGCATCGTTCAATTAGATGGTCCTTGACTCTTATTGGGTCTGCTTTTAAAAAAGACCAGTTGTTTGCTTTCCTGTGTGACTGAGGTTCAGCTTATCTGATTTTTAAACCTGTGATTATTAACCCTTTTACTACCCCCTGCCCAGGAGTCTAATTAGACAATGCTTTCAAAGAACCGGTATAAACAGGATGGGCCAAATGGCCATCGTCTGCGCTGTGAACTTCAATGGTTACAAGATCCATCATCAAAGGTAGTTCATTGAGCATGAAGCTGTTTGGGCTTATTCTGTATTGTAAACATTGCATGGCTATGTGATTGGTCACGTGAAGTGCTCTGACGTACCAGAGGTATTCATAGGTTTTTATCTCTCTTCCATGCTGGGCTTCAATCAGACAACACCCTCTAAATAAACCTGCATTGACTTGTTCAACTAACCCACAGTGTGGCACCTCAGAAATCTTTCTTTCTTGTTGTCAAATCATTCAGGAATAATTATACATCACAAACAGGGTCATTGAAGGTTTAATAAGCTGCTACACTAATGGAAATCTTCTCTATTTGCAAATTTAAAATAATTAAAACACTTTTGATGCCTACCACTTAAACATGCTTAATCAAATCTCCATCTGTAATATGTCATTATGTCATTATCTCCACATTGCAGCAATGGAGTCCTCAGGTCCCATTAGTGACTCCCATACCTTTTTACCTTGAAGCATTGTGACCCCACTTTCAAATAATTCTGAGAAAGCCACCGACAAGGAATTAAGCCCCTCTCGCGCTTTCTTGAACAGATTGTTAACCATCAACCTAATTTGTACTTGGAGAATGCTGCTTTCTGACTTTGTTTTAGCACAGTGGTGTATTTTAAGGAAACACTCAGAGGAGAATCCCATTTCTTTAAATGTTACATTGAGTAAAATACAAAATGGGCATTCCTATGTTTTATATATACCATGTAAAAAATAATCATAGAGGTATATTGGATGGAAATTTTTCAGAAATATTCGAAGTGGCATTTTCTCTCCTGTTTTTCCAATGAGGTAAGTTCATGAGTCTGTGGCATTCTGTGCAATAAAGAGACCGTAATCTGATTCCCGCCAGAAGGGGGAGTGGCAGAGACTAGTCATGCCGGGAAGCTGGCTGCAGACTGCTACAGGTGCTATTGCACATGCACTCTGATCTCCCAGTGTATGCTGGAAGAGTATTCACTCCTTGCACCCCCTTCCTGCACAGACATTGCTCCCCAGCCCCCATCCTCACAGACGTGAACCCTCCCCCCGCAAATTGCCGGACTCCTGATAGCTAGAGACAATTAAATTTCACTGGATAGATTAAATAATAGAGATTCTATATGTGTACACATCAGTTAAAAGCAAATATTGAACTTCTGTCAAATACTATAAAGGTTACACATTTGTTAGATCTTGTGCAAAACTTTCACAGAGGGATCAATTAGTTTCCTGCCAGCTGTTGTAAGGTTCATATCTATATCAGTGTCAACTACTCTATTATGTTAATGTGGTAATACCAGGCAATGGGGAACCATTCACTCTCATCTGGTACCTTACATTTTGTGTATACATTTGAGCGGGTGCGGAGAGCTCAGTGCCACTTCGTGCATATATACATTCCAGACCAGACAAAGAGGAACTGCCCCTTCCCCTTCACCCCCTTCTGTAACAGTCATGTTTATGTGTCTTTGAGACTGTGAGTACACCAGATACAGAATCACACCAGGGAGAACACCATAACAGAGACCAAAAACACAAATCCAAGCATTGGAGACAGCACAGAAAAGATTTATTAGAATGTTTAGGGACATGTTCTCCTCAGGGCAAGGAGCATTAAGAAGCAGTTTGATGGAGGTATTTGTATAATAAATGGTTTGGCTCAAGTAAATAAAAAGGAAACTTTTCCAGTGGACAGATTTCAGATGATTGGCAAAAGAACCATGGGCAGCATGAGGAAACATTCCTTTTTACAAAGCGAGTTTGTTCTGATCTAGAACGTACTGCCTGAGAGGGTGGTAGAAGCAACTTCAAACTCAACAGGATAAAAATGGACCCAAAAGCACAATTGCGGAAGACTGAGAGCAGTAGATTCAGAAACTGAAGCCTGAGAAACAATGATTAAAATACCAAAGTGATGCCACAGGACAACTATTTTAGTCATAGAGGTTTACAGCATGGAAACAGGCTCTTCGGCCCAACTTGTCCATGCCATCCACTAAGCTAGTGCCAACTGTCTGCATTTGGACCATATCCCTTTATGCTCATTTTACCCATGTAACTTTCTAAAAGGCAAAATTGGTGATTGGTGAGTATTGCAATTTGGTGTTTGTTGTTTAAGTAGTCTCCCAACACCAGATTAAAGTCTAATGGGTTTATTTGGACTCACAGGCTTTTGGAGTGCTTCTCCTTCATCAGGTGATTCACTTATATGGGGGTGCTGTATGTTTAAGTGCACAAATCTGTAACTTCTGGTGAGCCGTACTTGATATGGAGTGGAGTACTTGATATAAATCTCTGGTGACAGACAAGCGACCTGTGCTGGAATCATAGAATCCCTAAAGTGCAGAAAGAGGCCACGAGTCTAAACCAACCACAATCCCATCCAGGCCCTATCCCTATAATTAGTCCGCTAAACCCCTGACACGAGGGTTAATTTAGCATGGCCAATTAACCTAACCTGCACATCTTCGGACTGTGGGAGGAAACCGGAACACCCAGAGGAAACCCATACGGGGACAACGTATAAACTCCACACAGACAAGGTTGCAATCGAATCCCGGTCCCTGACGCTGTGAGGCAACAGTGCCAACCACTATGCCATCACACTGACAAATCACTCTGGAAATAAATGCAAGTTATCTCAGTACACTATAAGATGTAGGAAGAGAATTGGAATGGGCTTTATTAAATTAATAAACCAGATAATCTGATTAATCCATAGAGCTGAAATTAACCGAGCAACAATTTTAACAAAATAGATTGGTAAATGGCTTAGATGGATGCAGCAGGGCAGGTGATATATGTAGATAGTATATCTGGTTTTCTGGTCCTCATTGTCATCCTGGCTAATCACCTCAGGAATAAAGGCCAGCAGCTGGAGATTTGCAGAGCTGGAATCTGAAATGCAGGTGTGGCAGAGAATCACAGAGGTGGAAAGACTGTCACAACTCTTACATTAAGCATTGTTTAAAGTTTAGTTATTAGTGTCACAAGTAGGCTTACATTAACATTGCAATGAAGTTACCGTGAAAGTCCCCCTAGTTGTCAAGTACACTAAGGTAGCACAGCCAATGCACCTAACCAGCATGCTTTTTGGACTGTGGGAGTAAACTGGAGCATCCGGAGGAAACCCACGCAGACATAAGGAGAATATGCAGACTCCTAGGTAGGTAGGGGATACCCCCTTTTCCAAGAGAGGAGGCTATAGGATTAGGGCTATATTCGGGGGCGTGAGTGGGCAAGGTCACTCTCAGACACCTGACTGACTGCTAGGAGTTTAAAGTCCTCAGTGCCAGGATTGGGAGAAAGATTGTTACAAAATCAACATTAGCCGCATGGGACCAGAAAAAGAGGACAGCTGAGTGAGGAAGCTTCGCTTTGAGTCCTTGAGCCTGTCCTTGTCCCAGCCTCCGGAGGAAAAGGGCACATCAGCCTCAGTCGTGCCTCGCATGTCATGGTCGTAATATCACTTGCCCGAGTCCATGGGGTTTCTGGATTATCATGGGTCAATGCTGCACAATTAGTTGGTGGGGGGTGGAATCTACACGCTCCACATAGGAAAAAATTGTTTGGGGGGTATTAGAGTGGACGTGTGCGGCAGGGAGGAGGGGTTGAGTAATATGTCTAAGTGCTCAAGTAGCCTCAAGTTGGGGAAAGCTGAGGTGCAAATGCACAGGCACATCCATTCCCTAATGTTCAAGGGCTAACAAATAAATATGCACCACATCGATCACTGGGTCAAGGAATATAAGCTGAGGAGTGAGCGCTCTGAGGGAGAAGGAACCTTGAACTTTCAATTCCTCTGGGACACTGGATAAGGGAAGGGTAATGGTGGCAGTTTCCATACTCACACAGGGAGGCTCCAAGCAGCTCTGGCAATGAGAGTTCAGCACCACCCTCTTCCAAACTGGAGCAATGGAGCAGAACAGCATTAAAATAAAGAGAGAAACTATTGATGAGGGCTCTGAGGATGGATTGGAGGATAGGTGTACGTACAAGAAGGGGGAAGGAGGTGCAGGCAAGGGACGCAGCTATTACAGGGGCATCCAATTGAACTGTGGATTCCAAAAGGAGGGGAAAGCCAAAGCTGAGGCATGTTACAAAGTTTTCAATGACAATGCAGGGAATCAGGAAAGTGAAGCAATGATGTGCACTCAATCTTGATGTAGACCATAATGAATTATGTAGTCCATAATGACCATCATTTCAGGAGTGAGTACTTACCGACATGGGACAAAACTGGTTCACTCTGCAGAGGCTCTCACAGATCAATGTGACCCATTTACCAATGTGTCACTGACAAAAATGGATCTTTGGAGACTAATGCTGGCATTTGTCTGTTTCTCATTGATACTGCAGAGAAGAGAGACCATCAGGAAGATGGAAGTTGGATTTTTTGCTACCTATGTTACCATTTACAGGCAGGAGAGAAGAAGGAAAGGATTGTGACAGAGGCACCTGGGTCAGTGAATAAAACTCTCAAGACTGCAGATTCTCCTCCAGACACAGAGGATGAGTCTTACGGAGATGCTGTGTGTAGGTGGCTCACAAGATCCAGGATTTACAGGGCTTGTATGTTTTATTTGCAAAAGAACAAGAATCAGCGTGGCTGACAGCTTCAAAAGTCCAGGGATCTGGTGACTCACATTTGCCATTCTCTCCAGTATTTTGGTGTCACAGGGATTGGGAGCAAATCCATTGCTAGTGGCTGTGAAACCACATTTCTGCCAGTGATTCCCAGTGTTCCACTGGGGACCGCTATGGGATCTTTCAAATTTCCATGCACAGATGCAACCCAAGGTCACAAATTTGCCAAGGCCCAGGATTATGACAGAGATCAAACAAGTCAGAATGTCACAGCTTTGCTGAGATTGCTGAATTCCCACAGGGAGTCATGATGTGGAGATGCTGGCGTTGGATTGGGGTAAACACAGTAAGAAGTTTCACAACACCAGGTTAAAGTTCAACAGTTTTATTTGGTAGCAAACGCCACTGGCTTTCAGGGCTCACCTGACGAAGGGGCAGAGCTCTGAAAGCTAGTGGCGCTTGCTACCAAGTAAACCTGTTGGACTTTAACCTGGTGTTGTGAGACTTCTTACTGTGTTTCCCACAGGGAGCCATTGACTGCACTCATGCAGAGATAAAAGCTCCCTCACAACAGGCTCTGCAATACATAGAGGCTGCCACTGGCTCAAATTATAGATGGTGTGTGTCCACAGGAAACTGCAGACGTGGGTTTGTGCCACATACTCAGGAAGTGTCCATGACTCATACATCTTGAGAAGATTGAGGACATCTTTGAGAGACCACACAGGATCCACGGTTGACTCCTTGATGACAAAGACTGTGGTCGATGACTTCTGTATGCTGGCCTAGATACCTGCAGACAGAATGCATAACAAAATTCATGCTGCCAGCCAATCATTTGTGGAGCACACCATTGACATTCTAAAGATACAATTCCGATGCCTGGGTGGACCTGGTGGGTCACTACATGGAGGATCTCACAGATCAGAGTGATCTGTTGCGTGCTGCACCATGGTTAAAGAAGAGAGGATTTGCTGGATGACAAGATGGAAGAACTACATGTCATCCCCATTGAGGAGGACTTCAAACAAGATGAGGACGATGGATTCAAAGAAGCTGAGTTTGCAGAGGAGAAAGCTAGAGCATGAGCCAGATGAGGCAGATATGGATGTGAGGCCCTGATAGCCACCAGATCCCACCAAGAGGATGGTAAATAACAATGACACTGCTATTTTGGACAAGTGCCTTTTCTTATGTGCCAGCATAAATACCAGTGTTGCTTTTCCTCTCATGTCATATATCACTCCCATATAGTTATCCAATCAAGTAGCTCAGCGTGGCAGTTACTTCTACAGCGGGCAGCAATGGATGTTCTCCCAGTTCCCGTGGCACCGATTCCTGCAGAATGTGGAAAATGTGCAACATCAGTGACACCAGTTCCCACTCATCTCCAGATAAGATGAGTGAAGAGATAAGATGGATGAAAATAGAACTAGGGGGCATGGCCTCAAAATAGGGGGAACAGATTTAGAACTGAGTTGATGAATAACTTCTTCACCCAGAGAGAAATCTGTGGAATTCTCTACCCAGTGAAGCTACCTCATTGAATATTTTTAAGGCAAGGATAGATAAATTTTTGAACAGTAAAGGAATTAAGGGTTATGGTGAGTGGGCTGGTAAGTGAAGCTGAGTCCATGAAGAGATCAGCCGTGATCTTGTTGAATGGCAGAGCAGCCTAGGGGGCCAGGTAGCCTACTACTGCTCCTAGTTCTTATGTTCTTAGAGGAATGACAAAGCTTTAGGAGAATGCGTCCTTGTTGGGATGAGATGCCAACTGGAGGAGACTGTCCCGTACATCAAAAGATGCTGCCGCTTCAAGCTTTGCTCCAGCATCCCAGTCACTATGGCACTGTATGAGAGACAGGAGCTGTTATTCAATCCTCATTGGGCTCCCAGCTGCATGAGTCAGTCTGACAAGGCTGCTTAAAGAGATCCATCTCAAGCAACAGAATTACACACTCTAAATAACATCGATGGTGAATCAGATAATCCACTCGGGACAAAACAACCAATGCCGTTCCACTGTTGTGAATCTATTTAGCGATGACTCAGTTATCTGCGACACATCCTTTTCAATCACACTAACATCCAGCGTCTCAGTCAGGGATCCCGAGCTGTGTAAATTCTCATTTTCATGTGGGTGCAAACCACCTGAACGTGACAACGTCAAACACTTTCCTTGCAAATATTAAAATGTCTCATCTTTAACACTAACATTGCATCCTCATGGACAACCCCCCGCCCTTTGTGAAAGCCGTGAAGACTCAAGACACAAGTCACTGCCAATAAAGAGCATATTTTATCTCCAGCACATCTCACTCCAACTCCATTCCTCCCCTCTGCATCATCTAAAATAATGATGATCATTTTTAGAGCATGTTTAGATGCTCTAAAGTTTGCCCGAGATTGTCATTTGGAATTAGCATCAGTGGCCTTGATGAGTGTTGAGGTGAGGGACCCCGCAGCACTCAACCCCGAGCCCTGCCTCCCCGCAGCACTCAACCCCGAGCCCTGCCTCCCCGCAGCACTCAACCCCGAGCCCTGCCTCCCCGCAGCACTCAACCCCGAGCCCTGCCTCCCCGCAGCACTCAACCCTGAGCCCTGCCTCCCCGCAGCACTCAACCCCGAGCCCTGCCTCCCCACGAAAGACACAACTACAAGATGAAGGACACTAAAACATCTAATATCATGACAGTAACATGGTTGAGTTTTGGCACTCTGTGGTGCCAAGATTAACAGTTATAAACTCTGATAGTGGAAAAAATGTGATTGACTGGCAGCATCTCAGAAGTTTATTAATAGGCTTACATTAACACTACAATGAAGTCACTGTGAAAAGAAGGCCATTGAAGCCAAAGTTTGATTTGATTTGCTTTGATTTATTATTGTCATGTGTATTAACATACAGTGAAAAGTATCGTTTCTTGCGCGCTATACAGATAAAGCATACCATTCATAGAGAAGGAAAGGAGAGAGTGCAGGTTGTACTGTTACAGTCATAGCTAAAGTGTAGAGAAAGGTCAACTTAATGCAAGGTAAGTCCACTCAAAAGCCTGACAGCATCAGGGAAAATGCTGCTCTTGAATCCATTGATACGTGACCTCAGAATTTTGTATTTTTTTCCTGAGGGAAGAAGGTGGAAGAGAGCATATCCAGGGTGCATGGGGTCCTTAATTATGCTAGCTACTTTGCTGAGGCAGCAGGAAGTGTAGACAGAATGAATAGATGAGAGGCTCTTATGCATGACCGATTGGGCTACATTCATTTTTTCTATTTAGTTGCAGTCTTGGGCAGAGCAAGAGCCATACCAAGCTGTAATACAACCAGTAATCTGTAAATATTAATAAGAGTTGTAGTTAACATGCAAAATTTCCTTAGTCTTCTGAGAAAGTAGAGGCATTGGTGGGTTTTCTTAACTATAGTGTGCTGGAAACCAGAGCACTCGGTGGAAACCCAAGCGGACACAGTGAGAATACACAAACTCTGCACAGACAGTGACCTGAGGCTGGAATTGAACCTGGATACCTGGCACTGTGGAACAGCAGTGCTAACCACTGTGCTACTGCACCACCCATAGCAGATGCTTGTTTATGATTAGGCTTTTTGATACAAAGGGTGGGATTTTCTGGCTGCATTCGCCCCAAGTCCAAAAAACCCCACCCGAGGTCAGCAGACTTTTGCATAATCTGTGTCCCACCCACTACAGTTCCCAGGATGGTAAAATTCCACCCAAAAACTGACCGCTGCAGTTGAATGGCAAGATAAGACCCTCTACAATATATGGTAATAAACCAACAAATTTACCAAATGACAGTGAACAGTTACGTCCTGCTACATCATTGCTTCGCTTTCCATTCTATATATATTTTTATCAACATTATCATATATGTGAAGCAAAAATTGAAGATTTCTCTTCAGTTCATATTCTAGCTAAATGTTTTGGCAATGACTCTTTTGCCATGTGGCCTAAGAAAAGTCAATTGAAATCTTACTTTTCCACTTTGATATAATTCCTCGTTACATTCATTCAGCAAATAGGGGATAGTACAGATGAGACTTTTCCATCCTATTGTTCCCAGGGGCATGTCATCCAGTCACAGGACAATAGAAATGTAGTATATTAGTGACTGGGCACCACTCGTACCGATATCATCCCCTGTATCCAACTGGGCTTCTACCAGCATTGACCCAGTCCTTGTCACTCAAACATAGAAACATAGAAGTTAGGAGCAGAAGGCCATTTAGCCCTTCAAGCCTGCTCGGTCAGTCATCATAATATGGCTGATTGTCCAACTCAATAGCTTAACCTTGATCCCATTTGCCCCCTAGAGCTATATCTAGCCATCTCTCGTATAAATGCAATGTCTTGGCATCAACTATTTCCGGTGGTAATAAATTCCATAGGCTCACCACTCTTTGGGTAAAGAAATGTCCCTCTTCACCACCATCCTAAATGGTCTACCCAGAATCTTTAGACTATGATTCCTAGTTCTGGATACCCCCACCATTGGGAACATCCTCCCTACATCTATCCTATCCAAGCTTGTTAGAATTTTAAGTTTCAATGCAATCCCCCTTATTCTTCTGAACTTCAGTGAAAATAATCCTAACCTCGTCAATCTCTCCTCAAACATCAATCCTGCCATCCCTGGATTCAGCCCGGTAAACTTTCACTGCACTCCCGAGAGAGAAAGAACATCCTTCCTCAGAAATGGGAACCAAAACTACACGCAATATCTTAGATGTGGCCTCCCAAGGTCCTGACAGTTGCAACAACACATCCCTGCTTCTATATTCAAAATCTTACCTTCATGCTTACCTTCAGTGACTGATGCACAAGCACACCAGATTCTGCCGCACATTTCCTTCCCCAATTTACAGCCACTCAGGTAGTAATCTAACTTCTTGTTTTTGCTTTCAAAGTGAATAATCTCACATTTATCCAAATTATACTGCATCTGCCACTGATAAAGCAAATTTACAAGTCATGTGGTCTGAAGCAGCCACTGAGGTTTTATAAATGTGTTGTTCAAGTGTGAAAGGTTTCGGCAAACTTTTAGACAATGAGACACAAAAGGATGATATTCACATAACCTACTTGGTTTTAATCACATGCAGACAAGCAGGGAGGCAGTGGCATAATGGTGTTGTCGCTGAACTAGAAATTCCAAGACCTAGTATCATGCTCTGGGAACCTGGGCTCAAATCCTACCAGGACAAATGGGGAAATTCGGATTCAAAAACAAATCTGGAGTTGGAAGTCTTGTAATGACCATGAAATGATTATAGCAAAAGAACTCTAGTTTACTCATGTCCTTCAGGGCAGGAAATCTGCCATCTGCATTTGTTCTGACCTACACGGGACCCCACAACAATGTGGATGGCTTTTAAATGCCTTCAGACAAGGGCATTAAATGCTGGCCCAGCCATATCTCATGAACGAATGTTTTAAAAAGTAGGTTAAATCACCTGGTTTATATATTCCCACCATGAAGTTACACCCTGATCTGTGATTTTTAATTTGCCACCAATCCTCATCACCCATTAACCCCACGCACACTGGGGCTTGCCCCGATTGGCTCCTAGTCAGGCAATAATTCAAATTTTCAATTCTTATCTTTGCATTCATGCCTTCAAAGTTTGCTCCCCAGTACCTTCCTCCAGCCTCACCTTCCTCCAAGATTTCTGCACCCCTTAACTCCATCATCTTCTGCTCCTCAGGATTTCATTGCCCCAGTTTCAGTTGCCTCAACCCTAAGCTCTGGATTTTTTCTCTGTTCCTCTCTTTCCTCCACTAATCCATAAAGAATATTCTTGACCAAATTCTGGTCACCTTTCCTATTATTTCTTTCAGAGACATTGGTTGGAATTTTACCATCCTGCCCACTATGGAAATTAGAATGGGTGTGAGACGGACCATGGGAAGACCCATTGACCTCGGGCAGGACTTTACAGTTTCAGGGTAAGTGAGGGTGTAAAATCCCGCCTGTTGTGTTTCATATCCCTCTTGTGAAGTGCCATTTGGGACTTGGGAAATTTTATGGTGTGAATGACATTAGCAGGGCATGGGTTGGGGGGAGATTTTCCTCCCAGATTTTTTTGTTGAGTAGGGTGGTGCTGGGGCAAAGAATTGAGGAGAAATCCCAAAACGGCTTTCACACTGGTGGGATTTCCCTGTTTGATTGCCCTAAGACCTATTTGTGATGTACTGTGATTTGCTCCATGAAAAGTTATGGATCCTATTGGCATATATTAACATATACTTAGCACCCCCTCTCTCCCCTACCCCACCCCTCCCCCACCACCCCTCCCCCCAACCCATCCTCCCATGTAGGGATTTGCCACCATGCCAGGGTGACATCATATCAATGGAATATACAATAGGTTTAGTAAAATGGGGAGCTGGCAAACAGAACCTGCCAGGGTGCACAGGTAAGTATAGCCCCCAAGGAGAAGAGGTTAATACCCAGGCCATACCTTGGCAGTGCCCCCTGGCACTGCAGTCTGGGGAAAGAGGAGGTCTCATGTCCGTGAGTGGGGAAGATTCCCTGGGATGTTTCTGCTTTCATTTTTATTTTCTATTTCTGCTTTAACGCTTATTCTTTTAAGGGCACTCTGATCTGTCAGGGGCTGAGGTTACTGGTAAGCCCTGTCCACCAGCATGCCATCATGGCACCCACATCTTCCTTTTATTTTATCAAAATGTTTAAAAATATGGCAGACGAAGTCAGCAAGGCCATTGGGCAGGCTGTCCTCTGCTTTTCCCACCCAAGACGACTCATCAAAAAAACATAAAATTCTGCCCACTAGGGGAATGAAAGTTATTATTGTCATTGCTCAAAGATTATAGTCTAGGAATATAGGAAGTGGATAGGCCATTGGCCCCTCAAGCCTGCTGTGCCTTCCAATTAGATATAGGCTGATCATCAGCCTCAAACCCTCTTACAATAAAGGAAACATGCCATTTAGCCTCTTCTTTGCACATTGCATCTATATGTTAGCTTTCAGTAACTTAGGAACAAGGAGACTCAGAACTTTGATCACCAATACTTCTCAACCTCCAACAATTCTAGGAATAATCTTAACATCCCACCAAAGTTGATACCCTCAATCTGACCACACGATATTCCATCTGTCATGTTCTTATCTGCTCGCTGAGTGTCTCCAACTCCCTTTGTATCCTCCTCACAATAAACATTCCCACCTAGTTTTGAGTCTTCAGCAAACTTAGAAATGTCACAGTCAGCCCCTATATCCAAATCACATGAACAGCCTGGGCCCAGGTACTGATCCTTGCGATATCTCACTAGTCACAGCTTATCAACCTGAAGATGAACTATTTATTCCTACTATGTTTTCTTTTTGTTAACCACTCATCAATCCATGCTATAATATCCCATTCCAATTTGTTTACTAATCTTCTGTGTGGGATCTTATCAAAAGCCTTTGAAAATCTAAATTAACTACATCGATTGATTCTCCCTGTTATGAAGGGCAGGTTGATCTCCTCTGTGAGGACTAACACTCAACCATTCAAAGAGTACCTCCTCCCTTCATAGCCTGTTAAAGAGTGTGTGAGAAGGGGGATTACTTGCACTTCAACAGCTTTTAGTGGTCAAATCAAAATAACTACCTGAGATTCTCTCTGGAAAATCAACAAATAACACTTTATTTATCTAACTAACAGTAATCAAGTTAACTAAACTATTAAGAAACCAAATGAAACATGATTCTATTGGAATGTTATTTAGTTAATTATAATTTCACTTATTAACAAAAAAATAGAATTTTTAGTCACAATCAAAATGCAGTAATGTTTGATGGCTTCCTTCTTCTATCTTCTTTGCTAGCTTCTTCTGTGTTCAATCTTTCTGTTTTTCTATTGAACATTTACAATTGAAATGAGGCTTTCTTTTAAGACATAAAATATGGCTGTTACAGTGGCGGAGAACTGTTTGTCTCACTTTCTCAAGCTAAGATCCTTACTAATTGCAGGCAGGTAGTTTTCTGGCAGTTTTCTTGAGCTGGGAGCCGGTTTTAAATCTCCCAACGACGTATCAAAATTCTCACAATAGGATTGATTTACCAGCTATCAAAACATCAAATTCAAATTTGGTACACTGTGGCTTTTCAAATGCCTATTTAAAATTGATTGGTTAAGTTTCAAAAACATGCTCTGAGTCAAATATCTAAAGCCTGTTATTAAAGTGACCCTGTTGTTTTTGCTTCTGATACATTGTTTCTGTCTGAGTACTGGATACTCCTGCAGTCCTTTAGTACAAAAAAGACTATCTGTTAAACAGACAATTTTCTTAGCATTTTTACATTTTTTAAATAATTTTACAAACACTATCTTCAGAACATCCCTTATCTATTCTATTGCAACATGCTCAAAAAGTTCCAATATGTTTGTCAAATATGATTCCCCTTGAATAAATCCATGTTGACTATGCCCAATCAGATTATTATTTTCTAACTGTCCAGTTATCACATCCTTTGTATTTATAGAGGGGATTCTAGTATTTTCCTTGCTACTTATATCAGGGTTCCTTGTTTTCTCTCTATTTCCTTGCTTCATTTATTTGATTTATTACTGTTGCATATACTGGGATACAGTGAAATGCATTGTTTCTTGCACACTATACAGGCAAAGCCTACCGTTCATATCATACGTAGAAGAGAAGGAAAGGGTAGGATAATAAACAGTACTTAAACAGTGGGGTTACATTTGTCACCTTCCAATATGCAGGCATCCTTCCTTGTATAGAATTTGAGAAGATGATCACCAATGCATCCATTATCTCTTCTGCCACCACTTTCAATGCTCTAGGATGTAAGTCATAGGGACTTATCAACTTTCAGTCCCATTAGTTTCTCTGTTAAGAAAGATTAAGGTGGCCAATTTGATGATCAAAATAGTCTTTCTTATCCCTCCTATATTATCAAATAAGAATAGGATTACTTATTTCAAAGCTTCGTCTGGAACACCACTCAGAAATCTGAGTACATTCTCATTACCCCTTCTTCTGCAACTATCAACCAATTACCAATCAATGTCATAACGTTGCCTCCTTGTTCTATTTCTGATGGAATTATTTCAAAGCCTGAATTACTTCTTAGACAATCACCAATTGGAAGAGAACTCAAGACCTCTGTTACAGACAGCTATGACTTTAGGTTTCTGAATTCAAATTACTAAGAAAATGAGATCAAAATAAAGAACAGACTTGGCTATGACCTTAGGTTTCTAGGGAAACAGAAGCTGATTGGAGAAAAAAAACAAACATTTTGTTCTCAGAGATTAGGTCTCAGTCAGAGTCAGAATGATATAAGAGCTGTGTAAATGCCCAGGCGCATTGAAGAATTGGATGACTTTAGCAGAGCTGATCATACCAGGATGTTATTCAATGCTTGAATGTATGTGGCTCTGGGGAAGCTATTGCATAATTGGCCATAAATTGAATGAAAGTGTGTTACAGAGGTAAATGCATGTGACTACACCTTTGCTGTGTTATTTATTTGAATTTCAATCAGAAAAGTTCTCTCCAGCAAGGAATAGACATGTTTCCCATGAACAAGGGGCAGTCAACTTGGCCTTGTTGGTTGAAGTGGAGGTCATTGAGGGTCCCCCCCCCGGGGAGGCCGAGGCAAGGGGAGCACACCCCCTTGGGCAATACCAGACTGGCACCTGGGCAATACCAATTGGGAGAAGCCAATGGGACCAGGTCAATGGGGGCTGAGTTAATGTGGGGAAGGAGTTAAAGCAATGCAGGGACTAATGGGGGGGGGTGCACCCACTGCAACTTTGCAGGAACATGCAGTGGGGGAGAGAGGGAGGGAGAGGGGACCCACCGCTACGTTGTAGGACTCAGTGGAGGGAGGGTGGCAGGTCCAAGATCAGTGGGGAGAGAACAGTGCATGTGCAGTCATTGGGAGGGGGATGTTCCGTGATTAATTGGGCAGGGGGGGCTATATCGCGGGACATGGGCCCCGTGATTGCAGGGGGGTAGAGAAAGCTGCGTCAGGCAGCCTTCATTAGCAGCTTGCTCTTTTCTGTCAGACCCCTGCTACTGCTAATGCACATGTGTGGCAACAGAGGTTGGCCATTGCGTAATATCTCCTCTGCAGACTTTTGGGCAAGCTAAGCTTCATGGGTGGGCAATAGGCTTTTTGCAGAGTGTTTTGGGGAGGGCGGAGGGAGCCTGAAAACACACCCAAAAGATGAATCTCAAACTCTCCCAGTTTCAGGTCCACCCAGCACTTCAGAAAAAAAGTAGTAAAATTGCCCCCACTCTGTCTAATCAGTTCATTAATTTCCACATCTTCCTCTGTTCTCCATTGTCAATTCCAATTGATATTAGACTGACAGGCACACAGTTAACTGTTCTTCTTTTTCTTTCTTTCTGCCTTCCTAAATAATGGAGACACATTTACAATTTTCCAACCCAACAATCCAAAACTCGCAGTCAGAGAATTTTGGAAAGTTTATGACCTTTACTTCTGCAATTTCCTCAACCGTTTCTTTTCACTAGCTGCAGTGGAACCAATCGGGAACTGTTTATCTTTCATTCGATTATTTTGTCCTTGGTATTCTTTTCCCTTCTATCAGTTTCCTCCTCTTGGTTTATTTCTGGTTTCTCTTATGATTTAATAAGTCTGCCACTTCCTGATTTTCAATTGTAGCACCACCTGACGTCTATCTTTAATGGTCCCACATTCCCCACTGCTATTCTTTCTCCTGACATATTTCCTCAATGCTTTTACTGTTAGTTTTGACATCATAGAATTATAGAACCCCAATTGCAGAAGGGGGGGGGCATTCAGCCTGTCAAGTCTGCACCAACTCAGCATTTTACCTAGGCTGTATCCCCATAACCCCATGTATTTACTTATAGCTGACACATCTTTGTACACAAAGGGGCAATTTTTAGCATGGCCAATTCACCTAACCCACACATGTTTGGACTATGGAAGGCAATCGGAGTACCTGGAGGAAACCCACGCAGACACGGGGTGTGAATGTACAATCTCCATGCAGACGGTCACTTGAGTGGGAATTGAACCTGCGTTCCCAGCACTGTGAAGCAGCAATGCTAACCAGTGTGCCACAGTGCTTTTCTTGTATTCTATTTTGCACCTTTTATTAATTTCTCCGTCACTTTACACTGCTTTTTATAGCTCTTCAACATGCAGTAGAAAATGCTCGTGCTCTGATTCATTACAATAACGAGCAAAACTATGAGTCATTCATCAAGCAACCCAAACCCCCCAAAGTCTAATCCTAATATACAGCTCCAATATACCTTACATAAGCTATCATTAAGATCAACTGAACAGCGCACCGATGTTCAGATTAACCAAGACTGATTCCCAGAATGATATAAATTCCTCATCTTAAATTCTTTAAATAAAACTATTAATTTTAATTTTTTTTTTAGTTTCACATTGTTCCTCATTTTATGTTTATAATTCAACACTCTCTGATAGTAATGAAACCTGCACTTCCCCCAAGCTACATCAGACATTAACACTGTGGTGGCAGCTGGATCATGCTGAAATGGGACTTGAATCTCTGACTCAGAGAAATACAAGCCTCGCCAAGCCAATGTGCTCTCAAACCTCTTCACAGAAAGTTCGCCAGAATCTTGTGCTTGCTGACCGTGTGTCACATGGCTCTCGGTTCACAAGTGCCAATCCATCTTCATCTTCATATTCCACCTGATCGGGAGAAGAGACTCTATTTCTCTAACATTCCTTGTGGTGCAAGGGGTAGCATCCCTGCCTCTGAGCCGGAAGCTCTATGTTTGAGTCCTGCCCCAGAACTGGATGGCCAAGAAAGGTTCATAGCGCAGACAAACAGGTTGAGTGTTAACCTGTAAAATCCTTCCAAACACACCAGTGACTGGCGATAAGAGTGGGAGACACTCTGGTCAGCCAAGCTTGATGAGAAGTGGCTCCCCTCAAGCTATAAGCCCCTGGCAACAACTAGGAATTGGTCCAAGGATTACCAGCTATGGAAACTATGGATACTAGCTATGCATCAGTAGACCATTAGAGAATTGGAATCATAGAATCCCGACAGTGCAGAAGGAAGCCATTTAACTCCGTCAAGTCTACACTGATCCCACCCAGGACCATACAACCCCATGCATTTATCCTAGCTAGTCTCCCTGAAACTAAGGGACAATTTAGCATGGCCATTCCACCTAACCTGCATATCTTTGGACTGTGGGAGGAAACCAGGACACCCGAGGAAACTCAAGCAGACATGGACAGCGTCTGCAAACTCCACACAGACAGTGACCCAAGGCCACAATTAAACCTGGATCCCTAGCGCTATTGAATGCCCCTTCTACCCTCCCAACTCACCCCCCCCTTCCACCATTGACATAATGGAAATCCTAACTTGAAAATTTGGAATCCCCAATTGCATCAATTATACCTTGACACTGGATAGTCCCCTGTACTAAGCTGCCTTTCTCATTAATGTGAGATTTACCTGAAGTGAATCAGGATAGGTTCCTCATAATATGCAGCAGGTGAGCAGAACTTACAAGAGGCAGATGGGTGGGTTCAGGAGGGAGAGGGTCATGCCTGGGCAGTACCTTAGCAATGTCTCCTGGCACCGTGCTGGGGCAGAACAAAGGACAGCACCTGGATACAGGCAGTGTCAGGGGGCAATGCCACAGTTAGTGCCAAGAGACAATGGCTGGGAAGACTTATTGCCAAGGGGCAATGCAGGGAATAGTGCCATGAAGCGCCTGGGCAAGGTCATTGCCAAGGGGCAGCGCCTGGGCAAGGTCATTGCCAAGGGGCAGCGCCTGGGCAAGGTCATTGCCAAGGGGCAGCGCCTGGGCAAGGTCATTGCCAAGGGGCAGCGCCTGGGGAGGAGCAGTGTCTGGGCAGAGTCATTGCCATGGGCATTGCTAGGGGGCAGTACCATGGACAGTGCTGGGGGTCATTGCTAAGGGGGAATTCCAGAGGGATAGTGTCAGTTGCGTTCCATTTGGGAGGCAGTTTGCGTTGTAGGTGGATGGAACTCCTGGGGGTTGGGGAATGGCACCTCAATATTTTAAAAAGCTAAGATGCTGATGGGGCGGCCTTTATGGGGTCCCCCAAGTCACTTTTATTTTTGTGAGTGGGGAGCAAGCAAATACCCTGACCGAGTATCAGATCCCGGGTTTGCTCGATAACTTAACCAGTGTGTTGCTGGACCTGCGGGTAGCCAAGCCAGTGAACATTTTAAGCAATCAGTTGACAGGAGCCAGACAGACCAAAAAGATCTACCCCTGCTTGCTCAATCAGTTAAATTTAAATACAGAGTTTGTGACTTTAGACACTCAAGAGCAAATAACTTAGAGGCAGTACAGCACAGCCATGGAAACCATGGGGATAAAGGGTTTTGTAATGGATCCATTGGGTGCCAATGATGATAAAATCACTCTGGCAGCATTCAAAAAAGAAGCAAAAGCTGGATTGACAAGTACATTCAAAACTTGGTAAAGTTGTGTAGCTTCTTTGTCTACTTTGGCTTTGTATAGACTTATTGGTATTTGGATAGCAGCAGCACACATTCATCTCAAAATAGTCAACTGGTAAGACCTCAAGGTTCATACCTGATTTCTCACCCATCACGATCTTGCTGGCACCAAAAGGGGTGCGATGCTGATCTCAATATTTAAATTCTATCTTAATAGAATTTAAATATTATTATAGAGCCTGGAATGGAGGGGGAACAGTCATTGACCAGGATGGGGTGAATCAACTGTGGAGGCCAGCAATAGTTGGGAATGGGTGGAGAGGGCAGTGACAGATCTCTCTTCTGTGCTGTTGCACAGAACAGAGAATTCTGCTCATGCGCAATTGTGCCCCGTGCTGTCAGCTGCTGGCTTCCAGGTGAACTTGGGCCCTGCCCCCTCCCTCTGCTGATAGCAAAGTGGCTTAGCAGCATCTTCTGCACCAATTTGCATAAGATTAGACATGTGGTCTCACCGTAAAACAGAACTAAAACTCTCCCATTTTAACGCTTGTTCAGTGCTTAGAATGTTTTTTGTAAGATCGCTCCCCCTTTAGTGTATAATGATGGAGGAACATAGCGTTTTCTACATGCATATATCTCAATAAATGATGTTCATCACGACTTGAAAATTTTTAAAAACAAAATGCAGGAAAACCTCGCAATGCCGTCATCGATCTTCCCTCCGCTTTTCCCACCCAAGATGCCGCTTAGACAAAAAAAAATGGAAAATTCTGCCCACTGAATTATCTAAAGAACAACATTGTGTCTATTTCAGCAATTAATATGTTTATTGACTGAGCAACAACAACCCTCTGAGGAGAGAATTACAAAGATTGACAGCCCTCTGGGTGAAATGAAAGTTGTTGTTATGTGTAATTATAATATTATCAAGTTGAATTGGGCTTCACAAGGATTTAGACAGCTCCTCTTAAATCTGATAAATCACTGAGTAGGCAGAGAGAGATTTACAGAAATGCAACTATCTAACTAGCATTAAGGGAGGATATGCACCCTTGTTAAAAATTAGAAAATTTCATTGGTATTTTACCTCTAACATGGAATAAAATTGAATGAAATGTGTCTCCTGTTTAAATGTCAATTAATTGCATTTAACTTATGAAGGTAATATCAGCATAAATTTTCAACCACCTACTGTAACCTCAGTGAAGGTCCAGTTTGATGGGCTGCTTACTTCACCATTGCTTCCCCCAATGGGAGATCAGAAGGTCCTCATAGCAATTCCAAGGCTTTAGCTATGAATAATATTCCTAATTCTCGTTCTCTGGTTCTGCTCAAAATGCACACCTCATTCCGTTGAAATTGAAAATTGACATCTTTTTCCAAACAAACTTCCTCACTTTATCAAGTACAACTGGGCATTGATAGGAACCAGATCAGAAACTCCAAGATATTTTATGAAGTTAACATCATTATTTGATGTTGGCATTAGGGTGAGTGTAGTCTGCTTCAATGTGGTATGATTCAATTGACCCATGAAAAAAACTCTATTAAAATAAACTTTATTTCAAAACACAGCTAGACTATAACAAAAATGATTAACATAACTTTTACCAAGGTAATGAAATATGACAAAGTATAATTCTTAACAATTACCCATCTCTATAGTTCCAATTTAAGCAATATCCCATAGACATAATCCTACTTCAGAATCAATTAGTGCCAAAAACAGATATGCTCACGTGGATGCTGGATTTCCAGCCTTTTATTTCCTCTGGCAGATACAGAAAGACACCAAGAGCAGGCAATGTCCTAGGCAATGTGCTAGACTATTAATCCAGAATCTCAGCTAATGTTCTAGGGAACCATGTTTGAATCCCAACATGGCAGATGCTGGAATTTGAATTTAATGAAAAAAACTGGAATTAAGAATCTACTGGTGACCGTGAAACTATTGTCAAATGTTGGAAAAATCCATCTCGCTCACTCATGTCCTTTATAGAAGGAAATTCGCTATCTTTACCTGACTGGGCTACATGTGACTCCAAATTCACTACAGTTTGGTTGACTTTCAGCTACCCTCTGATATGACATAGTAAGCCATTCAGTTCAAGGGCAACTAAAGGTAGGCAATAAATACTGGCAAACCAGCGACATCCATGTCCCGTGAATGAATATAATATAATTGCCTTCTGACTCCCACACACCAGTTTCCCAAGAAAGATCTAACCTCAATCAGCAGAACCTCAGAGAAAGAGACTCAGTTTCTGGCAGATCTCAATCTCCCATCTCCAGGTTGGACACAGAGTTGCTCTTTACAGCTCCTGAACAGCAACTTAGCTCATTTTCCCTCTTGGAGCCTAGCCCAGCCCAGTCACCTGATCTTAATTGTCAATCAACCTAATCAAGCCCCACTCTGAAAAACCCAGGGGAAAACATGAAAAATAACAACCCTGCATTAGTTCAGATTAAAACAAACATTTTAGCAATTAAGATCAATTGTGCAGTAACAGTAGGGCTGCTAGATACAGACAAAATGGTATTGATAATAAACAAACTGCTAAAACAAATCCTGCACAAGAAACATGACCCAAATACATGTCTTAAAGGCACAGTATCATCATAGTATGTTGCAACCTTCGGGATTCAACGTTGAATTCAACAGCTTTAGATTGTGACTATTCTCCTCTATCATAAACCCCTTTCTAAAAATATCCCATACATTTATTGCCTCAGTGTAAACCAATGCCCCCCTTCCCACAAAGATTACCTGTCTTTTGTCCTTAAAATTGCAATCACTCAAAGATACACTTCAATTTCTAACCGTTCTGATGAAGGGCCAAACATACTCGAAACATTAACTCTCCTCACAGATGCTGCCAGATCTGCTGCATTTTTCCAGCATTTTCTGTTATTGTTTCAAATTCCAGAACCTCCAGTATTTTGCTTACTTCATTATCAAGCAATAGAGTATAACTCATTCTACGCTGCTCCCATCAAACACTGCCAGGGCAGGTACAGTATGGTTTCTATACAAAGTAAAACTCATTGAATTGCAGAGAATTGCTACAGTGCAGAAGAAGGTTATTCAGCACATCAGTACTGACCATCTCTCCGACAGTGCATCTTATCCAGACTCTATTCCCGTAACCCCAAGATTTACTTCTCTCGTTTCCCTCACTGACACATCTTGGGACAGCTTAGCATGGCCAATCCACCTAACCTACTCCCTCAACGGTGCCTCATCAACACTGTCAGATTAAGTACAGCACAAACCAAATACAAAGTAAAGCTCTCTCTACAGTATCTCAGCTTATGATATGGGTGACACGGTGGCACAGTGGTTAGCACTGTTGCCTCACAGCACCAAGGATCCAGGTTCAATTCCCAGCTTGGGTCACTATAGTGTGGAGTTTGCATGTCCTCCCCATTTCTGTGTGGGTTTCTTCTGGGTGCTCTGGTTTCCTTTCCAGAAAGATGTGCTGGTTAGGTGCATTGGCCATGCTAAATTCTCTCTTAGTGTACCCAAACAGGCACTGGAATGTGACAAGTAGAGGATTTTCACAGTCATTTCATTGCAGTATTGACATTAGCCTACTTGTGACACTAATAAACATTCTTTAAAATCCTGGAGCTGAGATGACTGATCTCCAACTACCAAAACCAACTTCCTTTGACAGCTTTCTTCCTTTGTGGTAGGTATAAGTCCAAACAGTGGAGAATTGTCCCCCGATTCTCTTTGACTCCAGTTTTGCAAGGGCTAATTGGCATCTTACTCAGTCAAGTGTGGCCTTGACATACTCCTGGACCACCTTTATGTAAGAGAGTTCTAAACCACCTGTTGTATGTAAACACGTTTCTTTAATCTCATTCCTGAAAAGGTTGGTTTTAATTTTCAGGATATGTCCCCACGTTTTAAGAAAACTGATTAAGAAGTAATAACACCACCAGGTTTTTAACAACATCTCAAAAAGAGCAATAAACACTGGCTTTTCCAGTTTCATAACCCATAGAATGAAGTAAGAAGAAGTAGGTGTTAAAGTTGAAATTGAGCTGTTTTGTTACGGCTCTGGATGCTGAGATACTGGGCTGCATTACTTGCTAATTCTTCCAGGATTCCCAGCACAGTTCATATGTGTTCACGTTGCCATTCACTGACCTTAGCTCAGTCTCAAATCTGCGAGAATAGGGACTTGCTGAGGGCAGTCCAACCTAAACAGAGCCTTGGCAAGCTTAGGCTGCGGCAATTCAGGATAATTTACATAGTATTAATCTCCTGTAGTTAAATGAGCCTTTTATTTCCAGTAAATTAAGTTCTGTCACACCAGCTTTGTTGACTGTGTGAATGTTGTTGGTGGGACATTGCCAAGTCACAGCTGGCATTTATAAACAAGTCACTCCATCTGGATTTCACACTATTTGTGCCATGTAGCTGAATCAAGGCAAGAATAATTATCGAACAGGTTGTCAAGCCAGGTGAGGAACAAAGGTTTTTTTTTGCCTGATCTGTGGTTTTCAAGCCTTATAATAAGTAGGTTAAAACTGCTCAGTTCACAGTTCACTGTGAAAAGTTATCTCTTTATCTATGGGCACCAGTTTTCTATATGATGAAGAGGTACTTCCCATCCCAATGCCAGGTCCTTTCATCAGATACTGAGCATCTTTGCACAGGGGACCCCTCCCCCATAGGAGTCCACTCTCAAACATGCTACGATTCACTTGTTGTGCTCCCATATGATCAGTTCCTCTCTAATGACTGCAGTGAGGCCCATTACATTGGCCTCTTGGAGTATGTCCTCTCTGATTGAGGTGATAATTACTTGGCCAATCAAGCAGCCTTGCCTGTATATAAATATGGGAGTGTCAGGATTCTGAACTGAAACACTTTTAAGAGTGGAATAGAGATTGTAAATATAGGGAATCTGGTGAAGGGACATCAGCCTCTGAGGAGATATTTCACCCCCAACCACTACCCTTGCCCATTCCACCCCCACCCTGACTCCCCGCTACCAGTTTAGAACAAACAAAGAAAATTACAGCACAGGAACAGACACTTTGGCCCTCCAAACCTGCACCAACCATGCTGCCCGATTGAACTAAAACACATTACCCTTCTCGGGGCCATATCTCTCCAATCACAATTTATTCATGTATTTGTCAAGATGCCCCTTAAATGTCACTATCATATTTATTTCCACTACTTCCCCTGGCAGCGAGCTTTCGACAGCCACCACTCTCTTTATAAAAGACTTGCTTTGTACATCTCCTTTAAACCTTGCCATTCGCACCTTAAACCTGTGTCTCCTAGTAATTGTCTCTTCCATTCTGTGAAAAAGCTTCTGAGTATCCACTCTGTATATGCCCTTCATAATCTTGTAGACTTCTATCAGGTCACCCCTCAACCTCTATCGTTGCAGTGGGAATGAACCAAGTTTCTCCAACGTCTCCTCATAGCTGATGCCCTCTATACGAGTTAACATCCAGGTAAATCTTTTCTGTATCCTCTCCAAAACTTCCACATCTTTCTGGTAGTGTGGCGACCAAAATTGAACACTATTTTCCACTAGTGGCCTAACCAAGATTCTATAAAGCTGCAATATGACTTGCCAATTTTTAAACTCAATGCATCGGCCAATGAAGGCAAGCATGCCGTGTGTCTTCTTGACTACCTTCTCAATCTGTGGTGCCACATTTACACCAGTGATGAGGTCCTTGAGTAGGTATTGGTTGCCCACTTAAGAGCCTTCATTGACAGTGGGACTGGAAAACTATCCACTGAACTTCCTCTCATGGAATGAATCAGATTGGATGTGGGAAGATGATGGGATACTCGCCTGGTACACTCCCACTCAATTAAATACCCCTCTGCTACTAAACTCACCACAGACTGGGAGTCATTTAACTCAATGGCCTGGATTATAGGCTCAAATTGCAGGAACAGGATTTGAACCCACAAACTTCTGACTCAGAGAGGAGAAAGGTTCTTGGTTTGCATGCAATGTAGGCTAGGGGCAGCACATTGGCACAGTGATTAACACTGCTGCCTTACAGTGCCAGGAACCTGGGTTCGATATGTGGCTTGGCTCACTGTCTGTGCGTAGCCTGCACATTCTCCCCATGTCTGCATGGGTTTCCTTCAGGTGCTCCGGTTTCCTCCCACAATCCAAAAGATATGCTGGTTAGATGCATTGGCGATGCTAAATTCTCCCTCATTGTACCCAAACAAGTGCCAGTGTGATACCTCGGGGATTCTCACAGTAATTTCATTGCAATATTAATGTAAGCTTACTTGTGGCACTAATAAATAACTTTAAAATTATGTATAATTGACAGATGAAATTGCCACAAAAATGTACTGCAGGCAAATGCTGAAACCATTCTAACAACAGGAACAGCTCTGTCAGTAATGTCTTTGAATTTTAATGTAATTGAGTCATTCCAAGCAACAATAGAGTGGGGGTTTGCTACCAAATCTACAAAATCGTAGTGTGCAATTCATATAATCATCATAGAATCCCCACAGTGAAGAAAGAAGCTATTTGTCCCATCAAGTCTGCACCAACAACAATCCCGCCTGAGCTCAATCCCTGAAACCCCACATATTTACCCTGCTAACCACTTTAACCTACATATTCTGAGACACTAAGGGGCAATTTAGCATGGCCAATCAACCTAACCCACACATCTTTGGACTGTGGGAGGAAACCGGAGCACCTGGAGGAAACCTGCAGACTCTGCTCAGACAGTGACCTGAGGTTAGAATTGAACCCAAATCCCTGGTGCTGTGGGGCAGCAGTATGAACAACTGCGCCACTGAGCCGCCCCAATTGTATCATACAATAACAGAATGCAGCAAAGATATGAATTATTTGCTGGGATGTAGATTGCTTGGTCGCTCAGGGGATCAGATATGTCCACTGGAGCTCTGCACATAACTCAGCAAACTGTGCTACAAGAAAAGGATGAGGATATTGAGGAGATTTGGATCATTTCAAAGCTCCTTAGGCTGTGGATTGTGGCTCCTGCAGTGAAGGTATATTTAAGGAGAGAACTAACAGACCTGTCAATTTTCCCATCAAACATGTGGCATTGCAGGAATCTATCATCCGAGACAGGATGAGTGAGAGCTTGGACAAGTATGAGCTGAGCAAAGACAACCCAAGTGGATTTGTGAAGGGTAGGTCATGTCTGACTAATCCAGATGAATTATTTCAAGAGGATGTTGGAATGATGGATTGGGGAATGTATATGGATGTTTTCTGTTTGAGTTTGCAGCAGGGATTTCATAAAAGTTCCGCAGGAAACGTTCGCCAATAAAAAAACAAAAACATGCGGAATTGGACGAAACCTTATTGATCCTGGGTGTGAGGGAAAAGATAAAGGGAAATATTTCCTGATTGACAGGATGAGTGGAGGTATTCGCCTGGGATCTATCATGCATACTTTTTGATTTGGTTTGATTTATTATTGTTATGTATATTGATATACAGTGAAAAGTATAGTTTCTTGCATGCTATACAGACAAAGCATACCATTCACAGAGAAGGAAAACAGAATGCAGTGTTACAGTCATATTTAGGGTGTAAACAAAGATCAACTTAATTTGATTTGTTATTGTCATATGTATTAATGTACTGTGAAAATTATTGTTCCCTCTGCACTATACAGACAAAGCATACTATTCATAGAGAAGGAAAGAAGAATCATAGAACCCTACAGTGCAGAAAGAGGCGCTTCAGCCCATTGAGTCTGCAGCGAACACAATCCCACCCAGACCCTACGCCCATATCCCAACATATTATACCCCCTAATCTATACCTATACACCCGTGGACACTAAGGGACAATTTCTTAGCATGGCCAATCAACCTAACCTGCACATCTTTGGACGGTGGGAGGAAACTGGAGTACCTGGAGGAAACCCACACAGACACAAGCACAATGTGTAAACTCCACACAGGCAGTGACCTGAGCCAGGAATCAAACCCAGGACCCTGGAGCTGTGAAGCAGCAGTGCTAACCACTGTACTACTGTGCCACCCACAATGTAGTGGTGGAAATGTGGTGTTCCAGTATAGCTAGTGCATAGAGAAAGATCAGCTGAATGTAAGATATTCAAAAGTCTGATTACAACAGAGAAGAAGCTGATCTTAAGTCTATTGGTACATGTATTCAGATTTTGGTACCTTTTTCCCAATGGAAGAAGGTGGAAGAGAATATGTCTGGGGTGTGTGGAGTCCTTGATTATGCTGGCTGCTTTTCTGAGGCAGCAGGCAGTGTAGATAGAGTCAATGGATGGGAGGCTGGTTTGCGTGACGGACTGGGCTATGCTCACAACCCTTCGTTTTTTTGTAGATTTGTTCGGAGCAGGAACCACACCAAATTGTTGTTCGGCTGGAAAGAGTATTTTCTCTTTGATTTGATTCAATTTGATTTGATTTGTTATTGTCACATGTATTAACATACACTGAAAAATGTTGTTTCTCGTGCTATACAGACAAAGCATACCATTCAAAGACAAGGAAATGAGAGTGTGCAGAATGTAGTGTTACAGTTACAGCTAGGGTTTAGGGAAAGATCAGCTTAGTGCAAGGTAGGTCCATTCAAAAATCCGATGGCAACAGGGAAGAAGCTGTTCTTGAATCCATTAGTAGGTGATCTCAGACTTCTATATCTTTATCTTGATGGAAGAAGGTAGAAAAGAGAATGTCGGAGGGATGGGAAGGGCATGGGATTCTTATTTATGCTGGCTGCATTGCCAAGGCAATGGGAAATGTAGACAGAGTTATGAGAGGCTGGTTTGCATGATGGATTTGGCTATATTCATGACCTATTGTAGCTTCTTGTGGGCTTAGGCAGAGCAGGAGCCATACCAAGCCGCGATACAACCAGAAAGAACGCTTTCTATGGTGCATCTATAAAAGTTGGTGGGAGCCATAGCTGCCAAATTGCCTTCGTCTTCCGAGAAAGTAGAGGTGTTGGTGGGCTTTCTTAACCATAGTATTGGCATGGACAATGATGCATCTGTAAAATTTAGTGACAGTCATTGCGGACATGCTGAATTTCCTTAGACTCTGGTTGCAAGTTTTCACTACAGAGCTCAGAGACAGAATACAGCACATTTGCACATGGCATCTAGACGCTTGATAAATTACAATGGCAGATGAGTAAGAAGTCTTATTTACTATGCCCCACTCCAGCCCAAAGCCGGCACAAGTGAAAGCCGAGCAGACCTTAACTTTGAGCGATAGTGCAAAAACAGGTGACAGCAAATTTGCAGCCTGTTCCATGACTCCCCTGATATTTAGTTCCAGTGACTTTAATGGAAATAACTACCAGAGACAGAGAGAGAGAGAGAGGGCATAAAACAGACTGCTGATTCCTCTCACCCATTTAATATATCACAAATCTGTCTCAGTGAGCATGACAGATTCAGCTCCGTGCTGGTAGGTGAGGGGTCACCCACTCTGGGAGAGCCACAGAATATGGCTATCTCAAATCAGCGCTAAATTTGCAATCTCCCACGGATAAGCCGTTTCATTTGTTTTGGCAGGCCACAGAAGAGAACCAATTGTGATAGATTTAGGAATCTCTGGAAGGTGACACGACTGCTAAAGGCGTGAGATTTATTTCTTAAAGGGAGGATCTGGGGAAATTAAAATTTTTGACACTTTATCCATTGTGTTTCAAAGAGTGACTTTTCATCTTACTTGAGGGGGTCACTTGATGGTGATGAATGATCCATTGGATAAACATTTCTTTTAAGTATTTCAGATCTAGTGTGGCATGTGGAAGGATGTAGAGTTTTTTAGCTGATAATGTAATGATCAGGAGTTCGATGTAGCAGAGGTGAATTGAATAGGCACCCCTTCCTGCGCCTCACTAAAATACATTTAATGGCCTCACATCAGTAACTCATGACGCCAGTTTCTGGAAATATAAAAGGCGAGTGCAGCTTGAAATTGGAAACCCACTCAACTTTGCAAAATGATCAATTAAATGGCCTTGTTTCAAGGATTCAGTTGTTTGCCATTTCCTGGCATGCACAGGAGCCAAATGTGGGACTGGGAGGTAGGATGGGTGGAGTGTATATCAGCAGCTATTCAGGGATGGTACAAAGGAGGCTTAAAAAGCCCAGGACAAAGGAACAAATCAAAGGGTGCAGGAGAAGAAAGTGTTTAGCTTTGGATCCTTGAACACCTTTTTGGGGTGCCATAGAGGAGTACAAGAGCACAGTGAGAAGTCAAGGGTGTTAGAGACAGTAACACTTCTGAGGGTGAAGTCTCCATTGTGTTCTAGATGTCTTATTGATGAGATCTTGAGGTTTGTATATACAGACCCTAATTACTGCCATGCACAGTTCTTCTGTCATGTAGGTTATTTCTAGGCTATTCTCTGAGCCTATTACCATGTGACTCTGTACACCATACTATGGACGTTTACTATTCTCCAGTCCCACATTAACCCTTGCTCCGCCAAATATTTTTACATTAGATCAAAAAACAAGTAACAATAACAGCACCGAAACAGGCCCTTCATCCCACCAAGCTTGCACCAACACCTTTCTAAACTAAAGACCTTTTGCCTTTATATGTCTATATTCTTCTATTCCCTGCCTATTCTTGCCCTACTTGGACAAGTTGCAGAGCTGGGCCGAGAGGTGGCAAATGGAGTTTAATGTGGAAAAGTGTGAGGTAATGCACTATGGCAGGAATAATAAATGTGTAGAGTATAGGGCTAATGGTAGGATTCTTAGTAGTCTTGATGAACAGAGGGATCTTGGTGTGTATGTGCATAGATCCCTGAAAGTAGGCAGTCAAGTCGAGAAGGTTGTTAAGAAGGCATATGGAGTCTTAGCTTTTATTGGTAGGGGGATTGAATTTCGGAGCCGCAACGTCATGTTGCAACTGTACAAAACTCTAGTGCGGCCGCACTTGGAGTATTGTGTGCAGTTCTGGTCCCCACATTATAAGAAAGATGTGGAGGCATTGGAGAGGGTACAGAGGAGGTTTACCAGGATGTTGCCTGGTATGGAGGGCAGGTCTTATGAAGAGAGGCTGAGGGATTTGAGGTTGTTTTCGTTAGAAAGGAGGCGGCTAAGAGGGGACCTAATCGAAACATATAAGATGATTAGAGGTTTAGATAGGGTGGACAGTGATAGCCTTTTTCCTAGGATGGAGAAAGCTAGCACGAGGGGACACAGCTTTAAATTAAGGGGTGATAGTTATAGGACGGATATCAGAGGTAGGTTCTTTACCCAAAGGGTGGTTCGGGAGTGGAATGCCCTGCCTGCAGCAGTTGTAGATGCGCCAAGTTTGGTGGCGTTTAAGAGGTTAGTTGATAAGTATATGGAAGAGAAGGGAATGGTTTAGTTTGGAGGGGCATTGCTTTTTATATTGGTCGGCGCAACATCGAAGGCCGAAGGGCCTGTTCTGTGCTGTAATGTTCTATGTTCTATGTTCTATTCATGTAGTTGTCAAATTCCTTTTAAATGTTGGTATGTGTTTGCTTCTCTACATTCTCTGACAGTGCGTTAGACCTGCTGAAATTTTCCAGCATTTTTTAACTTGGTTTCAGATTCCAGCATCAGTAGTAATTTGCTTTTATCAAACCTGGCAGCATCATGGTAAAGATTTTCTTTACCTTCTCCAAAGCCTCCACATTCTTTGGTAGTGTGGCGACCAGAGCTGAATTCCAAAGATGGTCTAACTAAAGTTCTATATGGCTGCAACATGACTTGCCAAATTCTGTACTCTATACTGATCAATGAAGAGAAGCACACCATATGCCTTCTTGACCACCTTATCCACTTATGTTTCCACTTTCAGGGAACTGTGGACCTGTACACTTGGATCCCTCTACATGTTAATACTCTTCAGGGTCCTGCCATTTACTGTATTCCGTCCTGCATTTGAATTTTCATCACTTTATTTGTCCAGATTAAATTCCGTCTGCCATTTCTCCACCCAATGTCATGCAAGCATAGGTGACATTCCCTTCTCTTCTCAAAAGAAAACTTTCCTGCCTTGCAATGGAATATGGCAATTTACAATACAATCTTTACTCGCTATCCCTTCTTCCCCAGTTCATGGACAGAATTTTACTGGCACGTCTGCCAAGGGAATTGGAGTGAACAAATGGCGGAGCTTAAGGTCTGTTGACCTTGAGTGGGCTTTTACAGTTTCGGGATGAGTGAGGCAGTAAAATCCCACCTTTTGTCTCTGACTTTATGAGTTGGGGTAGCTTTGGGGTTTCGTAGTTCTTCCACATCTTGGTCTGATATATATGGAGGAATGGTCCTGGATCTCTGTGTTTCTATTGCTTGGTTATTATAATACGTCTTTGGAAGCCCCTTCAATAAAATCCCTTTATTTATAAAATCTAATAGCAGTATATGGAGTGCTCGCAGTTAGCAGTCTATCTCCAGAAGTGCTAGAGGAACTGATAGTTCGGTTATGTATAAGGCAAAGACTCCCTGAATAGTCCATTGATTGGATCCTTAATCGTAATGTTCATACACAAATAGGCCAACCTCAATGGCCTGAGGTTCCTTGAGCCATTCATTCCTTGAGCAGACTCTACTTTGGTGGTTGCATTATTCTTGCTGGACGTGGATGCTTCACAAGTGGATCCTTCATTTTTGCCTGTTTTACAAGTTCAGCCAAACATTGGATAAAAGCAAATCACTGCTGATGCTGGAATTCGAAAAGTTAGGTCTTCTCTCTCCTTGCAGATGCTGCTGGACCTGCTGAGATCTTTTAGCATTTTCTCTTTTGGTTTCAGCCAAACATTTGTTTGCTGATTTATCTTCTAATCGCTACGCAAGCTTATGAATCTTTTCATTCAGCTCAGCAACTCATCTGGTTTATAAAAGCAAAATACTGCAGATGCTGGAATCTGGGTCAATAACAGAAAATGCTGGAAAATCTCAACATTGGCGGAGCATTTCTCTGGGATCTTTGGCTGTCTTCTGTCTGAAGTCCTTGGTTATCTTCTGTCTGGGGGCTTTGGTCGCCGGCGTTGCTTTATTTTGGGAGTGTGCTAGACTTTCTGCAGCCTGAGCATGCCACAACTTGGAGTTTAAGATATCTGGCAAAGTCTCTTAATAACTCACCAAATATTTGCGTGTATTGATCTATACGTTGGCTGTGGAGAACTTTGGCTGCAAATGAGGGAAACACAAATGAAACATTGCCAACTTGTATTTCTCCTGATTCCTGATTTGATCCTGTAATTCTCCAGTGAATTCCCTTCTCCAACACTCCCATTCTTGGGTTTGGTTTACCCATTAGCCAAGTCCATAGCTTTTATTTTGTAGTTTTAAATGTCATTGCCCCTTTGAAGACAATAACTTTTTTTTCATTCAAGGTGTTGTTGGTTTTTTTATTTTTGAATTTCACATGCTTTTGGCTGGCTCTCTGGCAATTTGCTGCCTTGTTCCCTCCCAAAGCTTCTAAACCTACTTTCTTTTGCCTGCAGGCCTCCCCCTTTTAAGTTTTAAGTTTTATTTGCAGCTGCCTTCCAGATTCTGGCAGCTGCTAACCCCTGGGATTGCTGCCCATTCTACAATATAATTATAGATTTCTTTTTCTTTTGTTCACCTATCTTGTGATTTGACCAGATTCCTTCACTCTGCATCAATCAGGTTCTTTGCCATGGACATCTGCTCACTCGCCTGCCTTCCTCAACTTCCAATTTCGTAGTGAAGCTTCTTCAACTACTTTTAATCGTTCATATCTTGAGATTCTGTTCTAGGTTCATCTGGCTGCAATTAACACCACTGCTGCGCACCATCTTGGTGCTATGGGTTCAATGGATGTCTCATCGATGAAATTTTAAGGCTTGTATGTTTAAACATGAACCGTTTGTTGGTAATCTTATTTATGTATGGATCCCAGTTACTTCCATGATGGTGGTGCTGCCATTCAGGCTCTTTCTAGACTGTTCTTCAAATCTATTGTGATATGACTCCAGACATCATACCTTCTAGACTGTTCTCTGATTCTATTACCATATGATTCAATACACCATACTGTGAGTGGTGCTGTTTTCCTGTCCCACATTTAATCCTTGCTCTGCCAAGACCTGTACATTCCACCATCCTGTTCTCCTGTCCATCCTTGGCCTTTTGCAATATTCGAGCAAACCCCCCCATGGAAACTGGAGGAACAGTACCTTATCTTCTGGTTGGGGGTTTTAGAGCCTTTTGGACAGAACATTGAGTTCAACAACTTCAGAGCATGATCTCATCTCTCTCCTTTCACCCCATTTCCATTTATTTTACTTCATTTCATTTAATCTCATTCATCCATTTTATCATCCTTCTTTCTCACCTCCATTTTTCCACTTCTCCATTCCAGCTCTCCTTCTTGCGCTCCCTCCCAACCCCCTCTACCCCTACCCCCCCACCCCCTACCAACCCCCTTCAGAGCCACTGCCATATTCCTCAGGCAGTCCCTTATCTTCTGCCCTGTCTTTCCTGCATTCTAATCGCATAATAGACACTTTTAGCACCTTCTCAGTTTCCTCATTTACGTTCCCTTTGTCCCATTTCGATCTTCCCATCCATATAGTATAAATCTCCACTGATTCTCTCTGCTCAGATCCGTAACATTGACTCTATTCTCTCCTGCTGAGATTTTCCAGCATTTTCTGTTTTTATTTCAGATTCGAGCATCCGCAGTATTTTGGTTTTATATAAAGCTCAGGGGTCGGGGGGGGGCATCATTCCATCACTGGCTGAAGATGTGAAAGGCACATCACAAACTGCAGAAAATCATTGCACAAATATTGTGACGGATGCAATTCTCCAGCAACAGAACAACTTCAGGATGGATGGAGGCTGGTCAGACCAAGAGGGTCAGACGGTTTGCGTGCATTTCAGGATTCCCAAAGGTTTCGGGTGTGATAAAACTGCTTGCACGCAGCCATTAATGCCTGTTTTAAAGGACAACCATTTGCTAACCGTAAAGGGTTTCTCTCCTTGAATGTTAAAGCAGTGTGTGCTGCAGCCAGAGAACAAAGCAGATTTGTGCGTGACAATGCCAATATCCTTTCGGTAGGTAGGTCATCCACAAACATTTCCATAGACCCAGAGAATTCCTGCAGTGCAGAAGGAGGCCATTTGACCCATCAAGTCTGCACTGACTCTCTGAGACAGCCTCCCACCCAGGCCCACCCCTCCACCGTATCCCTGTAACCCCATTCATTTACCATGGCTAATCAACCTATTCCGCACATCTTTGGAGGAAACCAGAGCGTCCAGAGGAAACCCACGCTGACACAGGGAGAATGTGCAAACTCACCACAGACAGTGACCCAAGGCGAACCCGAGTCCCTGGCACTATGAGTCTACAGACATAATCAGAGCAGAGGCGAGAGAGCAGCAGGACACTCACTGTCCCACCCGATAAAATGCCCCTCTTCCCCCACCACCAGACTCAAACTCTCCACAGAGGAGGGGATTAAATTCTGCCTGTAGCCTCACAGTTTCAGATCTACATTCAATGGGGTTCTTGCCATTACATTAATGTCTCGATAGCTGACCCTTGGGTAACTGTGACTTACCTGACCTGAGACAGAAAGTAACAGGAGCGGTGTCCTGTTGTTATTGAAGTGAATAAAGCATCCAGCCGGATGAGTCAGCCAGCAAAGCAGAAGACCTATTTTAGCAAGGCAGCTAATGTGTTCCGACAAATCGCTGTCTCCCCGCGGTCCACCAACCTTCTCCTTGAGGACAATGTCATCGGGAATTGCTTTCAGCCTTTATGACGGAGACAAGAGCAGCAAGTGCGCAAATGACATTGTGAGTGCAGCAAAACAAGTCGGCAAGTATTAAAGTAGTCATCTATGAAGAAAGAATGATTCCCGTGACTCCATTTCCTGGGGCGTTAATCCTGCTGCTTGGTGTGAAAGGGTCTTCTTGTAAGCTGTTGAGGGAGTTTTCTAATTATCGCGACCCATAAAACTCTTCCAAGCGCTGGGCTTCACTGTGGTAGATCCCCTTTGATAAAAGTTAATGGCTATGAAACTCCACTCAGTAACACTTGTGCAGGCTGCCAAGCGAAGGCAAAACCTGCATGGGCCCCTCCCCTCGACTGACAAGAGGAATCCTTCTGACAGGCCTTAAGAGTGATTTCTTGCAAGACAGATAAAATACTGCCAAGCAAACCTCCTTGACCTCATTGTCCGCTACTAAATTAACACAGATCCCCAGCCTGACAAGCCTGATCCATTTTCTCAAAAGCAACAGACTGCGAATCCCGGAAACCTGAAATTAAACAAAGGGAAAATGCTGGAATTACTCAGAAATAGAGATACACGGTGAGATTCTCTCTCCTTCCAACTACTGTCTTCCACCAGCCAGGATTCTCTGCTCCCACCAGATATCATTGTCATTATCCCACACTCTCAGGAAACTGACAGGCGGGGATGCGCTGCCAGCGAGATTGGAGAATCCCGCCGGCGTGAATAGCCAGAGAATTCCGCCCAACGTATGAGTTCAATGAGGTTCCATTGGATTCAAAAAAGTGAGAGATGTACCAGTCCTTAAGCAAGTGCTGCAAGAAGTGGAGAGGGGAGGAGCAGTGGAAATTGGAGCAAGAGTAAGCATTTGGCTCCTCAGCTCTGTTCCAACATTCAACTAGATCATAACAAATCTTCTACCCTCAACATTGCTTTCTGGCATGATCTCCTTGATGTCTTTAATATCAAAATTCAGTTGCTGTCTGTCTTAAACATACACAATGACTGAACTTCCATAGTCTTCAGAGGAGAGACATCCAAAGATTCACCACCCCCTGAGTGAAGAATTATTTTTTATTGATAGAGGGGATGTGGCCTTTGCTGGCTAGCCCATCATTTATTGCCCACCTTTAATTGCTCTGGAGAAGGTGGTGGTGAGGTGGCTTCTTGAACTTCTGCAGTTAGGGGCAATTAGGGATGGGCAATGAATGCTGGGCTAGTCAGCAAAGTCCACTTTTTCTGAATTACTAAAAGAAATCTCCTTAATTTCAATCCTAAATCGCCCAGCCATTATTCTGAAACAATGTCTCTTGGTTCTAGAACCAAACCATGCCATACCCCCCAGCCCACACACACACACACACACACACACACACACACACACACACAAAACAAACCCTCAAACAAGGGAACCATTCTTCCTGCATTGACCTTGTTGAGGCCTATAACAATTTTGTATGTTTGAATGAGATCAGCTCTCAAATCTACAAAGAATTCAGGTCCAGTCTCCTCAATGTCCCCTCATAGAATCTATCTGGTGAATTTCACTCCCTTGGGTAAGGACACCAAAACTGTGCAAGATAGTCCAGGTATGGTCTCAACAAAACTCCACACATTTGCACTCCTGTACTCAAGTCTTCTTGTAATACAGGCCAATCTATCATTTGTCTTTCCAATTACTTGCTGCACTCGCATGTTAACTTAAATCGGATCATAGATACGAATTCCTGCAGTGCAGAAGAGACTATACAACCATCAAACCTGCGGATTATCTTACCTAGATCCTCCCCCCCCACCCTCCCCACCCCCCCAAATATGTAACCCCACATATTTCCCAAGATTAATCCATCTAACCTACATATTTTTGGACACTAAGGGACAATTTGGCATGGCCAATTCAGCCAACTTGCACATCTTTGGACACTGAGGGACAATTTAGTATGGCCAATCCAGCTAACCTGTACATCTTTGGAGTGTGGGGAGGTAACTGGAGCACCAGGAGGAAACCCAGGCAGACACAGGGAGAATGTGCAAACTCTACTTCGACAATGACCCAAGGCCAGAATTGAACCCAGATCCCTGAGGTGACAGTGCTAACCACTGTGCCACTGTGAGCCTTTAGGTATCAACATTTCCCAATCACTCCCCATTTAAGAAATGCTGAGTTTCTGTTTTTCCCTACCTAAGTCAATTTTCCCTACCTAAGCAATGTAGTTGACTCTCAACTACCCTCCAAGGGCAACTAGGGATGGGTTGTAAATGCTGGCCAGCCAGCGAAGCCCATGTCCCATGAATAAATGAAAAAAAATTCATAGAATCCCTATAGTGCAGAAAGAGACCATTTGGCCCAACAAATCTGCATTTTTTCACATCTGTAATCCATCTGCCATGTTCATGCCCACTCACTGAGCCTTTCTAACTTTCTTTGAAGCCTCTATCCTCCTCACAGCTTACAATCCTACCTACTTTGTGTGTCATCAGCAATCTCGGAAACATTATCATACATCCCTGGGTCCAAATAATTGACACAGATTGTGAAAGGCTGGGCCCAGGTTCTGACCCTTGCAGTAATACCCAAATAGTCACAGCCTACCAGCCCAAGAATAATCATTGACATATTGAAATAACATTTTGGATGGTGGTGCAAGATAAACATGAGTGGTAATTGGACAAGAAAGGAAAGATAGATGTATAGGAACTGTCAATGACAGTAGCAGAATGTTGTATGATAAAACGGGAGAGGTAACTATCATAGAATTATAGAGGAGGCGATAGCCTCATGGTATTATCGCTAAGCTATTAATCTAAAAACCCAGCTAATATTCTGGGGACCTGGGTTCGAATCCCACCACGTCAAATGGTAGAATTCGAGTTCAATAAAAAAAATCGGGAATTAAGAATCCACTGATAGCCACGAAACCATTCTTGATTATCAGAAAAGCCCATTTGGTTCACTAATGTCCTTTAAAGGAGGAAATCTGCTGCCCTTATCTAGTCTGGCTTACATATGACTCCAGAGCCACAGCAATGTAGTTGACTCTCAACTACCCTCCAAGGGCAACTAGGGATGGGTTGTAAATGCTGGCCAGCCAGCGAAGCCCATGTCCCATGAATAAATGAAAAAAAATTCATAGAATCCCTATAGTGCAGAAAGAGACCATTTGGCCCATCAAATCTGCACTGACTCATTGATTGAGTGTCTTATCCAGCCCCTCTCTCCCATCCTATCCCTGTAACTCCACACATTTACCATGGTTAATCCATCTAACTTACACATCTTGGGACACTAAGGGACAATTTAGTGTGGTCAATCCACCTAACCCACATATCTTTGGAGAGTGGGAGGAAACTGGAGCACACGGAGTAAACCCACACAGACACAGGGAGAACATGCAAACTCCACACAAAGCCAGTCACCCAAGGCTGGAATTGAATCCCAGTCCCTGACTCAGCAGTGCTAACCTCAAACTCATAGCAGAGCGGGAATTGTAAATGACAGTAACAGAATGTTGTTTGAAAAAAATTGGGAGCAGTGCTTATAATCTGAAGTTGTTGAACTCAATGTTGGGTCTGGAGGATTGTGAGGTGTCTGATTAAAAGTTGAGATGCCGTTCTCGAGCTTACATTGAGCTTTATTGGAATACCGCCCGGTGCAGAAGAACGAGGTCAAGGTCAGAGTAGCATGAAGAACTCAATAGATAGACGACTTGCTGCTGAGGGTCCCACTGCGATGCTGGTGCGAAGTGATCTGCAAAGCAGTTACCTACTTTGTGTTTGTGCTGTCTCCAGTGAAGAAGAGACCATACCCTGAGCGGCGAATACAGTATCCTCACTAAACAAAGGACAAGTAAATCACCAGCTCGTCTGAAAGGCATATTTGGGTCCTTACATTTTGGGAAAGGAAGGGGTGAAAATGTAGATGTTTGCATCGCCTATGCTCACCTGGGAAGTTCCGATGGGGAGCATTGCTAGGGGTAATTCCTGACTGGAGAAGTGTGTCACAGAGGGAATAATCACTTCAGAACACTTACGACTGTGTGGCCAAATTCCTCTCTGAAAGAGTTAATAGCCACACAAGTTTAAAAATCACACTGGCTGAGAAACAAAGAACTGCTTATAAAAGCCTTCACAGACAAACAACAAGACCATTAGTCTGACAAAGCGTATAAATCAGACATCTGTAACCGCAAAAACAACAGTGATCCATAGATACAGAAACAAGCTGCACTATGAATTTTCATACTGATTGGATATTACCATGAAACATAAAGTAATTATGATTGGTTTATGCTAATTACTTTGAATTGATTTTGAAAACTTTAATTGCCTTCATATTTTGGAATATACCACTCTGGCTAGCTACAGGGATGTGAACTGTAGTTTCCCAGCATTTTGTAATAGCTTGCATTAAACAGCTGTTTAAGAGAATTCTGTTACTTGTCTGGTTACTCAAAGGGTAAAGTTGTGATCAGCTAAAAGACAGACAAAAAAGCCAGCAACAGCTCCAACTTGATTTTCAAGTTTGCTGATGATGACCATAGTGAATTGGATCTCAAATAATGATGAGATGAGCTACAAGAAGGAGATAGACGGCGGAATTTTACCATCCCACCCACCACAGAATTGGAGCAGGTGAGCGGTGGACAACAGGAATATCCATTGACACTCAATCAAGGCCGTTAAATCCCTCCCAGAGAATCTGGTGAAATGACACAATAGCAATATTCTCTCTCTCAATTCAGTAAAATGGAGTTTGTCATCAACTTCAGGAGGCAATAGTGGCAATGATGCCTCTGGCAACATCAATGGGGATGAAGTGGAAATGGTCAAGCTCTTCAAGTTTCTTGGTACACAGATCACCATCAATCTATCCCAGTCTCTCCAAACTGATGCCATCATCAAGAAAGCTCACCAATGCCTCTATTGTCCCAGGAGCTAAGGAAATTTTTATAGCTGTGTCATAGAAAGCATTCTTTCTGATTGTATCACGGCTTGGTATGGCTCCTGCTCTGCCCAAGACTGCAAGAAACTACAAACGATCGTGAATGTAGCCCAGTCCATCACCAAACCAGCCTCCCATCCATTGACTCTGTCTACATTTCCTGCTGCCTTGGAAAACCATCAGCATAATTAAGGACGCCATGCATCCCAAAATATTCTCTTCCACCTTCTTCCATCAGGAAAAAGATTCAAAAGTCTGAGGTCACGTACCAACCAACTCAAGTACAGCTTCTTCCCTGCTGCCATCAGGCTTTTGAATGGAGCTACCTTACATTAGTCTGACAAATGTAATTTACCTAATCTTTCCCTACACCCCAGCCATGACAGTCTCAGTCTAAACTCTCATTTCCTTCTCTACGAACAATATGTTTTGTTTGTATATCACGCAAGAAACAAAACTTTTCATTGCATCTCAATATATGTGACAATAATAAGTCAAATTAAATCACAAAGGGAAAGAGGGAAAGATGTGTTCTGGTGGTGTCATTACACTAGAGCTATTGGACATGACAGAGGGATATTACAATATTGAACATCTTTCTCTACTTTATCATGTTACCTTTCACTAGTACAGCTGCCACAGTCCCTCCCCTTATCCCTTTCCAACCCTTCTGATTATGTGAGAACTGACATCCCTAAAAACTGCACAGATATCATGCAAGGAGTTTAAGAATATAGGAAGTAAAAGCAGGCAAAGGGCAATTGGCCCTTGAAACCTGGTTCACCAAAGAGGCCAGACACAAAGAGGCCCTTTAAGATGTAGACACAAGAAGCTGCCACCTTAAGATGCATAGTCACAAGGCAACTTTAAATGAAGCACACAGTGTAATGCACAGGCAGCAAATAGAAGTGAGAGGAAACATTGATTGGAACCTGCAATATTTAATTGCTAGTTCTGTTCTTTATGTAACCATGGTTCAGTTATTCATACTAAATCTGGCTCTATGGCATGGATTATTGTTTCCAGTTCACCTGTTTTTATTTCAGATGGTCTTGTACATTGGTTTATAGACAGATTAATTCATCTTTTACAGTTGTTCATTTTACTTTATTTTTAACAATACTTTCATGTCTCTGTTTTATGGTTGCAGTTGTTCCCTGACCATTTGTTACTGTTATGGGATGGCTGATGTTAAGTGCCGAACTGTCCAAATCCTAAAGGCAAATTTGAAACAGCTGCCCAAACAATTTTGCAATTTGTGTATGATGAGGAAGTTTTCTGAAGTCAGGAAGTAGCTCTCAGATAATTATGATAGTTTTATGTTAAAGATAAACAATTATTACAATAAAGGAAAAAAATCTAAAACACAAGAATATATTTACAGAGTTAACAGTATTTTTTAAAACAATTTTGACTTAAACTCAGAGCTAATCTCTTCCCCCCTTTTGATATTCCATATAGGTGTTCTGATCTATAAAATACCAGTAACTACCACATGTCACCCTGTTACATTAGGGTTTCTTAGATGGTAACAGCAAACTGGTTCTCCTAATTTAGCTTTGTCCACAGTCTATCATCATTGAGATTTTAGCAGGCACCTCCACATACTTACTTACTAGTCAGAGAGGGAATCTAGGTTATGGGGGTAAGGTGGGAAAGTGGAGTTGAGGATTATCACAGCAGATCAGTCATGATCTCATTGTATGGTGGTGGAACAAACCTGATGGGCTGAATGGCCTATTTCTGCTCTTATGTCTTATGTTATCCAACAGCTTTTGCTCCATTATCAAATTCATCTAGGTTCAATTTGTGGAATTTGCTAAGTTAGCTGATTTCAGTCAGGAAGAAAAAATCATCAGCCCCATTGCCCTGGTTGAAACACAGAACCATTTGTTATGGCTCTGACTCCTGATCACTATCCAGTGATCCTTGCTTGGTATGTACAGGGGTGAATATTGGATCAGGATAGAATCAGGTTCCACACTCCACACAGAACCTTATCACCATTTCTTCATGATCATTGGGTCAAAACCCAGGAAGTGCCTTCCTATCAATACTGTGGGAGTGATCACCACATGGGCATAATGATTCAAGAAGGTAGTTCAGCACCACCTTCTCAAGGACAATTAGGACTGGTAATAATCATAGAATCATTGAATACCTACAGTGCAGAAAGAATCCATTTGGCCCATCAAGCCTGCACCGACAATAATCCCACACAGGCCATATGCCCATTACCCCACGTATTTACCCTGTTAATTCCTCTAACACTAAGGGACATTTTAGCATAACCAATCAACCTAACCCAGTCATCTTTTGAGCACTCAAAGGAAACCCATGCAGACACAAGGAAAATGTACACTCCGCACAGAGAGTGAACCCAAGCAGGGAACTGAACCTGGGTCCCTGGCGCTGTGAGGCAGTAGTGCTAACCACTGTGTCTTCGCGCTGCCCTAACAAATGGTAATGTTCCCAACGAGCTCATGAATGAATGTAAAAATCTATGCAATTCTCAAATTATTTATCATTGAGCATTTATAAATCATTTCCCCTGGCTGATTTTGAGTTGTTTTTTCCTTCAGATGTAGTAAAGATTATGGATCTTTGACCGAGATCTTTTACTGGGGCAGCACAGTCCAAAGATGTGTGGGTTAGATTAATTGACCACTCTAAATTGCTTCTTTGTGTCTCAAGATATTAGATTAGGGGGATTAGCAGGGTTAATAGGTGGGGTTATGGGGATATGAGTTGGGTGGGATTGTTGTCAGTGCAAGTTCAATGGGCCAAATGGCCTCCATCTGCACTGTAGAGATTCTATAATTCCAAATGGTCCTCATTCTTACATTCCACAAGGTTCATGCAATGAGATAACCAAATGAGCTTCATATTTCTGTAGCTATCTGACAATTTAAACTCATTTCTTAAAAACAGTTAAGGTCATTCTCCTTCCAAAGTCAGCATTTTGTCACAAAGGCCATGCATAGAAACAGGTTTCTTCTTCCATGGGATGTGGGTATCGCTGGCTAGGCATTCATTTGTTGCCCATCCCTAATTGCCCTTCAACTGAATAGCTTGCTAGGCCATTTCAGGGGGCAGCTAAGAGTTAGACGTATTGCAGTGAAGTCACACAGACTGGGTAAAGCTGACAGATTTGCTTTTCTAAAGTGTGAACCAGATGTTTTTTTTTACAAAGGTCAACAGTGATTGCACGGTCATCATTAGACTTCTAATTCCAGATTTTATATGGATTTCAAATTTCACCATCTGATGAGGTTCAAACCCAGGTCTCCAGAGCATTACTTGAGTTCCTGAATTAGTATCATGGGACCATGGAATTATAGAACGCTTACAGTGCAGAAGGAGGTCACTCACCCAGGCCATATCCCCATAATCCCACGCATTTATCCTCCTGATGTGAAGGGCCAATTTAGCACGGCCAATCCGCCTAACTTGCACATCTTCAAAATGTGGGAGAAAACCAGAGCACCCAGAGGAAATCCATGCAGATATGTGGAGAACTTCACATAGATAGGCACCCGAGGCTGGAAACAAAGCCGGATCCCTGACCCTGTGAGCAGCAATGCTAACCACTGAACCACCACCTCCCCAATAGTGACCTTCTTTGCCACGTGTTATTCACAAGTCCCGTTAACCAACACCCCTGTGCTCAATAACCTGCATAGTTTGTGATAAGCCGTACTCTCTGTACTATCAAACCTTTCCTTTGTATTACATGTACCAGGCACCTTTTTCCATTTTGATTATATATACTATGTCCATGATTTCAATTATAGAAGATGCAAACGATTTTCTGATTTATGTCCCTGTAACCTGGTGTTCCATTTAGCATAAGGATTCCAATAATTGTTGTTATTTACGATTTTAATTACACACACTATCAGTCCTGTGATTTTATGCACTGTAAATAGTATTTATTATTTTGGTGGTAGTGAATACTCTGTTATTTTTATGATAGTTAATATTACTCTGGAAATTCATTGAACTAGGTATTCGATAGCACTGTACCCCTCTCTAGCATAAAGTAAGCTTCAATCTTTCAAATGGTGGATGCCACATTTATTCCTGTCCATCATCTTGAATTAAGCTCCTCCACAGGTAGTCACACCTGTTGTAAGGTATTGGATAGAGTTTGGTAGGGCTGAAGAGGCCTCTGTAGCCATACATCAGCTCACTGTAAATCTTTAATGACTCTTAGAACTATTTACAAATATTTAGTAAAGGATATAAGCTCGGAGCTGTCTCCATGCTTGCTGGCACACACAGCTCTGGTCAACATTAGACAGACCTCTAGATGCAGAGTCATGTGCTTTCGTATATAACTGTGTGAATGGTACTGTACTCAGTCCTACATTAACCCTTTATGTACCATGTCTTTATATTACACCTCCTCCCCAAGTTTTTATCCAATGCATTTAGATTCACGGTAGGGCTCTCTGTGATGCACGGATTCATTTTGATAGTTTTGTTGATAAGAACAGTGAGATTTACTTCAGTTTTTACGTGAATTCAGCACTCAGAATTTGAGGAGCGCGGGGTGAGGTAGGAAATTCCACTCAGTGTTTTGTTCTTAAAAGGTAAGTGAACATAAATTTGGAAAAGTGGGAAAATGTTCAAAAGAATTAGAGCACATTAACTAAAGGATAAAGAGCTCTTCTGCATTGAATAGCATTGATAATCAGTTTTAACCATGTTTATGTTTAACCTTTTCTTTGGTTGACAGCTCAGTCATCTGCTCCCTTATTTTCAAGCAGGAACGTTTGGTTGGGGTTTTGGAGGTATGCTTTAGATATCTATTCTCCTGCTTTTAATCTTGAACACATGCATTTTTTAAATTATTCTTTCATGTGAGTGGATATTTCTGGCTAGGCCAGCGTTTATTGCCCATGCGTTCTCAAATTACCTTTGAGAACGGTGGTACTGTCCTCAGTGTTTTGGTAAAGTACCAGCCTGGGATTTTATTCTCTGGAGTAGGAGATGAACTCATAACTTTCCGACTGAGAAGTAAGACAGCTACCTACTGCGCCACAGCTAACAACTTCTATATGTTCTAAAGTACTGCTCAGGCATCTGTTGCCCTGCTGCAAAGGTTGAACAGATGGCTGAGATCCTTCAAAGACTTCAAGACAAAGGTGAATTCAGGTTGGGAAGTCTTGTTTATATAGCTAGGCAATGGAATTGCATTATGAATATTAGAATGTAACCGGTGACAATTTTACATAGTAATGTGACCAATGGTAACAAGCTATAGGGGCCAGCTGATCCAGTAAACCATGGAACCAATTACAGAATGATCTAATAGTCAGCTGACCAGCCAACTCACTATAAATAAGAACCTGTTTGGAATTGTGGAAAGCTTGGAGTGGCCCAAAGTGAAGCCCCAAGTTTGGAGTAATGCAGTTTCTTTATTAAACTCTTTCTTTGATTTATAAGTTGGAGTAAGTTTTCCTATATTTTTATTGTCTGTATTTGAAGAATTCCTTTTGAAAAAAATAGTGGATGCTTGGTTCCAATAAGAATTTTAATGCAAGTCAGTATATCACTAATGAAAAGAAAAATGCTACTAAAGATTTCCATCTTGCACTCACCAGGGCAGACACAAGAGCACCAATTATAAAGGGAACAATCATTTATTATGCACAAGAAGAAAGTGCAAGTGGATAGTGATTGGTAGAGATATTGTCGTGGAGAATGGTCCAGCGAACAATTAACTGCCAAGCTCTTGTTTAGATTCAAGCCAGGTGGGTCGATTGATTAGTTAAGGCGTTGTTATGGGGAATAGCAACCGCTGACATAATGGTATCATTATTAATTCAAACATAATGCATAAACAGAAGTTGTATCCATCTTAGCTGAACCCTCTGCTGTTCAAACAGAATGGAATAATACCTGAATCCCAAGCTATGCATTAACTGATCTTCTCACAGTAGCTCAACATGTGTTACATATTATCCACAGTGATTCCCACTGCTACACATTAATTAGAGTTCCAAGGCGCTGTTTTTGATTCCAGCATCATTAGCGTTGAGAAAAAAATGCTGAATCTAACATTGCCTACGCATTATAAATAGAATTAATTCAAGAGGAGGTGGTAACGTGCAGTATTGCTGCTGAAGTATTAATCCACAAACCCAGGGTAAAGCTCTGAGGACCCAGGTTCAAATCCCACCATGACAGGTGGTGAGATATAAACTCAATAAAAGATCTGGAATTAAAATTCATGGAATGACTGTTGTAAAAACCCATCTGGCTCACTACTGACCAGGTCCACATTTAAGTTCTCATTAATGTGGAAAAGGCCCTCTGAAATTGCATAATAAGCCACTCGGTTATTTCTGGAACCAGACAGACTACATGGTATTGACTTAGGCATTGGAAATGACAATCCTGTCAACCCTGCACAGGTCCTTATACTAAGATCTGGGGGTTGTATAAAACTTGGGAGATTTTCCCCGCAGACTGCTCACACTCACAGAATCTTATCTGACAGACAATGTCCCAGACACCAGTCAACGTTGCCTGGGTATATCCTACCCTGCCAGCAGAACAGGCCCAGCAGAGGTGGCAGCAGGCTGGTATACAGTCAGGAGGGAGTCCTCAACACTGCCTCTGGACCCAATGAAGTCTCCAGGCATCATACCAAACATGGACAAGGGTTACCATGTACCATCAGCTGGTACATCATGTTGAGCACTAATTAGTTTGATTTGATTTGCTTTGGTTTGATTTGATTTGATTTGAATTGATTTGATCTGACTCATTATTGTCACAGGTAGAATCACAGAATCATCGAATCCTACAATATAGAAGGAGGCCATTCAGTTTATCTAGTCTGCATTGATTGCATGGGATCATTCAGGCCCTATCCCCATAACCCTGTGCACTTACTCTAGCTAGTACCCCTAACATTAAGCATCAATTTAGCACAGTCAATCTACCTAACCTGCAAGTCTTTGGACTATGGGAGGAAATTGGAACACCCAGAGGACACGGGGAAAATGTGCAAATTCCAAACAGACAGTGACCCAAGCTGGGAGTTGGACCCAGGTCACTGGTGTTGTATTAGTATACACTAAAAAGTATTGTTTCTTGCAAGCTATACAAAGCGTACTGTTCATAGAGAAGTAAAGGAGAGAGTGCGGAATGTAATGTCAGAGTCACAGCCAGGATGTAGAGAAACATCAACTTAATGCGAGGTAGGTCCATTCAAAAGTCTGATGGCAGTGGGGAAGAAGCTGTTCTCGAGTTGGTTGGTACGTGACCTCAGACTTTTGTATCTGAAGGTGGCAAGGCACAGAATGTACTCTAGGAAATCTGCGGCAGATAGAAGGGAATCAACAGGAGAGAAAAACATACTTGAACTCATCCTTACCAATCTGCTTGCCATAGATGTATCTGTCCATAACAATAGTGTAGGAGTGACCGTTGTATAGTCCTTATGGGAACAAAGTCTTATCTTCACATAGTGTTGTGTGGTAAATGTGATAGATGTACTTGCTGTCCCTGCCGGGGAGAGATAGAGGTGGTAGCTTGGGGAGTGCTGTCAAGGAAGCCTTGCTGCAGTGCATCCTGTAGATAGTATACACTGCAATCATAGAAACATAGAAACATAGGAGCAAGAAGAGACCCTTCAAGCGTGTCCCACCATTCATTACAGTCATGGTTGATCATCCACTCAATAGCTTAATCTTGCCTTTTGACAAAGACAAAGACAAAGACAAAGAACAACACAGCACGGGAAACAGGCCCTTGGGCCCAACGAGCCCGCGCCACCATCCTAACGTCTTAATGACATATAGAGACCAATATAGGGACAATTTGTTACCCAATCAGCCTAAGAGCACATTTTTGGGATGTGGGAGGAAACCGGAGCACCCGGAGAAAACCCACGCAACCACGGGGAGAACGCGCAAACTCCCGCAGACACAGGCCCAAATCCATGTGTCTGCACAGCAACAGCGATAGTCTCTGAACTGTCATGTTGCCCATCTGATGGTCCAGTTTAAGCATACACTAACGACATGAAGCACTAGGCCACTCCTGAAGTAACATCCAGGAGCAGCCCTCGCATGACCTGCCGAATGCATGCACCTTGTTGGTCAACAAGGTGGACCGAATAGCCTGTGGAAACAATTAAAGTATTTAAACAGTCCTCATATATCCCTCTATCTGCAGACCGCTCATGTGGCTGTCCAAGAGACCCTTAAACAACCCTAGCGTGCCTGCTCCCACCACCTTACTCGGTAGTGCATTCCACACCCCCACTACCCTTTGTGTGAAAAAATGCCCTCTAATATTAGTCTTAAACATAGCCCCCCTCACCCTAAGGCCGTGACCCCTCGTTCTATCCGAATCTAATGGTGGTAAAAGCTTACCACCATTTACTCTATCTATACCCCTCATAATCTTATATACCTCTAATAGATCCCCTCTCAGCCGACGTCTTTCAATGGAAAACAACCCCAGTGCGTTCAATCTTTCCTCGTAAGACAGCCCTTCCATACCAGGCAGCATCCTGGTAAATCTCCTCTGCATTCTCTCCAGGGACTCCACATCCTTCCGGTAGTACGGCGACCAGAACTGGACGCAGTACTCCAAGTGAGGCCTAACCAACGTTCTGTACACTTGCAACATCAGACTCCTACTCTTGTATTCTATACCCCTTCCTATGAAGGCTAACATACCATACGCTTTCTTTATCACATTCTCCACCTGTACTGACACCTTCAGAGACTTGTGAACCTGCACCCCCAGGTCTCTCTGCGTCTCTATACTCCGGATAGTTTTACCTTTTATCCTATAACTCCCCTCTACATTATTCCGGCCAAAATGCATCACCTCGCATTTATCCAGATTAAATTCCATTTGCCATCTATCTGCCCAAAATACCAGCCTATCTATGTCCTGTTGTATTGCCTGGCACTGCTCCTCAGTCCCCGCCAATCCAAGTATCTTAGTGTCATCAGCAAATTTGCTGATCACACCACCTACCCTCTTTTCCAAGTCATTTATATAAATCACAAATAGAAGAGGTCCTAGTACTGAGCCCTGTGGCACACCACTAGTGCCTGACCTCCAGTTGGAAAAAGAGCCTTCCACTACTACCCGTTGTCTCCTCCTCCCAAGCCAGTTCTCAACCCATCTACATACCTGGTCCTGTATCCCATGCGCCTTCACCTTTTTTATCAGCCTATCATGGGGAACCTTGTCAAACGCCTTACTGAAATCCATGTAGACGACATCAACGGCTTGTTCTTCATCAACCGTTTTTGTCACCTCTTCAAAAAATTCCACTAGGTTCGTAAGGCACAACCTCCCCTTAACGAAGCCATGCTGCGTATCCCTGATCAGATCGCAGCGCTCCAGTTGCTCATACATCCTGTCCCTGAGGATCGTCTCCATTAGCTTACCTATAACTGAAGTCAAGCTCACCAGCTTATAGTTCCCTGGGTTATCCCTCTGACCCTTTTTAAACAACGGTACTACATTTGCAATCCTCCAGTCCTCTGGGACCTCACCTGTGTCCAAAGAAGAGACAAAGATTTGCGACAGAGTCCCAGCAATGTCATCCCTCACCTCCCTTAGCAGCCTGGGATAAATACCATCAGGCCCCGGAGCTTTATAAGTCTTTATGCTACCTAAAAGCCCCAACACTTCGTCCCTCGTAATGATTATTTCCTTTAACAGGTCCTCAAAATCCTCAAAGCCAGCATCAGACATCAGGCCCCTCTCCCGCGTGAATTCGTAGTATTCGTTCAGGATCTCCCCCATCCCCTCAGGCTCTAAGCATAGATCCCCTCCTCTGTCTCTGTCGTGAACGAAGTATTCGTTCAGGATCTCCCCCATCCCCTCAGGCTCTAAGCATAGATCCCCTCCTCTGTCCCTGAGAGGTCCAATCTTCCCTCTAACCATCCTTTTGCTCTTTACATAGGAGTAAAATGCCTTAGGATTTTCCTTAATCCTACCTGCCAAAGCCATTTCGTGGCCCCTTTTTGCCTTTCTGACACCCCTTTTAAGATCCCGTCTACACTCTCTATATTTTTCCAGCGCTGCCTCTGTCCCCAATTGCCTGGATCTAACGTACGCCTCCCGCTTCTTCCTGACCAAGTCCTCAACATCCCTAGTAACCCACGGTTCTCTAATCCTACCCTTCCCATCCTTTCTCCTTACCGGCACGTGTCTATCCTGCAAAAATTTTAGTTTTCTCTTGAAAGATTCCCACATGTGCAGCGTCGACCTACCCTCGAACAGCTTATCCCAGTCGGTATCCTTAAGATCCTGCCTAATCTGGCTATATCTAGCCCTCCCCCAGTTTAACACCCTCCCCTTAGGGCAGGCTTCATCTTTTTCCATTAATACCCTAAAGCAGACAGAGTTGTGGTCACTATTAGACACATGCTCTCCTACTACAACGTCAACCACCTGCCCTGGCTCATTCCCCAGAACCAGATCCAGTATAGCCCCCTCTCTAGTCGGGCTATCCACATACTGCTCCAAGGACCCTTCTAAAACACACTGTACAAATTCCTCCCCTTCCGCACCTTCCGCTCTCAGCACCTTCCAATCTACCCCAGGGAAATTGAAATCTCCCATTACCTTTTCCCCCATAATCCTTGATCCTATTCACCCCAAGTGCTATATCCAGCCGCCTCTTGAATATATTCAATGTTTTGGCATCAACTACTTCCTGTGGTAATGAATTCCACAGGCTCACCACTCTTTGGGTGAAGAAATGTCTCCTGACCTCCATCCTAAATGGTCTTCCCTGAATCCTCAGACTGTGGTTCTGGATTCCCCCATCATCAGGAATATCCTCCCTGCATCTAACCAAACTTGGGGACCAATGGCGGAGAGAGTAGCAATTAATGTGACGCAAAAGACATTTTTCCACTCACTCAAATAGAAAAAAATAATAGCAACTGGAATGCCTCTGATGCGTTCTGTTCTCTGCCTAAATAATTAATAGACCAATAGTTTGCAATAACTTTGATATTGTAATGAGTTGTATGTTGTGAGCTGTTTATGTTCCTTAAGGGAAATGTATTAATAGATTTTGTATTTAAATCTGCTTGCATATGTCTTTCTGTGACAGAATATTGCGCTTAATTACTCTCCTGTGGGTTGATAGTCGAGGTTAATATTTCAGTGCTTCCTGAGCTTAAGTGTCTGTTACTTGTGCATTTATACATACCAACTAACTGATGGATAAGCTTATTGAGCAAGTTGTGTTCTTGTCATATACAAACAGCAGCAAGGAGCTTTGCTGGAAGTACGCTGTGGTGTTCCATCATAGTCACTGGAGGATGGATCTTTCATTGAGTGCTGAGAATTTGGCTTACATACATCTTGTGAACAAATGTGGGAAGCGCTATAATCACTGGAGTATTAATCCAGAAACTCAACTAATGCTCTGAGGAACCGCATTTAAACCCCGCCTCAGCAGATGGTGGAATTTGAATTTAATAATAAAAAAAAATCTGGCATTAAGAATCTACTGATAATTGTGAAATCACTGTCGATTGTTGGAAAAACCTATCTGATTCACTAATGTCCTTTAGAGAAGGGAATGAGCCTTTCTTACCCAGTCTGGCCTACATGTGAATCTAAAGCAACAGCAATATGGTTGACTCTCAACTGCTCTCTGAAATGGCCGAGAAAGTGACTCAGTTTAAGAGTGACGAGGGGTGAGCAATAAATGCCAGTAACACCAACATCCCATGAATTAATTTTAAAAATCCATGGAATTCACCACCACAGAAAGAAGTTGAGGCCAAAATATGGTGTGATTTCAAGAAGAAATTAGATAAAGCTCTTGGGGCTAAAGGGATCAAGGGAATGGGAGGTAAGTGGGATCAGGATAGTGAATTTGACAATCAGCCATGATCAAAATGAACAGAGGAGCAGGTTTGAAGGGCCGAATGGCCTACTCTTGTTTCTAATTTTTATGCTTCAATGAAGAGAAGGTAAATTACCTGATGGCACGCATGATATTTCTGTATTTACGTGTAAGTTCTTCATCCCACTTCCGAATCAAGCCATCATTTAACTGAAGGAGTGGGATTCTGTGGCTGTGTGTTCCCCAAGACTGGAAATTCTCACCCAGGTTCAACAGACCTTTAAATGGTTCACCAAATTCCTGTCTCGCCCGCTGAGATTCCCGTGATGGAGGAAATGGAAGAATTTTGACCTAGATGTTGGAAAGTAAAAGGAGCCCCTCAGCTATGTGAAGTCTGCTTATAGCAGCAGCGATGATGTGGAAAACGAAACAATTTTGACCGATGTGAAGGTAATTCTGAAGTTTAAGCGCACAACATGGACAATGAGCCCATGGAGGAACTGTGGTGTGAAAACAAGCCCACACTCGGCCAGCACCTATTGGTGAGAGAAGAACGTTGACATTTGGGTTGATGGGACCAAGGATGGATCTCAGAGGAATAAGTCAGCCTTCAAACTCCAAAAAAATCCCCCAGACCCTTAAGTGCGTCAAAACAGCTTAACTTAATCGTTCACATTCCAGCACAATAACTAGAAGGGGAAAATCGGAGCATGTAATCAAGCTGACAGTCTGTTAATCATCTTTGAACATCCAATTTCATTCATTAAAATATGTGACTAGGGGATGCTACGGTTGTTGTTAAATAACAAACAGAATTGAGATTTGGCAGATACCTTTTCCAGCTTAGTTGGCATTGTTTCCAAATTCCACAGAGAACGTGTGGTTTGTGATTAGCGATTTACATCACATTTAGTCACGGCTGAAATATTATTCAAACCAACATAGTGTCTGCTTTTTTTTTAATTTATTTCCCCAGTTCTGCTCTTGAAGGCATTCACTGTATAAGAGCATCAATCCCCAAAGGAGGCTATTTAAACTATCTCCTTTGTGCCATTCCTTTGCTAAAGCAACCCAAAACTAATCCCTCTGTTTTAACTTTTATCCACTATCTTCCCACTGCCCCAACCATTCTGCGTTGTAAAGTATTCCATGTTCCAATGGCCCCCTGATTAAAGAAAAATGTCCTCTCCTGAGTGGAAATGTTAGTTGACAATCTCTTATCACAACTTCCTGTCAGATTAAATACACTTCCCAATTCCAACCAATTTTCCATTATAAAAGATAACTCTTAAATCTCCTCTTAGCTTCCCCAGGAATATCCAGTCTCTCTCAGTAACTAGTTCATCATTGTTGGAGACATCCTAATGAATCGACACACTGCAGGGGCAATTTTGCCAAAAAAATTCCAAGTTCTGTACGCACATGAAAACAGGAGAAATGTATGCTGTTTTTTGAGGCAGCTTCAAAATCATATCTTACCTGATTCTGGCAAAAAAGTGTCTTGATAAACTTGAAGCCTGCCAGTCGGGGGAGTGGGTGAAGCCTAAATCATCTGAAAGCTGGATGATAATATCAGCGAGTGCAATTGCGCATGTGCAGGTTTCAGTGCTGACAGCACAGAGAACTGTCAGTGCGTCTGCTGCTATTAGCCAGTCTTTGCAGGGGGGTCTGGAAGGGCAGCAGTGCGGTGGTCATGGGCTGGGAAGCGATCAAACTAGCCAGCAAACAGGGAGACTGACAGATCAGGGTCACTGCGCATGAGTAAAGTTCTGAAGCTGTCAGACTTTGGCGTGAGTACACCCCTATCTCCCCGGGCTTTTAATGATGCCGACAATTGTGACCTCTGCATTGTAGAGATTCAGATTTGAAGATGCGTTGAAAAAACAGTCATGATCTCCACCAATTTTCCCACCAATTCAGCCTTTTGGGTGAATCATCTCCAACATCTTAAGATAAGCCATTTGGAAATGAAATCAGGTAACACTTTTCACACTTTTTCAGTAAGGCTCCTCTCCCTCAACACCTGCAAACCCCCCCCCCCTACACACACCCACTCAACCCACTCCCACCCCCACCTCCACACCTTCCTCATCCCAGCCTCACCCTGGCTGGTTTTCTGGCTGTGGGGTCCTGTCAATGCCTGCAGCATGTAACATGACTCTCCGTCAGGGAATCCGCTGCGGGGAAGTTGCCTTTGCCAAGGCTGGAAGATCCCACTAGCGGAAAAGGCCAGAAAATCCCACCCAAAGTGTAGGAGAAACCTGGAACACTCTTTGTTGTTGACTCTGGAGACCAATTGGAGCTTTCAACACTGAGATTGGTAAATTTGTGTTCGATAAAGAATATCGAAGAATATGGAGAAAAGGCAGCTAAATAGCTGAAAGACCCACACAGCTGTGATCCAACTGAGCAGAGGAACAACCTTGAAGGAAATTTTTCCTATATTCCTACAAATTGGATTGGATTGTTGTAGCCTAAAACAATCATCCTTAGATATATTATATAAGCAATGACAATAAAAGAGCTTCTAGTATTCAGCTGTCCCACTCAATAAAATGTCTTGTGCATCATGAATATTCAATGCTTATTCCATCAAAGGTAGTTTCCTAAGAGAGGTAGAAGTACAGTTAAAGATATAATGGATGACATGTCCCTGACTATACCCCTATCTACATCAACAGTGATGAGCTGGATATGATCGAGGGCTTCAAGTTTCTAGACCTTCAAATCACCAACAATCTGTCCTGGTCCCTCCATGCTGACTCAATAGTTAAGAAAGCTCACTAACACTTCTACTTTCTCAGGAGGCTAAGGAACGTGATTCTGACCATCAAAACTCACCCAGGAGATCACTCTGTCAATCTTATGCAAACTCAACCTTTGGCATAAGGTGACCTTTGTCCGACCCTGAAACTGGTCTCTTGAAGGAAACAACAAGGCATTCAAAATATTGACAATTCTTTGGAAAAGAACCATCTCCTGATATCTAACTGAGATCTGGCCTCATACAACTTAAAATTTTAAATCCAGGTCCTCCCTTCTATTTATCTAACAAGCTGTAAAGCTGCAAATAATCTACCCTGTCATTTTATAATGTCAATCGAATCAACCCTAACTCCACATTTCTCTAAAATGAAGAGTTCCAGCTCATTTGGCACATCTCAATAAGTAGGAATCAAGTTTGAATCATAGAACCCTACAGTGCAGAAGGAGGCCATTCGGCCCATTGAGTCAGCACTGACCACAATCCTACCTAGACCTGGTGCCCCCATGTCCCGTGCATTTACCTTAGCTAGCCCCCTGACACTAAGGGGCAATTTAGCATGACCAATCCACCTAACCTGCACATCTTTGGAAGGAAACCCATGCAGACACAGGGTGAATGTACAGACTCCACACGGACAATGACCTGAACTGGGAATTGAGCCTGGGTCCCTGGTACTGTGAGGCAGCAGCGCTAACCATTGTGCCGCCATGCCATTTGCTTGGCAGCTTGCTAGGCAGTCCCACATGATTCGAAAATCTCCCTTTTGCTGCGTTATAGCAAGTCAAAGGAGCCAGAAATCTTTTTCAGATCATTCCTGGTGATGTTTTGCTTCACTAAGGAGTCAATTTCAGAGCAGTTTCTTAAATTGAAAGGCAGCTCTGGATGCTGGATCTGCACAGAGTTGCACTTGAAGGAGAGCAGAAATGGGCAGGGGAATGGATTGCTGCAATCAATCTCACATCATTGCAGGATTGAGCTATTGAGCTATGTCAGGGGAGCAGAGACCTTGCACTTGCTGTTGATTGATTGTGGTAGAAGGTCAGTGATATGTTGATGGTAGCTGCACTGTGCAAGTTAGTACCGTATCTCCTTTGAACATCCGCATTGTGTGTATTTCTCAAACCTCAATAATTTATTTTTGGCAGCCAAGGTTTCAAAATTGGGTTGTTAGGTCCAGGAAGTACTTTTGGTTTTTGTTCACCTGTCAGCATCTTTTTGCCTCTTTAGCACATCACTTCTCTTGTCAATAATTCTTACTGTGTCTCCTGAAAATGCAAAATGGTCAAGCAAGAGGACCACCGATATCAGTCTGCGTTTCTCTGCTACTCCGTACAAGAGCAGAAGGTCAATGACAACATTCTGCTGCTGCACCCAGCCTGTCAGAAAGCTGTTTTATAAAAACATAAGAACTAGGAGCAGGAGTAGGCAATTCAACCCCTCAAACCACCATTCGATATGGCCATGGATGATCTTGTCTCCTCAACTCCACTTTCCTGACTATTCTCCATGGCGCTTCAATCCATTACTAGCTAAATATCTGCTACCTCTTATTCTAAAACTCTGACCTCTTGTTCTAGATTGTCTTACAAGAGAAAACATCCTCTCCATGTCTAACCATAGAACCCGACAGTGCAGAAAGAGGTCCTTCGGCCCATCATGTCAGCACTAAACACAATCCCACCCAGTCCTTATCCCCCATATCCCTACATATTATACCAACTAATCCCTTTAACCTACGTATCCCCAGACACTAAAGGGCAATTTCTTAACACGGCCAATCAACCTAAGTCACACATCTTTGGACCGTGGGAGGAAACTGGAGCACCTGAAGGAAACCCACGCCGACACAAGGAGAACGTGCAAAGTCTACACAGTGACCTGAGCTAGGAATCAAACCCAGGACCCTGGAGCTGTGAAACAGCGTTGCTAACTACTGTGCTACTTTGTCAGTCCCCTTTATCATCTTATATACAACAGATTTCCCCTTATTCAATTAGATTTCTCCTTATTCTTCTAAACTCTAGTGAGTAAAGACCTAAACTGCTCAATCTCTTTTCATAAGGCAAACCCCTCATCTCTGGAATCAATCTAGTAAACCTCCTCTGAACTGCCTCTAATGCCATTACATCCTTTCTCAAATAAGAGGTCCAAAACTGTACGCAGTACTCCAGGTATAGTCTCACCAATTGCTTAAAAGGTGCAGCAACACTTCACCACTTTTATATTTTATTCCTTTAGCAATAAATGCCAAAATTCAATTTGCTTTCCTTATTACCTGCTGTAACTACATAGTAGTTTTCTGTGCTTCATGCACGAGGACAGCCAGATCATTCTGCACTCTGAAGTTTCTCTTCATTTAGCTAATAGGTTGCCTTTCCATTTTTGTGACCAAAATGGATAATCTGACACTTATCCACATTAAAATCCATCTGCCAGGTTTTAGTCCACTCACCTAACATATCCATATCCATTTGTAAATTGCTTATTTCATTATCACTTATTACTATGCCACTTATTTTAGTGCCATCTGTAAATTTGGCTTCTGTTCCTGTGTCCAAGTCATTGATACGGATTGTAAATAGTTGGGACCCAAGGATTGAACACTGTATACCCTGCTGTTTAAATCTTACCAACAAGAAAAAGATCCATTTATCTCAGTCCTCTGCTTTCTGTTGGTTAGCCAATCCTTTACCCAAGCTAATAAATTACCTCAAACCCCATGTGATCCTACCTTCTTTCCGTTGTGGGAATTCATCACTCCGGAGTTAGACTTGACGATTCAACAAAACAGTTTTATTCGGACAAAGCTTTGGGAGAAGTGCTGGTACTCCGCAGTACTGGCAGCCATCTTCTACACAATAGCAGTTGAGCATCTTTAATCCTTTTTAGATAATAGACAGTATGGACATTAGCCATCAGCACATCGTTACAAGTTGAGTAGACAGATACAGACATCAACAGCTAGCACATCATAATAAGCAGAAGGTACGGACATTGATAGTTAACACATCATTGTACATAGAGTAGATACATTTATGCAGTTATGTCCCGTATCAGCAACTGGTTTTGTTATGTATACACTTATGCATTTATGTTCCCCCCATCAGTGGCTAATCTCATTATCAAACTGATTGTTCTGGGTCTGCACTTATCTTAAGATGCCTCAAGATCTGACCAGTTTCCTCCAGCGATTTAAACACTTTGTGTAGATGTCTGTACCCAAAATCAGTGTCTCTTAATGTCTCTTCGCAGAGTCCATTTTGTATGCCAGATAACCATATTGTGTCCTTTACTTTGATTTCACCCTAACATGTCTTAACCTTCTGTGCGGCTCCTTATCAAATGTCTTCCTGAAGCCCAAATATCTATAGGATCCCCATTATCCACTTGGCTTGTAACATCTTGGAAGATCTTTGGAAATTAGTCCAATCTCTCCCTAGCCTCCAGCTACTACTAGCCCTCTGTCCAGCCCCTATTGTTTCACCATTTTCTCCACAGCAATATCAATCTCATCTTACTTCCAATTTTCTTTAGCTCTGACGAAGGGTCATCCAGCCATTTTTTTTATTCATTGGTGGGACATGGACATCACTGGCTAGCATTTATTGCCCATCCCTAGTCGCCCGAGAGCAGTTGAGAGTCAATCACATTGCTGTGGCTCTGGAGTCACATGTAGGCCAGACCAGATAATGGTGGCAGATTTCCTCCCCTAAAGGACATTAGAACATAGAACATAGAACATTACAGCGCAGAACAGGCCCTTCGGCCTTCGATGTTGCGCCAACCAATTAGGAAAAAGCAATGACCCTCTAAACTAAACCATTCCCTTTTTGTCCATAAACTTATCTACTAACCTCTTAAACTCCACCAAACTTGGCGCATCTACAACTGCAGCAGGCAGGGCATTCCATACCCTTACCACCCTCTGGGTAAGAACCTACCTCTGACATCCGTCCTATAACTACCACCCCTTAATTTAAAGCTATGTCCCCTTGTGCTAGCTTTCTCCATCCTAGAAAAAAGGCTATCACTGTCCACCCTATCTAAACCTCTAATCATCTTATATGTTTCAATAAGGTCTCCTCTTAGCCGCCTCCTTTCTAACGAAAACAACCTCAATCCCTCAGCCTCTCTTCATAAGACCTGCCCTCCATACCAGGCAACATCCTGGTAAACCTCCTCTGTACCCTCTCCAATGCCTCCACATCTTTCTTATAATGTGGGGACCAGAACTGCACACAATACTCCAAGAGTGGCCGCACTAGAGTTTTGTACAGTTGCAACATGACGTTGCGGCTCCGAAATTCAATCCCCCTACCAATAAAAGCTAAGACTCTATATGCCTTCTTAACAACCTTATCGACTTGATTGCCAACTTTCAGGGATCTATGCACATATACACCAAGATCCCTCTGTTCATCAACACTATTAACAGTCCTACCATTAGCCCTATACTCTACACATTTGTTATTCCTGCCAAAGTGAATTACCTCACACTTTTCCACATTAAACTCCATTTGCCACCTCTCGCCCAGCTCTGCAACTTGTCCAAGTCTCTCTGCAAACTGTAACACCCCTCTTCACTATCTACCACTCCTCCGACTTTGGTGTCATCCGCAAATTTACTAATCCATCCTTCAATACCTCATCCAGATCATTTATAAAAATTACAAACAGCAGGGGCCCCAAAACAGATCCCTGAGGTACACCACTAGTAACCAAACTCCACGATGAATATCTCCCATCAACCACCACCCTCTGTCTTCTATCTGCTCGCCAATTCCTAATCCAATTAGCTAAATCACCCTCAATCCCATACATCTGCATTTTCTGCAGAAGCCTTCCTTGGGCCACCTTATCGAACGCCTTACTAAAGTCCATATATACCACATCAACTGCCTTACCCCCATCCACCTCTTTAGTCACTTTTTCAAAAAACTCAATAAGGTTAGTAAGGCACGACCTACCCTTCACAAAACCATGCTGACTGTCCCCAATCAATTCATTTCTCTCTAAATAACTATAAATCCTATCCCTAATAATTCTCTCCAATACTTTGCCCACAACAGAAGTAAGACTCACCGGTCTATAATTCCCCGGAAAGTCTCTATTCCCCTTCTTGAACAATGGGACCACATTCACTATCCTCCAGTCTTCCGGCACTATCCCCGTAACCAACGACGACCTGAAAATCAGAGCCAGATGCTCTGCAATCACCTCTCTCGCCTCCCAGAGAATCCTAGGGTAAATCCCGTCCGGCCCAGGGGACTTATCTAACTTCAAACCTCAAGAATATCTAGCACATCCTCCTTATCTACTTCAATACTTTCCAGTTTGCAACCCTGTATCCCAGTGTTCTCCACAACTACATTTACATCTCCCTGCGTGAATACCGAAGAGAAATATTTGTTCAGTGCCTCTCCAATCTCTTCAGGCTCCACGCACAACTTCCCACTGCTGTCTCTGACTGGCCCTAATCTTGCCCTAACCAATCTTCTATTCTTAACATATCTAAAGAAAGCTTTAGGATTCTCCTTAATCCTATCAGCCAAAGTCTTCTCATGTCCCCTTTTAGCTCTCCTCAACTCACTCTTTAGCTCCCTCCTGGCTAATCTATAACTATCCAGTGCACTAACTGAGCCTTCAAGCTTCATCCTGACATAAGCCTCCTTTTCCCTTTTAAGCAGCGAATTAACTTTTTTAGTACACCATGATTCCCTTACTCGACCATTTCCTCCTTGCCTGACAGGGACATACTTATCAAGAACTCGCAGTAGCTGCTCCTTGAATAAGCTCCACATTCCAGATGTTCCCAGTCCCTGTAGTTTCCTAGTCCAACCTATGCATCCTAATTCCCTCCTTATGGCCTCATAATTACCATACCCCCAGCTATAACTACTGCCCCCAGCTTCATGCCTATCCCTATCCATCACTAAAGTGAACGTAACCGAATTGTGGTCACTATCACCAAAATGTTCACCAACTTCCAAACCTAACACCTGGTCTGGCTCATTGCCCGGCACCAAATCCAATGTAGCCTCACCTCTAGTTGGCCTATCTACATACTGAGTCAAAAAACCTTCCTGCACACTTTGTACAAAAACTGACCTCTCTAACGTGCTAGAGCTATAGCTATTCCAATCAATATTAGTGAACCAGATGGATCTTTCTGGAAATTGACAATGGTTTCGTGGTCATCAGTTGATTCTTAATTCCAGATTTTTTTTATTGAACTTAAATTTTACCATCTGCCATGGCGGGATTCGAATCCGAGTCCCAGAACATTAGCTGAGTTTCTGCGTTAAACAGTCCATGAGGCCATTACCTTCCCTCAAACTTGAAATGTTAGCTCTGTTCTCCTCTGCTGTCAGACCTGCTGAGGTTCCCTAGCATTTTTTGTTTTAGTCTCAGATTCCAGAATCAGAAGTTATTTGCTTTTATCTAAATGAGGCATTTTGCTTGATTTAAGGATTTGATGGAGTAGATAGAACAAAAGTATTTCTTCTAGTAAGTGAGTCCACCATCATAGCTCAGAAATCAGATCTGGAGATGTTAGAACCAGTTCTTCACTCTTAGGGATAGTGGAAACCTGGAATTCACTTTCCCAAATAAAACTCCGGGCTCTGGATCCTTCAAAAATTTCAAAACTGAAATTGATGGACTCTTGATGGGAAAGGATATTTATTAACAGATAGGGAACCGAGGCAGGTCATAGAAGATCTTGGAGTCCCTACAGTATAGAAGGAGGCCATTCAGCCCATCGAGCCTAAATGACCAAAATCCCACCCAGACCCTACTCCCATAACCTCACGCATTTATCCTGCTAATCCGCTGACACTAGGGTCAATTTAGCATGGCCAATCAACCTAACCCACTCATCTTTGGATTGTGGTAGGAAATCGAGAGCACCCGGAGGAAACCCACACAGACACGGAGAGAATGTGCAAATTCCACATTCCAAATTCCACAGACAGCGACCCAAGGGTGGAATTGAACCCTGATCCCTAGTGCACCAGTGTATGGAATTAAAGCACAGATCAGCCATGTTTCAATGTTGAAACAAGGATTGAGTTGCCTACTCTTGATCCTATTCAAGTTGTCAATTTTGGTTCCCCAATTTGTATCAGAGCCCTTCCCTGTCTGATTTCTGCATGGGTAGGGTGGAGTATGTGCAGACATAGGTAATTTTAACACATAATGGTTCCTGAGATCATAAGATTATGGAGACGTCAGAAAAGCCAACAGGTCTTGGATTAAGTTTAAGTTTTGATTTGATTTATTATTGTCATATATACAGCATACAATGAAAAGCCTTTTTTCCCGCGGGCTATAAGACAAAACATACCCTTCATAGAGAAGGAAAGGAGAGAGTACATGATGTAGTGTTACAGTCATAGCTAGGGTGCAGAAAAAGATTAACTTAATATGAGGTAAGTTTTTTAGTTAAGTTTTAAGTTTAAGTTTTAAGTTTATTTATTGGTGTCACAAGGCTTACATTAACACTACAATGAAGTTACTTTGAAAATCCCCACTCTGGCACCTGTTTGGATACACTGAGGGAGAATCTAAATTCTCATGGCCAATGCGCCTAACCAGCATGTCCTTCAGACTAATAATATTAATAATGAATAATAAATTCATAATTAATAACAGAACTAATTAATAATTTAAATTATGAGGTAAATGTTTATTCTGGAGTTTAGTTTAATTTAATCAGATGACAGAAGGAAACAGCTTCAAGAGATGAAAGTAGAGATCGTGGGAAAGTAGAGATTTTGGGTAGAGATCGTGATCAGAGAAAATTTGACAAGAACTGTGTAAGAATTATTGAGTCTCAAAATCTCTACTGTGCAGAAGGAGACTATTTGGTCCATCGATTCTGTGCTGACTCTCTGACAGAGTATCTTACACAGCCCTCTCTCCCACCCTATTCCCTTAATCTTATACATTACCTTACAATTACAAACTACCATTACATACCTTATACAGGGCAGTACAGTGGCTTAGCACTATTGCCTTACAGCGCCAGGAACCTAGGTTCGATTCTTGGCTTGGGTCATTATTTGTATGGAGGTTACACATTCTCCCTGTATCTGCGTGAGTTTCCTCTGGGTGCTTCAGATTCTTCCCACAGTCCAAAAGACATGCTGGTTAGGTGCATTGGCGATGTTAAATTCTCCTCCAGCGTACCTGAATAGGCACAGGAATGTGGCAACTCACGTATTTTCACAGTAACTTCATTACAGTATGAACATAAGCCAACTTGTGACTAATAAATAAGCATTTACCGTGGCTAGTCCACCTAACCTACATACCTTTGGACATTAAGGTGTAATTTACTGTAACCAATCCATCTAACGTGCACATCTTTGGAGTGTGGGAGGCATGAGGAAAACTCCACGCACAGTGATTCGAGAATTGAACCCGGGTCCCTGGTGCTGCGATGCAGTAGTGCTAACCACTACGCTGACCATTGAAGCGTTGGCTGCGACAAGAAGAACTCCCCTCATTTCTCTCAGATTGCGCCGGAAAATCTTTTACATCCACCCATGAGGAGATAATAGGCTTCAATTCAATGTTTTGCCTGAAAGACGGTGCCCGAAACTGTGCAAGCCTCTTTCACTTTTCCACTAGCTGTGTCAGCATACGTTTGATTCTCAGATTCCTGAATGGCAATCTGCAACCTTCTGACTCAGAGTGAAAGTGCTACCTACTGAGCCATGGCTAAAAACAAGCATTATTAATTGATTTTAAACTGACTATGAACCAAAGATGTTTTTGCAATAAAACCTTTCTGGGAGACAGAAAGCCAATTTTTAATTAATCCCTTGCACATTAACCAGTACGGCCAAGGAACAGATTTGAAAGAATTTACTGAATATTATTGGCAAGACTTTTATCGAGAAGGTAATGAAAAACCTCAGGATTATCATTCATTACTATATTTGAAAAGGCATATAAACGGAAGAAGTAGTGGTATTATCGCTTTGTGGTATTATACCTTTTGTAACGCCCTGGGGACCAGATTTGGATCCCCCCAGGACAGAATATATCTGGAATTAAAAATCAAATGCTGACCATAAAGCCATTGTCACTTGTTGTAAAAACCCAACTGGCTCATTTATGTCCTTTAGGGAAAGAAGTCTATCATCCTTACCCACTCTGGACTACGTATGATTCTAGAGTCACAGCAATGGGGTTGTCTCTCAATTGCCCCTTCTAAAGCAATTAGGGATGGGCAATGACTGCTGACCCAGCCAGCAACACCCACATCCCATGAATGAATGAAAAAACCTAGCAATGGCGGAAGGTGTTAGGTCACTCACCCAATGATCTTAACTCATGCCAAGATGTTTCCGGATGGGGCATCAGAGATGGATAGATTCTTAATAAGGGGATCAAGGGTTATGCGGAAAAGACAGGAGAATGGGGATGAGAAAAATATCAACCGTGATTGAATAGTGGAGCAGACTCAATGGGCTGAGTGGCCTAATTCTGCTCCTATGTCTTACGGTCTTATGTACTGATCAGTCAAGGGTCTTTGTATCACCATGGGTATGTCTCTGTCAGTCTCTCCCTCAGGAACTCTCTCTGCAGGTTCGAAATACCCAAGCTGCTCGTTGTCATGAGAACAGTGATGGAAATTGAGATCGCAACAGTCAATACCATGTGATGTTTCAGATTCACTTGAAATGTGAGGGCTCTGCGGCCAAGTTGCTCTGTACTATTGGCTTTTTTTGCAATTGTTTCATGGGATGTGGACATCACTGGTGAGGCTAACAATTGTTGTCCATCCCAAACTGCCCTTTGCGCTCAGTGACTTGCTAAACGAGTACAGAGGGCATTTTGAGAGTCAACCAGACTGGGTGTGGAGTCACATGTGGGCCAGGCTGGGTGAGGATGGCAGATGTCCTTCTCTGAAGGATATTGGTAAACCAAATGGGATTTTACAATAATGGTGAGCCAGGTGGACTTTGACAATATTAGTGAACCAAATGACAACAATTGATAATAGTTTCATGGTCACCGTTGCTGAGATTAACTTTTCAATTCCAGACTCTTTATTTGTTGAACTTAACCATCAGCTGCCTTGGTAGGATTTTAACCCATGTCCATAAGGATTTACCTGGGCATCTGGAGTACTAGTCCAGTGATGAGACCCTTCCACCGCCATCTCTCTTCATTCCTCAGTACTTTCTTTCTGGTATTGACAATAACTGCTTTTATTTTAATTTTAAGAGCTTTATCCCACAGTTCGGAGGCCTGGATTAGTAATACATCAGGATAAAGGGTTTGGATTCCACTCTATGGTTGGACTAACAATCCAGCCTTAGCAAAAAGTTAATGATGGTAAAAGTAACAAGGGTTGGGATTTTCCAACCCTGCTGGGATCTTCCAGTCCCGCTGAAAGTCAGCAGACTTTGGGCTGACCTGCCACATCCTCACCATGGCGAAGATAGAAAATTTCGGCCCACGAATATACTGGATTATCATAGAAAATGCAACTGGTTCACAACTTTTTTTTGGGAAGGGAATCTGTTTTCCCTTCCCCAAACTGGTACCAATGTGACTCCAATCCTCTGTCAGCATGGTTAACTCTTAACAACCTAGCATTTAGTGGTGACCTAGCATTTGAGGAAGCGGGGGGAGGGGGAACCACCACCACTTTATCGGGGCAATAGGAATAGGTGATCAATGTCAGCCTTCCTAACAAATGTCCTCATTCCCAGAAATAAACAGAATAAGAACATGAGGAACAATATAAAGGATCTATGGGCAATATAACTGATAGGATTTTGATCAGAATTTCATCATACCCACAGGCTTTATTTCCATTTTAACTAAATTATAGAATTCCTACAGTGCAGAAGGAGTCCAACAGGCCTGCACAGACAACAACCCACCTAGGCCCTAACCTCTTAACCCCACATATTGACCATGCTACCCCCCTGACACTAAGAGGCAATTTAACATGGCCAAACCACCTACTTACACATATTACTTTCTGTTCTCCAATTTGGTGTCTGGAGAGACATGGATATATTTGCGTTTCCATAACAGCTTTCAGATGTCCCAAGGTGCTTTCCAGCTATTGAAATGTTGCATTTTAGAAATCAATTACACCCAGCCAAATGCCACAATTAGCAATGCAATGATGACCAATTTTTAGTGATGTTAGGGGAGAGATTGATGTAAACAGCCAGGCCTTCACTTGAGCCTCAGTTTTAACTTTCATCTTGAAAGGCAGAATCTCTGACAATGCAGCATTCGCAATAGTATAGTAGAATCATAAAATCCCTACAGTACAGAAGGAGCCATTCAGCCCATCGAGTCTGCATTGATCACAATTCTACCCAGCCCCTTTCCCCGTAACCCCACAAATTTACCGTTAATCTCCCGACACCATTAGACAATTTAGCTTGACTAATCAATCTAACCCCTGCGCTGGATATGGGAGAAAACTAGAGAACCCAGAGAAGACCCATGCAGGCACAGGGAGAATGTGTAAAATCAGCACAAGCAATGATCCAAGCAGGGAATTGAACCTGGGTCCCTGGCATTGTAAGGCAGCAGAGCTAACCGCGGTGCCGATGTGCCACCCATACTGGGATGTTTCTTCCTGGATTGTACACTCACATCTCCAGAGTAGAATTGGAGCCCAGGATTTCCAGCTGAGCCCTGTCCTTGGTCTGCTCTTCCACTGTAATATTCTTCATTCTAGCCTCTTCAGGTAAATGATGCCCTTTCCCTGATATGGATCAGTGCCTTCGGAAGAGGAAGGGAAACAAATTGAAGAAACAAGAAACAATAAATTAAGAGTCCATCACTTGTCAGTGATGACGAGGATTGTGAATGTAGTTCAATCCATCACGTAAACCAGCCTCCCATCCATGAACTCTCCACAGTTGCTGTTGCCATGGAAAAACAGCCAGCATAATCAAGGACTCCAGGCATCTCAGACATGTTCTCTTGCACCTTCTTCTATCAAGAAAAAGTTACAGAAGTCTGAGGTCACATACCAACCAACTCTTAAGAGCAGCTTCCTAGCCGCTGCCATCAGACTTTTGAATAGACCTACCATATATTAAGTTGATCTTTCTCTACCCTAGCTGTGACTGTAACACTACATTCTGCACCCTCTCCTTTCCTTCACTATGAATGTATGCTTTGTCTATACAGCACACGAGAAGCAATACTTTTCACTCCATAAGAATACATATAACAATAATAAATCAATCAGTGTGTCGGTATGTTTATACACATTTAAATAAGTTACCTTTGTTCTGTTAATTATCTAATTACCCAAATTCCAAAAAAATCAAAAATAAAATTGTTTAATCAGAGAGACCTATCATTAAGAGATATCATTATAGAGATCAGCTTTGATGCCCTGCTAGGTATGGAAAGAATGCCATACCTGTATTTGTATTTGTCTTGATATCCATTCAAATATAAAAACATCATTTAGAACATAGAACCCTACAGTGCAGAAACAAGCCTTTCGGCCCATCAAGTCTGCACTGACCATAATCTTACCCGGGCTCTATCCCCTTATCCCTACGCATTTACCCACTAATCTTTCTAACCTAAACATCCCAGGACACTAAGGGGCAATTTTAGCATGGCCAATCAACTTAACCCACATATCTTTGGACTGTGGGAGGAAACTGGAGCACCCAGGGGAAACCCATGCAGACACGAGGAGAATGTGCAAACTCCACACAGACAGTGACTCAAGCCGGGAATTGAACCCAGGTCCCTGGAGTTGTGAAGCAGCACTGTTCTACCGTGCTGCCCATTTACTCCTTTGCTTTGGTCTCCCACAATCAGTCAATCCTTTATCAAGGACAGAAGGAACACACACTGAAAATCTTCTCATTCTGTCTCATGCTGAATGCATCTCAATATCAGCCTCTATACTTGCAAGATATAAATTCGGTATGAAGTCTCACAACATCAGTTTAAAGTCCAACAGGTTTATATGAAATCATAAGCTTTCGAAGCTACTCAGGCGAGTCACCCAATGAAGAGGCAGTGCCCTGAAAGTTTGTGATACCAGCTTTCACCTGGTGTTGTGAGAGTTCTTACTGTGTCCACTCCTGTCTAAAGCTGGTATCTCCACATCATAAATTGAGTAAAAGAAAACCATTTATTCACATTCTCTTTCTCTCTTGGTCTCTCACTTTTCACTTTTTCTCTTGCCTTTTGCTATTCCCTCCCTAATTGTTTTATGCTCCCCTCCCTCTATCTTGTGCCCCCAATCTTGGATGGGAGATGGAATTTGACAGAGCATGATCTGGGGAGGAACGAGTTACCAGTGACCATAATGGGAAGGAAGGGCAGACGTACAGGATTTAATGCTCTTGGCAGGTCCGGGCATTTTCTACCCTCGATTACACAAGTTTTCAGTACGAAACATCATTCTTATCATTTCCACTACTTGTTTCCCCTCTGATCACCCTGTCACTCCCATCATTGTTTCCAATTCTTCCTGATCCACTTAACTCCATGCAATATACCTTCTCCTCCATCCCATTTTCACTCATTTTATATTTCACCTCTATCCGTGCCCTCAAATGTTCTCCACGAATGCAAATAGTAAGAGTTGAGAGACCAGTGGGCTCCCCATGCTAAATCTGTTCTCTTTGACTTCACCTGGCCTTCCAATTGATGTCATCCAAATGGGTTTAATTTGTTTCCAAGTCTCAACATACTCATTCTTTGTTTAAAGCCACCAAATTAAAATGAGGAAAGACACTGGGTTCAATCTTGCACTGTGTGCACAGAGTGCTGGCTGAGGTGAGTAACCAGCGTGTAGCTCTCCAGCAGCACAGCCAAGTTTTCTCTCGAGATTCCCCAGCACTCTGCGCACAGACGATCTGGGGGCAGGGCTTCCACCATTACATTGATGAGGCAGGGCCTGATGAAGTTAATCTATGCTTCTAAAAAAAAAATCCCCTCCACCTTACTCACACAAGCAACTCTCCACACACACATAGGGAGAACTGCACCCCACCCCCACCTGAATGGGGCCCTCCTGAGGGCACACACCCGGCACTGCTAACTGGCATTGCCACCCTGTCAGTTCGAATCTGGTATTGCCATTGTAGCGAACATAACATAGAATATAGAAAAACTACAGCACAAATTGCGCCGATGATATCCCTACCTACTAGGCTTACCTATAACCCTCAATCCTATTAAGTCCCATGTACTCATCCCAAAGTCTTTTAAAAGACCCTATCGAATTTGCCTCCACCACCATTGACGGCAGCCGATTCCACTCACCCACCACCCTCTGAGTGAAAAATTTACCCCTGACATCCCCTCTGTACCTACTCCCCAGCACCTTAAACCTGTGTCTTCTCATAGCAACCTAGAAAACAGCCTCTGAGAATCTACCCGATCTATACCTCTTAACATCTTATACACCTCTATCAGGTCACCTCCCATCCTTCGTCTCTCCAGGGAGGAAAGACTCCCTCAACCTATCTCCCAGACGGTTGGAGACTGCCCCTGGCTGATTTCTCTGGACCACTTCGTATTTTGCAAAAGCAATTGTAAACCTTGTCGACATCACTTCACAGGTGGGATTCTCCCAAAAAAATTCTGAGTGCCAAACCCTTATAAAAATTGAAGTAAATGCAGCTGCTTTTTCCATTAGGATTTTCAAAATGAATCACCCACACTCGGCTCATCTTGGAGTGCCTCAGCATGAATTACACTGTAAATCATTGAGCGGGGCCTATTCCCGCTAGAGAGCTGGCAGCATAGCGTAGTGAGGGCCACTGCACATGCGCCAATATGTCAGTGCTGAGATGGGAGCATGCGCAGTCATTCCAGCCTGGCTGCTGACCTGCAGATCCCTGGCCAGCCCCATGACCTCACATGAATGCCCCTCTGATTCCCCTACTCCCGATCGCTGGAGTTGGGGTCATCCTTGAACCCTCGATCTCCTGTCCCGGTCCATCTCAATCTCCTCCCCTGCAATTTTAAGTCTTCCCATAGTCCCCCCTCCCTGGCATTCCCAAATCTACCCCCCCCCCCCCCCCCCCCCCGGCATTCCCAAATCTCCCCCCCCCCCACTCCGATGGCCAGTCCCAATCATTGGCCTCCTTTCTTCTGTCATCGCCGAGTGCAGAGTGACAGCAGGACCCCCTACCTGCACCAGTCTCCTCTTCGCCCCTAGAGACCCCACTCCCTTGGTTCTGCCAGGTGCCAAGTTCATCCTTAGGCATTGCCATACACCCTCCTTTGTAGTGCCAGAGGACCAGGCTGGCACTGCCAGACTGGCAATGTCCAGGAGGCACCCTCTTATCTCTGTCCTCCTGCGGGGTTTCCATGGCCTCCCTTCACTCCAGCAATGCCAGCTCCCCATTAAAGTAATGGGGAGCTGGCTGTTGGAAACCCCACTGGAGTGAACCACTCCTTGCAGAGGGAGGGAGAGGCTAAGCGGGCCTGCACTCCAGTCCTGGGCCCGCAAATTAAATGTAAATGATAATAAAATGTAAATTATATTAAAATCAGAATTAACATAAATTATTCAGCTCTGCGGCCAGAGACGCACGGAGGCTGTAGCACCCATCTTGAAACCCGTTACATGACCTCCCCCCGCCAACTGGGAGAATAACACCCCCCCCCCCCCCCCCCCCACACATCGGGATGGGGAGAGTTCTTCAGCTGGGAGGAATATATGGCGGGGAAGTCCACTAATTATATTTAAATTTACCAAAATGTGGTTGAACGAGGTTTAGAGTGAGAGCAAATTACATTACCAGCGAGGGGTGGGGAAAATGGGGAAATGAGACCCTCCCGATGAGAATTCCGTTTTCTTCCGATATTTTAGGCCCATGTCACCACTTGCACTCATGGCTAACACGGGAGCAAACCCTCCCCAGTCTCTTTTATATCTGCCCTTTTTATCAGCAGTTTGAATCTTTGCCTCACAGGCATAAGGAATTAGGGCATTTTACATTTTCTAACCATCAGCGAGCGGAACAGAGAAAATGAGCTGGCTTCAACGTCCGCCTTTTTTTTAAATCGAATGACAGGAAAAGCTCTTCATTCCCTCATCTCCTACTTCTCCGAGTCACGCACGCAACAAAACAGAAAGTATGGAGCAAGGAATCACATCTCAATACGCTGGAAATATTTTCAAAAAGCATTTTGAATGGTTGATAGGGAAAATATAAAACAACATCGACTAATCGTTCATCTACAGGACTACAGAGAGGGTTTTAATATTTTTGGGGTCTACTTGGCTGAAAGCTAGAGGTGGGAAAAGTAAATTGGAGATGCACAACAGGCCAGAATTGGAGAAATGCAGAGATTTGGGAGGGCCCTGGGTCTGGAAGATTTTACGGAGATTGTTTTTTAATTTACTCTTTCTGGGATGTGGGCATCGCTGAGTGGGCCCACATTTATTACCCATCAATAATTGTCCTTGAACTGAGTGGCTTGCTTGACCAATTTTCAGACAGCACATTGCTGTGGCTCTGGAATCACATGTAGGCCAGACCGGGCAAGGATTCCTTTCCTTAGGGGCATGAGTGCAGAGTGTGTTAGCACTGCAGCCTCACAGCACCAGGGATCCGGGTTCAATTCCCAACTTGGGTCACTGTCTGCGTGGAGTTTGCACATTCTCTCTGTGTCTGCATGGATTTCCTCTGGGTGCTCTGGTTTCCCCCCATGGTTCTAAGATGTGCAAGTTTTGTGGATTGGCCATGCTAAATTGCCCCTTAGTGTCAGAAGGACTAACTAGGGTAAATGCATGGAGTTATGGTGATAGGGCCTGGATGGAAATGTGTTTGGTGACTCAATGAGTACAATTCTGTACTATAGGGATTGTAGTAAACCAAATGGGATCTTTACAGCAATCAGCAATGATTCCATGATCATTACTCAACTTTAATTTTTTCTATTTATTTCAAATTTCACCATCTACTGTGGTGGGATTTGAACCTAGGTCCCTAGAGCATTACCCTGAGTCACCAGATAACCAGTCCCGTAAAAGTATCACTATACCAGTGCCTTTCCACAGAGGGCTGGACAACCTTACAGAGATTAGGAGGGATGTAGAGATTTGAAAAGCAAGGATTTTAAAATTCGGTGGCACAATTTTATAATTTTCTGCAGGTGCAATTGGTGGGGACTACAGAATTCTGTGGGAATCTTCCCAACAATCTACCTGACTTTGCTGTGATTTTTTTCAGTGTTGGAAGATGCCAAGGGCTGCCAATCCGCTCTTGCTCCTATTGAGGTCCTGGGCAGTTTTTCAGCTGGCCAGTAGAGGTCAGCGATGAGGTGGGTTGCCCAGCAGTTTTGGCCTGCATGGGCCTCGGATGGGAAAGGCAAAGAGTCTCCTTCATGGATCCTCCATTCCAATCAAGGCCTTCCCCTCAAGGTCTGCTATAACAATTTCAATCAGGCAATTGAGGTTCGCCTGCTAACATTTGAACTCCCTGAGTAAGGGCAGAATGGATAGTCCAGTCAGGGAGACCCATGTTCCGTATTTAAACAGGAGGGTCAGTTCATCTGGCATTTCCCATGTAGACTGCACACTGAGAGCTCTCTGTGTAGTGTTATTACTGAGAGCACTCTGTATAGAACTGTTGAAACCTGTAAATAGAGGAACTCTGATGAAGGGTCTTCTGCCTCCGAGGACTTATTACATCTCCCCCCTGCATGATGTCCCCTCAACACTAGCTCCTTTCTTATAACAGCTGACAGCTGTGACATAATGTTAGAAGATGTGATTTGTGCACTAAGACATTAGTAACAGCAAGGATCTGACTAAATGTTGTTAAATGTTCAGGATTGCTCGAGGGCTCCAGGAATCAAATAATAATCTGCAGGACATTGCTGTGAAGATAGAAGGAGAAAAATTGTGGGATGGTATAACAAAATGTGTGGGGTTTTTTTTCTCATTTTCTTGGCCCGTTTTAATTTATTTGTTAGACTAATATTGGAGATGGGGGGCATGTTTGATTATTGGCCATGTTTAATCCAAAAGTGAAGCACTGCAGCTGCTGGAAATTTGAGATCAATGCAGAAGATTCTGGAAATTCTCAGCAGGTTAGGCAACATCCATAACATCACCTGACACCTCGGTTTATCTGCTGTTGAAACCCTCATTCATGCCTTTTTTATTCCCAGACTTGACTATTTCAGTGCATTCCTGACCGGCCTTTCTCTATCTTCCATAAATCTGAGATTATCCAACACACCTAATTTGCGCTTAGTCAGACCTTAAGACCACAAGAACAGGAGCAGAATTAGGCATTCGGCCCATCGAGTCTGCTTCGCCATTCAATCATGGCTGATAAGTTTCTCAACCCCATTTCTCCTGCCTTTTCCCCATAATCATTGATTCCCTTATCAATTAAGAACCTATCTTTCTCTGTCTTAAATACACTCAATGACTTTGCCTCCACAGCCTTCTGTGGAAAGGAATTCCATAGATTCATCACCCTCGGGCTGACAAAATTCCTCATAACCTAAAGGATCATCCATTTATTTGGTGTCTCGGATCCTACTATGGAAACATCTTTCCTACATCCATTTTATTCAGGCCTTTCACTATTCTGTAAGTTTCAATGAGACCACCCCCCCCCACCCCACCAATCCTTCTGAACTCCATCAAGTACCATCACATCTACATGGCTAAATTGCCCCTTACTGTCAGGGGTACTAGCTAGGGTAAATGAATGAGGTAATGGGAGTAGGGCCTAGGTGGGATTGTGGTCAGTGCATTCATGATGGGCTGAATGACCTTTTTCTGCGCTGTAGGATTCTATGATTCTACGTCAACCCTGTGACTCATCTACTGATATTGATTCTCACCCAATCAAGGCCTCAATTTTCAGAAAGTTACCTTTACTTTCAAATCCCTCCATATCCTAGCCCCCTCCCTATCTCTGTAATCCCCTCCACCCCACCCTACATCTGTGTTCATCTAATTCTGGCCTCTTGAAGCACCTGCGAAATTATTTGTCCCACTACTGGTGACCATGCCTTCAAAAGTACATAGGCCCTAAGCTCTGGAATTCCCCATCGAATCCCTAAAGTGCAGAAGGAGGCCATTCAGCCCATTGGGTCTGTACCGACCATGAATCAAGAAGGCAGCTCACCAGCACCTTCTTTAGGGCAACTAGGAATGGCCAATAAATGCTGGCCAGACAACGAAGCCCAAGTCCCACGAATGAATAAAAACAAAATTCCACCCAGGCCCCATACATTTACCCTGCTAACCCCTGTGACACTAGGGACAATTTGGCGTGGCCAATTAACCTAACCCACACATATTTGGACTGAGAGGAAACTGGAGCATCCGGAGCAAACACATGCAGACACGGAGAGAATGTGCAAACTCCACACAGACAGTGATCAGGATTGAACCCAAGTCCCTGGCGCTGTGAGGCAAGAGTGCTAAGCACTGTGCCACCCTGTCTCCCTCCCTGTGCCTCTCTGCTTCTCTGCTGCTTTAAGAAACTCTTTGAAAATACATGCGAACAAAGCCTTTTGGGCACCAACCCTAGTTGGTTCTTATGAGGCCTGATTTCAAATTCTGTATAACACTCCTGAGAAGCTGAAATGTTTGTGTACAAAAGAACACACGTTTGCCAATCGCTGCGGAGAGAATCAGTGATGAGTCCAACTCTGAGGCAAATTCCTTCTTCAATTGCCCACCAGAATGTGAAACCTTGGAGGAGGTATCAATAGCCAGAGTGGAACAGGAGGTCATGTGATACAAATGACAGGGATAGGCCAATCAGAGTTGATAACCCTACTCTATAACGTTGCAGAATTATGGAACAGTCTAGAACCCTTGCCCTAGACTGGGTTTCAGCCAACTCTTTGGTTTGACAGAACGTCACTCGGCTGCTTTAATGTCTGTGATTGCTTTAAATCGAAGTTTTAATTTGTCTCGCAGCCGGTGCACCAGATTGGGAGGAAATTAAAAAGAAGACAGAACTTTCCCCGTGATGTTTTTGGTGTTAATTCCCATGTTCAAGGCAAAATGTCTCTCCCAGGACATTGCGGGTTGACGGAAGTGGAAAATTGTCACCTCGGCACTGAGTGTGTGTCGGGATTGTACAGTAACAGAGGACTGGTGAGGAAATGTTCACATTGGCCAGGATTTTCCATCCCATTCTCAGCGGGCGGGAATGGTGGCAGGGCTGGAGAATCCCGTGGAAGTCCCAAAACAGCTTTTATGCTGGTGGAATATCGCTGCTCAATTCCCCACCCTCCCACCATTGACATTATGAGTAGCCCAATATCTGGATCCCAATTTGAATCCATTAAAATGACATCATTCCACCTGACTGTCTCCCTATGTAAAATTGTCCATTCAGGCCGACGTGACTTATAGCAGGTCCCTCACACACGACACACAAGCCGATATTCCTGAAAGTGACCATATACCAGATCCGTGTAGAATATTCACAACTCGGGAAAACCTTTAGTTCTGATGCCACTCATTGTTACTGTTACCATAAATTTGAATCTGGTCCCCATGTTATTTTTATATGCTAGTATGGGTTTTTGCCTCTTTAGAAAGCTTGTGACCACTGGGGAAAGCCTTCTGAGAAAGTCAGTAACATTCTGACAGATAAGTGTCAAATGCTTTGGTAACTTCAAGTACAAATATCGGATGTTATATTGTCAATTAATTACCTTTTTAACCGCAGTAATTCAACATAGTGCTCTGCCATGATAAAGTAAATTAGGTTGTCCTATGTGTTGGGATGCATTAAAGTACTTATCTCATTGCAGAAAGTGCCAAATGCATTTAAAAGCATAGACATATGTTTGGAAAGCTCCCTTGCTTAAACATCAGGCCATCTTTAGCTTTGAAAAATGTACTCTGTTATTGAAAGTGAAACAAAATCTGAAATACCTGCTCCATTCTACTGAAAAACATGCAATCTGTCTTCAAATGTAAGTGAAATATCATTGATCACTCTTGAAAGGCCATCTGATTTTTCAGCTTCAATAGGCTCCATTGCTTACATTTTCCAGGGTTTGTTTTTATATCTCAGTGTATTGAATTTCATAAACTCCAGAACCATTAATCCTCACACATAACCAGCTTTAAGACGTTATGAAAGGATTATCTTTCTTTGATGTGGTAAGTTGTTCTGTGTTTATTTGTCTTACCAACAGCACGACCACTTGAGGAGGTTTGCTTTCTTTAATGCCTTTTATGAATTGGATTTTTTTTAAATTAAGTGTCTTTGATTATTGCTCTATTAGATTGTTATAAGCATTTTAATATCAATTTCAAAGATATTCTGAGGTCACCCTTTGTGGATACTGAGTGAATACTACAGAGGATACATGAGGGGCTTTGGGCATGAAGAATTAAAAGCAGGCTTAGGAACCATGGAGGGGCAAGGAGTACAAGGGAACATGAGGTACAAGGGGGGATTTGAGGGGCATGGGGAGTATGAGGTGGCATGAAGGGGACATGGGGATGGTTTGGGAAGGGGTGAAGTTGTGGGCGTAAAAACTATGCCGGGAGCTTGGCTGCTGTCGCCAGGAACCATAGCAGGCCTTCCAACCAACCCACGTCTGCACCCAGACTCCTCCCACATTGCATCATGCCTCTCAGAACCTGACTTCACCCACGCATGTCCTTCAGAGATAAAGATATGGTGAAAATGGGGTTCAGACATGAGCGTGGATCTTGGAAGTTGGGAACAGGCCAGATTCGCATTTTCCTGACCCATAACCAAACTCCAAGTCCCGGAGACATGTGACCACACATCAGGCTGGATGTTAAGGTCATGCTGGGGAGGAACTGATGACAAAATCAAGTTCTGACCTCTAACTGCAAAGCAGGCTTCACCGACCTGTTGTGGGAGCTTTGGCCAACTCAACAATTGGTGAAGATGCAATGGTGTGAAGGCAATGAATGTAGTCTGGATGGGGAATTAGTGTGATGTTACCCACTTCCAGGCACCCTGCTCATTGGGGCGGGGCAACTAAAATTGAGGCTTTTGTCTCAGTTCAGGACTCACCTCCCAACAAATCCGTCACCACAATGCCCCTGCCACCAATTGAGAAGTAAACAAAGAACAATAGAGCACAGGAACAAGCTCTTTGGCTCTTCAAGCCTGCATCAATCATGGTGTCTGCCTAAACTAAAACCGTACACACTTGTGGAGTGCATATCCTTCCATTCCCATCCTATTCATGTATTTGTCTAGTTGCCTCTTAAATGTTGCTATCATACCTGCTCCCACCACCTCCCCGAGCAACGTGTTCCAGACATTCATCACCCTCTGTGCAAAAAACTTACCCCGCACACCTCCTCTAAACTTTTCCCCACGCACCTTAAACCTACATTCCTAATACTTGATTTTCCAATCCTACAAAAGAGATTTGACTATCCACTCTATCCATGCCACTCATAATCTTGCAAACCTCTATCAGGTTACCCCTCAACCTCCATCATTCCAGTGAGAACAAACTGAGTTTATCCAACCTCTTCTCATAGTTAATGCTCTCCAGATCAGACAACATCTGGTAAACCTCTTCTGTACCCTTTCCACAGTCTCTATATCCTTCTAGTGTGGTGACCAGAATTGTACACAGTGTTCTAAATGATGTCTAATTAAACTTCGATGCAACTGCAGCATGATCTGCCTATTTTTATTCTCAATGAAGGTAAGCATGCCGCCTGCCTTCTTGACTACCTTCTCCACCTGCATTGGACATATACACCCAGATCCCTTTGCCTATCAAAATCCTAAGGGTTTTACCATTTACTGCATAATTCCTATATGCATTGGACCTTCCAAAATGCATTACCTTACACTTGTGCAGTTTAAACTCCATCTGCATTGACAAGCCCAAGTCTTCTTGCCCAAGTCTTCAACCAGTCTATATCTTGCTGTATCCTCTGACAATCCTCTTCACTATCTGCAACTCCACCAGTTTTTGTGTCATCTGTGAACTTATCAATCAGACCAGCTACATTTTCCTCCAAATCATTTATATATACTGTTGACAACAAAGGTCCCAGCACTGATCCCTGTGGAACACGGCTTGTCACAATTTTCCATTCAGAAAAGCACCCCTCTACTGCTACCCTCTGTCTACTATAGCCAAACCAGTTCAGTATCCACCTTGCCAGCTCTCCTCTGATCGTGTGTGATTTCATCAGTCCACCATGAGATGTCTTGTCAAAGGCTTACTGAAGTCCATGTATATGACATCCACTGCCTTTCCCTCATCCCTTCCTCGAAAAAGTTTTTCAAGTTAGCGATGCACAACCTCCCCTTCACAAAACCATGCTGTATATCATTAATACATCCATTTGTTTCCAAAGGTGAGTAAACCTCATCCCTAAGAATCTTATCCAATAATTTCCTCACCACTGACGTAATGTTCATTGGCCTATAAATTCCTGGATTATCTCTGCTGCCCTTCTTAACCAATGGAAGAAATCCTCTGGAACTTCACCTGTAGCCAATGAGGATACAAAGATTTCTGTCAAGGCCCCAGCAATTCCTGCGCCTGCCTCCCTCAGTATTCTGGGTAGATCCCATCAGGAAACTTGTCTACTCTAAAGTTTTAATGTTAAAAGCAAACTTTTCCTCACAAAATCAGCTAAATTTCTCAACTTAGTTAAATAGCTCCTTCTCCCAGTTTTATTAATTCCCTGTAACTATCAAGTGAAAATGTTCAGATTTAAAAAGAAACATTTTTTTTTAATATCCCATTGGTTTATCTCCAAATCTGTTTGTAATATTGCTAACATTCCCTGAAGCCCTGGGGGGAATTATCCGGTCCCCCCCTCCATGGGAATTGTAGCGGGAGAAATGTTCTCCTCACACATTGACCTGGGGTGGGGTTTCCCGGTTTTGGAGTGAGCGCATCCAGGAAATCCAGCCCTCAGTGTCGAATCTGGAATGTCAGTAATGCTATCTGCAGCCTGTCGATGCCTCCCTACGATCATGGAGATTTGTATCGGAGAGGCTCTGGACACTGAACCGTGTCTGCAGTTAAGTTGCATTGGCCAGCCCATTCCTCATGAGAAAAATCAATTCTCACCCAGTTGCTATTGCAGCTCTAAGCAGCAATGCACATTCATCAGGATGTCCCAGGTCCCGCCAAGTCCTGTAATGCAAGTGTAAGCCATCCATGACCTTCTGCCATTACTTTAAAACTGATGGGCTTCGCTAGCCGCTGACAAATATCCTACTATTTCCTGACACTCTATTCCTGACTCAGAGGACAGAGCAGGCCAGAGTTATTCAGACAGGGAAGATCAGTGCTGTTAGCTAATGATCAGTGGCATTTTGAATAAGTCGAGGGAAGGAGCTCTGCTGGTTGATATTCAGCAAGTGTATGAAGCTCATATGAAGTGAATTCACCTTCTCCATTCACTGGGGCTCAGTTCATCTTAATTCTGATGGATTTTACAGTGTGATTCACTTCATTGGTCTATCTGTCTTGGAAACACTCAATGTGGATGGTATATTGCTGCACCTGCCCCATCCCAGGGTTGTCTCCTTCACTGAAGTCCTGGAAGATTCCAACTCAATCCCGGTGGGTATTGTACACCCAGTGGGCATCAGCTCTGCCTGTCACAAGGAGAGGGAAGTGGTCACATTTATCTGGCACTATATGGCCTCCATCACTGTGAGTAAACTCTGCCACCAGCAAACTCTCTCAGATGGGCATAATTGACTCCATAGCATTACTTGAAGAAACAGAATCCTACAGTGTGGAAGAAGTTCTTCGGCCCTCCAGGACTGCACTGTTGCGTGCCTATCTAATTCCACTTGCCAGCTTTTGGCCCATAGCCTTCAATGCTATGGCGTGCCAAATATTTACCCAGATACTTTTTGAGGATGTGTGGTATCCCGTCTTCTCCACCCTTCCAGTCAGCGTATTCCAGACTGTCACCACCCTCTGAGTAAAAAGCTTTTCCTCAAATTCCTCCTCACATTTAACTTACGTCCCCTTGCAACAGACATTTCAGCTAAGGGAAACAGCTGCTGCCTATCCACCTTCTATCCTGCAGGTGCTTTGGTCCACCTTGTTGTCTAACGAGGGGCATACACACAATGGGTCGTGAGAGGACTGCTTTTGGATCTTTTTCGAGAGTATCCTGGTGCTTCACGTTGTTATTGTATGCTTGACCTGGACCATTTGATGGACAACACAACAGCTCTGTGACTATCGCTGTGCTGTGCAGATACATGGATTTGGGCCTGTGTCTGTGGGAGTTTGCGCATTCTTCCCATGCTTGCGTGGGTTTTCTCCGGAAGCTCCGGTTTCCTCCCACATTCCAAAGATGTGCTCTTAGGCTAATTGGCAAAACAAATTCTCCCTAAATTGTCTCAAATTTGGTTTTTAATCCATAGATCTATAAACATGGACAGGGATCGCGGGTAGAGGTGGGAACATCGGGGTGGCGGCGCGGGCTCGTTGGGCCGAAGGGCCTGTTTCCTGTGCTGTTTTGTTCTTTGTTCTTTGTTCTTTGTCCATGTCCCTCATTATCTTGAACACTTCAATCAGGTCGCCTCTCAGTCTTCTCCAGTTCAGAGAAAACAACTCAACCTCTTTTTATAATCCAGGCAAAATCCTGGTGAACCTCCTCTGCACCCCTTCCAGTTGGTCATGTCCATCCTATAATGTTCCAACCAGAACTGTGCACAGTACCCCAGCTGTGGCCTTATCAACTTTCCATCATGAACTCTCTGCTTTTGTAACCTATACCCCGATTGATAAAGGCTAGTGTTCCATAGGCCTTCTACACCACTCCACTAACCTGCCTTTCCTCCTTCAGAGATCCAGGGACAAATACTTCAAGGGTCCATATGTTCTTCAGAACTTCCTGGTGTCAGACTTTTCAAAATATATTCCTTTTCAAATTAATTCTCCCAAAGTGCATCACCTCAAACTTTGCAGGGTTAAATTCCATCTGCCACTTATCTGCCCATTTGACCATGTTTGTCTATATCTTCCTTCAACCCAAACCACTCAACCTCACTGCTAACTACCCAGCCAGGCATTCTTCCTAGTCAACTAGTCAATATTTTCCCTCAACCGACATTACTAGCAGAGATTAGTTGGCTAGTGATCACATTGTTCTGGTGTTCTGCACTCACTGTATTCAAATATGGCTGCCATGTTTCCTACATTTAAACAGTGACCACAGTTCAAAAGTATTTAATTGGCTGCTTCGGGACTTCTTGAAAGATAAGGTATAAATTTGAGACAATTGTTTGGCAATACAGAACTCAAATATAACTGAAAAGAGACATGTCACCAAAGCTTTTCATCTTGCACTTCTCAGGACAAATGCAAGAATGCCAAATTTCAAATGCTCATGATAATTTATTCTACAGGAGAAAAGCATGTTGATTGCAAAAAAGATGTTCTCCTTCTCACACATTGAGCGAGGTTGTGTATGAAACTTAGTGCCAGTGTGATACCAGATCGATGGTCCTAACAGGCTAGCAATTGGCTGATTGAATCATTTGGCGTATTCCTTCAACTGTTTGTAACAGGCAGAATTTAGACCATTCTCAACCAGCCTGCGCACCCAAAACTGAAAGTTGAGAGTGGCATGGTGGCACAGTGATTAGCGCTGCTGCCTCACAGCACCAGAGATCCGGGTTCAATTCCAGACATGGATGACTGTCGGTGTGGAGTTTGTATGTTCTCCCCATGTCTGTGTGAGTTTCCTCCAGTTTCCTCCCACACTCCAAAGATGTGCAGATTAGGTTGATATGCCATGCGAAATTGTCCCTTAGAGTTGGGGGAACTAGCAAGGCAAATATTTGGGGTTAGGGATAGGGCCTGTGTGGAATTGTTATCAATGCAACCTCAATGGGTTGAATAGCCTCCTTTTGCACTAGCGACTCAATTAAAAAATCTGCTATTGGATGTGATTCGGCTATTGGGCAGCACTTACTGAACAATGCAGAATGCACTAATAACTATACTAACAACCAATTTAAGATAATCAGTCGAGCTCGTAACAAAAGTTATTTACACTTGCTATAAGCAACACACATTCGTACATAGAGATTCACACTCTGCAAGCAAAAGGAACATGTTCAAGCCTCGCAACATTTTTGAATTACGTGGGAGTTTCGGGAGCTTCATTCTTGGTAACAGCTCAGCCAATTACAATCAACTTGCCAACCAGTGAGCACATATTTCCCCTGTGGTATAAACTGTCGTAATCCTTTGAAATTTGACGCTCTTGTGTTCGTCCTGAAGAGTGCAAGATGAAAAGTGTTGAACAAACTTTTGAAATATTCAAAGTCAAGACTTAGTGTTTTTTTAATGGAACCGTCAAGATTCTTTTGATTGAATTGGGTAGCGGCAGACATCACTTGAGTCAGGAAAAATTCTTCAGCGCAGATGATAACAAGCAGACCGACAATATTTACCATCTGATGAATTAATAACTCAGAGAGTGAGAGTGGAGGGCGCGGTGAACGATGATCTTTAACATAAAGACACGTTGAAAATTAAAGCAAGCCAATTTATAAATAGTACTGAGTGCCAGCTGAGCCAAACAAATTGAAAGGGGGACAGGAATACATCATGAAAGAGCTTGAAAGTAAAGCGTACAGTAAAGGGATGGCCAGGGAAGAGATATTAAGGCTCTTTCAACATTGGTTTCAGGCAGTTGAAATATAACTTTGATTTAGATTTGATTTATTATTGTATTAGGATATAGTGAAAAGTATTATTTCTTATGCACTATACAGACAAAGCATATCATTCATAGAATACATAAGGGAGAAAGAAAGGAGAGAGTGCAGTGTTACCATCATCACTAGGATGTAGGGAAAGGTCAACTTAATATAAGGTAGGTCTATTCAAAAGTCTGATGGCAGCAGGGAAGAAGCTGATCTTGAACTGGCTGGCATGTAATTTGAGACTTTTATATTTCTTTCCTGACGGAAGAAGGTGGAAGAGAGAATGTCCAGAGTTCATGGGGTCTTAATTATGCTGGCTGCTTTTCCAAGGCAGTGGGAGTGCAGACAGAGTCAATGGATGGGACGCTGGTTTGCCTGATGAATTGGGCTTCATTCACAACCCTTTGTAGCTTCTTGTGGTCTTAGTCAGCGCAGGAGGCATACCAAGCTGTGATACATCCAGAAAGGATGCTTTCTTTAAGAGCTTGAAAGGGAAAAGATTAATAGATGGGAAGAGATAAACAAGAAATCTAATTAATCTAAAGTGATTGAGTGATACTATTGCTTTGCCCTATATACCTGACAAAGAGAAACTATTTCTTCTGGTTGGGAAGGCAAGAACAAGGCACATTAATTTAAAAATAGAGCTAAATTTTAAACTGAAGGAACTGTTACTAAGTTTGCACATGACACAAAGATATTCAGAGGGTGAGTAATATTGAGGAAGCACGGGACTTGGAGCAGTCTATCCCAGTCATTACATCATCCTGGTCATTGCAGTGTTATTGTAGGCTTCAGGCTCATCCAACACATCAACCTGCAACCCTTCCCTCCCTCCCTTCTCCCACCTTATGCACCTCCAATGAGGATGCTTTGACACAAGGCCTTGCATCTGAAAGAGGTGTACAAGGCATTAGTCTCCTTTCCTATTTGTTCACTCTGATACTCGACAACTGCATTCAGAATCATACTCTTGCACAAAATACCATAAAATTTAAAACTTCAAATGCCCTAAATTGTCATGTGACGGCTCCTGATGTGTCTCAGCTGTGCCTTGCTCTCCATTGGGAGAATTGGAATTTCGATGGGGCAACCAGCACCCAAGTGCAATGATTCACTATTCCTCACAAGACCCAGAGTTCTTCTCCCGTCCTCTGCAGATTGTTCAGACTTTCTCATTCAATTGAGCCATTGATTCTGGCTGGACAATGGTTGTTCTCTAAGCACTGCATGTTCGATCCTCCTCCTCAGACTGAGGAATTCCCTCCCACTGTGCTGCAGGAGCATTGTGATCTAGTTACCTTCCCTCCAATCACTTTCTTTCTTCCCCTTCTAAACATTGAACCCATCCTGAGAGTCTCAGATATCACTGGCCTACCCTCCGTTGATATTGATGTCCCCCTGCAGACCTGGACCTTCCTCATCTTGAGGCCTATTGCACTGTAACCTAAAGAGAACTCCTGCTATGAGACCAGAGTGCCTCGCCTTCATTACCTCTTTCCCATCTACAACTAAGGGTACCTCCCCTGACTGACTGTGACATTTGTGTCTATGTACACTCATTCCAATCTTCCCCCAGTTATGCGCCTGTGTGCATCTTTCCCACTCTTTGCCCCCTGATGTCAGTCTTTGCCCTCCAGCTGCTTACGTCCATTTATTACATATCTTCAAACTGTCTTCTACCTAATAGAAGACTCCACCCCCTGGGTCTCAGTCCCAATTGGTCCCTGAAACCATGTGACCTTCTTCTGCTTAAACCTTCTCTTGCCCTAAAAGGGACAATCACCACACCCTCTCCCCTTTAACTCCCTTATACAGTCTTGAATAACCAAGTTAGTCTGTCTTAAATTCTAAGTAAACAAGTCGTATAATTGGTAAATTGAGTGTTTGAGGGGTTTTACTGTTTCTTGTAGAAACAATAGTCTGTAGTCTGAGATGCTTCAATGGTAACAGGAACTGCAATGTTGGGTATGTCTACTGGTGCTTGCAGTTCATTACTAATTTTCACATGGCATCAGGTATGTCGATAACAGGCTGATTGGGTACATCAGTGCTTATAGGTTCGAAGACAATTCTTGATGGCAACAATGATTGCTGGAGCATCTCTTTAATCCTCAAGTGATCCACATACTTATGAATGATCTGTCCTTCCACGTCTCCTGATCTGGTCCAATCTCAGAAACAATAATTCCAGGGATCCTGCTTGATTGTTACTGAAGTTTCATTTTTGTACTACCATGTCATATGTTATACTTAATCTGTTTCTTCTCATTGTCGCAGTGGCGATGGTTCCTTGATGAGCGCGTTTAAACATCAACATTTTTATTGGTAGGCTTTAACAACTCTATATATGGTCTTGGATGGAGTTCTTCCATGCAGACTTGCTGCTTTTCCATCTGCGTGATCATTTTAGCAATCTTGTTCTGCTATGTAACCTCAGTTTCTTTCTCTGTCTGAATTGCTGATTCCGCTGTCACTTTCAATATTTTTACCTCTTCAATTAATTTTGCATTGTCAAGCTTCTTTCTTCAAGCTCTTAATCTCCCAATTTAATTCCTCACTACACTTGTTCTTGTTTTCTAGTTGCTTTTTCATGGAGTTCTACATTGTCTCATTAACTTTTCTTAACTTCATTTTGCCACTTTTTATTTGCAACTACTTTTCAATTTTGCTTTTGGTCTTCCTGTTGTTTTAAGGTTTCTCCAGAGCTCTATTCCTTTTTGCTGATTCCCCTTCACATTCAACAGTTCTTAGCTTCTTTTGAAGTCTTTCATTTCTGCATTTCTTCCAAGGTGATTCCACCGTGTTCTTACGAGACACACATTTCACAACTGGAATCTACAGGTGGCATTTTCCTGAACCATCTGCCATGGGAATAACAGCGGCAGGACGGGAAATCTGATGGGCCTTTCAAAGGTCCATTGACCTTGGGCAGGGATTTCTGGTCTTGGGTCACATGTGGCCAGAAAATCCCGCCTCTCATTTCCATTCATCTTCAGCCAAACCCTTTTGGCTTCGCTGCTTGTTGAGACTGTCTCTGACAAAGTATTGACTTGGTCCCATTTTGCAATTCTCTCCCTGGCATTCATTTGGACTCTTACCTTGCCCTCCTTAGATGCCCTCCTTCTGAGGTCTTTTACTGCCCTCCTTCTGGGATGTTTCACTGCCTTCCTTCTGAGATCATTCAATGCCCTTCTTCCGATCTCTTTTAGTGCCCTTTTCCTGGGATCTTTCAGTGCCTTTTTTTGAAGCATTCTGTTAGCTCTTCCTTGAGGTCTTTGTTGCTTGTGGACTTCTTGAGAGCTGCCCTCTATCTGGGATAATCTTCAAATTTCCAATCCATTGGCTTCTGTATCTTCCTGTAGCTGCTGCTCTAATTACATTGTCACATTGAATGTAGTACCTCTTTATATTATTTCTTCAAGTACATTATCTCCTTAAATGTACTAACTCTTTAAATGCATTTCGGCTTTATATGTATTATCTTTTCAAATACATTACCTTATTAAGTGTATTACAATTTTAACTATATAACTGTTTTAAATGCATTACCATTTTAAATGCATTAGCACTTTAAGACCATCAGTTTTTTTTTAAACTATCAGCAGCTGCTTCTCTATGCTTTTCCCGTGTTTTTGGAGTTTTGGTGGGGATCCTGGCTGCTCCTTTTTGAAACTTATTAAATGTTTTAAACTTCTCTTTCACTGTTAGAAATCTCTCCCAGTAATCCCAGCAGCATTTTCTTTTCCTTTGGCTGCACAGAAACTCCGCTCTGCTGTTTGCTAATTTCACTGTGGTGTCGGTTTGGGATCATTGTTGTTTTTGAACTCTTTCACTTCTTCCTTTCAAGCAGCTTGGGAATTTCCCTTTTCCTGAAAACTTTGAAGCCTCGTTGCCTGCGGTCTCTCAGTGCAGGAACACTACCTGTAAATACCACCCAGATCAGGAAGCTAGAATCTCAGCATCTTAATTTTCCTGCACTTCTGGACACCATACTACAACTCCCAGAGCACTTCTTTTTCTCTTTTTATTTACTTTTGCAACAACTCTTTTATAATTTAAGTTCCACTTTTCCTTAACTTCAAAATCACAGGTCTTGCTTCTGAAAGTTATTCTCTCTTGATGTTTTCTTCAATACATTTTTAAACTTTTGACTGTATTAGCTATCCTCTGGGTCAGGCAGTATTTTACTGGCCCAAAGACTGACATTCAGGTCAGTATCTTCTTCCTTCAGTCTTCATTCAAAGTGGGATACTCACACGTGTTGGGCCACAGGCAGTGTTCTCATAATCCATTCAGTCCTCGTTGCCAATGTAATGATGCAGAAATCCCCCAGTGAGTCTCACAAAAAAGCTATTTTTGGACAGAACTTCTGTTTATTAAGAGTATCATGGGTTAGAGAGCCAGTGTGAGTAAATGGAGTTCAGATGTGGATCAGCCATTATCTAATTGAGTGGCAGAACAGATTCAAGGGGCTGAATGGCCTCTTCTATTCTTATCCTTCCCCCATTTCTCCTGAAAATATCAATTACTTGCTGGATGGTTAGCCAAACATCTTATCCAGGTCTAAACATTCTTGTTCATGCCCACCGTGGGATCATGGGCAGGACAGAAAATCTGATGGACTACCAAAAGGTAAGATGGGCTGGATCTGAAGATTCACTGGCCACACAAATGTCCATTGACTTTGGTTGGAATTTTTTGGACTTGGGACAAGCACAGCTGGAAAATACCACCCCAGTCTCTGACTGGGTGCCTAAATCATGACTGCATTCTACCAAAGAGCAGCCATGGGCTGGAAGAATAGAATAGGTTTTTTCAATGCTGGATCATTAAGCAGTGTAATGGCACAATGGTTAGCACTGCTGCCTCACAGTGCCAGGGACCTGGGTTCAATTCCCAGCGTGGGTACCTGTCTGCAGAGTCCACATGTTCTCCCCTTGTCTCTATAGGTTTCCTCTGGGTGTTCTGATTTCCTCCCACAGTCTGAAAGACGTGCTGGTTAGATGCATTGGCTGTACTAAATTCTCCCTCAGTGTACCCGAATAGCCGCAAGTGTGGCAACTAAGGGGTTTTTCACAGCAACTTCATTGCAGTGTTGATGTAAATCTACTTGTGTCACTAATAAATAAACTTGAAATTCTATGAATTTACAGCACAGTTTCAATTAAGGAGAAGCTAAATGAGAGAGAAAGGAATAATAGAGTTTGGAATTGGCGTGAGATGAAATAAGTTGGAAGTGTGGTTTGTTGATATCATAAAATAAATTACCTCATTGATTAGTTGGGTTGAATGGTCTGTTTCTGTGTTATAATCTCTAAGTAATGTAAGTGTGTGGTCGTGCAATGTTGCTACAGTGAATGTACAATTCTCTCAGCATTTATCATCATGTACAAGAGCTGGTTTCGGACATCCATAAGGTGTACAGATCAAATGGAAATTATGTTTTTGTTTTGGCCTATGTATACTGTATGGAGCTCACAGTAAAATACACACTCAATGCAGTTAGAGATTAAATGCAATCTTTCCATCTTTACTGCTGCAGATGTACAGAAGCTGACAGGAAGCACATTTTTCCATTCAGTTGGGGATGTGGGCATCATTAGCAAGCTCAGTAATGATTGACCAACCCTAGCTGGCCTTGGGAAGGGTTCAGACCCTTGCTCAGATGGATGAAGATGGCCACACAATGTTGGCAGTTTTAGGGATTTTACCCAGCAATTATGGAGGGCTTGAGATTTACTGTGATATAAGCTGGCAGAAAATACATTTAAAAACCTTTCATCTTTCTTTTCAAATCCCTCCATGTCTTCTCCATCTCTGCCATCTCCTCCAGCCCCAGGCACCTCTGACATTCAGTTACGTCAGGGAAGAAAGGTTAAGGTTACCAGGAGCAGTCATACTTCTTAGGCTAGTTAAACCCGTTGAATCCCTACAGTGCAGAAGGAGGCCATTTAGCCCATAATGTCTGCACTGATTAGCCAACAGAGCACCTACCCAGGAGGCCCTATTCCCATAATCCCACTCATTTACCCCACTAATCTCTCTAACCTACATGTCCTGGGACACTACAGGCCAATTTAGCATGGCCAATCCACCTAACCGGAGCATCTTTGGACAGTGGAAAGAAACTGGAGCACCTAAAGGAAACCGATGCAGACATGGGGAGAATGTGTGGACACTGCTTAGTCACCCAGAATTGAACCGGGGTGCTGTGAGGCAGTGGTGTGTGCCACAGTGCCACTGTGTCACCCATATCTTGGGCATCCTTGATTTTAATCGTTCCATTACCGGTGGCGGCATCTTCAGTTGCTTTGGCCCTAAGCTTTGGGATTCCCTCCTTCTCCGTATCCGCCTCTCTACCTCACTCTCCCAGTTTTTAGACACTCCTTAACACCAAAGAATTTGACCAAGTTTTTGGCCCTTCGTACTTAAATCTCCTTTTGGATTTCAGTATCATGCTTTTCACTAATACTTCGATGAAGTGCCTTGGGAAATTTTATGTTAAAACGTAAGTATAATTGTTTGTTGCTGTATAGGTTGAAAGTAAGGCCCCAGCAGAGGCGCCAGGGCACAGTGCCTTCTCGAAGATCTGAGGAAGTCTTTAGTTCGTGAATTTAGTGAATTAATACAGACCTGAACTGTTGACAATATCAGAACTTTCTACAGTCTCCTCTACGTTGGATTGGCACAGTGGCACAGTGGCTGGCACTGCTGCCTTAGAACCCCACGTTTGGTTTCTGGCTTGGTTCACTGTCTGTGCGGTGTCTGCATGTTCTCCCCGTGTCTGTGTGGGTTTCCTCTGGGTGCTCCAGTTTCTTCCCACAGTCCAAAAGACATGCTGGTTGGGTGCGTTGGTCATGCTAAATTCTCCCTCAGTGCACCCAAATAGGTGCCAGAATGTGGCAACTAGGACATTTTCATAGTAACGTCATTACATTTGTTAATGTAAACCTATTTGTGACACTAATAAATAAACTTTAAACTTAAAACATTGGGGAGACTATACCCAGACTGAGTGACTGCTTTACGGAATACCTTGTCTCTGTCCACAAGACCCCAATTTTCCTGTTGGTGGCATGTTAATTCAACACCTTGGTCTCCTGCCCACATGTCCATCCTTAACCTGCTTCAGTGACGCCCAAGAGAAACAGGTTAGCAGTATCTCACCTTCCAACAAAGCACATTACAGCCCCCAGGACTCAATATTGACTTCCACAACTTAAGGCCTTTCTTCTCCACCTTAAACCCACTTTTTTAAAATATCCCATACTTTTCTCCTCTCAATGGAAAAATCCTCCCTTCCACAGACTTCAGTAGAAACACAAAAGCATCTTTACACTAAGGAGAATTTAGTACAGTAGCCACAAGGTTGTACCTAACTCCCGACATGTCTCTTTCCCAAGAGCAGACTCCACCGCCTGGCGTGATTACCCACTCTGCCTCCCATTGATTCCCTAAGTCAGGTGACCTTTAGACCCTTCCTCTCAAAGGAACAATCACCACAAATCACCACACAATCACCCCCTCCTCCGCCAGAGCTTTCATTCTTAAGGTTGCTGTATCTTGTTGCAAACTCTCACAGTTACAGTTTAATATCCAACACATTTCCCTCTCTTTAGTTCTGGTGAAAAGTGAAATTGACTTGAAACATTAACTCTATTTTCACTCTCTGTGGATGCAGTGAGGCTGCACAGTAGTTAGCACTGCTACCTCACAACAAAAGGGATCTTGGTTTGATTCCCAGCTGGGGTCACTGTCTATGTGGAGTTTGCACATCCTCCCCATGTCCGCATGGATTTCCTCCGAGTGTTCCGGTTTCCTCCTATAGTCCAAAGATGTGCAAGTTAGGTGGATTGGCGATGCTAAATTGCCCCTTACTGTCAGCGTGATAAGCAAGGTAAATATGTCGGGTTACACGGATAGGATGGGTGGGATTGTTGTTGGTGTAGACTCAATGGGCCAAATGGCCTCCTTCTACATTCTATGAACATATCACTGGCTCAAATTTCTTCCTTTGGCACTTGTTTTTTGTGATTTTCTTTGTTCATTAAAGTTTCTCTCTCTATGGGATGATTTCCATCGGCGAGAAACTTTCTTTATGTTTCTCAGTCTTTGAGAGGGCACTATGCTGGGACCATGCTTTCAACATATACAACAACAAGCAGTTATACTTACATGACTCATTTAACATAATAAAATTTCCCACTTCACAGAAGTATTAGTAAAAAGAATGAAAGGAGGTTAAGAGGCTAAATATGTGCGGTTACAGGGATAGGGTCTGGGTGGGGAAGTTGGTGCAGACTCGATGGGCCAAATGGCCTCCTTCTATACTGTAGGGATTCTATGATTCTGTGCTGTCAGACCTGCTGAGTCTTTCCAACATTCTCTTGTTTCAGATCCCAGCTTTTTGCTTATCCCAGAATTTTTAATGTTTTAATTCAGATTTCCAACATTCAGATTATTTGAATCCTTTACCTTTGGGTTTGCCCAGAGAAACGCCATGAGCAGCATTACAGCACCCTCTGTTGGTGATCTGTGTCATTGAACAGAAGTTGCCACTACTGTTGATCAAAGCGTGCCATGGGATCTCTTATCCACCAGGATAAACAGGCCCTTGGTTTAACTCTCCATTCCGAGAGTGCAGCACTCCCTCAGTCATTGCAGCAGCATATCTGTCTGCACTTCTTTTGTGTGAGTCTTGGAATTAGGTTCACCCCAAGATATCAAAGTGCTAACTGAGCCAGGGGCTTGCAATTTGGGAAGTGATCCCTGGAGTCTGGAGTTGTTGTATACGTTGAAAGTATGGTCCCAGCATAGTGCCCTCTCAAAGATCTGTATGGGGGTTCCCTCTGGACTTTCGTCCCCAGACCAAACATGTGCCGATTAGGTGGATTAGCCATGCTCAATTACCCCTTAGTGTCAGGGAGATTGACACTGATTAGTAAATGAGTGGGGTTAGGGTTGGGATAGGATTCTTGTTGGTGCTGACTCGAAGGGCTGACTGGCCTTGTTCTGTAGTATAGGGATTCTATGAAGACCAGCAATCGATATCAGAGTGATATCTATCATGTCCTATTCTTGACATCACAGTGGTCCCTCTGAATGGGATTGATGATTAGCCAAACAGTGCAAACATTCAGGCAGCTTTCTGTTTAAGATCAACTAGGGGCTGGGTGGGGACAGTCTAAACACATTTTCTAGATTCAGACCTAGATTCGAGTTGCTAACCTATCTCCGGCCCTTCCCATCAACGAATCCTTGATTCGATTTCATTTGATTTGATTTATTATTGTCACGTATATTAGTATAGGGTGAAAAGCATTGTTCCTTCCACACTATACAGACAAGGCATACCATTCATAGAGAAGGAAAGGAGAGAGTGCAGAATATCATGTTGCAGCCATATTTAGAGGCTTAATCAACTTAATGCAAGGTAGGTCCATTCAAAAGTCTGACTGCAGCAGGGAAGAACTCTTGAGTTAGTTGGTACATAACCTCAGACTTTTGTATCCTTTTCCCAACAGAAGAAGGTGGAAGATAGTGTGTCTGGGGGCCTTACTTACGCTGGCTGTTTTTCCGAGGCAGGTGGAAGTATAGACAGAGTCAATGGATGGGAGGTTGGTTTGCCTGATGGATTGGGCTACATTGATGATATTTTGTAGTTTATTGCGGTCTTGGGCAGAGCAGGAGCTATACCAAGCTGTGATACAACCAGAAAGAATGCTTTCTATGGTGCATCTGTAAAAGTTGCTGACAGTCATGGCTAACATTCCAAATTTCCTTAGTCTTCAGAGAAAGTAAAGGTGTTGGTGGGCTTTCTTAACTGTAGTTAAGATAGGACATGATGAGGACAGGTTTTGGTGATCTGGACACCTAAAACTTGAAACTCTCAACCATTTCTACCTTGTCCTCATTGATGTAGACAGGGGCATGTCCTCCACTACACTCCCTGAAGTCGATGACAATCTCTTTCGTTTTGTTGATATTGAAGGAGAGATTATTATCGCTGCACCAGTTCACCAGATGCTCTATCTCATTCCTATACTCTGTCTTGTCTTTGTTTGACATCTGGCCCACTATGGGAGCATGGTCAGCAAGCTTGAAACTCGAGTTGGAGGGGAATTTGGCCACACAGTCATAGGTGTACAGGTACAGTAAGGGGCTGAGGACATAAACTCGTAGGGCACCGGTGTTGAGGATGATTGTGGAGGAGGTGTTGTTGCCTATTCTTACTGATTGCTGTCTGTGCTTTCTTCATGAGGAAGTGATTGGCAAAGGTTGCCCCCCCCCCCGCTCCCCCCACAAACCCTGGCCTCGTTGTTCGCAAGTACGTGTTGCTGGAAAGTTGCAATGAGGCACTTTGCTGCGTCAATTGTATTGACAACAAGAGGAAGCTGACACAATAGTTCTTCCCCTCGGCAAAGCAATGGAGGCTTTGAAAGATGCTTCGTGCACAGAGACAAGAGCCTCTTTAAATAAATGACACTCATTCATTTGGCACATACATGATTTATAAGTAGGGAAAATTAACACAGTGTTCCACAGTTACTGCTTAAAATGAGTCATCATTTTCATAAATATTTTTCATAATCCTTCCAAAACTGACAGGCTCACAAAATTAATCCTCTCAGACTGCCAAGATACACAAAGCCATCTGATATGTAATGCCGAGGATGAAGAAAGAGGCAAAAGAGTATCTAAATACAAGATACCTAATTTGCTTGATATGCTTCACAAATTTAAATATTTGTACGTCGCATTTCTGTTCCCAACAGGATTTTCCATGGGTCTTATCGTAAGAGAACCAGAAATGAATTATAATGTCCTCCGGACACCCCAAAGTGCGTAACAGCCAATGAAATACTTCTGAAACATGATCATTGTTCTGATGTACGAGACACACTGTCACAAAATAATAAAGCTTTGTACCTCATCTGTGAGCGAGAGACTCGAGCCTGACATTCATGCACAAAACCGAGGCAGACACTTCACTGCATTATCGACAGAAAGCTGCACTGTTGGAGATGCCAGCTTTCAGATGAGACAGTGTGCCAGGATCCGCTCTGCCCACTCAAGTGGATATAAAAGATCCCACGTACTGTCTTGAGAAAGAACAGGGGACTTTACCTCATTGTCTTGGCCAGTACCACTGAAAATAAAGATTATCTGCTCATTGTCAAATTGCTTTTTCTTTAAAATTTAAAGTTTATTTATTAGCATCACAAGTAAAGCTTACATTAATACTGCAATGAAGTCACTGTGAAAACCCCCAAGTCGCCACACTCCAGCGCCTGTTTGGGTACACTGAATTTAGCGTGGCTAAAGCACCTAATCAGCACGGCTTTCAGACTGTGGGAGGAAACTGGAGCACCCAGGTTGTAGCAAACGGGCCATTTAAAATGGCGTTTTGTAAAGCACTCTGGGGCAATTGGGCAAGAAACTAAACCAACAGGCTGCAGTTTGAAGACAAATAGGATGCAACCCTGAGGAGTGAATAAACAGGATATGGGTCATCTCCAGAATGAAAGGGACATTACAGTCACACTGGCTTTTAAGATGAAAGAGACTTTCTGGTCACACTAGGTTGTGTACCAGACATAGGGGAACCGTGAGCCCTTATTTAGGAGGGAGATACGTGACCTATGTGCCTCCAACACCTACAGACATGGCCGCTGGGGACACTTATTGGAGGCTTATCGATCAGGGTGATCAAGCCCTGATCAATTGATTGGCAATGGCCAAAAAGGGGCATGAAACCAAACGGGGTATAAAGGGTGCTGCTCGACCAGGAATCTCTCTCTCTCTGACCCCACAAACGAGCTACAACAATGGTTAACATCGCCAGTTCGAGGAGAACCACCACACTCAAGAAGGAAGAAAGACCAGAGTCAGAATACTAGACCAAACCGAAGGACTAAACTACGCAGATGACAACTGAGATCAGCACACAGCTAAAGGCCAATATCTGTTTGAGTACTTGCCAGTCGCGCAAAATGAAGTCAAGGTCTTGCATTGGACTTGAATTCAAACTTGAATTCAATAATTGAAACTTATTGTTGGTTGGGTGGGTGATTATTGATTGTGTGGTTTAAATAAATATTGTTTGTACTAATGAAACGTCTACTCAAAGTTATTTGCCCACCGTATAAGGGTTAAAACAGACAGTGTGGCTGGCCACAGCAGGAAACCCACACAGACCCAAGCGGGGAATCAAACTGAGTTCCTGGAACCATGCAACAGCAGTGCTAAACACTGCGCCACCATGCCACCCTTTCTTGCACATAAAGTAGTGATTCAGTTTCTAACATTCCAACTGTAAGCCAACCATTGAAGAAATTTTGCCATAATCTGTCGACGCAAAGATCTTTTCCTGTCTATAGGCTGGGATTTTCTGGCCACGTTCACCCCAAGATCGGAAAATCCTGCCCGGGTTCAATGGGCCTTTGAATGGTCCGTGCTGCTGTCCGCTATGATTTGTGTGATGGACGGGATGGGAAAGTTCTGCTCTCAGTGTGAGGGATACTTCATGGCAAGAGAAACTGGATGAAAGTAGCAGCTTACGAGTCATAGAGGTTTACAGCATGGAAACAGGCCCTTCAGCCCAATTTGTCCATGCCGCCCTTCTTTTTAAACCTCTAAGCTAATCCCAGTTGCCTGCAATTGGCCCATATCCTTCTATACCCATCTTACCCATGTAACTATCTAAATGTTTCTTAAAAGATAAAATTGTACCCACCTCTACTACTACCTCTGGCAGCTTGTTCCAGACACTCACGACCCTCTGTGAGAAAGAATTGCCCCTCTGATCTGTATCTTTCCCCTCTCACCTTAAACCTATGCCCTCTAGTTTAGACTCCCCTACCTTTGGGAAAAGATCATGACTATCTATCTGATTATAGACCTCTGTAAGATCACCTCTAGCCTCCTATGGTCCAGAGATAAAAGTCCCAGTCTATCCAACCTCTCTTTACAACTCAATCCATCCTAGTAGCATCCTAGTAAATCTTTTCTGCATTCTTTCTAGTTTAATAATATCCTTTCTATAATAGGGTGACCAGAATTGCACACAGTGTGGCCTTACCAATGTTTCATACAACTCCAACAAGACGTCCCAACTCTTGTATTCAATGTTCTGATGAAATCATGTGGTCCGAATGCCTTCTTCACCACTCTGCCCATCTGTGACTCTACTTATTAATGGTGTTTTGGATGCTGTTTGTGGAATACAGATGGTTGCGCATGCTGTTTGGCATTTCCACAGCTCCAGAAGTGTACCAACGCAGACAACGAACAGGATTTTCCCTCCTACCCGCCACGGGAATCGTAGGCAGTGGAGAACAGATCACACAAGGTTCAAAAAACACACTGCACACTCCTGCCTGCCAACCCATGCCTACAATATTGTGGCATGGGCTGCATATTATCCCAGTTGACAAATTCTCCTGGCTGCTAATTATTTATATAAATGGGGATTATATATTGTGGTGGTGCAGGGAGGGGTGGACTGAACTCCTTTCATATTTTACATTTGCCCCGCGGAAACTAAATGCAGTGAGGGGTGGGGTAGCTAGGGTAGGGGGGAAACAGCTGTAACATCTAGCCATATATAAAAACTAAAAGTGGGTTAGCATTGTTGCCTCACAGCGGCAGGGACCTAGGCTCAATTCCAGCCTCAGGTGATTGTCTGTGCGGAGTTTTCACATTCTCCTCGTGTCTGTGTGGGTCTCCTCAGGGAGCTCCGGTTTGCTCCCACACTCCAAAGATGCGCGGGTTAGGTGGATTGGCCATACTGAATTGCCCCCTAGTGTCCCAAGATGTGTAGATTAGAGAGATTAGCCATGAGAAATGTGTGGGGTACGGAGTCAGGGCAGTGGGATGGGCCTGGGTAAGATACTCTTTTAGAGAGTCAGTGCAGACTTAATGGGCTAAATGGCCTCTTCTGCACTGTAAGGATTCAATGGTTCTACAATTCCATTTTAAAACACTACAGAACATCCTTGGAGATTGCAGAATATCTCATTCTCTACCCAAGAAATAACTTGTGATATTACTGCTCCTGTGGGAATTCCTTACCTTTATTGGCTCATAGTTTGAGCTTAAATAATGTCGTGTTTTTTCAGTTAGATAAAGACCAGAGACACATTGCATTCCATACAAAATCCGAAACAATTCCCAGAGAGGCGAGACTATATTGTTTGAACTGAGTCCCAGTACTTTTATTCACTTTAAAATACATGTCCTGATAGTCTGGCACTATGGAATCTGCAATCGGTCATGAGCAAGTAACAACAAATTCACTGGAGGTCCGTATTCTGGGTGTTAGAGGGGACTGAGGCTGAATCTTATCACCCATTCTTCTCCCATCAGTTCCCTGTGAGCATCGTATTGCATGGATGAATCAAAGGAAGTGAAGGAAAATGTATTCATCCCAAGCAGCTACCCCAGACTGCGTGATGCGAGCCTTCCAGAAAAATAAAACAGCAAAGTCAAAGCTGAAACACAACCTGTTGGTGCTGTCATTTTCTTGATTTATTGTCGCTGTTTTTTTAAGCAGGAACAACACCCTGAGATAGGTTTCGCTGTCCATGAACAGCAGATGCAATTCTTGTTGGATTCTTGTTTCGTTATATTCTTGGCCTTGCTGTGGTGGAGTGGAGCAAAAGACTACAAACGCAGAACTCTACAAATGTGGCTCCAGCAAAAGAAAGCTGATCGGGAACACTGGTAGAAAAAGGCTGAAAAGAAAGCAAGTGTGGGCTGATCTGCTGCTCCATGTCTCTCGCTTTACATGGTAGGGATACGTGTTACATGTTACATGTTATCACTCTGTCCCGCCTAACTCAAAAATTGGACAGTTGGAAGACAGTTGAGCTGCATGCCCTGTCCTTTTTAAAGTTTGTTTTCATTCCAATTCAATCCAATTAAGTCGAATTCAGAGTCTCAACAAGTTGAGACATCTCCAATCCAAGCTGACAAGATAGGGCTTGATCTACATGATTCAAGCTGATTGGAGGAGGCATTGCACCTCCTCCAAGGCTTGATCTCATTTGCATCTTAGCCAAAAGGCCGAGATGCTGTTTTAAAAAATTGCTTCAAATGAAACTAAAATGTAACCTAATGACTTCAACCAAGTACAGCATGTCGATACTAAATCTTAGCCAAAAGGCCGAGAGTCCTTTCTTAAGTTAATTCAACAAAGGTGGCATGTTGGCACACACACACACACACACACACACACACGGAGGCACACACACACGCACACACACACACGGAGGCACACATATGCACACACACACACAAGTACAAACACATACATACACACACACACAGACACACATTCACACGCACATGCACACACACATGCACACACTCACATACCCATACACACTTAACTCACACATATGCGCACACATACACACTCACACGCACACATGCATACACATACACACATTCATACATACACACACACACACACCCAGACACACATGCACACACACTCGCATACAACCTTGTATGAAAACAATCTAATTCAAAGCCATGTGCGTAGATTCCTCATAAAGCAAGTAGCTCCCATGTCATACATGGCATTATTTGTCATTCCCTTTACTCTCCCGACATATATTTCATACACAGTCAATAGTATTTAATGGACAGATCGCAACACAAATACAAACTCAACAAATTCTGTTTGCCTTGACGCTCAGGCAGTAGAGAAAGAGAATCATTTTTAAAATTCAGTCATGGGACATGGGCGTCGTGGACTGGCCATCATTTATTGCCCATCCCTAGTTGTCCTTGAGAAGAATGTGGTAAGCTGCCTTCTTGAATTGCCCCAGTCCACGTGCTGTAGGTTGACCCACAATGCTGTTAGCGAGGGAATTCCAGGGCTTTGACCCAGCAACTGCAAAGGAATGGCCAATCTATTTCTAAGTCAGGATGGTGAGTGGCTTGGAGGGGAACTTGCAGGTAGTGGTGTTCCTAAGTATCTGTGTCCTTGTCCTTCTAGTTGGAAGTGGTTGTGGGTTTGGAAGGTTCTATCTAAGGATGTTTGGTGAATTGCTGCAGTGCATCTTGTAGATAATACACACTGCTGCTACTGAGCATCAGTGGTGGAATAGAATCATAGACTTACTGCACTGCAGAAGGAGACCATTTAGCCTGCACAGACAACAATCCCACCCTGCCCCTATCCTTGTAATTCGATGTATTTACCCTGCTAATCCCCCTGACACTAAGGGCCAATTTAACATGGCCACTGCACCTAATCCACATATCTTTGGACTGTGGGAGGAAACTGGAGGAAACCCATGCAGACAAGGAGAGAATGTGCAAACTCCACACAGACAATGTGGAGGTCAGAATTGAACACGGGTCTCTGGTGCTGTAAGGGGCAGTGCTAACCACTATACCGCCGTGCTGACCCTGGGATAAAATCCCATGACTGAATTTTAAAAATGATTCTCTTTCTCTACTGCCTGAGCGTCAAGGCAAACAGAATTTGTTGAGTTTGTATTTGTGTTGCGATCTGTCCATTAAATACTATTGACTGTGTATGAAATATATGTCGGGAGAGTAAAGGGAATGACAAATAATGCCATGTATGACATGGGAGCTACTTGCTTTATGAGGAATCTACGCACATGGCTTTGAATTAGATTGTTTTCATACAAGGTTGTATGCGAGTGTGTGTGCATGTGTGTCTGGGTGTGTGTGTGTGTGTATGTATGAATGTGTGTATGTGTATGCATGTGTGCGTGTGAGTGTGTATGTGTGCGCATATGTGTGAGTTAAGTGTGTATGGGTATGTGAGTGTGTGCATGTGTGTGTGCATGTGCGTGTGAATGTGTGTCTGTGTGTGTGTGTATGTATGTGTTTGTACTTGTGTGTGTGTGTGCATATGTGTGCCTCTGTGTGTGTGTGTGTGTGCATGTGTGTGTGTGTGTGTGTGCATGTGTGTGCATACGTGTGCCTGTGCGTGTGGTGTGTGCGCGCGTGTATGTGAGTGAGTTTGTGACTGTGTGTGTGTGTGTGTGTGTGTGTGTTTGTGTGTGTGAGTTTGTGAGTATGGGTGTGTGTGAGTTTGTGAGTGTGTGTGTGTGAGCGTGTGTATGAGTCTGTGTGTGTGTGTGTGAACATGTATGTGAGTGTGTGTGTGTTTCCACACGCTTGTAGGTTTGACATAATTGTGCATATTTTTAGTAACAGGAATTGAAGCTGATGTGTTGAGATTGTTTGACTAAAGTCATGCTTTGCAACATATCCGATTATAGAAGACACGTATCTTAGCAGCGTGGGCTGTATAATACATGTAATGAATGAATAGGTCTGCACTGACAGATCACTGAGTAAGTGCAGTCAACAAATTAGCATGACAGTGCCAGGGTTAGATTCCTGGGCTGCACTCACTTTGCTGTCCTGAGTCAACTGGAAAGCAGGGCTGGAAAGATGAATCAAAGTTCAAGAGATGCCCAAGATGATTGCCATCCAGTGGTTAGCACTGCTACCTCAGAGCACCAGGGACCCAGGTTCGTTTCTAGTCTTGGGTGACTTTACAAGCTCTCCCCATGTCGATGTGGGTTTCCTCTGGGTGCTCTGGTTTCCTCCCACAATCTAAAGTTGTGCAAGTTAGATGGATTGGCCATGGTAAATGTGTGGCGTTACGGTGATAGGATAAGATATCCTAAGGGATAAGATACTCTGTCAGAGTAGAATCAATGAACTGCCTCCTTCTGCACTGTAGGGATTCATAGAATCATAGAATCCTTACAGTGCAGAAAGAGGTCATTTGGCTCATTGAGCATGTACTGACAACAATCTCACCCAGACCCTCTCGCCATAACCCCACATCTTTATCCTGCTAATCTCCTTGACATCAAGGGACAATTTAGTATGACCATTTAACCTAATCCGCACATCTTTGGAATGTGGGAGGGAACCGGACCATCCAGAGAAAACCCACACAGACACAGGGAGAACATGCAGATTCCACACAGACAGCGGCTGAGGCCAGAATTGAACCCAGGTCCCTGATGCTGTGTCATTCTATAATCTCGGTAGAAAGCTCAGATGTGCAGTCAGTGGCATAGACTCCATTTGGAATATTGTGAGCAGTTTTGGGCCCCAAACCTAAGGAATAATGTGCTGGCTTTGGAAAGGGTCCAGAGGGGGTTCATAAGAATGATTCCAAGAATGAAGGGTTTGTCATATGAAGAACGGTTGAGGAGTCTGGGTCTATGTTCAATGGAGTTTGGAAGGACGAGGGGGGGCTATCTAATTGAAACTTACAGAATACTGAAAAGCTTAGGTAGAGTGGACATGGAGAGGATGTTTCCAGTAGTGGGAGAGGCTAGAACTCGAGGGCACAACCTCAGAGTGAAGGGACACTCCTTTAAAACTGAGATGAGGAGAAATTGCTTCGGCTAGAGGGCGATGAACCTGTGGAACTCATTGTCACAGAGGTCTGTGGAAGCCAGGTCATTGAGTGTCTTTAAAATTGAGATAGATAGGTTCTTGATTAACAAGGGAATCAGGGTTTACAGAGAGAAGACAGGAGAAGGGGGTAAGAATCGTGTCAGCCATGATTAAATAGCGGAGCAGATCCGATGGGCTGAATAGCCTAATTCTGCTCCTATATTTTATGGTCTTATTGTCTTATGGACAATAACCACTGGCCTAGCCATCATGTTGTCTATAGCACAAACAAAATTCAGAACCCCGCTTTTTCTGCAGTACTGACAGTTCATTATAACTTCCTGCAAAACTGGATCTTCAGCAATAACAGAAATAAAATAAAGCCTTGATCTAGGATGAAGCTTATGTTCTTGTCAAAAACACATTTGATAGAACTGTTGTTCACCACTAGCCGTATAATCAGTTTTTATATAAGATGTTCCTGTGTTGCATAGGCTCAATTGGGGGGAGGTGGTCCATGGAATTTTTAGAATACAGAAGGGGGCCCTCAGAAATAAAAAGGTGGAGAATTTCTACTGGAATCAACGGGAATTCTTTGAGCTTGTAATTGGTAGAGTTGACCAGGGAGAACTAGTAGATGGTGTTTATTTAGACTTTCAGAAGGCTTTTGACAAGGCCTCGCATAGCAGATTGTTACTATGTAAAGTTGAAGTGCATGCAATTACGGGTATTATCTTGAGATGGATAGAAAGTTGAATAGCAGATAGGAAGCAACAAATCAGAATGAATGAGTCTTTTCTGATTGGTAGTCAGTGACTAGTGGAGTACCACAGGGATCTGTGCTAGGACCCCAACTGTTCACATTATATATTAATGGTTTGGAAAAAGGGAACTCAACATATTATCTCCAAATTTGAAGATGGTACAAAGTTGGGTGGCAGGGTGAGCTGTGAGAAGGATGTTTCAGCGTGATTTGGACAGGCTGAGTGAGTGGGCAGATGCAGTACACTGTGGATAAATGTGAGGTTATTGGTAGCAAAAATAGGAAGGCAGATTATTGTTTGAATGGATGCGAATTGAGAGAGGCAGATGCTCAGCAAGACCTTGGAGTCCTTGTGCATCTGTCGCTGAAAGTAAGCGCGCAGGTACAGCAGGCAGTGAAGAAGGCAAATGGTATATTGGCCTTCGCAGCAAGGGAATTTGAACATAGGAATAGGGTTGCTTTACTGCAATTGTATAGGGAGTTGATGAGGCCACAGTGGAGTATTGTATGCAGTTTAGATGTCCTTATTTGAGGGAGGATATCCTTGCTATAGAAGTAGTATAAGGTTTACCAGGCTGATTCCTGGAATGGCAGATCTGTCATATGAGGAGAGACTGGGTTGGTTAGAATTATATTCATTGGAATTCAGAAGAGTAAGCAGGGATCGCATAGAAACTTAGAAAATTGTAACAGGATTGGACAGGACAGATTCAGAAAGAGTGCTCCCGAAGGTGGGGGAGTCCGGAACTAGAGGCTCATAGTTTGACAATAAGGGGTAAATCTTTTAGAATGAGGTGAGAAGATGTTTTCTTTCACCCAGAGAATCTGTGGTGAATGTGTGGAATACACAACCACAGAAAGTAATTGAGGCCAGAACATTGTCTGATTTCAAGAAGAAATTAGATATAGTTCTTGGTTCTAAAGGGATCAAGGAATATGGGGGAAAGGCAGCATCGGGGTATTAAATATGATTAGCTATGGTCATACTGAATGGCGAAATTGGCCTCGTTTCCCCCGCTAATAATTTACTTTCTAAAATGTAGTCATTTTAATTTTTGCACAGCAAGACTCCACAGTGACAATCAGATGAATAACTGTTTACTGCTTTGATGGTATTAGTTTAAAGAGAAAGATAGCCAAGAAACAGGGCTGAATAGCCTATCCCTGCCTTTAGTTTCTGTGTATGTTTCTATGTAAAACATCTTACATTCCCTGCTCTACAGGCAACTGTATTTCATCCTTGTAAATGCAAACCTGGCAGCTAAAGAATTGATAATTGCCCACAGCAGAGTCGTTGACAGGACAAACAGGTTAAAGCTAGGACAGTCGTTGCTTACAATGATAAGCAAACTCCTCATTTAGAGTGCTTTTTTTTCTTACAAGATCAATAGTGATCATGATGGTGGAGAAGATTAATGGAATGTACCTAGTCACAGTGCTGATAATGTTAGAAGGCACCCAGTTGAACAGAAATATTGTGCTATTTAGCTGTAGATCATTTACATTTAGATACACGTGTGTTTTTTCCTCAACATTCACGGCATTTGGGTGTTGCTGCCACTGTTGGCATTAATTCCCTATCCCTCATTGATCTTGAGAAGATGAATATGTAAAATTAGAAAGAAGCAATGAGAGACATGGCACAGTTTCGCAGTGGTTAGCACTGCTGCCTCACAGCGCCAGGAACCTGGGTTCAATTCCAGCCTTGGGTCACTGTCTGTGTGGAATTTGCATGCCCTCCCCATGTCTGCGTGGGCTCGCTTTGGTTTCCTTCCACAGTCCAAAGATGTGTGGGTTAGGTTGATTGGCCATGCGAAATTGACCTTTTGTCAGGGGGATTAGCAGGGTAAATATGTGGGGTTACAGGAATAGGGCCTGGGTGGGATTGTGGTTGGTGCAGACTTGGTGGGCCAAATGGCCTCCTTCTGCACTGCAGGGATTCTATTACAAGGTCACATTTATGCAGCACCTTTTACAACCTCAAGTTTCCCCCGCTAATAATTTACTTTCTAAAATGTAGTCACTTTAATTTTTGCACAACAAGACCCCACAGCGACAATCAGATGAATAACTGTTTACTGTTTTGATGGTGTTGGTTTAAAGAGAAGGACAGCCAAGGAACAAGGAAAACTCCCTTGTTTTTCTTGAGACGTCCATGGGATCTTTGACATCCACCTATTCAGGGGAAGGAGGTCTCATTTAATGGATGACGTGAAAAATTGCATCTCCAGCCTTGCTGCACTCCCTCAGTACAGCATTGAAATGGGAGGCAAAGTTATACACCACAGTTTTGACATAGAACCTAAACTCTAACTTAATGATGGGTCATGAGTCTTTGGAACTCTCTTCTTGACAAGCTAGTGAAAGCAGAATCTCAATATTTTTTAGGCAGAAGTGGATAGATTCTTGATAAGGAAGGAATGGGGGTGGGGGGGTGGGGTGATAGGTTATTGGTGGGAGGAGGGTGTAGGCAGGATGCAGATTTTGATTTACAATCAGATCAACCATTATTAAATGGTGGAGGAAACTCAAGGAGCGGAATGGTTTTTAAGTATTTTTGAAATGGGATTACTGTTGTATTGTGGGACAGGCGGCAGCCAATTTGCACATAGAAAGCTCCTATGAAGAAAGATGGGATGAAATGATTAGCTCTTGAGTTATGCTGGTTAAGGAATCAGGCCTCAGTTTGCTGTTTTTCTCTCAGTGCTGCACTGAAGTACCATTCTAGATTTTGTGCCCAATTCTTTGCAATAGGAACTGAAACCAAGAATATTTGATTAAGTGGTGAGAATGTTATCACTGGTCCAAGACTTGGAGCAGGTTAAAGCAATGGTGTGGTTTTAACTGGCACGGTAAGGTATTCTATTTGAGAGGGTCAGTGATAGGACAGGAACCCTGTTTGGGATGGCACGGTGGTGCAGTGCTTAAATCTGCTGCCACAGCACCAGGGATCCGGGTTCAATTCCGGCCTTAGGTCACTGACTGTAAAAACTTCGCACATTCTCCCCGTGTCGGTGCAGGTTTCTTCAGAGTGTTCTGGTTTCATCTCACAGTGAGAAGATCTGTTAGGTTAGATGGATTGGCCATGCTAAATTGATCCTAGTGAAGGAGGGATTAGCAGAGTAAATACGTGGGATTACAGGAATAGGGCCTGGGTAGGAATGTGGTCGGTGCAGACTCGATGGGCCAAATGGTCTCCTTTTGCACTGTAGGGATTCTATGATCCTCATTGATGGCAAATTTTGCAGCCAAGGAAAATATAATCATGGTATGAATCACAAAGATATATAACAGAATTTAATCAAACCATGAGAGGAACTCATTAGTACATGCATTTACACTGCACTGCCACACTTTTCTCAAGATGTCTCAAGCACTTCAAATCTAATGAATTAATTTGAAATGCAGACAGCCTGGGTAGATACACATTTTAGCCTCAAATAAGCAAATGGAAAGGCGCTGTGTGATTGATTATCTTGAATGATTGATATGAGTAAGTTTATGGCTTTATTTTTGAGATGATGATTAATGTCCCTCAGTAAAATATAAAATAGCTTTTGTAAAACCTGGAAACTGTAGGAACTTGTGTTAGCGAAACATGAAAAGAGCTCTGATACGGAAAAGTAGCCATGCTATTCACAGGTAGTCCGAACGTAAGGATTTGTTATGCCACAAAGGTAATCTGCTCAAGGAAATTGGTCAACCAGCAATATTGTGGGAAGACTAAATAAGCTCCATTAGAAAAGTCAGCTATCCATTCTCGAACATAGTTAAATAGCTAAATTACCAAAGCATTTTCTTTTGGGGGTGTGGGAAAGCTTGTGCATAGATCTGGAGGTAGCAGAGACTTGAACGTCCTCTATTCTCCTTTTCTGTAAATAGTCTGGGTACAGTGAAAGTCCACAGTGAGGATTATTGTTAATGTTGGAGTTTTGCAGTAATAGAGTACATGCTGTGCATCAGCAATCAACAGCTGCTGTCATCAAGTGGGGAAGTTTCAGAGCTTCATTGCAAGTGTTTTAAAAAGAGTTCACTTTGGATGTTAGAGGTGAATTGGGAGAGTCTGTTTCTTTACTCTGCAGACTTGGAAATAAACTGGTCACAAGGTATATGCTGGCTCTAGACTCATTCTTTCCTCAAGGTACGATTATTGGAATTAACAGTTTTCAGGGTGGCACAATGATTAGCACTGTTGCCTCACAGTTCCGGCAATCTAGCTGCATTTCTATCCTTTGGTGACTCTGTGGAGTTCATGTGGGTTGGCTCCGGTGCTCCAGTTTCTTTCTGCAGTCCAAATGTGCACGTTAGGATTGGGCATACTAAATTGCCCATGATGACTCACGGTGAGTAAATTGAGGGATTGGCAGGGTAAATATGTAGGTTACAGGGATAGATTATAATTAAGATGCTCTATCAGAGGGTTAGCGCAGACTCAATGGGCCGAACACCTTCTTCTGCATTGCAGGGATTCTTTCTACGACCATTGTGTAGTGATTCTGGGAGGCCACTATATATTTCTTTCATTTATTTCGGCAATGGATTCAGCCTGGTGAGACACTATTTAAGTGGCTGAAAAAAGATTAGCTGCCCACTGTTGATCTCTTTCCCTGTCACCATGCTGGGTAAAGTCAGCTAGGATGGGACAATATCCAGAATGAGAATGACAGTGGAGTTAATTGGAGCTGTTTCTGAGTTGTGCTCATGTATTTTTTGCTGCAAGAGGGTGCCTGCTCACGTAACAGAACATCAATGAGATTCAGAGCAGAAAATCTTTTTTGTTCACTGCTGGTTGAAGACTAAATGTTGGCCAGGACCTCAAGCAGAACCCCCATACTCTTCTTTTAAATCCCAAGAAATAGTATCCAAGCATCGCTTATTTCTACCCAAGAAGGCCGATGAGAATGTTTCGTTTAATGTCTCATTCTAAAAGATGGCACTTCTAATTGCCCCCTTACTGCATTGAAATATCAGCTAGAGTTTGTGCTTTAACCTGCTATTTCAGAGACACCTGACAATGTAAGTAAATTGACAGAATGATTGCTTGTCTCGAACTGCTTGGATGTCTGGCCGTAGTCCTTTCTATTGAAAGAAACCACTTGGCCTATCGCATCTGTGCCAGCTTGAGAAAAGCAAGCCATCTAGCTTAATCCTACTTCCCAACATTTAGTTACAGGCATTTCAGATTCATGTCCAGGTACATTTTAAATGAGCTGAGCATTTTTGCCTCTACCAGCTCTTCAGGCAGTCAGCTCCAGACCCCTACCACAATCTAGCTGAGAAAGGTTGCCCTCATTTCCCCATTTGGCATGTCTACTATGACTCTCACTTCTTTTGACAAATGCACCATAGAAAGCATTCCTTCTGGTTGCATCGCAGCTTGGTATGGCTCCTGTTCTGACCAAGACCTACACAAGGGTCATGAATGTAGCTCCATCCATTATTCAAACCAGTCTCCCATCCATTGACTTTGTCTACACTTCCCACTGCCTCGGCAAAGCAGCCAGCATAATTAAGGACCCCACGCACCCTGGACGTTCTCTCTTCCACCTTCTTCCATTAGAAAAAAGATACAAAGTCTGAAAATGTACCAACCAATTCAAAAGAAAGCTTCTTCCTTGCTGCCATCAGATTTTTTAATGAAACTATCACATATGAAGCTAATCTTTCTCTTCACCCAACCTGTAACTGTAACAACATATTCTGCATCCTCTTTTCTTCTCTATGTACTTTATGAGCAGTATATTTTATCTGTATAGTGCACAAGAAACAACACTTTTCACTGCATAATTTTATTTATTAGTCATAAGTCAGCTTACATTAACACTGCAATGAAGTTACTCTGAAAATCCCCTAGTCGCCACACTCTGATGCCTGTTCGGGTACACTGAGGGAGAATTTAGTATGGCCAATGCACCTAACCAACATGTCTTTTTGGAGTGTGGGAGGAAGCCCACACAGACACAGACAGAACATGCAAACTCCATACAGACAGTGAGCCAAGCTGGGGATTGAACCTAGGTCCTGGTGCTTGGAGGCAGCAGTGCTAACCACCGTGCTGCCCAATACATGTGACAATAACAATTCGAATAAAAATAATGCTTGTAATCACTTAGCAACTATAAAATGAAGACGGTTTGTGAAAAATCCAGCCATCCCTTTAATATCCTCCAGTCCAACAATTCCTAGCGATCTCTGCATATAGCCATCTCAGTCTCTCACTCTGGCCCCTACAAGCATCTCTAATTTTTTTTGCTCTACCATGTACAATCTTACTTTCAGTGTGCTAAGCACAAGAGTTCTGAACTTCCCTCCTTCCCACCTATTCCTTCAAATTCATCGTTGGCCAAGATATTGATCACTCGTCTGAATATTTCTTCCCTTGGCTTTGTGTCTGATCCTACTTGCTAAAACCTAGGGATGTTTCATACGCTAAAGGCACAACTTGTTGTTTGGTGGTGCTCTTTCAAAGAAAGCAGGAGCAACAGAAACCAAAGGGCTGAGGATTAGCAGCTCAAGAGATCATCTGCTCATGGTGCTGCAATGTTGAAAAAAGATCCAGGCATGAAATGATTATTTGTAATTGTAAAACACGCATTTATTGAGGGCTCAAGCTCAATGCCTTCTGGACGTAGAAAATTTGCAAAAGCAGAGAGGCAGAAAAGTACATGCATCAAACCTAGTCAGTGCTAATCCACAAGATTAATACAAAGGAAAGACAGCTGCAAAATGCTGAAGAAGAAGCTTCTCTCTATAAAAGGGACTGGCTCACATTGGACCCACAGGACTATGAAAATTGGAAGTAACACCATGATGCAGAAATTTTCACTTTCCGACAGTGTGCTACAGTTGTTACTGTGAAAGTGCTATACCGCTGATGAGTACAAGATAGCTGGAATAGGCTTTGACTGAGGCGCTGCATACAAGTTAAAATATCCTTTCCTGTTCTGGTGAGTAACAAAGTCTGAGTACCCAATATTTAAACCCCACCAACAATAGCAAATGGCTGAATTCCAGTGATTTGGTTATGATAAAAGCTCTAATGGTTATCCAACATTATGCATTGATGCCTCTTCCATGTGGTACAAAGATTTTATTTAAAATTGAAAATTAGTAAAAGCCTAATTTAAAAATGTATGTTGGTCAACATTGTAGGATGTTAGTTACATTTGCAAAGCTGCTCTGATATCTGTTACTGAATCTGTTCCCTGATAACAGGTCAGAAACCAGCCGTAGTGTTTTATTTATTAGTTCATTTCTTCAGCATCACTCTCCACCTTCACGAATTTAATAACAGGAGCTTGCGATCCTTCCCAGCAGATTGATGCACATTTTTTCAATGATCCTCATTCAGTCTTGAGAAACAAATGCAAAACAAAAGTGGAGGATTGAGTTTCATAGACCTTCACGTCAATTCAATCTTCAAGTCCTCCCCATACTTGCGGATGAGCTTACTGTGATTGTGATCCACAGACCACAGGGGTGGAAGGTGGCGAGGCTGCATGTAGTCCAGGAAGTGCTGTCGCCAGCATTTCTCCAAAGCCATAAGAGCTCGGAGCCCACCAGCAGCACAGGACTGCGTCACCTTCAGACCATGAGGGACGTAACTCTCATTGAATATCCTGAGAGAGAAAGAGAGAAAGAGAAGCTGGTTGAACCATCGGGAGATACACACTATCATTCTGTCCATATATCAAACCCCAAATACATAGTAAAATATTATGGACATGCATGAGGTAGAATGTTATACATGGTTATGCTAACATGTTTGATGAAAATGAACATCAGTTTGGCCAAATGGCCTGTTTCTGTGATGTGACACCAAGATAAGTAGGAAAGTTATCAAAAGAAGGTAGAGTCTGCAAACCAAATTGATTCTAAGGATTAAAGAGTTGAGAGGTTAAACAGTTTGGGATTATACTTGCTGGAGTTTAGAAGGTTGAGAGGGAATCTGATCGACGTATCTAAAATTATAAAGTAAATGTAGACCAAATGTTTCCCCTTGTGTGACAATCCAGAACAAGAGAACACAGCTACAGATTGAGAGGTGGTAGATTTCAAACTGAGATGAGGAGCAACTACATGTCACCAAGAGTGGTGAATTTGTGGAATTCACTGCCTGCCCCAGTGAAGTCTGAATCTTTAAATGGTTTCAAGGAGGAGATGGATATATTTCTAAAAAAAATAAAGAGATATGGGGAACTTGAAGGGAGAGCTCAGCCATGATTTGACTGAACAGCAGAGCAGGCTTGAAGAGCAGAATTTGCTTACTCCTGCTCCTAATTCCTATGTTCGAGTAGAGTTAAGTGATGAACAAATAGTTAGCAGAATGTGGAGAATGTGGGTAAATATGAACTTGTTCACTCTGGATAGGAAGAATAGTAAAACAACATATCATTTAAATGGATAAAAGTTGTAGAGTTCAATGGTACAGAGAGTCTAGGTGTTCTGTCAAATGAATCATATTGGCCTGTAATTTTGAAACTTCCAGGCATTGTTATGGGGGACTACCCCAAAGGTGCACCAAAAAACATCAGTCCTCTCCCATCGCAATGGAGGTCTCCAGGTAAGGATACTCCAGCAGTTGCTCGCGATGTTCAAACTTTTGTCAGACAACTGCCCTGCGGTCAGAACCGGAGTAATATGGCGGCACAGTGGTTAGCACTGCTACCTCATAGCACTAGGGACCTGGGTTCCATTCCCAGCTTGGCTCACTGTCTCTGTGTGGAGTTTGCACATCCTCTTCGTGTCTGCACGGATTTCCTCCGGGTGCTCGGGTTTCCTCCCACAGTCCAAAGATGTGTGGGTTAGATTAATTGGCCGTGCTAAAATTGCCCCTTAGTGTCCTGATATGCATAGATTAGAGGGATTAATGGGTAAATGTGTAGGGATATGGAGGTAGGGCCTGGGTGGGATTGTGGTCGGTGCAGACTCAATGGGCCAAATGCACTATGATTTCTATGACACTAATACATGTGACAATAATAAATCAAATGAAAATCAATGGTTAAAGTTCACATCTTATAGACCAATCTTCCAATCACCTGTCCTAAATTTTGCTTAAGTTTCTGTGAAACATCTTATTAACGTTGTTACCACATGTAAGGCAAAATTTAATTGCCAGATGTTTGTGGCAAATTTTTTTATGCATTTGTTGTAACTGGGAATCGCTGGCAGGGCCAGTATTTATTGTGCATCCTTAGTTGCCCAAGGGCAGCTCAGTCAACCACATTGCTGTGGTTCTGGAATCACATGTAGGCCAGACTAGATAAGGATGGCAGATTTCTTTCCCTAAAAGAACCAGATGGACTTTTCTGACAATCGACAATGGTTTCATGGTCATCAGTAAATTCTTAATTCCAGATTTTTTATTTATTGAATTCAAATTTGCACTATCTTCTTTGGTGGGGTTCGAACCCTGATCCTCAGAACATTAGCTGAGTTTCTGGATTAATAGTCTAGCAACAAGATCATTGCCTTCCGCACTGAACGTTTGGAATCAAGATTTTTCTCACCGGGTTTCCAGCGATGCTCCCTCTTCCAGGATTTCTCTAGTCACTGTCTCCACACCATAGAAAGCCTTTAGGATGCCCTCCAGTTCTTCCCTCCGAGCCTCAGGCAGGCTTTCGGCATGCAACAAGGCCCGTGCTCCGGAACGCACCTGCCTCCGGGCTGGGTCCTCCAGCAGACGGATACTTTCCTCACAACCGATAGGTGCACCGAACTCCTTGGCTAGCCGCTGCTTTAGGACATTGTCGTAATAATTTGAGGTGGCATGGCAGGCAGTGCACAGGAGCAGGACATCGTGGGAATTGTGGTCTTTCATCTGGATCGGGAAATGTCTTCGATATTCATGGGGAACAATGTTCTTCCTGAAGAAACACAAATTGTTGCAATTATCTAAAGTTCAGTGGAAAACATTATGAGCGTTATAGAAAGTGACATTATAAGTCTGGGCCAGAGTGGGGATGATTGGGTAATTCTCCCATCAATCACATGTCAAATCACAGGGATTAATTTTATATAATCCTTACACTCATCACCTTTGAGCTCACTGAGCTGTATTGGGCATTTGATCCAGCAATACCGCAAAAAAAAATACCTCTTTTCAAATCTCTCACATCTCTTCTTGTCGTCCAGGTCCACAAGCCTCGAAGATCTCCATTTTAATAACCTCTTACACATTCTTGATTATCACCTTTCCACCAAGTGTGGCTGGCCCTTGGTTGTCCAGGCCCTCAGCTATGGAATTCTTTCCTCTCCTTCTCTCTCATCCCTTAAGGTTCTCCTTAAAATCCTAGCTCGTTGATTAAGACTTTGGTTACTGTAGCAACAGGAATTCAGAGGCCTGGTGCACCTAAGCTTATTCAGTAAACAAACTGAGCTGTGTCCACCAATGACAGCTGTGTCCATTATTGATAGCTGTGTTTTCAACTTTTTGGGCCCTAAAGCACTGAAATTCTCTCCACAAAAGCAGCAGATCCCCTCCAAGTCACTAATTTGGAAATATATTGATGCTCCTTCATTGTCACTGGGTCAAAATTCTGGAATTCCCTCTCTAACAACACTGTGGGTGTACCAGCACTTCAGGGACTGCAGCAGTTCAAGAAGGCAGCTCACCACCACCTTCTCAAGGCCAACTAACGAAGGGCAATAAGTACTGGCCTAGCCCCAACACCCATGCTGTGTAAATGAATAGATAAAAACAACCGCCCTCAGGTCCTTTAAGAAGCTCCTTAAACATGTGTGAGCAGGCTAATATTTCTTCTCAGAGTGAATTTCTTCTCATTGTTGAATTCTGTTTGATAATGCTCCTGCACTCACAGAATCCCTATAGTGCAGAAAGGATCAATGCACATCGAGCCTGCACTGACCACAATCCCATCCAGGCTCTATCCCCACAATCTCATGTATTTGCACTGCTAATCCCCTAATACTAATGGGCAATTTACCATAGCCAATCAACCTAACCTGTATAACTTTGAAATGTGGGAGGAAACTGGAACACCTGGAGAACACACAAACTCCCCACACACAGTCACCCGAGGCTAGAACTGAATCCAAGTCCCTGGCGCTTTGAGGCAGCAATGCTAACTACTGTGCTGCCAAGTCACCCCTCCAAGTCACAACAGGTAAAGGTGTAAGCTATTGTTGTTCAGTAGTTCAATACCCTAATGCTGGAATACTCCGACATTTCAAACTTGTCAGAGGCTGATACGGAAATGGTGAAGCCACCGAAGGAAACAAGTAGTCCGCTCAGAACAAATGTTACATAAATCGGATCAGACCAGGCAAAATAACCCAGCCTGTCTTTCACTAAATATGATAACGTTAGTCATGTGGGGTAGATAAAAGGCAGTAACTGTTGGATCCCTGTATACAACCGCTCACCTGATGTAAGACTCTCTCTTGCCACACACAACACACAGGTTCTCCTTGGTTTTCAGATAATAATCTTCCTGAGACTCCGGTCTTCCTGACGGTTCAAATTTCAATTTCACAGTAAATGGGTCCTCGCTGATCAGCTCTAAATGAGGAACAGATGCCTGATCAAACTTGACTTTTGAGGAACATTAAATAGGTCAAGCAACCTTTACAACTATTGCTAGAATTAGTAACTTGCAGTGTGCCTAACTCTTAGAAATACCTAATTAAATTCTTCTAAAGGCAAGGATGGATCAACAAAAAAATTAGTACAAGGTCCAAGGAACAGAATAGAAGATAGAGAAACAACAAGAACAAATCACAGGACATTAATAAACTTGCAAAGTGGGTAAATAATTGGTAAAAGCAGTTCAACACCAATAAATGTGAGATAGTATACTTTGGTGGGAAGAACTGGGAGGTCAATTGTTACTTGGAAGGTGCAAGTCTATGTGAGTTAGAGGAATAAAGAGGTTACAGAGTTCAAATGTACCAACCACTAATGTTGCACCACAGGTCAGCAAAGCCATAACAGAAACTATCAAGCAGAAGGAATAGAACTGAAAAGTAGGGAAGCTATGCTACACCTGTATCAAATCTTGGTTAGACCATTTATAATACTGCATACAGCTCTAGATGCCATATTATTAAAAGGATATGGTGGCACTGAGGGTACAGAGGACATAAGTTTACTATAGAGGGCATGAGGCATGGGAAAAGGTGGATGGGACATAGGAGCACTGGAGACAACATAGGGCGGACCTGTCAAACAGGCAGCAAATCCCCCAAGTCCTCTGGGCCAGGTCCGCCAAACGTGCCAACATTCAACTAACTGGGTGATATTTGAAAAACACGGTAAAGCTGCTTGTCCAATTCCAACTGATTTCTTATTACATTTACTGTCATTAAGCTCACTAGTGAGCCTATCATTGCCAAATGAAGATAGAAACCAGCCTGTGTCTGGACAAGCAGCAGGATGTGTCTTCCAGCTCAGTTCCAGAAAGTGAGGCAGGAGCATGGAGTACTGGAATAGGGGCTAGTCAGAGGGAGGCCGCGGGAGCAAGGCCAAGGGTGGGTCACGGAGGGTGAGGGTGAGAGTAGTGTGTGCTCGTGTGAGTGAGGGGAGGAGGAGAGTGAACTGAGTGAGTGGGGACAGTGAGGTGAGTAAGGAGAGTGCAACTCAGATTCAGCCTCAGGATTCTCATCAATCCTCACCCCCAGACAGCATGCAATCTCTCATAGCCTCAGGGGTGAGTGAAAGTGTGAGCACCCTGAGACTGGGAATGACAAACAAATGCTAATTGACATCTTTATTCAATTACTCATTTTTTTCAAATTATCAATTTATTGTTTTGAATTTTTTTGCTCAGCAAATTGTTTCTTTCCCTACATCAGGTTTTTTTGTTTAAAATCTATTTCTAATGTTGTGCCAAACCTTATCTTTCCAAACTTTGTTCTGCATTCCCTTGAGAGAAGAGAAAACTGTCATGTTGCACTGAACGATAAAAGGTTGGGTAAGCCTGGATGCGGAATATAAAGGGCACTGGAGAGGGTAAAGGGGATATATAGGTATGAGAAAAGGATACTAGAAATGCATATATGTGTGTGTGTATATATATATATATATATATATATATGTGTTTTATATATATGTAAAATATATAAAATAACAGAAAAGGATTACAGACTGGCGGGGCATCAAGAGGGACAGTGTTCAGGAGCCGGGGATCAGGTCGAGGGATCAGGAGGAGATCATCAATTGAAACACAATCCTATGATTAACGTAAATGAAACAATAGGTCTCACTGTGAAAACTTGTCAAAAAATCATAGATATAAATAACTGGGAAATAATTAATGATAGCATTCTGTCAATCTAAGAATGAATCATAATGTCCCTTGTAACTACTGATCACTATAACTACTAGTTTGCACTATCATTTTTATTTTCCTTTTATGGTTCACTATTCTGAGCAGCGATAGGAAGACAAGTCTTTCCTGTCCATAGTGGAGAAAAACCTACCCCCAATGCCCTTGTCTATGTACCATTGAGCCTTCTTCCTGTCACAGGTGCACAGAGGTTGTCCATCTGGGGCATGGAGGAAACAGTTGTCATACAGCGGTGATTTCCTGCAAACAGTGAAATAAATTGCAATCATTCCACCTGAAGTAATAATCGGGAATCATTTCTTACTCAGCACAAGACCTGAAAGATCAATGATATAGTTCTACATGCCAACAGAGGATTACATTCTAACTAGAGATCAGTGCAAAAACCTAAAGGGTGAAAAATCAATGTTAGCAATTAACGAACATGCAAGTTTCAAAAGACATTTAGTACTCAAAAGTTAATCTGCTCTAATTAATTTCAGTGACAAAGCACTTCATTTTGACTGTTTCTTTAGTGGAGTTCACTGCTGTTTAGTTTACTTTGAGTATCTGCCCCATAAGACAGTAAAGCTATCTTTAAGTTGCTGTTTGATAGTACAGAACTTGAGTATTGATGAAAAGAAAATTGTCAACATGTTGAAAAACCTGGCCTTGCAATCATCTGAACAATACTCATGAATACCAACTTATATTGCAAGAAAAAAAGTGTTGATTTGTTGGCAATGGACTCTGAATGGTAGTGTTGCAATTGAGAATGCACCATTTAATTGATAACAGACAGTTAACTGTTAAGCTTTCATTTAAATTCAAACTGAATAGGTTGACTTTGGTCAAGACATTGCCGTGGGGAATGAACCAGAGAATGGCTTCATTTTTTTTTATTTAGTTAAAACAAAAGCGCAATGTGTACCTGTCCTTTCTGTCTGTAAAGGACAGGACCCTGTGTATTAATTAATATATTAGCTTCCAGCACACATAAGTGAGCCACACTGCGAACTCAACTGAAAATCTTAAATTGATTTAGGGTAATTCTTAACACACAGGACAGAATCCACTTATCAATCAAACAGCACTCTCTTCCCATGCAGTGTCAATTGTTGTCTCCTTTACATTTGGTATTTTTGTGTAACATCCTGATGAATAAAAGATGAAAAACTTCCGTAGCATTTGTCTTTATTCAGTTATCGCTGAGTTAATGAAAATGTTGCAGTTGCACTCACCTCCTCTGTGCACAACTTCATTTCCTGGGATCATGTTGCTGTAATACTTTGTATGTCAAATTCTCCCCCTTATGAATTCTCTGTACAAATTTACATGTTTGCCAATGTAATGAAAGTGGAAGCTGACCACTGGATTCGTACAAATCTCTTTTTCACTTGCCATTTCTACCATCTTAAACTAATTTTTCTAATATTCAAACTTAAAGGTTTAAATGAAACAAAATACATATTTCATGACAATTAAGCTGTGAAAGTGATTATTTTAAATTTCTCTTAATTTAGACAGAATACAGATAGTGACAAAGCTAACAGTAGATGGAGTAATGATAACTTACCCAAATGTTAATGCAGAAAGAGAACAGAATAAAGTAATTATGATTTTAAGACATAGAAGTTGATATTTTAAATGCATTTCAAAGTATTTTACTATGATTATGCTTTCAGTCAATGCAAGATACCAGAAAGCATAATGGGAAAGTTGAATAGTTTAAGAGCTATATACCTGGGAACCTTCAGTTAGCATACCCACATCTGGGAGATCATTATAAGGGTACACATTTTGCAACTTTATGAATAGTTGGTTTGAAGTCAGATACAGATTACAACCCTGGACACAGGGACAGATATCCAGTCTAACTTGGCAGTGAGTTGGTGAGAACTTCCATGTTGGACTTCACAGTAATGTCTGCTGTATACAGGCAAGAGGGAAACAGTCAGAACCAGAGTGGGAATAATGTCCAGTCAGTAATGGATAAATAAGAAACATTATACTGTAAAGTACTAAGCAAATGGCTGAAGTGTCTAATAAAGATTTACACTGATGTATTGACATTAAATGAAATTACTTCTATATTAATGTAAGGTGGAGAACCAAATTAAGAAAATGTATAGCTGTCCTGTTTTTTTATTGATAACATTAGAACTTATTCGAACAGTCCGGGTATTCTGTATCTGAGCCAATTGATATAATTTCTCTTATTGATAACGGGTTTTAAATAAAGTTTTACCTTTATTTGTGACAAAGGCTTCTTGAATATAATTGTCACCTTGTCTTTAAGCCTCGCTAACAAGCAGCTTTTTGTGTCTTTTATTGCATTTACTTGAAGACCTTTGCCTCCATTTTATCAGTTCTTCAATCATGTTTTTAAAGTAAGTAATTTATTAGTGTCACAAGTAGTTTAACATCAACACTGCAATGAAGTTACTATGAAAATCCCCTGGTCGCCACACTCTGGCACCTGTTCGGGCCCACTGAGAGAGAATTTAGCATGGCCAATGCACCTAACCAGTATGTTTTTCAGACTGTGGCAGAAAACTGGAGCACCTGGAGGAAACCCATGCAGGCATGGGGAGAAACACAGACAACGATCCAAGCCAGGAATCATACCTGGATCCCTGGCGCTGTGAGGCAGCAGTGCTAATCACTATGCCGTCCTAGAGTTGATTATTTTGCCCAGACTTGAGACAGTGTGAACTATATTATTATGTGGTCTGAGCATGTATCTAATTTCGCAGGAGGCACAGTACCATTCAGTCCCAAGTGCATATACACTTATGGTTCAGGAAATTAGCACACAAACTGTCCCCTTTTACCTGGCAGAATATCCCACCCCCAGTGGTTTGTGCTGAGTTTTCCTTGGGTCTTGCGTGTTCAGTTCGGATTTCTGGTTAATCCCAGACTTCTTGTTTCGCCGTCTCTGCTGAGAATTCTCCTCTCCTATTCCATCTTCTCCTTTGCTCCAGTCCATTTTGCCCTTAAATGGGATGTCCACCAGTCCCTTGCACCTTGCCAACATCCGCCTCCAGCTGGATTCACGTTCGGATGAGGTACCATCTTCAAGTGGTGCAGAACTGAATCCCAGCAGATGGAAGAACAGAGCCACAGATATCTGGGCATCTTGTGCAGCATACCTTACCTGACAGCACAAAACAAAAAGTAAAATTCAGATACAGACTTAAAACATTAACTAAAACTTGCCAAAACTTACAAATTGCTATGAATACATTGTTTACTTGTAACAAGGAGGGGAGGTGATGGCCTAGTGGTATTATCGCTAGAGTATTAATCTAGAAATTTAGCTAATGTTCTGAGGGCCTGGGCACAGGCCACAGCAGATGGTGGAACTTGAATTTGATTTAAAAAATCTGAAATTAAAGATCTACTGATGACCATGAAACGATTGTCAACTGTCGGAACAGGCCCATCGAGCCTGTATCAACAATGTTCCCACCCAGGTTCTATCTCCATAACCCCAACATATTTACCCTGTTAATTCCTCTAACACTAAGGAACAATTTAGCAAGGCCAATCAACCTAACCTGCACATCCCTGAACTATGGGAAGAAATCGGAGGATCTGGAGGAAACCTATGCAGAAACAGGGAAAATGTGCAAACGCCACACAGTTACCTGAGGCTGGAATTGAATTCAGGTCCCTTGGCGTTGTGAGGCAGCAGTGCTAACCACTGTATCGCAACTTTCTGCTGCATTCCTTTACACCTTCAGTTAAGAGAAGCCAATGAATTCCAGATGTGGAATTTAATATTAATCCAGCATGAGCTGTGATTTTCGGAAATTCCAAACCTTTACCAGTTTTAGTACGTAAAAATATTTCCTAACTTAGCTATATCCTCTAGTCCTAGATTTATTAACTAGCTGAAATAGTTAACAACTCAATCAATTCTCTGTAATACCTTGAAAACTACAATCAAATTAGTCTTCTGCATTCCAAGGAACAGGTCTCAAATTTGTATAATTTCTCCCCACAATTTAACCCTTGAAGCCCAGGTATGATTTCAGTATGTTTATGCTGCACTTCCAAACACATTCAGTAATCCAGGGTTGTCTGATCAGGGCTGAGTAGCATGACTTCCAATTCCTTACAATCCAATACTATAAAGGACAGCATTCCATTAGCTTCTTAAATTATTTTTCAGATGCATCCATAATATTTTAGCGATCTCTGTAACTGGACCTCCGCTGTGTCGAGCTTCTTATTATTTAGAACATACTCTGGCCCATCTTCCTTGGATTCAAAATGGATGACTCCACATTTGCTTGTACTGAAATCTACTCACCAGTTTTGCCCACAATTTACATTTATGTCATACATTTAATGTGATTAAATAATCCCAAGCACTACAAAGGAGCATTACAAAACAAATGATGACACCAAGCGACAAAAGGAGATACTAGGTTAGATGACCAAAAACTTGCACAAAGAGATAGGATTAACAAGCTGAATTAAAGGTGTAAAGTGAGGTTAGAGAGGCGGACAAATGCAGGAGGGAATTCCAGAGATTAGGTTCTAGGCAGTTGAAAACATGATGGAGCGGTTAAAGTCGGGGATATACCAGAGGCCAAAATTAGATGAGCACTGATAGCCAGGAAGGTTTGAGGGAAGTGGAATAGATTAAGAAGGCATATGGAGTCTTAGCTTTTATTGGTAGGGGGATTGAATTTAGGAGCCGCAGCATCATGTTGCAACTGTACAAAACTCTAGTGCGGCCGCACTTGGAGTATTGTGTGCAGTTCTGGTCGCCACATTATAAGAAAGATGTGGAGGCATTGGAGAGGGTACAGAGGAGGTTTACCAGGATGTTGCCTGGTATGGAGGGCAGGTCCTATGAAGAGAGGTTGAAGGATTTGAGGTTGTTTTCGTTAGAAAGGAGGCGGCTAAGAGGGGATCTTATTGAAGCATATAAGATGATTAGAGGTTTAGATAGGGTGGACAGTGATAGCCTTTTTCCTAGGATGGAGAAAGCTAGCACGAGGGGACACAGCTTTAAATTAAGGGGTATGAGTTATAGGACGGATATCAGAGGTAGGTTCTTTACTCAAAGAGTGATTAGGGAGTGGAATGCCCTGCCTGCAGCTGTTGTAGATGCGCCAAGTTTGGTGGCGTTTAAGAGGTTAGTTGATAAGTATATGGATGAGAAGGGAATGGTTTAGTTAGGAGGGGCATTGCTTTTTATTTTGGTCGGCACAACATCGAAGGCCGAAGGGCCTGTTCTGTGCTGTATTGTTCTATGTTCTATGTTCTATTACAGAGGGGCGAGGTCATGGAGGGATTTGAAAACAAGGCTGAGAATTTTAAAATCAATGTGTTGATTGGGAGTCAATACAAGTCAGTAAGTACAGGTGTAATAGAGGAACAGGTACTTGGTGTGATGTTAAGACACAATCAGCAAAGTTTTAGATGACCTCAAGTTTAGGGAGAATGTGGGAAACCAGTCAGGACAGTGTTAGAGTAATCAAATCCAAAGTTACCAAAGGATTTCAGCAGCAAATGAATAGTGAAATTGGATGCAAGGGAGGTAGAAAGAATGCTTTTATTTTCCAATTACAGTTAATTTGCTTATGTTGATTTTGATAAGCATCCATCCTAATTTAATATAGCTTCTTTAGGATGCCTCACATACTGACCTCTTCCATCATAAGTACCAACTCAACATAACTCTCAGAATCCCTACTGTGCAGAAGGAGTCCATTCAACCCATCGAGTCTGCACCAACAACAATCCCACCCAGGCCTATACTTCTAACCCCACATATTTACCCTGCTAATCCCCTGAAACTAAGGGGCAATTTAGCATGGCCAATCAACCTAACCTGCACATCTTTGGAGTGTGGGAAGAAACACACGCATACTGACTCAAGTGCTATGCACAAGACCAAGACTGTCATGGCATCGCAGTATTTAAGGGAGATCTGTGCTGTCAGAAGCATCATTTTTCTGATGAGACATTAAACCAATGTCCCATCTCTAATATCAGATGGACCTAAAAGGCCCCATGGCAATCCATTAAGGTAAGAGCTGGAGAGTTTGCCATAACCTGGACAGCTGCTTGTGGGAGATTGTTGTGGACAAATTAGCTTCCGTGTTTCCTGCATTACAACAGTGACTATACAATCCTTAGTCCTACATTTATTAAAATCTTAATGACAGTAAAATGAATTGATCAGTAAATGTGTGCTCAACAAGGTAACTTGATACTCAATTTAAAAACATAATTCAAAGTAACTATTTGATGTTGCTGCTGTACCAAACTAATACTGTACCCTAAACACAGTGGCTGCTTACATTTTTATACTACGTTTATCACTTTGGATTAAGTATTTAACAGCCAAAGGAAACATGAGGGCATGTGAAAAGAGGAGTTTTGAGAAGTCTCTCTGATGAAGTGAAAGGGATCGAGGCATAGAGAGGTTCAGGAAGGGAATTCCAAACTTCAGAGTGTGGGCAGCTGAGAACACAGTTCGGACTGCACGGGAAGCTGGGGCACCAGCGCGCAGGCCAGAATTGGAGGAATGCAGAATACTCTAAGGTTTGTAATGCAGGAGGAAGTTGCAGAAATAGTGAAGGATAAGATTTCGGAGGAGTTGGAACACACATCGTTGCCAGAAGGGAAGCCAGTATGGTTTAGTGAGAACAAGAGGTGGGGAGCAGGATTCAGCTCAATCTTTAGTTGAGCTGAAGATTACAGAGATGAACTAGGAGAGCATTTGAATAGTCAAGTCTGGAGGCAGCAAATGCATGGATGGAGCTTTAAGCAACAAATGGACCAATGCAGGGACAGTGACAGGTGATGTTACGGAGATGGAAACTGTGATCGGGAATCACCACTATCTCATTCCAAATGCCCAAAGGAAATTGAATGTGAAGGAAGTGACTTCATCTCTCAAAAAAAAGGGAACAATGTGCTTTCAAATAAATTGATAGATAGTTCCTTAACAAGAATACCTGCTTGCTGGCCAACTCTTCTGCCTCCCAGTTGCTGCATCGCAGGTGGAGGGACTTGTCAAGGGTAAAATGCAAGATGTCTTGAGCCAAGGACTTCAGGCTGAGGGAGCTGGTAAGATTATTCTTCCTGCTGTAGAAACAAAAGATAGTAAGAAGTCTCACAACACCAGGTTAGAGTCCAACCAGTTTATTTGATAGTAATCTTACAAGCTTTCAGAAACGGAATTCCTTTATCAGATGTGTGGAAGATTCTGATCAGAGAAGGGCATATAAATTCACACACAGTTTATAGAATACTGATTAGAATGCAAGTCTTTACAGCTAACCTGCTATTCAAGTCTCAAAGATGCAGACAATGTGAGCGGAGATAGTATTAACATAGGTTAAAGAGATGTGTATTATCTTCAGACAGGACAGTAAGTGAGATTTTACAAGCCCAGGCAAGTCATGGGGATTACAGGTAGTGCAACACGAATCCAAGATCCCAGTTCAGGCCAGGGTCTTGGGACAAAAGATGACCAGGGCTCAAAGCAAGAAGTCATAAAAATCATGCTTAAAATGTCACAATCACAAAACAATGGCAAGAAAATTCTATAGAAGCAAATTATAGCAGAGCAACATGTATCCCCTAAATACAGTACAGTAATAGGTTCATAATAAAATCTGAATGAGGAATATATTTGACCACTTGAAATTGGAATGTTGAGAAAGCTAAGTGAAATAATTCTTGCCCCCACTGCTCAAAATTTCAACACATCTTACAGAAACTCTAATGGTTTAAACATCAGTCATTCCATTATAAAGAATTCCAACAGGAACAACACTTACACTCATAATGAATAAAATTCCAATGGACCCTAAACTTGCCCTAATTCATTCTCATTATACTGGATTTCACCTCAGCAAATCTTATTCACTCCAATCTCATTTATAACTCCCACACACAGGAACACATCTTTCATTGAAAACTCATTACTAGTAACTGCAGGGCCTCTTGACTTTATTTAGGAAGTGATTCTGTGAGAGGCAGTTTTAATGTTCAGGGTGTCACACTGAGACACACATAATAGTTACTATTTTACAGCAAAAGCAAAATCATGTTGCAACTGTGCAAAACACATAATGCTTTATTGAATACTTTTCAATCATTTTCTCTCCTCAGAAACTGATACTGCTTATGTCAAAAGTGCACAAAATTTAAAGAGATGTACTTTGATTAAATTTATATGTTGAATTCTCTGTAGCATCTTTTAATGACTTCATTCATTTGTCCACTTGAAATCTTCAGCCTCTTCCAAAAGCCTGGGTTACAACTTGATCCTTCTATCCAGAGCTCAACCCTGCGAGCTACATTCGAATTGTGTTTCCTGAGTAGCTCACCTCCTGACTCCCCGAAACCTATCCACCATTAGTAAGGCATAAGTCAGGAGTGTGATGGAATACTTGCCACTTACTTGGCTGGGTGCAGCTCCAACAACACTCAAAAAGCTTGACACCATACAGGACAAAGCAGCCCGCTTGATTGGCATCACATCTACAAACATCCACTCCCTCCATCACTGATGTTCAATAGCAGCAGTGTGTACTATTCACAAGATGCACTGCAGCAATTCACCAAAGGTCCTTAGATAGCACCTTCCAAACACATGACCATTTCCATCTAGAAGGATAAGGGCAGCAGGTACATGGGAACACCACCACCTGTAAGTTTCACTCCGAGCCACTCACCATCCTGAGTTGGAAATATATCGCCGTTCCTTTGCACTCGCTGTGTCAAAATCCTGGAATTCTCTCCCAAGCAGCATTGGGGGTGAACCCACAGCACATGGACTGCAGCAATTCAAGAAGGCAGCTCACCATCACCTTCTCAAGGACAACTAAGGATGGGCAATAAATGCTGGCCAGCCAGCAACACCCATGCCCTACGAATGGATAATATATTAAAAAAATTTGTAACACACAGCAAAATCTCTGATGCATCGGTCACACTCGGTTAGTTGTACTGAGGAATGACTTTCAAGTTCCTGACAACTTCTACCCAGTGACTTTCATTCAAATAATTTTGAGAACTAAACAGACAAGCAATGCTTGTAAAAATTACAGATTTTTCTTTCAAAAAGGGATGATGAAAATAAATGATTGTATTTGGAATATGCAGCTGTTGTAACTTCTGTTTTATCTTCTATGAAAACTAAAGTAGACCAAAGGATTTTGCTCTCTTAGAAATAATTAGATTTTCAAAGGAAGTTATACAGCTTGTGCCAGCCAATGTTTTTTGTTTCAGTGTTGTGATTTTGTGAACAGAAAAACATAATTCTAATGCTGCAATTTCTAACATTACAGAGAAGGAGAAGGTGCAAGAGAAAAACAAAGGGGGCAATTTTACCATTGCATTGCATTGGTTTTCTGCAGCAACCAGTAGGGGGAGGGCAGCGGGTCCGTGATGCTTGGTGGGGGGGGGGGGGGGGGGGTTCCACGATTGGTCTGAATGGTAAGGGATTGGTCAGCAGGGGCTGTATTTCAGGCCACAGGCCCGCGAAATTGCTGCTGTGGGGGGAGGGAGGGGGTGGTGGGCTGGTGATGGGGTGTGTGTTTTCTGTCAGGTCCCTGCTAGTGCGCATGTGCAGCATCAGAGGTCTGCACACGCGCACTACCTCCTTCTGCAGGCTTTTGGGCACATTAAGCCCCGTCCACAGGCATCTGCAGCCAGCAACAGACTCCCTCAGAATTTTGTAGACAGAATGCATATGAGGGGGCCTGGAAAGACGCCCAAAAGGATCCGAAACTGTCCCAGTTTCAAGTTTGCCCAGCATTTGGATAAAATATGCTAAAAATATCCTCAAAGAGTTTCCTTATTCTAATTTAACTTCATAAAAAAAGGTTGAAGTTTGAAAGAAAATGAAGGTTCTTTGAAGGGAACAGATAGAAAGGGAGGTCAGGGAAGAGTTAACCTCCCCAAATCTCGCAGGAAATGAACTAAAGTAAGGAATTTATATGGATGATTATCAGTGAGCAAGACGTGATGGGGGTTTGAATGGATACAGGTTTGAATGGAAAGTTCAAGGAAAAGCACTGGGAGAGAGGTAAGTTTAAGAGTCTGATGGAAGGAGTAAAACAGTAGTTCCCAACCAATGTAACATTGAAGCTGCCCAAGTAAACCGTGAAAAAAAAATCAAAATAATTAATAATTCATGTAATCAAATTAAAACTGTGTGACAATATTGTGCTTTAACAAATGCATTTTGGTGATGTTTCTGTGCAGGATGTCTCTAGCAGTCCCTATCATTTTATCAGTGCCATTCTGCCTATAACTGGTATCTTTTAGTATTGGAAAGGCATAATTGATCTTAATTGCTACAATGTTTGTTTCAATCTGGACTAATGCTGTTCTGTTTGTGTTCCCCTGGGATTTTGCAGAGGAAGGTTTGACTAGGTTGATGGACAGGCAAGGTCATATGACTGGCTAAAGCTTGGCTGACACAAAGAATTCAAGGTTCAATGCTGCTTGGAGTTCAGAGAGAGAGAAAGCATACCCCTCTTTTCCCCTCTTAAGTCTTTAGATTGGGAATTGCCAGAGATTAGGTTTACTTCTTAAGGGTTTTGCTGTTTAAAGATGTATCCTTCTCTAGGAACTGCTGTCTGCATCTCTGTACAGAAGTGTTAAAAGGCTGGAAATCTAGCACCAAGTGAGCATAGTTGTTTTTTGTGCTCACTAATTCTGAAGAAGGTGGATGTCCACGGGGATATTGTTTTAAATTGGAACAATAGAGATAGCTAGTTGTTAAGAATTATACCTTGTCATGTTTAAGTATTTTAATAGATAAAAGTTACACTAATTCTTTTTCTTACATTCGAACCATGTTCTTAAGTAAAGTTTATTTTCATAAAAACTTCCTCGTGGGTCAACTGTATTATCCCTGGACTGAAACACCACATGTTGACTCTACGGTCAAAATCAAAAGTAAAAGTTGGGATCTAGGCTGACTTCAAAATATACTTGGAGTTTCTGATCTGGTCCCTAACAGCTTTGCTTTCAGCTTGTGGTCAGCATCTCCAAGACCCGGCGAACTTCAGGCTTCCCGCACATGCACCGGCTATGAAAGAGCCGCACGTGGTTTAGACTTTTTATGTTGGTCAGGCCTATGCGCATGACCAATGGGATCTGGAGCTGAAGACCCCATACACCCTCATAAAAAGCAAAAACTCAAAAAGGGCGCAAAAATCCTGGGAGAAACAGGAGAATGGTTAAAAACCAGGTATGTGCTTTTCTGAAAATCACAAACCATGCCAATAACCAGTCTGAACGAGTATGTCACCACAGTAACGGACTTCATTAGTAAAAGTGTAGAAGACTGTGTGACAAAGGAGCAAATCCGTGTGTCCTCCAACCAGAAACCATGTATGAACAGGGATATCCACTACTTGCTGAAGTTCAGGTCTGAGGAGTTCAAGTCAGATGACACTGACTTATACAAGAAAGCCAGATATAATCTGAGGAGATCTATCATAGATGCCAAAAGTCAGTACTGGACCAAGCTAGAGTCCCAGGCTAGCCACACTGACCCCTACCAACTATGGCAAGGTCTGCAACGCATAACATGCTTCAAGATGAAGGCATATAAAATCACTGCCTCTAACGCAAACCTCTCTGATTAGCTCAATGCATTCTACACCCGTTTTAAGCAAGAGGTCAGCGAGAGCATGTCCTCCACCCTGAAAAACCTGTATCTGGGGTCACCATTGCAGATGTCACAGCAGCTTTCTTGAAAGTCAATCCACAGAAAGCGACTGGCTCGAATGGGGTACCAGACACACACTCAGATTCTACGCGGATCAGCTGGCGGAGGTATTCACAGACATCTCAAATCTCTTTTTACAACAATCTGAGGTCCGTATCTGTTTCAAGAAGATGACCGTCATCCTGATACCTAAGAAAACCCAGGCAGTGTGCCTTAATGACTATCAGCCGGTGGCTCTGACATCCATTATTATAAAGTGTTTCGAAAGATTAATCATGACACGACTCAATTCCAGCCTCTTGGACTACCTCGATGCACTACACTTTGCCTACTGCCCCAACAGGTCCACAGCTGAACGCCATTTTCCTGGTCCTGCACTCAACCTTGGAACACCTAGGTAACAAGGATACCTGTGTCACACTCCTATTCATTGACTACAGCTCAGCCTTCAACACTATTATTCTCACAAAACTCATCTCCAAATTCTGTGGCCTGGGCCTCAACATCTTCCTCTGTGACTGGATTCCGAACTTCCTAAATCACAGAACACGATTAGTGAGGATAGACAATAACACCACCTCATCTCCAATACCAGTGCCCCACAAGGCTGTGTTCTCAATCCCTTATTATACTGCTTATATACCTATGACTGTGGGCTTAATTCCCTTCCAATTTGATTTTCAAATTTGTTGATGAAACCGCTGTAGTGGGTCAGATCTCCATGACGTGACAGAGTACAGAAATGGGAGAGAATCTAGTGAGCTGGTGCAGCGATAATAATCTCTACCACAATGTCAAAAAAACGAAGAAGATTGTCATTGACTTCAGAAGCGTAAAGAAGAACATGCCCCTATCTACATCAAAGGAGACATTGTAGAAAGGGTCAAGATTTTCAAGTTTTTAGGTGTCCAGATTACCAACAACCTGTCCAGGTCCTTCCCATATCAACACTATAGTTAAGAAAGCCCAGCAATGCCTCTATTTTCTCAGAAAACTAAGGAAATTTGGCATATCAGCTGCAACTCTGACCAACTTTTACAGACGCACCATAAAAAGCATTCTTTCTAGTTGTATTGCACCTTGGTACAGCTCCTGCTCTGTGCAAGACTGCAACGAACTACAAACAGTTGTGAATGTAGTCCAATCCATCATGCAAACCAGCCTCCTATCCATTGACTCTGTCTATACTTCCAACCGCCTCGGCAAAGCAGCCAGCATAATTAAGGATATTCTTTCTTCCACCTTCTTCCTTTGGGAAAAAGATATAAAAGTTTGAGGTCGCATATCAATCGATTCAAGAACAGCTTCTTCCCTGCTGCTGTCAGATTTTTGAATGGAGTTACCTTACATTAAATTGATCTTTCTTGATACCCTAGCTATGACTGTAACACAACACGCTCTCCTTTCTTTATGACGAGATATTTTTGTCTATACAGCGGGCAAGAAACAATACTTTTCACTGTATGGTAATACATGTGACAATAGTAAATCAAATTAAAAATAAAAACTTGTATCTATAATTACGTTTAGCTAATGCCTCAATATAAGATTAGCATTATGCTGAGACTTCTGTTCTACACTTCAGCTTTCTTTGTTTAAATTACGTTACTGCTTTTCTCTCATACTTAGTTTTTCTACCTGGGGTAATAAAACATAAGAACCAGGGACAGAAGTTGGCCATCTGGTCTCTCGAGCCTGCTCTGCCATTCAATAAGACCATGGCTGATTTTTTTTGTGGACTCAGCGCCACTTACCCACTCGCTCACCATAACCATAACTTCTTCATTATTCAAAAATTTATCTATCCTTGTCTTAAAAACATTCAATGAAGTAGCCTCAACTGCTTCACTGAGCAGGGAATTCCACAGATTCAACAACCCTTTGGGTGAAGAAGTTCCCCCTCAATTCAGTCCTAAATCTGCTCTCCCTAGGAAGTCCCCTAGTTCTAGTTTCACCTGCTGGTGGAAACAACCTTCCTGTTTCTATCTTACAATGTTCTCAAAATATTAAAACAAAAGCAAAATACTGTAGATACTGAAAATTTGACACAAGAAGAAAAGATGCTAGAAAACTCAGATAATCAAGCAGCATCTGTGGAGAGAAACAGTCAACATTCATGTTGATTACCATTTCAAAATATTACGTCATGTATGAGCTGGATAGATTTGTGAACAGAGTTTTTAAGGAAATAAGGTTCCCTTTTATACAGTTTTTGTCCTGTATCAATGGTCCCAATTTTGCCACAGCTGGAGCTGAAGCTATCAGCGCTCAGCATTATCATGGCAGAAATTAGATTTTTGGCATCCACACATCCACAGTATAACACGGAAACCCATATTTCCCAGTCCTCTCCAGATTTTCCACTAACATTGCTGTTTTCTCCATCTGCAAAAGTGGGCTGAAGTAGTATTTTGCCGAGGACAGTTCGGACAAAATAGGAGGAGTGCCTCCAAATGTTTTTGTAGTACAGAGGTGTGCTGTGACACATAAAAGGGTAACCACTGGGGCAAAGGACGTATTGAGGCCTTGGAGGAAGTACAATAAGTGGGGAATAATATGCGAAAATAAAGGGAAAAAACTGAAGTGAAGTAAGCTCCTGGTCTATGCTTTATTAAGGGGAGAAGGTACTAAATACATCCTATTCATAACCAAACTGAACATAGCACGCTTCAAGAGCCCAATAACATTTGTATAAAATATTCATTCCTGCTTACACAAGTTGGTAAATGGTAATGAGATTGAACTATGCCCCATAAGATTTACAAATTGATTGTTTTCAGCTATGTTTATAGAAATTCTGATTCATGCATTAAAAATTATTGGCGAAACATGCCTTGCATTTTCAGCAGCGCCAGAATGTTACTGCAAACTCGAACACTTTCACAATGTAAGGTCTGTAAAGAAGCATTTAATTACGATGGGTCCACGTGAATTATCTTCTCCTTGAAGGCCCTGTCCTTTACGATCTGTTTTGGAGCCAAATGAAAAATAGGGACGTCCAAATCTAGCAAAAGCTTTAAAACAAACCAAGGGAACTGAGCAACTGGGTAGCACAAAAATTCAAATTCAATCCAACTCAAACTAAACCTCAATCAAATGCTCCACACTACTGGGGAAGCAGTGGCCTTCTATCACTATCACTAGATTATTAATCCAGTAAATTCTGGAGAGGACTGGGAAACTGCCATTTCAGAGGGCAGTTAATGTTATTGGGACTCTGGGTTTGAATCTCGCTGTGGCAAATGGAAAGTGAACTCAATAAAAAAAAAATCTGGAATTAAGAATCTACTGATGGCCAAGAAACCATTCTCGGAAAAATCCATTTGAGCCACTAATGTCTTTTAGGGAAGGAAATCTGCCAACTTTGGCCTACATGTGTCTCCCGAGCCACAGCAACATGGCTTACTCTTAACTGTCCTCTGAAATGGCCAAGCACACTATTCAGTTCAGGGCAACTGGACATGGACAATAAATGCTGGCCCAGCCAACAACACCCAGTTTCCACGAATCAGCAAAAAAGGTTGCATAAACCCAAACACTGCAGTTTGTTTTAAACTGTAGCTGCTGAAAAGAGGTAAATGGACAGATTAAAAGGCCTACAGTAACATTGATTGCTGGATGTCATTACGGATCATGTGAACGCCACATGAAGTGGGGGTATACACAGAAACACTTAATAAAGGAGTAAACGACAAATCGACTGGCAGTTTCAAAACAAGATCCCCTTTTCTCCAAACATTTAGGATAATACTTTTCTTTTGCATATACTGCCTTGTTAGATGTTCAGACAATTAACATTCTTGATGCTATCTTATTGAACATCTTCTTGAACTGATCTAGAGTTGTAATAGCCCTCGAGGGAGGAGAGACAGAGAGAGAAACAGCCACGTCATTCCAACTTTTAATATTCAACTGATCATTAAGTGGCTTGAAGTTACTGTTTTGTTCCATCATCACAAACTTCATTTCCTTACCCTTTTCCTAGCAATTGTCTCAGGCTCAAGCACAAGCTAGGTGCTGTAGCTAACATAAAGATCATCTCTTTCAACTTCTATAACAGCCCCAACTCTACTCCTATCTCAGTTTAACTGCTGACGAAGTCCCAGCCATGCATTATTATGTTTAACTGTATAATTCTGGGCGCAAGGTATATTTCCTATCTTCCACTCTATATAAACTTCAGTTCATCCAAAGCTCTACTGCCCATATTCTAATTCATACCAAGCCCTGCTTAGCAATTACCTCAGATGAGCAGTGTTAACATTGTGTGTTACGGGGGAAGAGCAGAGTTAGTACTGTGTGTTATTGGGATGAGCTGTGTTAATGCTGTGTATTATTGGGATTAAGCTGTGTCAGCGCTTTGTGCTCTTGAGGATGAGCAGTGTTAGTGCTTTGTGTTATAGGGGATGAGCAGTGTTAGCGCTGTGTGTTATTGGGGATGGGCAGTGTTAGCACTGTGTTATATTGCGGATCAGCAGTGTTAGCACTGTGTGTTATTGGGGATGAGCAGTGTTAGCACTGTGTGTTATTGGGGATGAGCAGTGTTAGCACTGTGTGTTATTGGGGATGAGCAATGTTAGCACTGTGTGTTATTGGGGATGAGCAGTGTCAGCACTATGTATTATTGGGGATGGGCAGTGTTAGCACTGTGTGTTATTGGGGATGGGCAGTGTTAGCACTGTGTGTTATTGGAGATGGGCAGTGTTAGCACTGTGTGTTATTGGGGATGAGCAGTGTTAGCACTATGTGTTATTGGGGATGTACAATATTAACGCTGTGTGTTATTCGGGACAAGCAGCGTTAGCACTGTCTGATATTAGCGATGAATAGCATTAGCACTGTGTGTTACTGGAGATGAGCAGTGACAGCACTGTGTTTTATTAGGATAAGCAACATTAGTGCTGTGTGTTATTGGGGATGAGCAACATTAGCGCTGTGTGTTATTGGGGATGAGCAGCATTAGCGCTGTGTGTTATTGGAGATGAGCAGCATTAGCACTGTGTGTTATTGGGGATGGGCACTGTTAGCGCTGTGTGTTGTTGGGGATGAGCAGCGTTAGCGCTGTGTGTTATTGGGGATGAGCAGTATTAGCAGTGTGTGTTATTGCGGATGAGCAGTGTTAGCGCTGTGTGTTATTGGGGATGTGCAATATTAACACTGTGTGTTATTCGGGATGAGCAGCGTTAGCACTGTATGTTATTGGGGATGAGCAGTATTAGCAGCGAGAGTTATTGGGGATGAGCAGCGTTAGCGCTCTGTGTTATTGGGGATGGGCAGTATTAACGCATTAGCATTGTGTGATATTGTGGATGAGCAGAGTTAACGCTATGGGTTATTACGGATGCAGTGTTAGCATTGTGCGTTATGATGTGGGATTAACCTGTGTATTGAAAAGCTGGCATCATGTTAGTGACACGCGGCATTTGCCTTTTGCATTATCAAAGATGTGAGGTGTGTCATCACCCTTTTATCAGGGGTGTGTGGAGGATTAGCAGCATATGTTGCTGGGGATATGAGGAGACTATTGACTGAGGGAACTTCAGCTAGCATACATGTTACCTTTGCACCAGGCTTGAGGTGAAGCTCTTGTAAACCTGTTTATATTTTCCCATATTTTGGCTCGTGTCAATGTGTGGCACCAGAGCCTGTAAGAGGTAATTGACCTGAGGACTATACAGCTGACCTCAGTAAAATGCAGAATGAACTTTGATCTCAGAACAAAAGGACATTTCTAAACCACATAGCATCATCAAACATAGACCCATCAAGCAAGACAATTGGAGGAATTATGTAATAATCACATCACACAAACGTCAAAGGGAATTAAACTTGAAGCCAGTAAACCAAAGGCCAATGGAGCCACTGTCTCTGCACAATGTCTGTGAGCTTCCTGCATCTTTGCTAAGGTAGACGGTCTGATGCACATTGTTCCTCAGTCTTTTCATCACCTTCAGAGTCTATCATTGCTCTGTTGAAACTGTGCATGTTTGGACTTTGTGGCTGGATCAATCATCCCCAGGACTGCAAGGTCACGTAGCAAATGAAGGGGGGAAAAGTACTTAAGGAAGGGCTGGTATTAATACTGTTCTGAAGTTGTCGTTTGTAAAATTGTCTGTTAAAAGATTTTTTTTTAAATGCAAATACAGATAGAGTATTCAAAATGAAAAGTTTGTATCGGAAGGCTAAGCAGCAGGATTACCAAGGCAACAGGCTTTCGTTTTTTTAAAATTTAGCCAATCAAATTTAAATCAGATACTTAGAGACCAAGGATCTTTAAATTTAATTTAAACATTATGGTCTTGGCAAACTAGGACCAAACATATTGTAGAGGATATTGATATGTCATCTCACATACAGAAAGAGACAAAAACAAAGAGCAACTGCCATCTGCTACAGCTATTAGCTCAAAGCCTCTTCTCAATAACGAAGGTACCAAAGAAGGTATAAGTTCCTAACAGAAAAATCAACAGAGAAAACCCAGAATATTCCAGAAGAAACAAAATCTGGTTGTAATTTAGAGAGTGACTAAAATTCTTTTTTTTGTTAATAAATGGGAATTGTATTTGTTGGAATAGCATTCCATTAGGATTGTATTTTATTTGGTTTGTTAATAGTTTAGTTAATTTGTTCGCTGTTTGTTAGATACATAAGTTGTTGATTTTAGAGTGTGTGTCAAGGAGTTATTTTAATTTAACCACTAAAAGTTGCTGAACAGCAGATCGTATCTCACTCATATTTCACAGATTATAGGGCGAGGTTATGTGTTAGTTCTCAGGTGAGGCATCCACTTCTGCTTCATAACAATACCCAAATAGTGAGGTCATGATGGACAATAATCTTCTCATTAGGTGTCAGCTATAGCTCAGTACTGATATTCTCAAGTGAGTCAGAAGATTGTGTGTTCAGTCCCAATCCATAGATTTGAGCATATAATCCAAACTGATATTTAGTGTACTACTGAGGGAGGTGCCATCATTCAGATGAGGTATTAAACATCATCTGCCCCCTTAGGTGTACGTAAAATAAATCCCATGGCACAATTTTGAAGAAGAGCAGGGAGATTCTCTTCAATGCCCTGGCCATTGTTCATTGCTAAATCAGCAGCACTGAGATGGATTACCCAGTCATTTAGTTGAGTGTTGTTTGTTAGACCTTCCAGAATGCAAATTCGCTGTTGGATTGCCTACATTACAACAGAGACTACACTTCAAAGCACTTTAGCTGTAAAGCATTTTGGCAGTCCTGAGCTTGTGAAAGATGCTTTTTGATCTTTATTTTGTTTTTTACTCCTTTCCCAGCACTAACCCTGTGCCCTACTTTGTTCAATAACCTTAAAACTGCCTAAAATCAATAATTAGCCATTCACGAAATTATTTATCCATAATTTAGACACTGAAGGGGCAAGAAAATGTGATTTGTCAAGCAAGTTCCTCAAATAGATATCCTATGTAAGTAAAAAAATCTTGCGTCCCTATACAATCTTTCACAATCTCTGCATCTCCCAAAATGCTTTACAGTAAACAGAGTGTTTTTAATTGTAGGCATTGTGTAAGGCAAGAAACATGGAAAGCAGTTTCCACAAACAGAAATATGATATGACAAGATAATTAGTTTTTGGCCATGTTTATTGAGGGCTAAGTATCAACCAGGACACTGCTTTTCAAGTTATTCCATCAGGTCTTTTACATTTATCTTTTATAGTCTCCCATCCATTGACATTGTTTACACTCCTGCTGCCTTGGAAAAGCAGCCAGCATAATTAAGGACCTCACGCGCCTTGGACATTCTCTCTTTCACCTTCTTCCTTTGGGAAAAAGATAAAAAAGTTTGAAGTCACATACCAATGACTCAAGAACAGCTTCTTCCCTGCTGCCAGAGTCTTGAATGGACCTATCTTGCATTAAGTTGATCTTTCTCTACACCCCTGCTATGACTGTAACACTACATCCTGCACTCTCTCCTTTTCTTATCTACGAATGGTATGATTTGTTTACATAGCGTCCAAGAAACAATACTTTTCACGTATACTAATACATGTGACAATAATAAATCAAATCAAATGACTCAGAAGGTTAACTCTGTTTCTCTCACTGATTATCTTGTCATATCATATTTCTGTTTGTGGGAGCATGCTGTGTGGAAAGTGCTTTCCACGTTTCTTATCTTACACCAGTGACTACTCTTGAAAAACACTCTGTAAAGCATTTTGGGAGATGCAGAGATTGTGAAAAGTTCTATAGATGCTGCCAGAGCCATGGCGTTTTTCTAACATTTTCTATTTTTATTTCAGCTTTCCAGGATCCATAGGACTTTGCTTTGATTTTAAATGATAATAATGATGTTGCTTGGGGGATAATGTTGGGGGAGGACATTGAAATTAACTCCTATGTTGTTCAAACTAGAGTCCTAGATTCTTTTACATCCACTTGAGGGGGGGCAGGCAGCACCTCAGGATAGCACCTGTCTTAAAGACAGCATTCCTTCAGGATTGCACCTGAACGTCAGCCTGGATTATGTGCTCCAGGTTCTAGAATGGACTAATGACCTGACTCAAAGGTGAAAATGCCACAACTGAGTTTTAGCATGGAAGTAACCAGCCATTGGGTTGGATATTGGGTGAAGATCTAGAAGTCACAGTCAGTAAAACAAGCTTCTCTGTATGTCTGACAATGACATAGGAATCAAATCATTTTCTTTTCATGATGTAATTTTGACTTCACCTCGACGATAAAAAACCTGCTCAAGATGTTGTGAGATTTCCCATTGGCTGAGGGAATGTGGCGGTTGGATTAATAATACAAATTTAGGTTTGCAATAAATCCCACCTTAAATAATTAATTCCACTGTCCAAGGAGTATTATGAACTGCACATGCAGACCATTAATTATATATCATTATTTTGATATGCAGGATTTCAACAAAGCATGCAGTGTGAAGGGGCACTAAACAGCTGAGCTCCAACAGTCTGTGGGATCAAAGCAAGTGAAATGCTCCAACCAATCTGAGATTTACCAATGCGGAGGTACTAATCAAAATGCGGCACAGATAAAGTTGGGGTAGAAAGAGAAAGTTAATGCGCAAATGAGAGGAATAAGAGTCAAGTGAACTAGTAGGCCAATGACTCACCCTCTAAGTATTGCGCATGACTTGTCCAAGGAGACAGACTTTTGAAAAGATAAGGCAGCGGAGTGCCCTAATAGAGGTCTTCAAAATTCTGAAAGGCTTACTTGGGTAGCAGTTATTGCCCCTCATAGGGGAGACCAAAACTAGAGGCCAGAAATATAAATAGTCATTAACAAAGCTAATAAGCAATTCAGGACATCCTCTTTAATCAAAGAAAGGCTATTTGGAATTTGCCATTACATGAGGCTCAAAACACACTAGGAGGGGGTGGCAGAAACATTTGCCCTCAAAAACTTCAAAATAGTCCACGGGGAATAAAAACTGAAGCAAAAACTTAAGATCCTAAGACTTCTTCCCTGGAGTATAGGAGGATAACGGGTGACCTTATGTGGTTTATAAGATCATGAGGGACATAGATAAGGTGATCAGCCAAGGTCTTTTCCCCAGGATAGGGGAGTCCAAAACTAGAGGGCATAGGTTTAAGGTGAGGAGGGAAAGATTTAAAAGGGACCCAAGGGCAGCTTTTCACACAGAGGGTTGAGTGCATGTATGGATTCAGCTGCTAGAGGAGATGGTAGAGGTGCGTACAATTACAACATATAAAAGTCATTGGGACAGGTACATGGGGATGGGAAAGGTTTAGAAAGATAGGGACTAATTCAGTTTAGGAAACTTGGTTGCCATGAATGTGTTGGTACAAAGGATCTGTTTCCATGCTATATATCCACATGACTAATATCACCCTCGTACAGGTATCTCCTGTTTAAAGTGCATTATAATAGCACTTTTTGTTTCAAACACTGTTCCTGTTCATGGACCAGGAACTGCACTGTAACTACACATGCTCAGTATAGTCTTTAAACAAATCCTGCCACTTTGCTCATCACCACCATCCAACCATCCAGTCGCTGGCCCTCCAAATCCACTCCCGCCTACTGAACCTCACAACCCTCATCCGGGAGGGCAGTGAGGCCCCACGAGCGGGAGGGGGAGGGCAGTGAGGCCCCACGAGCGGGAGGGGGAGGGCAGTGAGGCCCCACGAGCGGGAGGGGGAGGGCAGTGAGGCCGCACGAGCGGCGGGGGGGGGGCAGTGAGGCCCCACGAGCGGAGAGGAACAGGGGGAGAGACGAGGGGGAGGGCAGTGAGGCCCACGAGCGGAGGGGAGGGCAGTGAGGCCCCACGAGCGGAGGGGGAGGGCAGTGAGGCCCCACGAGCGGGAGGGGGAGGGCAGTGAGGCCCCACGAGCGGGAGGGGGAGGGCAGTGAGGCCCCACGAGCGGGAGGGGGAGGGCAGTGAGGCCCCCGAGCGGGAGGGGAGCATGAGGCCCCACGAGCGGGAGGGGGAGGCAGTGAGGCCCCACGAGCGGGAGGGGGAGGGCAGTGAGGCCCCACGAGCGGGAGGGGGAGGCAGTGGGCCCCACGAGCGGGAGGGGGAGGGCGTGAGGCCCCACGAGCGGGAGGGGGAGGGCAGTGACCCCACGAGCGGAGGGGGAGGGCAGTGAGGCCCACGAGCGGAGGGGGAGGGCAGTGAGGCCCCACGAGCGGAGGGGGAGGGCAGTGAGGCCCCACGAGCGGGAGGGGGAGGCAGTGAGGCCCCACGAGCGGGAGGGGGAGGGCAGTGAGGCCCCACGAGCGGGAGGGGGAGGGGGGGGGGGGAGGGCAGTGAGGCCCCACGAGCGGGAGGGGGAGGGCAGTGAGGCCCCACGAGCGGGAGGGGGAGGGCAGTGAGGCCCCACGAGCGGGAGGGGGAGGGCAGTGAGGCCCCACGAGCGGGAGGGGGAGGGCAGTGAGGCCCCACGAGCGGGAGGGGGAGGGCAGTGAGGCCCCACGAGCGGGAGGGGGAGGGCAGTGAGGCCCCACGAGCGGAGGGGAGGGCAGTGAGGCCCCACGAGCGGGAGGGGGAGGGCAGTGAGGCCCCACGAGCGGGAGGGGGAGGGCAGTGAGGCCCCACGAGCGGGAGGGGGAGGGCAGTGAGGCCCCACGAGCGGGAGGGGGAGGGCAGTGAGGCCCCACGAGCGGGAGGGGGAGGGCAGTGAGGCCCCACGAGCGGGAGGGGGAGGGCAGTGAGGCCCCACGAGCGGGAGGGGGAGGGCAGTGAGGCCCCACGAGCGGGAGGGGGAGGGCAGTGAGGCCCCACGAGCGGGAGGGGGAGGGCAGTGAGGCCCCACGAGCGGGAGGGGGAGGGCAGTGAGGCCCCACGAGCGGGAGGGGGAGGGCATGAGCCACGAGCGGGAGGGGGAGGGCAGTGAGGCCCCACGAGCGGGAGGGGGAGGGCAGTGAGGCCCCACGAGCGGGAGGGGGAGGGCAGTGAGGCCCCACGACGGGAGGGGAGGCAGTGAGCCCCACGAGCGGGGGGGAGGGCATGAGCCCGAGGGGGAGGGCAGTGAGGCCCCACGCGGAGGGGAGGCAGTGAGGCCCCACGAGCGGGAGGGGGAGGGCAGTGAGGCCCCACGAGCGGGAGGGGGAGGCAGTGAGGCCCCACGAGCGGGAGGAGGGTAGTGAGGCCCCACGAGCGGGAGGAGGGTCACGAGGCCCCGCAAGTGGGAGGATAGCCTGCCAGGCCACCCGAGCCTTTCCTGCCTGCTGGTCATCCCAATCCCCTCCCTCTCCTAACCCCTCCTGCCATGAGATCTCTCCACCAACCTCTTGTCCACCCAGACTTCACTATTTTCTTCCCACTCGCGGGCCTCACTACGCTCCTTCCACTCGTGGGGCTTCACTACCCTCCTCCTTATGCTCCTGGGACTTCAGTACCCTCTTCCTGCTCATCGGGCCTCAATATCCTCCTACCACTCGTGGGTCCTCACTACCTCCTCTCATTCGCGGGGCCTCGCTACCCTCCTCCCGCTCGCGGGTCCTCACTACCCTCCTCCTCCTGCTCCCGAGGCCTCACTATTCTCCTCCTGCTCACGGGACCTCACTATCCCGCTCCTGCTCGCGGGTCCTCACTACCCTCCTCCTCCTGCTCCCGAGGCCTCACTACTCTCCTCCTGCTCACAGGACCTCACTATCCCGCTCTTTCTCATGGGGCCTCACTAGCCTCGTGCAGGACCTCCCAAGCCTCCTCCTGACCCCATCCCACCTGCCAGCCCTCCCAGTTACCTTACTGAATGCCAGAGCATGTTTGAGGGGCTCAACAGCCTATCCTCACTCCCATTTCTTATGAAAGACAATCATTGTATGCAAGTATATTAAAAATTGTCACAATTAGGAAGCAGCTGCAGCATTGGCTGGAAGGGAAAGTTACTGAGAGAGAACTTTGCCAAGAGTGAAACAGAATTAAAAAATAAATTTCAAGTGAAAGGAAGAGACGTACTAGAAACAGAAACCAAGCAGCAGCATGTCAACAGAGAGCTAACCTCCCATTTACTTCAGCATTGCATTACTAAGTTTGTAAGCATATCCTTTATAAAATGTGCATTTTGTCAATAAAGCCAATCATTATTAAGGTTGAAGCTTCAGTAATCTCTGGGTTACCCAAAAACAGCAAAGATAGAATTAAGAAATCTTATACTAGGATGAAAACGGTCCTACATGGCCTTAGAAAGTGGGAGGGAAACAATTCTACAATTCTACAGAAAACAACTGGCAGAGAAGGAGACTACTCTGTGCCTGGAGTCTAATCTGCCGTTGAATGAGACAATGGCTGATCTGTCTCTCAACTCCATCTCGATGAACAAAAATAAAGCAATTTTAGGTTTAAAAATTTCAGTTCAGCTCCAGAAGCTTTTTGGTGACAGTTTCAGATTTTCTATTACCTTTTGTGACAAAGTGTTTCCTGCACGTCCTCATTTTAAGGTCATCCCACTTCCCCCCCCACCTTGTTCTGGACTCTCCCACCAAAGATATTAAGTCTCTAAGTGCCCCTCAACACCTTAATTACAGCATGCCTTCATCTCCCACACACTACCAAATATAATCTTTGCAATCTATCCTTATAATTCAAGCCATCACAAACCTCTGGCGCATGACCAAGTATCTCACATCCAAGCAGCCCTTGACTGTAATGCAGTGGTCTCGGAGCAGCTTGCAGCCATCCTCAAAGGCATCAACACCAACTTTCAGAACACTATCATTACCCATCAGGTCGATTAAAGTCTTTGGCAACAACTGACCATCCCTGGTCATGTGTGTCACACGGACGAGGAGGCACAGACCACTGTAAGAGGCAATCTGAAGGAGAGACACGGGATTTGGCTTCCCCTCAACAGAAATCTGGAAAATAATTTCAAGACAGAAGACAAAGAAAACGTCACCGCTGCTAGCGTTAAACCAAAAGTTTCAAACTTCCAGAGAAGAGAATACATTTAAAAACTAATCAACTAAATTGAGCTTGCAGGATGGACCAAAGGGCCTTTTCTGCACTCTATGTCCTTCAACTCCTTTGGAGTATATGATGCTTTAATGGGCAGCAAGTGACACAGAGGTTATTACTGCTGCCTCACAGCACGAGGGACCCAGGTTCAATTCCCTGCTTAGGTCACTGTCTGTATATAGCCTGCACTTTCTCCCCTTGTCTGCATGGGTTTCCTCCAGATGCTCCCATTTCCTCCCACAGTCCAAAGACGTGCAGGTTAGATGCATCGGCCAAATTAAATTGCCCCTTAGTGTCGGGGGAATAGCTACGGTAAATGCTTAGGGTTATGGGGATAGGCCCTGGGTGGGATTGTAGACAGTGCAGACTCAATGGGCCAAATGGTCTCTTTCTGCACTGTAGGATTCTATGATTCTATCATAGCAACTTGCATTTATACATTGCCTTCAATGGCACTTTACAAGAGCATTATCAAACAAAATTTGGCACCTAGTCACTAGATAAAAGACTATTCAAATAGTTAGGCTTTAAGGAATGCACTGATCGCAACTGTTATGGCACAGAAGACTATTTGGCCCATCGTGTTTGCACTAGCTCTCCAATGAGCGTTCTGGCTAAGTGCCATTCCACTGCCTTTTCCCCCATACCACTGCACATTGTTTCAAATCAAGTTCTTACCTAATCAGGGAAAGAAAGAAAGTTGAAGACGATTAAAGAGGGAATCCCAGAGCTTAAGGGCAAGGCAGATTCTATCAATAATGAAGCACAGTAAGAAGAGTTGGGGAACATAGGGATTGCAGAGAGAGTTGCTAAACAGAAGAAGTTTAAAGTTTATTTATTGGTGTCACAAGTAGGCTTACATTAACATGGCAATGAAGTTACTGTGAAAATCCCCTAATCACCACACTCTGGCACCTGTTCGGTACACAGACGGAGAATTTAGTATGGCCAATGCATCAAACCAGCACATTTTTGGAACTATGGAAGGAAAACCACAAGACACGGGGAGAACATGCAGACTCTGCACAATGACCCAAGCTGGGAATGGAACTCGTGTCCCTGGAGCTGTGAAGCAGCAGTACTAATCACTATGCCATTCCTCCAAAGATTTCAGAGAAAAGCATGGATTGGGCCATGAGGAGATTTAAACAGCACGATTTTTTTTTAAAGATCAAGGTCTTAGTAGACTGGAAGCTAATGGAAATCAGCAATCATTGGGTCAGTGGATGAACCACATTTGATATAAGCTAGGATATAGGCAGTAGTACTTTAAAATCAACTAAAGAGAGGGTGATAGGTGGGAGGCTGAAGAAGCAGCATTGGAAAATTCCAGTCTAGAGGGAACAAAGGCATAGATCAGGGATTGAGAAAATAAAGGATGAATACAACTTTTTGCTTGCTCAAATGTCCTGCTCCAAGTTTTCTAGCTGCTCACTCCAATCACTGTGACTATCTGTGCAGTGTTCTGATCCTACAGGCAGAGCCTGAGGTACTGTCCCGATTAACCACCCCACAACATCCTGCATTTAGTAAATGCCAGATAATGGGTAGTTTGGTTGTTTCAGATTGAGAGATGAATGGCCTTAGGCTACGGTGACGTGATTGAGACTTCCCCTCGCTGGCCAAGGACCATTTCACTTCATCCAGGGGTCTTTCATGATCAGAATCCACAACAAGGAAAACTGTGGAGAAAGCATGGGATTTAGCACATGACAGAGTTGAGGAAATAGCATGGATGCCTCTGAGGGGGTAACTAGATAAACAAAGAACAACACATCACGGGAAACAGGCCCTTCGGCCCAACAAGCCCATGCCGCCACCTCAACGTTCCCACTTCTAACCATGATCCCTATCTATGTTTATAGAAATCTACATTAAAGGACGATGGAATAGAAATGAAGTAAGGTGGGAGGAAGCTCTTGAGGCACATAAAATAGTTAGGCCGAGTGACCTATTTCTGTGTAGTACCCCTACGGTGCAAAACAAGGCCATTTGGCCCATCAAGTCTGCACCAACTCCACAAACGGGCATCTTACCCAGGCCCACATCCCCACCTTATCCCCATAACTCCATGCATTTATCATGGCCAATCCACCTAACCCACACATCTTTCAGACTGTGGGAGAAAACATACGCAGACACGGGGAAAACGTGCAAACTCCACACGAGACAGCCACTCAAGGTCAAAATTGAACCCGGGTCCCTGCACCATGCCACACGTCTGAGAAATTCTTATAAATACTCAGCTCCGGATCAAATAGGATGCCATAGTTATGATCAGCCTCAGATATTGACCAAGGAGAGAGGTGAAATCAGTAGCTATGAGTTTATGGAGGAGGGAACCAAAACAAATGTTTGTGTCCTTTCCAGTAATTACTTGGAGGCTACTTCTGCTCATCCAATTTTGATGTTAGTCAAGCAGCATGGAAAACCAGTGCACATGCATACATCATCAATCATGGGCATCACAGTCTAAGAATTAGGAGCACTATATCTGAGGAACTGAGGAAGTTCCCTTTTCTAAAGGCAGAATGCTCTGAAAAAACTCAGCTACCCACAGTTTAAATTCAGCTGCTTTACAATCCATTTCTAGTGAACGTTTCCACAATATTGCTGTTGGTGTTCAGAACGGACCATGAACAGCTATTCGCTTAATCAGTGGCAGCACTTTCACCTACGGGTGAGGAGGCCGGGGCTCAGTCAAGAGTCTTCAGCACAAAAAGCTATTGTTAATCTGGAATTGTCCTATTCAGACATGAAACCAGAGCCCTGCCTGTTCTTGGATGGACATGAAAGATTCTCTGGCACTATTTTCAAAGGCAGCCAGGGAATTCTCCCTCCTGCCCTGGCCAATATTTATGCCTCAATCATAAAAGAAAACATAGTTAATTAGGTGATTATCCATTATTATTTGTGGAAGCCTTTGTGTAATTAACTACTTTGTTTCCTGCCTTACATCTGGGACTTCCAAGCAAACACTTCATTTATTGTAAACCACTTGGTGACATCCTGAAGCCATTAAAGAGGTTACATAAATCTATCTATTTTACTCAATACTGAGGGAGCTGGATTACCATCAGTAGAGATATAGTCAGTAACACGGGGTGCTGTGGGGAGAGGGGTTACTGAGTAACAGTGTGAGGGCACTAGATTAACATCAATAGAGGCACGGTCAGTACCATAGGGTGCTGGGGGAGAGGGGTTACTGAGAGACAGTGTGAGGGAACTGGACACAGTGGTTAGCACTGCTGCCTCACAGCACCAGGGGACCTGGTTCAATTCCTGACTTGGGTCACTATCTGTGTGGAATCTGCACAACATTCTCCCCGTGTCTGCATGGGTTTCCTCCAGATGCTCCGGTTTCCTCCCACAGTCCGAAAGACATGCTGGTTAGATGCTTTGGCCATGCTGAATTCTCCTTCAGTGTACCTGAACAGATGCTGGAGTGCGGCGATAGGAGGATTTTCACAGTAACTTCATTGCAGTGTTAATATAAATCTGCTTGTGACACGAATAAACTAACTTTAAACTTTCCGTGTTACTAAGGTTTGTTTCTCTTCCCACACAGAAAAAACACAGCAAAAGATTTTGACAGATATTATGAACAACACTCACCCACTCACAGTCAATTCCTATGAGTGGGTAATGTTCCAATTCTGCTTTCAGCAGCGGCCAGGCTTGCTCCCACTCAGTCTCTGACTCCACTATCAAGGCCTCTGCATTCAGCAGTTTCCCCACTAGTGGACAGGGATTGACAAAATCATCAATGTTGTCCGGTTGGCAAGATTGCTCTCTGTCACTCTGTGAGGCATTCTCTCCTTCGTTCACAGCTTCTCCATTCTGGCTGCTGACTGACTTCTTCCATTTGGGACTTTTAAAGGCCTTCCACAAGTACAGACAGCCCACAGCCGTACCCAGCACTGTGGCCGCTGTCACTGCTAGGGCCTGTGGCCGGGACATGCTTTTTCAGTGTGGCTGATGTCCTGATTTGGACCACACATTACTCATCATGAAGGAAAACACAGGGGGCGGTGTCGCATGCAGCTTGCTTGTAGCTCTGGACATTTCAACCCGAGCCACCCAAAGTGGCCTTCCAACAATGTGATTATTAACCTGTCAAAAAAATAATTATTTTAGTTTGTTTTTTTTTTGAGGAAGGTTGCAAACATGTTGAAAAAACTGCATATGATATAAGTGGACATATATGCAGAAACACAGGAAATAATCTGGTCAGATAGCATTTGTGAAGAGAGACAGAAAAAGGGAGGGGCAAGGAGGAGGGGAGCGGAGGAGGAGGGGAGCAGGAGGAGGGGAGCGGGGGGGGCGAAGAGGTGGTGGGCAGGGGCGAGAGAGGTGGTGGGCGGGAGGGCGAGGGAGGGGGCAGCGAGCTGCGAGAGAGGGTGGTGAGCAGCCAGGGTGGGGTGTGGGTGGGGGTGGGGGGGGGGTGGGGGCAGCAAGCTGGTGATGGAGTGGGGGGAGGGGTGGGGGTTGCGAGCCGGCTAGGGTAGGAGGTGGGGGGGGGTGGGATAGTTATAATCAGTCATTATCCAATAGATTGCAGATGCCTGTATGAAAATAGTTGGTTTATCTCCCATCGTTATCATCCTTCAAGTCTATGACAAGTCTTTTAGACATTGCTTTAGGTAGAGCAGCCCAAGAGTTTTGAAGCCAAAAACTATCTGCTTCAGAGGCTCAGTTACTAACAGTACCACACCAGCGTAAATACCAATCTCTCATGTTCCAACATTCTGTAACGGAAAGTTATTTTTAATTCATTGATTGAATGTGGGCACCTTTGGTTAGGCCAGCATTTAATGCACATCCCTAGTTGCTCTTGACAAGGTGGTGATGAGCTGCTTCCATGAACTGCTGGAGCCTGAGATGTCAGTCTCCCAGAGTGCTGTAAGGAGGAATTTCTTGGATTTTGACCCAGCGACAGCGAAGGGATGGGAACACGTTTTCAAGTCAGGTTAAGTGAGTCACTTAGAGTGGAACTTCTAGTTGGTGGTGTTCCCATGTATTTGCTGCCCTTATCCTTCTTTGATGGTAGAGATTGCAGATTTGGAAGATGCTGCCTGAGGAATCTTGGTGAATTGCTGCAGTGCATCTTGTAGATTGTAAACACTGCTGTCACTGTGCATCAGTGATGGAGGCAGTGAATGTTTGTGGAAGAGGTAGCAGTCAAGCAGGCTGCTTTGTCCTGGATGGTGTTAAACTTCTCGAGTGTTGTTGGAGCAGCACGCATCCAGGCAAACAGAGAGTATTCCATCACTCTCCTGATTTGTGCCTTTTAGATGGTGGATAGGCTTTGAGAAATCAGAAGGCAGTTACTCACTGCAGTATTCCGAGCCTCTAGTCTGCTTAGTATTTATATTGAGGTGGTCCAGTTCTGCTTCCAGTTAATGGTAACTCGACATGAGAAATCAACACCAGTAAAACCAGTAAAAATCAACACAGACCTGGGGAGAAGGTGCAAACTCCTCACAGTCACCTAAGGCAGGAGTTAAACCCAGGTCCTTGGCACTGTGTGGCAGTAGTGCTAACCACTGTATCACCATGCTGCCCCAAAATAATAGGGTCCATCAAAATGATTTTTCATTTGCCTGCACAGGAACGGGACCTGCAACTTGACTTTATTAGCATCAGGGTCTAACCTGATTTGAGCTAACCAGCCATGAAGTCGCTCTGTCTTCCCCTCCGTCTCCCATTCTCTCTGATTTCCTCTCTCCTTCTTGACTTGCTCTTCCTCCTTCTGCATGTCCACCTTTCTCTTTCTCCTCTTTCTGTGTCTCCCTTTCCCTCTCCTCTTTCTGTGTCTCCCTTTCCCTCTCCTCCTCTTAGGACCGCCTCCCCTCAGCCTGTGGCCCCCATTTTTTTTCTTTCTCTTTCTTCCACTGAGTCCCCCGTTCCTTTCCTCTCTCCAATGTTCCCCCTCCCCTCTTCCAGGGTTCCCCTCCTCCAGTGTCTCCCTTCCCCTCCTCCAGAGTCCCCGAGTCCCCGCCCCACCTCCTCCACCCCGTCCAGAGTCCCCGCCCCCACCTCCTCCAGAGTCCCCGCCCCCTCCTCCTCCTCCCCCCAGAGTCCCCGCCCCCTCCCCTCCAGAGTCCTCGCCCCCTCCTCCTCCAGAGTCCTCGCCCCCTCCTCCTCCAGAGTCCTCACCCCTCTCCTCCTGCCCCCCTCGTGTCCCCCTTCCCCTCCTCCAGTGTCACCCTCCCCTGCTCCCAGTGTTCCCTGCCTCCCCCTCCTCCAATGACCCCCTCCCTCCTCCCCCCCTCTCCCCCCCCCTCTCCCTCCCCTTCTCCAGTGTCCCCCCCTCCCCTCCCCACCTCCACTGCCCCCCACCTCCTTCCTCCGCTGCCCCATCTCCCCTCCTCCACCGTCCCCCCCTCTCCCCTCCTCCAGTGACCCCCCCCCATCTCCCCTCCTCCAGTGACCCCCCATCCTCCCCTCCTCCAGTGACCCCCCCATCTCCCCTCCTCCAGTGACCCCCATCTCCCCTCCTCCCCCCCCCCCCATCTCCCTCCTCCAGTGTCCCCCCCCATCTCCCCTCCTCCAGTGACCCCCCCCATCTCCCCTCCTCCAGTGACCCCCCCCATCTCCCCTCCGCCAGTGTCCCCCCCCATCTCCCCTCCTCCAGTGACCCCCCCCATCTCCCCTCCTCCATCTCCCCTCCTCCACCCCCCCATCTCCCCCCAGTGTCCCCCCCCCCATCTCCCTCCTCAGTCCCCGTCCCCCCCATCTCCCCTCCTCCCCTCCAGTGCCCCCCCCCCCCTCCCCCCTCCCCTCCTCCAGTGACCCCCCCATCTCCCCTCCTCCACCCCCCCCCCATCTCCCCTCCTCCAGTGACCCCCATCTCCCCTCCTCCAGTGACCCCCCCCATCTCCCCTCCTCCAGTGACCCCCCCATCTCCCCTCCTCTCAGTGACCCCCCCTCTCCCCTCCTCCAGTGTCCCCCCCATCTCCCCTCCTCCAGGTCCCCCCCATCTCCCCTCCTCCAGTGTCCCCCCCCCATCTCCCCTCCTCCAGTGTCCCCCCCCATCTCCCCTCCTCCAGTGTCCCCCCCATCTCCCCCCCTCCCCTCCTCCAGTGTGACCCCCCCCATCTCCCCTCCTCCAGTGACCCCCCCCCCCCCTCCTCCATCCTCTCCCCTCCTCCAGTGACCCCCCCCATCTCCCCTCCTCCAGTGTCCCCCCCCATCTCCCCTCCTCCATGTCCCCCCCCATCTCCCCTCCTCCAGTGTCCCCCCCCATCTCCCCTCCTCCAGTGTCCCCCCCCATCTCCCCTCCTCCATGTCCCCCCCCATCTCCCCTCCTCCAGTGTCCCCCCCATCTCCCCTCCTCCAGTGTCCCCCCCCCATCTCCCCTCCTCCAGTGTCCCCCCCCATCTCCCCTCCTCCAGTGTCCCCCCCCCATCTCCCCTCCTCCAGTGTCCCCCCCCCATCTCCCCTCCTCCAGTGTCCCCCCCATCTCCCCTCCTCCAGTGTCCCCCCCCATCTCCCCTCCCTCCAGTGTCCCCCCCATCTCCCCTCCTCCATCCCCCCCCATCTCCCCTCCTCCAGTTTCCCCCCCCTCTCCCCTCCTCCAGTCCCCCCCATCCCCCTCCTCCAGACCCCCCCATCTCCCCTCCTCCAGTCCCCCCCATCTCCCCTCAGTCTCCCTCCTCCCCCCCATCTCCCCTCCTCCAGTGTCCCCCCCTCTCCCTCCTCCAGTCCCCCCCCATCTCCCCTCCTCCAGTGTCCCCCCCCCATCTCCCCTCCTCCAGTGTCCCCCCCCATCTCCCCTCCTCCAGTGACCCCCCCATCTCCCCTCCTCCAGTGACCCCCCCCATCTCCCTCCTCCCCCTCCTCCCCTCCTCCAGTGACCCCCCCCCATCTCCCCTCCTCCAGTGACCCCCCCATCTCCCCTCCTCCAGTGTCCCCCCCATCTCCCCTCCTCCAGTGTCCCCCCCATCTCCGTCCCCCCCCCATCTCCCCTCCTCCAGTGACGTCTCCCCCTCCTCCAGTGTCCCCCCCATCTCCCCTTCTCCAGTGTCCACCCCCATCAGTTCTCCCCTCCTCCAGTGTCCCCCCCCCCATCTCCCCTCCTCCAGTGTCCCCTTTTTCTCTGTCTATAAATATATATATCTCTATCTCTCACTGTGTAGATTTTTGATCTGTATTACCTATCACACACTATATTTACCTCTCTCTCTATCACTGTTTCTCACCGTAATCACTCCATTTATTTTCTTACACATTTACCTGCTCCTGGGTCGCTCTGCTGAGGAACAAAGATACATCCCAGTTTGAAAGATGGTCCCCGCTCAGCTCCATCGGTCCTCCCAGCCCCACGCGGTCCTCCCAGCTCTGCACATGCGCACCGCTCCCCTTTTGCCCATTGTGTTATTGTTGTCTCTGTGCTCAGCCCCCAGTTTCCTCTTTCACCTTTTACTGTGCCACTGGTTTACAATTTCACACAGAATACAGATCCCCAGACAGTGATCCCAGCGAGACTAGATCCCCAGCCAGTGATACCAGGGACTAGATCACCATTTATCCCAGGGAGACTAGATCTCCAGGCAGTGATTCTGTACATACAAGACTGCCAGACAGTGATCCCAGAGAGAATAGATCCCCAGCCAGTGATACCAGGAACTAGATCACCATTTATCCCAGACTAGATCCCCGGCCATTGATACCGGGGATCAATGGTACATTGATCTGTACATACAAGACTGCCAGACAGTGATCCCAGAGACAATAGATCCCCAGCCAGTGATACCAGGAACTAGATCACCATTTATCCCAGAGAGACTAGATCTGCAGACAGTGATTCTGTACATACTAGACTGCCAGACAGTGATCCCAGAGAGAATAGATCTCCAAACAGTGATTCTGTACATACTAGATCCCCAGACAGTGATCCCACAGAAAAAAGATCCTCACACAGTGATCCCAGAGATAATAGATCCATAGACAGTGATCCCTGAGGGATGAGCTCTCCCGACATTGATCCCAGGGGGACTAGCTCCTAGACAGTAACCCCAGAGACTAGATCACCAGTGATCCCAGGGAAACAGATTTCCAAATAGTAATCCCAGAGCGAATAGGCTCCAATTAGTGATCCCAGTGGGGATAGAACTCCCGACATTTTGGGATAGATGTTGCAAGTCACAATCTAAACCCCACCTACCACAGTACACCAGGTGGCTGGAAACCATATAAATGTTACATACAGCACCTTAGTCACAATATATATGGTAGATATGAGATGTAAGTGCAATTGTATTGATGCACCACAGAGCACTGCGTAGCATATGGAGGAAACAGAACAGGTATGGCATGTAATTTTACATATTTTCACCAATAAAGTATATTCTTGGGAATTATTTCCTCTTGTGAGGTCACTGGAAGTGTATTCTCCCGGGGATCACTGTCCATGGATCTTTTCTATCTGGGATCACTGTCTGGAGAGCTAGTCCCTCTAGGATCATTGTCTATGGATCTATTCTCTCTAGGATCGCTGTCTGAGGATCTTTTCTCTCTGGGATCACTGTCTGTGGATCTAGTCCCCCTGAGATCACTGTCTGAGAATCTATTCTCAATGAGATCACTGTCTGGAGATCTGTTATATACAAGATCACTGCCTGAAGATCTAGTCTCTCTTGGATCATTGGTAGAATTCTAGTCTCTCTGGGATCATTGTGTGGGGATTTAGTCTCTCTGAGGTCACTGCGATATTTTCTCTGGAATTACTGCCTGGGATTATAAGCTCTCTGGGGTTACTGTCCGTGGATCTATTTTCTCTGGGATCACTGTTAAGGGATTTAGTCTCTTTGGGATGTCCCTGAAAATGTACCACAGATTTTGGTCAGTCTGGTCGTGGGCAGTACTTTGTACGGGAAAACTAACAAGGTTTGGGCAGGTGAGAGACATTTATCTCGGAGTGCAGTCCTGAGAACAGCTTGGAGTACTGCATTATGGAGTTGCCCAGATGAACCTCAACAAAAACCATTGAATCTTTATCTGGAGTTTCATTGCAAAGCCACCTTTCAGAACGAGGTGGGTGAGGGAACGAGGTGGGTGAGGGTCCTTTCCCCACCACACAACTGCCTCAAAAGGTAACTTGTGAAGGTGGTGAGACTCCAGGCATGCAGGAAGGATATGACGGGGTGGAACCTTTTCATCATCAGCCAAGCTCTATCTTAGTGCCTGTTTGAAAGTTCAGGCAATGAAGTGTTATTTGGAATAACGTTAACAGACTGCTCAGGAACTGATGCAACAGGATCCACCATCATCTTTTCTCACCTTGAGAATGTCACATGCCTGATGCAATTGGGATCAAAGGTGTTTTTCTAGATTAACTTCACCACGAGTGACAATTGGTAAGGCACAGGCCAGCTTTTTTTTTTTTAAAGCAACACAGCACGGGAAACAGGCCCTTCGGCCCAACGAGCCCGCGCCACCGTAATACCAAATCATTATCCTATTTTAATAGTCCTATATAATAGTATATAATTAATCCTAATTTGGAAAATTTTCACCATAGGGACAATTTGTTACCCAATCAGCCTAAGAGCGAATTTTTGGGTTGTGGGAGGAAACCGGAGTGCCCGGAGAAAACCCACGCAACCACGGGAGAACGCGCAAACTCCCGCAGACACCGGCCCAATTCCAAGTGTCTGCACAGCCACATCGATAGTCTCTGAGCTGTCATGGTGCCCTTCAGGTGGTCCACATAAAGCACTCATATACGACATGAGGTACCAGGCAACCCATGAATCAACATCCAAGAGCTTTCTGGAACATTCTGTGTCAGCATGGCCAGGCCAAACCTTCATACAATCAGTACAGTACAGACGGAGGCCATTTGGCCCATCGAGTCTGTACTGACCACATCCCACCCAAGCCCTATGCCCTTAACCTTCATTTACTCTGCTAATTCCCTGACATGAGGGTCAGTTTCGCGTGGCCAATCAACTTAGCCCACATAGCCTTGGACTTTGGAGAAAAGGGACCCGGATTTGAGTGATTGTGCAGTCTGCACGGGTCTGTGTGGGTTTCCTCTGCATGCTCTGGTTTCCTCCCACAATCCGAAGATGTGCTGGTTATGTAGATTGCCCACGCTAAATTGCCCCTTAGTGTTCCAAGAAATGTAGGTTAGAGGAATTAACAGGATAAATATGTGGAGCTCTGGGGATAGGACCTGGGTGGGATGCTCTGTTGGACAGTCAGGGCAAAATCAATAGCCTCTTTCTGCACTGTTGGGATTCTATGATGTTCTCCTTCACCTCCAAGTCATTTGATCTGACATTGAAGGGGGTGAAGAATTGGTCAGTCCAGTTCCCAAAATAACAGACACTCTCTTGCCACAATTTAATTTGGTTCCCGAGGACAATTCAAAATGTTCAGCAGGCTGAGCACCAGTATCTGAGCAGAAGATGGCAATGCTGTCCATGTACTTGGAAACCTTGACCTGGTCACCTCTCCCAAATGCACATTCTTCTGATAAGACCTGGCAATGAAGGGTTGATGCAGTAGATGAACAAGATAGGAGAGATTTGACCAGAAGGCTTTCCAATTCCCACCCATTGACTGAGATATTCCTGGAAGAAGGAACGTCTGCTATATCAATGACACAAACATCCATTTGTGGTTGTCAGAGGTACCAACCCAGCACCGGACCAGAAGCTCTGTGTTTGAATCCAGCGTTCCGAAAGCTAGTGACGTTTGCTACCAAATAAACCTGTTGGACTTTAACCTGGTGTTGCTTCTTACTTTGAATCCAGCCTCAGGTCTTTAGAACAAAGAACAAAATAGCACGGGAAACAGGCCTTTTGGCCCAACGAGCCCGTGCCGCCACCCCGATGTTCCCACCTCTACCCATGATCCCTGTCTATGTTTATAGATGTATGGATTAAAAACCAAATTTGAGACAATTTAGGGAGAATTTGTTTTGCCAATTAGCCTAAGAGCACATCTTTGGGATGTGGGAGGAAACCGGAGCACCCGGAGAAAACCCACGCAAGCATGGGGAGAATGCGCAAACTCCCACAGACACAGGCCCAAATCCATGTATCTGCACAGCACAGCGATAGTCACTGAGCTGTCGTGTTGCCCATCAAATGGTCCAGGTCAAGCGTACACTAACGACGTGAAGCACTAGGATACTCCTGAAAAATCCAAGAGCAGCCCTCTCACGACCCATCGCGTTATGCCCCTTGTTAGACAACAAGGTGGACCAAAGCACCTGTAGGATAAAAACAAGTACATTAGGTCATGGAAGATTTGTTTGTAACGCAATTTAATGGGCTGATAGTCAGCTCAAGAATCCTGTCACCACTTCCTGTTGCTATTTTCAAGGTGGGGAGAAAAAACAGTGTGGATGTAAAGGTATGCTTCAGAAAACTGATTGGCGAAGTGATGATGGTAATGTGATCCGGAGCTGCTGGGACACGGGCACTACCTGGGATTCACAATCGAGGAACACTGTGCTCATGATGCAGTGTGGCAGACGGGTTTAGAAAATGTATCTGAAACAAACTGTTTTCATTGGTTTAATTGCCCTTCGGGAGTCTTGTTTGCATTTAGACATTATACAGAACAGACAAAACTTGCATTTATACAGTACTTTTCACAACCTCAGGTTGTGCTTCCATTAATCACTTATGAGGTTCAGTCATTGTGTAATTTAGAAAATGTGACAGTCAGTATGCGCACAGCAAGCTCCCACAATATGATGATAACCCGGTCACCTTGCAGCCTCAGGAAGAGATCTGTGCTCCATCTCAAACCCCTCCAAGGACTTAATTCGAGGAGTCTGAGTGCAGAAACATGTCCTCTACCCTTGGCCACACTTGAGGAAGCCCATCTTATCTCTCTGGCCTGGGAGCACGGTGCCCAAGAGTCAGCACAGCTGGCAACCATGCCAAGAGTTCTATATAGTGCAAAAAGGAAGATGAATGGTTTCACCCGTTCTGCCAGGGTAAGTTCTTTCTCAACTCCCTCCAGTATGTAAATCTCAACATGGCATCACGCATCCAAATGGTGACTCTCTTCAGGGATTCCACGCATCCATTAGCGGGTAGCACACAACAACACTCACATCACCACCATGTCATCTATTTTGTTCACACTCCATTCTCTAGCCCTTCTGGAGAGGACTCACCACGTAGAGGGAATACCTTACCCAACCTTTGCTCCATCCTCTCTGATCAAATGCCTTTCTTTTATCTTTGTAAGGGCAGCACTGTGGCCCAACGGTTAGCATTGCTGCCTCATAGCACCAGGGTCCCAGATTCAATTCCGGCCTGGGGACATATCCGTTTGTATATTTTCCCCGCGACTGCGTGGATTTCCTCTGGGTGCTCCTGTTTCTCCCACAGTCCAAGGATATGCTAGTTAGGTGGATTGGCCACGCTAAATTACTCCTTGGTGTTGGGGGATTGGCAGGGTAAATATGTGGGTTTTGGGGTAGGCGTGGGTGGGATTGTTGTTGGCGCAGACTCGATGGGCCAAATGGTCTCCTTCTGCACTGTAGGGATTTTATGATTCTGTGTTGTGTGAAGCTGGTGATTGGGGGAGGGACAGCCAAGATCATTACCGCCACCAAAGGAGGCCTCAGCTGACCTTGCTGGGAAGTCAGGAATCCTGTCACCACTTCCTGGAAGGACAGGAATTGCTTGGGAGGACAGGAATTGCTGCTGCGCCGACGTGGAGATTGGTCTCTCCCAAGAACCCTACTACAGATCACAGCTCCATCGCTTCATCAAATCCTGACAATCACCCTGAGCCAAGCTACTCTGAAATAGCTCCAGCTCCTCCACTAAAACTGACATTTCTTTCCAGCTGACCAAAAGCCACCCAGGCAGCTAAGCAGCACTCCGAGCCTCTGGAGCTTGTCTGAGGATAGAGGGGCTCCTGAAGAACCATCACAATGTTCACCCATACCACCCACCAGCATAGAGACATACCCTTCAGTGGGGTGTTGGTCAAGATTAGACTTGGGGTGACTCAAGCTCACAGACATGAACCCACAGCAGTTACAAGCAGTATTCAGCCCTCAGTGCCAGTCAGATGATGAGCCTGTGAGGGGGGTTGCCAGTTCACTGATGGTGATGCAACAGCAGTGGAACATGGAACAGAGTTTCGACATTCACTGCGCAGAGTAGGACGCATGATGGAGGATCCTGTCAAGATTCAGTTTGATTATGTGGTTTCGATATGTGAGTGCCTCAAGGTCACCCTGGAAAGACTGGTGACCAATGTGGAGACCCATTGTCCAGCGGGTATTGCCAGATTTGTGCTCAGCCCTGCAGTCCATGGCCACACATCCTGCTGGTCACCACCAAGATATGGACGACATACAGACAAGGCACCTTGACCTCCCTCCAGGTACTGCAGGAGTCAGACCGGGGCCTCTGGCATCCACTCTTGACACTCCAAGAGTGTGTAGCCACTCAGAGTGCCCTCAACCGCTCCAGCAATGCAAGTTACCAAGGGTGCGTCTGCCCCTTCAGGAAACCTTCTGAGGCCTGAGGAAGACCGTCAAGACTGTATGAGGATGTAGCAGTCAGAAGGCTGTCTCCTCCTTGGCTGTGGGTGTCAGGACCATGTGAGGTAAAGTGGTATGATAAGAAAAATGTTGGATATCACAGGACTATTATCACTGTGCTCACATTACACTTATTGGAATTCATTGGATGGGTATGTGAATGTTCTGATTAACTGAAGGCTTTTTGGTTCTGCTCTTTGGAATCCTCTTATAGTGAAGTTTAACCATCCTCATACTCAGTCAGAGCCACGGGATGTGGGTGTCGCTGCCTCATCCCTCAGGACAGTTGAGAATCAACCACTTTGCTGTGGCTCTGGAGTCACATGTAGGCCAAACCAGGTAAGGACAGCAGATTTCCTTCCATGAAGGACGTGAGTAAACCAGATGGAATTTTATGACAATTGACAATGGTCATCGTTAGCTTTTTAATTCCAAATTTTTATTGAATTCAAATTTCACCATCTGCCATGGTGGGATTTGAACTCAGGTCCCCAGAGCATGACCTTGTCTCTTCTTGTTATTCCTCACTGACAAAGTAAGCACATTAGTGGGTCACCACTGACCAAAGCTGAGATCAACTTTAGCGAGTCATGAGGTTAGAAGTGTGAGTGCATGATTTGTTTTCTCAGCAATGGTTTGGCTAACTCCTGAAGTAACTTGGAGTGCAAGAGTAGATGTTTCCGAATGGGCTGACTTAGTTTTCTTCCTCCTGGAATCTGTCACTTGCTAAAGTCTCACAGTCATGTCCCCCATGCCTCCCCTCTTCGATGGCATACTCATGCTGTCCCCCAGCAGACCCCCTGGGCTTTCTGCACCTCCTCATCTTCATCTTCCCTCACTCTTCTCCAGTTCACCCTCTGCCAAGGTCTCACCTCTCTGTGTAGCCAGATTGTGAAGGACACAACTAACTGTGACAATGTGGGAGATCCTCTCCAGAGAGTCACCTGAGTGGCCCAGGCATCTGAGTCACTCTAGCAGTGAATGGTGTGGAGCTGTTGAGCAATGTTATACCTCTCCCCAGCTCAGTCCAGAGGGCAGAGCACCAGAGACTTCAGCCAGTATTCAAGTGGACAGCCTTTATCCCACAGCAGCCATCCCTGCACATATTCTGGACACTCAGAAACTCCAGGTATCTGGGAGTGCCTAAGGATGCAGGAATCGCGTCAACTTCCAGGGTACTGGGAACATACACGTCGGATGTGTTTGTGATGGTTGCACATTAGATGATAGGGTAATACCCTTCATGGTTTATAAACATTAGGGGCTTCTGTCAGGGAACTCCTGTAACAATGCGGGTGCAGCCTATTGCACCTTGCACTCTGGGGATCCCAGAGGTGGCTGCAAGGCTGGTGAACCTCTAAGCTGAGCTATTCTCAACCAGAGCAAACCCGACACATTGATGGGCCTTCCTGGAAAGGGCATCAGTCACCTCTTTTATGAATCAAAGTGTTGTGGACTGAGCGAGGCTGCACAGGTCCCCTGTTAAACCCTGTGGCTTCATGTCACACTATCTGTAACCCCCATGACTTGCCTGGGTTAGCAAGAAACCTCACTTACTGTGCTGTCTGGAGACAATATACATCTCTCTAATCTGTGCTCAGTGTTTCTTCTACTCACATTATTAGCCACTTTAAGACTTGAAAAGCAAGTTAGGTGTAAAGATTTGCATTCTAATCAGTAATCTGTAAACTGTCTGTGCTGTTACGTGTGCTGTTTGAGACCAGAACACCTCATTCACCTGACAAAGACCAGAGGGTCGAAAGCTTGTGAGTTTACTATCAAATAAATCGGTTGGATTTAAACCTGGTGTTGTCAGACTTCTTACTGTGTTTACCCCAGTCCAACGCCGGCATCTCTACGTCATGAACCCTGGAAGACCCAAAGGCAGAGAAATTAAGCAGTGCAATCACCTTCTAAACCACTGGCAGAGGGAAGCCTCCAACCCCACGGGGTACAGGTCCTCAGGAAGAACGTGGCAAATGTGATTCGGTCTCTAGACAGTCATAGCCGTGCCCGCGGCATTCGCTTCACTCATCTGTACAGTAAGCCCTCTTCAATTAGTAAGCCCGTAGTGTGGTGAGTGGTCTCTGCTGTCTGGGTCTCCCCTCCTGTTCATGTTCAGGTTGCCACTGGCCATTCCATCAACCCAAACCCATCACCTGAAAACCACCAATGCCCCAAATGGACCTCTATGCACCTCATCTGGAGGCTGTGTGCATCGTTACATTCAGAGGTGACACCTCCCCACCCCATCATGAGTGTTTCATTTACCTCATACTCACCACGCCCCATCCAACTCCCATGTTATAATCTTCCCTCTGTACAGGGTTACAGGCATCCCTGGTGACCATCAGTATTCCCTCTGCAGACCAGGACGGAGCTCACCAAGCCCCGGAACATTGACTGTAGGTGCGTCCTGCTGTGCCTTCTTCCTGTGGAGTGACCCTCCCTGTAGCTGGGATGTACCATGCTCCCCATGACCACCGCTACTGCATGTCTGCTGCTCCCCTGCACTGTCTCCTATCTCTGACTGGGAGACTCACAAAGCCCCTGGACTGTCTGTGGTGGATTAGGATTAGGATTAGAAAGGTAAATATGTGTGGGGTATAGAATCAGTATTCCAGAGCTTGGTGAGCTCTCTCCTGGGCTGAAGAAGGAATGCTGATGGTCACCGGGGACACCTGCAGCTTATAGATAGGGAAGATTATGACCTGGGGACGGTGAGGTAAGTGAAACACTCATGGTTGGGAGTGGGTGGGGTGGTGGGATTATCACCTCTGAATGTAACGGTGCACACAGGTGGGATGGTTAGAGATCCACTTGGGACATTGGCACTTTTCAGGTGATGGGCTCGGGTTGTGGGGGGGTGCTGGGAGTGGGGGGGGGGGGGGTGGAATGCCCACCACCACCACAACAGGACCTGTGACTCCTTTCCACTTTACAGAGGATCTTCTGCATCTTGCCCCGCCAGCCCTGAGACTAACACTGGAACCGGGAACTACGAAAGGTTCCCAGGAAGCTCAAGGACAATAGCGACCCTCCTAAAATCCTACAGCCCCGACTTCTGAGTGTTGATATGAACCATCCCTGATGTGCTTCACAGACAAGTCCCAATCCAGAGTCTGGAGTATGTTTGCATCCTGTTCCTGTAAATGATGTGGTGTATTAGAGATGTGATACATCTCTGGACAGACTCTGGTTAAAAATAAATAAGATTTATAATGGTGTGTGGTCCTTCTCTCGTCTTGCTGTTTCCCCGCACTAGGTCTATTATATCACTCTGGTGTATGTCAATAAAGCTCTGCATGAGCCAATAGGAATATATACAAATACATAACACCTTTCAGCCCTTGCTTGTCAACATTTCCTGCAACCTTGTCAGGGTTCAACCCCGTTTTCCCCCTACCATCCACTGTTTTCCATCCAAATCTGCTTCCTTGTCAATCTGCCTGCTCTTGTTCCCCCCACCGCACTACCTCTTTGCCCTTGCACAGCCTTCTTTTTACGTTGCTTCCTTCCTTATTTTCATCAATCCACCACCCCCACTTTGCACCCCACCCCTGGTTGAACTTCAGCCTGTTGTAGTGGAGGCTACATGAGTTTCACAGCACAGTGCTGTCCAGAGAGACAACCGCGTGTGTGTGGCACGGGGTGGGGGGCTACATGGGGCCCCATCAAAGTTCTGAGTGCAGACCATAAGACATTTTGTTGATCATTGCCCAGACTCAGGGTTAGAATCTGCAATACAGAAGGAGGACGTTTGGCCCATCGAGCCTGCACTGACAACAATCCCATCCAAACCCTGTCTTCATTTTCCCACATTTTTATCCTCCTAATTCCTGACATTAAAGGGCAATTTATCATGGCCAGTCCATCAAATCCGCACATCTTTGGACTGTGGGAGGAAATTGGAGCACCTGGAGGAAACCTACGCAGACATGGGGAGAATGTGCAAACTCCACACAGGCAGTGACCCCAGGCTGGGAATTGAACCTGGGTCCGTGGCACTCTGAGGCAGCAATGCTAACCACCGTGCCGCCGTGCCACCCACATTCCGTTGATTTCTATCCATTTCGTTTTTTTCCTACCGGTATGATTGAAGTGATAGGCACGTAAAGCAAGGGCAAGTGAAGTGAGGGGCATGCTGATTGCTCACAACATTGACTGTGAGAGTCGTGCACTCCCTCTGTAACAAGGTTTATTTTGTTTTACTAGTTGAAGTTGATGACAGTTATATTATGAAATATTCAGCATGTATTAAATGTATTTAATCCTATTCATGGGATCATGGTTCTTGAACAAACCCCAATTTCAATCTTGCAGCCCACTGAGGTGGAGTTGGGCCACTTATACAATCCACTCCCTAACCAAGGTTACCCGTTACTGGATTATTTGATCATTTGATTGCTGCTTGTGGAATGTTGCAGTTCATGTGTCAGCGGCTGTGATTTTTACAACAGTAATTAGTTAAATAAGCATCTAATTGAAGTTCTTTGCATGTCATGAGGTCACGAAAGGTGCTTTATAAATCCAAGTTCTTCCTTTCTGAGTTTGTGAACACACAAACACCTTAGAGGATACACAACTTTTAATGAGATCCTAGCTGAGCTATAGTTATTGTAACAGCCTTACACTGAGGATTGGTGTTGGACAGAAACATTTAATGTGACCTAAAGATAACATCATCTTTTAGACTGTTTGCAGCACCTGCGGATTCTGTACCAGCTCTTATCTCTTTATGACATTGAAGAGCTGTCTAATTCCAGAGTGTAAATGGGACCAAAGTATTAGGAGTGACCTTACTTGTTGTCACTGGTGACATTCCCTCAATTCAAGGGTGATGTTTACTCAGAGTTGGGAGTTCTGCCTTGGCTCCCCTTGTGAGTGAAATGGACAATTCTTGACCTGCAGATCTTTGAGTATGTGGGATCGGATGTTCTAGGAGTTATCGGGATGCGTAATGCAGGATGTGCTTCCTTTGCTTTCCATCCCTGCCGCCGCTCACTTCATCAATAAGATGTTTTTGACTCAAAGCATGGTGTAGCTTGAAGGAGAATTTGTTAACATTTTGAACGAAAAGTAACAAGTTCCGTGACCCCAGTTATTAATGTGAATTCTGCCAAACCTCAAGGAGAGACTCGCTGTGTCTTTAATGTGTTTTCTTTGTCCTCGTCTAGAATGTCATTACACTTGAGAGTTGAAATCAAAGACCCAGTGGGGGAAACGCTTTGCATTCGTCCTTCCCACAAAACAAGGAGGATGCGGTTGAGCCATTACTGATGGAATAGCTCCATTCCTCTGCACTGACCCGATAGTTAAGAAAGCCCACCAACCTCTACCTCCTCAGGGAGCTAAGGAAATTTGGCATGTCCACAAGGGCTCTCACTATAATTGTTACAGATGCACCATAGAAAGCTTCATTTCCAGATGTTTCACAGATTGGTATGGCTCCTGCTCTGACCAAGACTGCAAAATCTAAAAAGGATCATGAACAAAGCCCAGTTTATCATGCAAACCAGCCTCCCATCGATCAGCTTTGTCTACTCTGCCTCAGAAAAGCAGCCAATATAATCAAGGACTCCACGCACCCCGGGCATTCTCTCTTCCACATTCTTCCATCAGGAAAAAATACAAAAGTCACTCAAAACCAACTCAAGAACAGCTTTTACCCCGCTCCTATCAGGCTTTTGAATGGACTTATTATATTTTAAGCGGATTTTCCTCTGCACCCTAGCTATAACTGTAACACTATATTCTGTACCTTCTCCTTTCCTTCTCCCTTATGTACTCTATGAATGGTATGCTTTGTATAGCATGCAAGAAAAATACTTTTCACTGAACAGCCATACACGTGTCAATAATACTCAAATATATTAGCAAGCTACTTTACAGTTACAATGTAGAAGTGCAGTATTAAAATATATATGTATAAGTAAACTTAAAACCTCCTTTTGTCCTGGCTGTTTCTCCCTTTTTGTATCTTTCTTCTGTATTATATACTCATAATGAGTTAAAAATCCAATCTTGTCTTCTTGACACTTTAGCCTTTGCTCTATATTCATTTTATTTTTAAATACAAAGCTTACCTTTTCTTCTGTCTCCATTCTATTCTTGGAGAAAGTGAAGTGGTTCTTTATTGGACTGATTCCTGGAATGAGGTCATTGATTTACTGGGTAAAGAGACTGGGTAAATCTGGGTTATTAAGCAGGTTGGCGACAAGGTTAAGGGATGATTTGATTGAAGATAATGCAAGGAATTGATAGGGCAGTAAGGAAAACTATTCTTTCCTTGATAAAGATCTAAGAACAAGAGGACAGTGCCGTAAAATTCAAAAACGCAGCAAAAAGCTAATACAAGGGAAACCTCTCCATATAAAGGGTTATTAGATTTAGAATGTACCTATTCTTTTTTGCAGAATTAATTTGAATATTTTGTTTCGGTTTAAAGAGATAGAGGGACTATGAAAACAAAATAGCAGATCAGGTTCCATGGAGCCAAAGGTCTACTCCTGTCCTGTGTGTAAGGGGATTAGTTTAGCTCAGTTGGTTGGACAGCTAGTTAGTGATGCAAAGTGACACCAACATAAAGGCCCCAATTTCTCAACCTTGTCCCTCGCTTGAGCTGTGGTTGTTCTCAGGTTAAATCACCACCATTCAGCTCTCCACCCTCTAGCCCATGGTTACTGGGATTATCACAGTGAGAAGTCTCACAACACCAGGCTAAAGTCTAAAGGCTTTCGGAGCTCGTGGCGTTTGCTACCAAACTGTTGGACTTTAACCTGGTGTTGTGAGACTTTTTACTATGTTTACCCCAGTCTAACGCCGGCATCCCCACATCATGATTACTGGGACCATGGCAACTTTACCTTACCCTGTCCTGTGTACTGCTCAGCACACCTCCTGTTTGAATTATTTTATGACACCACTCCCTTTTCGAACAGTGAGATTAACACTTTCCTCTGGTTGCATCAATAATGATGCTAGAAAATATCAATTGTAACAAGCCCTGAAGAAACCGTACACTAGTATCAATAATATTGCAAAGAAGTACTGATCACCAGCACAGAAATTGACCATTTGGCTCAAAAATTAATTGCCAGTGATTAGTTTCCTCACACTTACCACCACTCCCAGTTTTAACCTCATCGATATTTTGTGTTCCTTTTTTTCTGTATCATGTGCTTACGTAACTTCTTCTTGAATGCATCCATTATATTCACCTGAACAAAATCTCTGGAAGTGAATTCCACACTCTAGCCAAACTGTAGGTAGAAAAGTTTTCTTTGAAATTCTCGCTGGCTTTAATGGTGAATATTTCAGTTCTCACTGCTGCTTCTGGTCTTGTCCCCACAAGTTGAAACATGTCTACCCTAGAATCCCTATAGAGCAGAAGCCCATTGAGGCTGCACTAACAACCCAGGTCCTATCCCCATACACTACCATGCCACTCACTCAACACACTAAGGGGCAACTTAGCATGACCTAACCTGCATATCATTAGACTGTGGAACAAAACCTACATAGACACCGGGAGAACATGCAAATTTCACACAGACAATGACCCAAGGCTGGAATCGAATCAGGATCCCTGGTGCGGGGAGACAGCCACGCTCACCATGTCCCATTGCACCTTCGATTCCATTTATAATCTTGAATATTTCTTTGAAGTTAGATCTTGATCTTTCCAGTTTTAGAGAAAAGGGCCCCAGCCAGTTCAATCTTTCCTGATGAGTGTAACCTCTTTCTTCTAAGTAATTCTTATGAATATACATCGCACCTTTCCCGAGTGCCTGCACATCCATATTGTAACATGGAGATCTAAACTACTTACAAGTCTCCAGGTGTAGACTAACAACAATGCAACACAAGTTTAACTACTTCTCTACTTCTTAATTCTCTCTCTCTCTAGAAGTAAAGTCCAGTGCTTTTTTATATCACTATTTTGATTATTTATGAATCTGCACCCCCAGATCCCTGCTAATAGCAGTATTTTGTTGAAGAAACATAATCACAGCCAAAAGGCATTGAAAAGAAACCATGTAAAGGCTAAAGGCAGATTTTAAAATATACAGACATACCAACTTTCCTTAACTCAGTTTAGACTGTTATTTTCCAAGAAGGATAAGCACTTCTAATACTTCCTACCAAAATGTAGTGCGTTGATTGGCATTGAATCTTTTTAATCAATTACACACCAATTCTGTCAGTTTATGAATGAGTCCAGCTTTTTTATCAGCCCTCTTCTCCCTCCAGTTTGGTATCAGCATAATCAAGGACCCCACACACCCTGGATATTCTCTCTTCCACCTTCATTCATCCGGAAAATGATACAAAAATCTGAGATCACGTACCAACCGATTCAAAAATAGTTTCTTCCCTGCTGCCATTAGACTTTTGAATTGACTTACCTCATACTAAGTTGATCTTTCTCTACACCCTAACTAACACTACATTCTTGTTTCCTTCTCTATGAATGGTATGTGCAAGAAACAATAGTTTTATGTGACAATAATCAAATCATTCGTAAAATTTGAAATTTGTACTAATTTAACAAGCTAAATCATTTATGTAAAAGGTAAACAACATTGGTTCCAGTGCTGAACCTTCTAGAAAACTGCTTGTCCAGTTCACGGTATTTCTCAAACCCTGTGGAGTTACTTGACTGACACACATGATACATTTTTACTGCGTATCAGGTAAAAAGAACAATGCATGTAAGCCAATGGTCAGTAAAACAGTCGCAACTTTCTTTGAAGACAGTAAAGTTAAGAATTAAACTTCTCAATTTTAACAACTCGACTTCCAGCTACCTAATTCTTTTAGAAACTTAAATACTTCCTAGATATTTGTAATTTCTGGCAGTTTGTCAAATTTTTTGACCCGTTCCTTTCTCTCTCTTAACTGGTTGATTCTCTCTATGGTTGGAAGCAAACTGCTCTGGTCTTTGTCATATCCAGATGTGTCTTTAGAGGGTAGGGGCAGGTCAAATCCTGCCAGCAATAGGTTCTTATGCCTTTCTGGCTACCTACTGGAATTTTCCAAAGACTCGACAGATCAGGGACATCAAGTTAATTGGTTTCATCATTCTGAAACATCATTAATGGTTTTCAATGGCTTGCTCATTGTGAATCTTTTGTATGTGTTTGCTTTGGGGCTTGGTGCCTGGTTTTTGGCCCAGAATATATACACCTGGTCTTTTGTTTTACTGAGATGCAACTGCGTCTAGTGGTGTATTTAGTGATGATGTGCTGGTCAGGAAATTCTGGCGGCCCTTTTACACATGCTAATGTGTTCTGGTGCATCTTTGGCTTTTAATTGCCTGAGCTTGAATCTTGCAAAATCCTGTCCCCTGACAGACTTGGCTGTGTGTTTGAACTGAGGTATTCTAGTATATCTTGTTTTTTTGGCCAATTTGTGTCTTGGAAACATAGAAGATAGGAACAGGAGGCCATTCGGCCCTTTGAGCCTATTCCGCCATTCATCACGATCATGTCTGATCATCCAACTCAGTAGCCTAATCCTGCTTTCTCCCCGTAATCTTTAATTCTGTTTGCCCCAAATACTATACACAGCCGCCTCTTGAATACATTCAACGTTTTGGCATCAGCTACTTCCTGGGGTAATTAATTCCACAGACTCACCATCCTTTGGCTGAAGAAATGTCTCCTTATTTTGTTGTAATTGGTCTACCTAAATCCTCAGACTGTGATCTCTGGTTCTGGATACCCCCACCATCAGACACATCCTCCCTGCATCTACCCTGCTCATCTATTCTGTTTTTATTTCAGAACAAAGAACAAAGAACAACACAGCACGGGAAACAGGCCCTTCGGCCCAACGAGCCCGTGCTGCCATCCTAACGTCTTAATGACATATAGAGACCAATATAGGGACAATTTGTTACCCAATCAGCTAAGAGCACATTTTTGGGATGTGGGAGGAAACCGGAGCACCCGGAGAAAACCCATGCAACCACAGGGAGAACGCGCAAACTCCCGCAGACACAGGCCCAAATCCATGTGTCTGCACAGCAACAGCAATAGTCTCTGAGCTGTCATGTTGCCCATCTGATGGTCCAGTTTAAGCATACACTAACGACGTGAAGCACTAGGCCACTCCTGAAGTAACATCCAAGAGCAGCCCTCGCACCACCTGCCGAATGCATGCGCCTTGTTTGTCAACAAGGTGGACCGAATAGCGTGTGGAAACAAATAAAGTATTTAAACAGTCCTCCTATATCCCTCTATCTGCAGACCGCTCATGTGGCTGTCCAAGAGACCCTTAAACAACCCTAGCGTGCCTGCTCCCACCAGCTTACTCGGTAGTGCATTCCACACCCCCACTACCCTTTGAGTGAAAAAATGCCCTCTAATATTAGTCTTATACATAGCCCCCTTCACCCTAAGGCCGTGACCCCTCGTTCTATCTGAATTAATGGTGGAAAAAGCTTACCACCATTTACTCTATCTATACCCCTCATAATCTTATATACCTCTAATTGATCCCCTCTCAGCTGACGTCTTTCAAGGGAAAACAACCCCAGTGCGTTCAACCTTTCCTCATAAGACAGCCCTTCCATACCAGGCAGCATCCTGGTAAATCTCCTCTGCACTCTCTCCAGGGACTCCACATCCTTCTGGTAGTACGGCGACCAGAACTGGACGCAGTACTCCAAGTGAGGCCTAACCAACGTTCTATACACTTGCAACATCAAACTCCTACTCTTGTATTCTATACCCCTTCCTATGAAGGCTAACATACCATACGCTTTCTTTATCACTTTTTCCAACTGTACTGACACCTTCAGAGACTTGTGAACCTGCACCCCCAGGTCTCTCTGCGTCTCTATACTCCAGATAGTTTTACCTTTTATCCTACAACTCCCCTCTACATTATTCCAGCCAAAATGCATCACCTCGCATTTATCCGGATTAAATTCCATTTGCCATCTATCTGCCCAATCTACCAGCCTATCTATGTCCTGTTGTATTGCCTGGCACTGCTCCTCATTCCCCGCCAATCCAAGTATCTTAGTGTCATCAGCAAATTTGCTGATCACACCACCTACCCCCTCTTCCAAGTCATTTATATAAATCACAAATAGAAGAGGTCCTAGTACTGAGCCCTGTGGCACACCACTAGTTACTGACCTCCAGTTGGAAAAAGAGCCTTCCACTACTACCCGCTGTCTCCTCCTCCCAAGCCAGTTCTCAACCCATCTACATACCTGGCCCTGTATCCCATGCGCCTTCACTTTTTTTATCAGCCTACCATGGGGAACCTTGTCAAACGCCTTACTGAAATCCATGTAGACGACATCAACGGCTTGTCCTTCATCAACCGTTTTTGTCACCTCTTCAAAAAATTCCACTAGGTTTGTAAGGCACGACCTCCCCTTAACGAAGCCATGCTGCGTATCCCTGATCAGATCGCAGCGCTCCAGATGCTCATACATCTTGTCCCTCAGCATCCTCTCCATTAGCTTACCTATAACTGAAGTCAAGCTCACCGGCCTATAGTTCCCTGGGTTATCCCTCTGACCCTTTTTAAACAACAGTACTACATTTGCAAAGCTCAGTCCTCTGGGACCTCCCCTGTGTCCAAAGAAGAGACAAAGATTTGCGTCAGAGGCCCAGCAATGTCATCTCTCACATCCCTTAGCAGCCTGGGATAAATACCATCAGGTCCCGGAGCTTTATAAGTCTTTATGCTACCTAAAAGCCCCAACACTTCGTCCCTCGTAATGATTATTTCCTTTAACGGGTCCTCAAAATCCTCAAAGCCAGCATCAGACATCAGGCCCCTCTCCCGCGTGAATACCGACGCAAAGTATTCATTCAGGATCTCCCCCATCCCCTCAGGCTCTAAGCATAGATCCCCTTCTCTGTCCCTGAGAGGTCCAATCTTCCCTCTAACCATCCTTTGCTCCTTACATAGGAGTAAAATGCCTTAGGATTTTCCTTAATCCTACCTGCCAAAGCCATTTCGTGGCCCCTTTTTGCCTTTCTGACACCCCTTTTAGGATCCCGTCTACACTCTCTATATTTTTCCAGCGCTGCCTCTGTCCCCAATTGCCTGGATCTAACGTACGCCTCCCGCTTCTTCCTGACCAAGTCCTTCAGCTGCTGCCCTTGTACTTCTGGCTTCTCGGTTGCGTGTAGTTGATCGCTTTGTGACGAACCTAATTTACTCGAGTAGTTGCCGGTTGTTGCACCACCATTTACCAATCCAAGTAACAACCTACAATGCCTACAATCTACTGTTTTGTCACCAGCTTGCCATTCAAACAACTACATGTTCTCTAACCGGACATGTTCTGATCTTAATCATGAGTCTATAACGTTAATGCCTTCTCAAAGGCTTTCTAGAAATTCAGTTACATTTACATTGCCCTTATTCTTACTTGTCTTTCTGTTGCTAATACAAACTATATATGGTGAATAGAAAGCTCTAGAATCACGGTCAATGCTGTTAAACAATTAACTTGATTTAACTTGCTTCTGTTGTCACTCAGTGATCAGTTTCCCCAAGACGGTGTGAACAGTGTGATGATAGTATGCTGTTGCTCTCTTTCTCTATGTATGCATTTTTAAATGTTTAAGGGGACTGTTTACAGATTCAACTCTGTTCTGCAGGTAGTAGATATGCCTGGAAAACATTTAGTTCAGGTGCTGGGAGGGCAGGGTAATTGCTCATTTTGGCCATATAGGCCAAATTTTCCCATCAAGTTGTGCCTGTTTTTGGGTGCAAAATCTTGCTAAAGTCGGGCATGAAGCGAATAGCGCGATCCACCTCTGTAGTTGTTGCCTCTTTTCCAAGGCCCAAAAATGGCCACATCCATTTGCATGCATTTAAATTGACTTAATAGGCTGCACGCCAACCTTACCAGCACTTCCCCCTTTACCGCCACGTTCACTCCTCCAGAGTTAGCGCAAAACAGACATAGTCCACAAAAATCTGATTTGGACGCTCCAGTTAGTGAGGAGGTTAGTGCTGGGAGTCTGCCATCACTCTGTCTGAGATTAATGGGGGAAGTGGTGGAAGGGAGTGCAGAGGTGGTGGAAGGGGATAAGGGGCTCAGTAATGTTGTGCGAATGAAGCAATGCCTCTGAGGATCAGGCAGAGGCATTATCTGACCCAAGAGCAATGTGGCAGGGGAGCCACATTCTATCATTTTGTTTCTGCAGTTGGAGGCTTCAATCGGAGCTGTAGGATTTTGGGTGTGTTAAGTTTCCCTGCCCCCCCCCCCCAGCACCACCACCACCACCACCACCACCACCCCCCACAGGCTTGTGAAGTGCGATTCATAATTGCCAATAATTTTTCAGGCAGAGTGCATATGGGGGTATCTGAGAACACCTGTAAAAGTGAGATCAGAAATACACCCAGTTTCAAGTTCCACCAAGCATTTAGAATCAAAATGATAAAATACAGCCCATGCTGTCTATTTCAGATAGAACTAATAAACTTTCATTTATAGGTGGAGAAATCCCCTGGGGTTTTGATTAAATGAATGGAAAGTAGGTTTAGGTATGCAGGGTCATGTGGTTAATGGGAGGGCCAAAGAAAGTTTTCAGTTCTGGCTGGGAATCGCTTGAAGACAAAGGATTTCTGCAAATTGCTGAAACTCATTCTCTCTCTGGAAGCTTCAAGGCTGTCTACACATTACAGCAAGTATCTTTATGGTTGTTAACTACATTTAAAGTTTTAAAGTCTGTAAGAGGATATTTGTGTTGTGGGAAAATTGCCATATCAGAGTCAGACTGGAGGAACAATAATAGTTATATTTAACAAAGCTTCGTGGAGAAAAGGGACCAGCACTCCACGCTACTGGATAGCTACCTTCTCTCGCTGAAACAATGTAAGTGGTCCATCTTTATATCCTTTACACAATAGGTGGACTGGACATGATTATCATATCGTTATAGTCAAATGGGTACAACATTTCTTAGCTCATTATTATGGACAGGTAGAGCCATTATCATTTTAATATCACATTGTTCTATGAATGGGTACATTTCCTCTTCATCAATGACTTAATTTTATTCTATTCTTGTAGTAAGTGGTTCCTTTGTGTTTATGCATTCCTGTTCTTAATCTCCCTATCAGACCCCCATTGTCCCAGCACTATCTTTGTCTCTTTTTAAGGTACCTGGCTTCCTGAAGCATCTGTTCCTTGTTTTAATTCAATTAACTGTCTGCCCTGGGATTTAACTTTTAAATGGTTGTCTGTGTTTGAAAGTCAGTGTCTGTGTTGGAACCCAGTGCAGGTTTTAATGTCTTTTAACCCCTTATGTGCCAGACAGCTATTTTTATGCCATCTTTATGGCTTTTTTTCCCGCCTTCATTTGGAACTGAAAAAGTGATAAATTGGAAATTGAAGTTATTTTGTTTCATTGTTAAATATTGTTCAATGGTTTGTAGTTAAGCTGCTTCATTTGTTAGAGTTGGGGGTCGGTTATGTTATTAAATAAAGTTTGTTTTACTGGAAAATATTTCTAATTTGTCAGTGGAATTACTCCTGGAATGAAGAATCCTATCCTCACATTTATGTCAAAATAGAAAATTGTTGGGATCTTTCTGGCTTTATAATGCACCTGATATACCCCCGGACCCTAACCAGAGTTACTTAATTCTTAGATGACTTCCCTTCAATGAAATGAATGAACAGAGATTGATTCATCTCTTCTACTATTGTCATATGATTGGAATTGGACTTTTATCCTACAACAAATTGCAGGCCCAATTTTGGTGCCTTAAACCTGATAGTGCTTTCTAATTCACAAAACCAGAGGTCAAATCCCCACCTCCCACCCCCATGACCTCATCCTCGTCACTCTCTTCAGCTGAATATACTTGCAAAACTCAGACTTCCTCTTTTCCATCTTCCATTTTGTTCACCTCTTCAGTGGTAGACCAGACCTGGGCAAATTACGGCCTGCGTATTTCATCTGGTGTATTTCATTTGTATCTGGTTCACAACTATAGCTGGGAAAGCGTGCATAGTGCACTGTCAAATACAGTGCATGTCCACTATGCATATACAACTGCTTATGGCTAAGTGGTGTTGGGAAGTGTGTGGCTAAAATGCAGATCCTGGAGAGCTTTAAGGAAAATATTTCAATGCCAAAGGAAATACTGCCTGGTAAGGAACTTATTGCCTGATAAGTTGGAGTTGACAGTGATCGGAGACTCGAGCCAGGTGGAACTGGTTTGAGTAGCCATGATAGTCGGTGAGAAGCAGAATTGAACATGATAAGTTTATATTTAAAAATATTTATTACATTACTGTAGTATTGATTTGGTTTCTGGATTTTGCTAGTATGAACACTAATTTTGAAAAACAATCGACTTTAAATAAGGAGTTTTAAAATCTAAGTGTAAAGTCAACTTTTTATATAGTTTTGTTTTCCCATTCTTCTCATTCCCTCACTGAAGGGATTAATACTTGCCAAGGTCTACTGCCAAGAGTGCTGGGAGTCCAGGATTTGAGCTGGAATTTTCAGGTCAGTATTGGCATAATAATAACCTAAAGACTACCTTTGCCTATTAAAATGGCTCTATATAAAAATAATTCATCTGTGTACATCCTGTCAACCATTTGCCCTGTGAATTTCTATAACCACATTTATAATGGGTCCAGGGACGTGAAGTTTCAGTTAAGTAGGGTGATGAGAAAAGCTGAGGTAGCTCTCCTGAGAGAACTAGGTAGATTTAATAGATGTTCAAAATCATGAAGGATATTGATTAGACTAATAACGAGAAACTGCTTCTAGTGGCAGGAGGATTGGTAACCAGAGGACACAGATTTAAGGTAATTAGCAAAAAAGCCATTGGGTAGCAGATTTGTAGACAAAGCAAAAACTCTATCTACAATTCTACTGAATATGGTATTTAAATAATGAAGAATTACTGCTACTAAGGATTACTGCAGCAAGTCCCAATACATGCTTGTGGAGATTTTCAATCATGCAATCTCAGTTTAACATTTTGAGATGGGCATCTCAGTGATTAGATGCTTCAGCACTTCCTGCTCGAGCACAGATAAAAATTCAGATTTTGAGAGAAAGAATTAAGAACGTAAAAGACAAAGAATGTTAGACTTCAAGTTAGGGTTTGCAGTTCTGTGAAAATTGAAAGTTAAGAATGTGTTTCCTAATAGTTTAGCACTACTGCCTCAGTGCCAGGGACACGAGACTGATTCCTGCGTTGGGTCATGCTCCGTGCCTCTATGGGTTTCCTTCAGATACTCTGGTTTCCTCCCACAGTCTGAATGACGTGCTGGTTAGGCCTTGGTAAATTCTCCCTCAGCGTACCTGGACAGGTGTCAAGTGTATCGACTAGGGGATTTCACAGTAACTTCATTGCAGTGTTAATGTAAGCCAACTTGTGACACTAATAAATAAACTTCAAAAACATCATGAAGTTATTAAATCTCAGCTCTGGCCATAAGAGTTAGAGAGTACAGATCATTATGTGCCCTATTAGATGTGGGAAGTGGTGTACATTAACCGAATTAGGCAGCAGAAGACATGGTTCACAACTTGCTTTATTGTGATACTAAATGTCAACACAGTGGTTTCCATTCTACACCTCTGTATCCTCTCCCTGTCCAGAAGCTGTTCCTGACTGGAGAAAGACCCAGCTTTTAAGCAGAGGCTTCACTGATCATCAGCTGCCCTCAGTTCATTCTGAAGCAAGACCTGGTTTATTCCTAAAGGGACATGTATTTTCAATATAGTCAATTTCTGAGATTTATTTTGGCGCCTCCTTTTTTCCTATACCGCTTTCCCCCTTGCAACACCATGTTGTAAATCACAGTAATGCAGCAGTAATATGGACAAGACAAAAGCAAAATAATCTGGATGCTGGAAATCTGAAATAAAAACAGAAAATACTGATAGGTTAGGCAAATCTGTAAAAACAGAAGTGAGACATTGGTCTTTGATATCATTGTGGAGAGGGGTGACCAACTGCATTATTTACATTAAATCAAAAAGGCATTTAGCGTGTTTGGATTTGTTATCATATGCAATGTTATGATGGTATAATCATTATGACAATTTTATATTCATATGTACAAAAAACATTTTTATTATGCATTCCTTGTGTGTTAATAGTTGCCTCCCTCTCCCATACCATTTCCATATCCAGATGTGGCCTTCCAGTCAAAACATTTGCCCTAAGCGCTGGAATTCTCTCCCTAAACCCTCCACCTCCTTTAAGACCCTCTTTAAAAACTAATGGGTTTTGGTCATCTGTTCTAATATTTTCTTACATTGGTCATTGTCAAATTTTGTTTGATTAAATTTCTAACAAGAACAGTGGGATGTTTTATTGCGTTAAAGGTGTCATATCTAAATATCATTTTCTGTCAAGTCAGAAATTCCAAATAAATCAAATGAATGACAACCACTCTCATGTAATGACACAACACATGGATAAAGGTTATTTTATTTAATTGTAGTAATTCAAGGTATCGCAAGTCTGTTCCTTCATAAGTCTTCACCAGTACAAAAAGAAAAAAAAACTTGTGCTACAATGGGTTTGTAAAACACAAAACTGCAATCTTACACCAGCTTTCTAAAATGAAAATCCAACATAGGCTTAATTAAAAAAATTAAAAACTAAAACACTTTTAATCTGGACAGCAAAATAGTGTGAATCTTCTCAAAGTGCATCAGTATTTGAAACCGTTCACATTCCTACAGCAGTTTCATACACAGTGTTTCCATACTGCTTCCAGGTCAAAAGGCAAATGTTTGCAGTGGATGACAGATGTATCTGGTAGGGTGTTATCATTAAAGAATGCCAGGTGTGTTACTAGTTGTCAAGACACTACATGTTTTATTCATCTGATTCTTTTACTTTCAGTATTGGTTTAATTAAAACTTGGGCAAAGTTTGCAACTTACTTAAAGTGCAACTAATGCCAGATGTATATGCACTAATGGCTCCAAAGCAAAGAATCTGTGATTCACAAAAGCCTTTGTGGCATTTCTAAAATGTGCGCGCCTTCTGGCTCCTCTTTTGGAGAACAGCCAAAAACAATGAGCTGTAGATGGACTTCTGTTCCCTCATGTTCTCCTCCAATTCTGGATGCAGGCCAGTATGGCAAGGAAAGAGATTTAACTATAGAGAAAGGAAACAAGACAAAACAGAGAAATGGGAAAACAGTACAGAGAGGATTAAACAAGCAAACATGAGAGAGAAATGAGAAAACAATCGACACAAAAAAAGGATTTGATACAGAAAATAATTAATAATGAAACACAAAAGGGAAATCATTTTAGGAAATATGAAATAATGAAAAAATACAGAAACTAGTAACAGTAAAAAGAAAAATGAGAAGTGTAAGAATAAGAAAAGGGGAAAGAGAAAACGGGATAAAATACATACAAAACTGCAGAGAAAAGCAGAACAAGAAAACTCGAGCAAAAAGCACAAAGAATAAATGAGAAAGGAAAAATTAAACAGTGAGAAAAAGGGGAAATAAACAGCAGAGAGCAAACAACAAATGATGAATTACAAAGAACAAAAAAAAGAACAAGAGGCAACTCCCAGAGAAAGTACTGACTTCTGGTGATAACATGGCCACTCAAAAGTCACTATTTAAGTGGACTCAGTACAGCATTTAAAATTAAGCAAAAAAATCATAAATATTGTATTTAGATGTTAGAAGGTTTCAGTGTGGATGACTGTATCAGGATGGAGTGTACTCCTCATCCTTAAAATAAATGGCTACATTACTTGCATGTCTGAGTACATTGCTGCATATTCATGGTGGTGTACCAGCAACCCATCTGTTTCTAAGCTAACTGTACAGCAATCCCAAAAGGATACTCAGTGCTATAGTGCCACCTAATTCTTTAACTTCATCCTGCCAGGTTTTGTGCTATAATTAGAATGAAATAGAATGGATTGAGTCACATCCTTAGTGTTGTATTACACGATCATCATTTAGTAAGAAATAGATTTATTCCCAAGTTATGTAAATGTTCAAACAAAATTAATTCATACAGGATGTCCAAAAATCACCGTTAACACTTGGCATCCATGCAAGTGCTAACGTTACGTTTCTGAATTAGATGACCACTATCTAAAGTCATGTTACGTGATCATTCAGTCTATGGTATCTACAATTCATGTCTTTTGGATTCCAGCATTCATCTATTTGGCGCTGAACAGCACAAATTTATTGTTTTTTTCAAAAAGTGATTTCCTCTCTTCTCACAATGATAACGCCAATCCCTTGCTGGAACAGTGCCAAGAGTAATGATGCCCCTCTATTACTTTGTCCTAGTGGGCATTCTGTTGTGCGTGACTAGACACTATGGCTATTCAAAATGAAAGGCATCATATTCAAGCCGGGTACCTTCTTTAAATGGCGTGCTCTGTTGACTTCATACCCCAGATAGCTAATTGAACCCAGAGCAAACTTAACAGCAGAATTTTTCATCTGTATGCTTTACTACACAGGTTGCCTGTGGAGGAGTTTCACGGCATTCATTAAAAAAAAAATCAGTATTTATTAAATGTTAATAAATGCTCAACATTTGGGACTAGTAATGGTCACTTCCCCTTTGGAGGAAGTAGTAGCATATCACTGGGACCTGGAAGCTGTATGTGAATAACACAGTTTGACACGTACCAATAATGTAGAATTAGCAATATACCATTATAAACAAACTTGTACATTCCCACAGACACAAAGCTGTCTTTAGTACATTAGGTGAATTCAGATACAGTATTGGTTAAGCATTTTTGTTTTCTCAGTCATATTACGTAACATGGAAAATAAATATGAGAACAACAGTGGCTTTATCCTGAATGATTAGTAGGACAGCCCTTCAGCATGGGATTCCTCAATCCTCATTGTTCCAGTAATGAAAAAAGGACCAGAGAGACCATGTCCTCACTCCTGCACAGCCATATATTAAATGTTATAACAATACCTTACAACAAGAGCCATTGTTGGTTCCAATGTTAAAGATCGCTTTATTCAAAGGCTGAGTGTGAATAGTATCTTTTGCTGATAGGATTTCTTAGTGCATCAAGGATAACACAAAATGTTCTGGGATAACTACTTCATTCCAATCTCCATGTGGAAGTTCTTCCAGAGAGTTCCAGTTCGGGTCTGGGTAATTTATTTTTTAAAATGGCCTCCCTTCCTCCCCCACCCGAGTTACTTCTTTTCCTGATGATGCTGATTCCCTCTGGGGAACAGTTCCATGGCCACCAGTATCCTGGAGTCAGGTGACTATTTCACAGGTATGAGCCTAGGCTGCAAACCTGGTGAATTATTCACGTGGAATCTTGATCAAAGCCTCTTCTGCTTGCACTGGATATAAAAACTTTTCAGTAAACAGACAGCTGAATGAGATCAGAGCAGGAATCCTGGTGGATTTTTTTCTTTATCCTAATCAAGGCATACTGCGAACCCTCAAAACATCCCACGTTAGATTTACAAAGGATCAGCTAACTTGGTGCAAACCAAAGGCCCATGCACAGCCAGTACAATCCACAACATGGATCCATTGACCCAGAGGGAGATTTACTTAGTTGTTCATATTGATTCCCAGTTACAAGTGCTGTGAAGAATTGAGACAATGGCAGTAAAACTAAATATAGGACGTTAAGCAAAACAGCTGCTACCACATTGGTTGCCCAGTATTAATCCCACCAATACTGGAATTAATAGGTGGCTAAAGAGATTCAACTTTCCATGCCCAATTTCATTCCCAGTGAAGTGAATCATCCTGGAAAAACTTTTAGTACAGTGAAATGAGGAATGAGGCAGCTACCTGGTTAAGATTACACATATTCAAGACACGTCCTGCCTTTCCTCAAGTCTTTTCAACTTGACTAGTGGAAATGGTCAAACACCACACACACACACAGTTATTTAGTAGTAAGAATCTATGAAATGACTGACCACTCTAAACTGAATTGTGAAGATGGTACTTATAATAAACCGGGTCAGAGATCTGAACTCCATACAGGAAACATGGACAATGACACAACAGAAACCGAATGCTGACAGCTTGTGTTATGTAGGCCATTACCTATCAAATAAGGCTAGGTCTAGATGAATGCATTGTTACACACAGGCATATAAACTAATGCAGAGATTAGTGTTCCAGCACCACAGATATTGAAGTTAGATGTCAGATTTTCCACATCTACAACTTATTCAAGCTTCAAGATACTTAAAGATTTGCGGTGTTATCTTCCTGCGAATCTAACAATTTTGATACTCTCAGGCACTAGTTCACTGGCATGTTAGACTTGCAGGGTGAGTTACTGATTGAGTTATGCTTAAGGCAGGTGAGATCCAATCGATTCCCAGCCAGAATTATTATTTAGAAAATGTATTTTGGCACATTAAAACAAAAAGATCTGAGGTATTTGCAAAAGCATAAATCATACACTGTCAAGGTTAGATTTCATAATGAGATTATCAATTCTTTCCAATATGAAGGGAATCAATGCAAACATGGTTTCTTTTGCAATAAGCTACAAACCTAACTCTGACACATTTTCTGACTTATGTTACATTATTTTAAAGCCTTTGTGCCAATACAGGTTATATGGGGAAAAGAGATTCATTCTATTAAAAGCAATTGTCTTTTGGTGCCTACAGTGCCAGATTTTGCACCATCACTGCACCAGTCTATATAAAACTGTACAACATAAGTTATTAGTGTCAAAAAAAAAACGAGTCAATATGCAGTCCTTCAAGAGATAACATTCTTTTCAGGAGGCCTGGTTAAATGCATACAAATTATACTTTAAACTATCAAAGCTTATACTAACAAACTGTTATATACATGGCAAATCATGACAACAGGGAAAAGTAACCACCTACCCCCGGCAAGGATAGGTATACTCAAATCAAACAGAGAATCTGAATGATTTTCTTAGTGGATCTATGCTATAATTGATAAAAGCAGATCCTCTCTCCCCCCATCCCAGCACTGCATCCACTCAAAAAATAAAAGTTAGGAGTTAGAATCTGTACAACCCCGGTTATATTACAAAAATGAGATTCAAGTTGGATAGCTGAGCTGTGGATCAAGGTCCCTCGCAGTAATTCTGTGACGAAGTGTGGGAAGGATCTCAGCACACTGATTCATGTTTTTCTTTCTTTGCCAGTCAACCACAGGGAAATCACCTCTCTCAGAAGCAAATGTTCAAAAACTGAATAATCCCCTCACAAAAATTAGACGAGAGCCTCATTAAAATTTGGTGTGACAGTAATAGGGCAGCTGCTTATAGTGTCATCAGCACAAATTAAACCTACTAGCTGGCATACAAAGTTGAGGAAAGCTTTTAGTGAGACAACCAGAAGGCTGCGCAACCAAGGTAGGTCTCTTATTTGGCTGCCATGATTATAAGCACTATCTCCTCATGCAAAGGCTCTGCATAGTATAGTAGTCAAGAGCTTCGCTCAAGAAGCAAGTCCCTTTTCTAAAATAAAAATGCACCAAATAATAAAAAGGCAATCACCCTCAGACATCATTTGTTACGGTTACTCTCTGTGTGCAGCTACAATTGAAATGCTGAGTGGGGGGAGCGGCACTAGCTATCTGGCAAAGAATAATTTGATTTTCATGATTCAGAATGTACTTCCAGGGGAATGAATACACTGTCAGGATTCTATGGACTACATTAATAGCTCATTGCAAGAACCTCTAACTTGTTGTAAGAATGTCTAACCAAAACCAGAATTTTGGCCTAAATGGATTTTGTAAGGCAGTGAAGAGATTTGAGGTTCGCATGTCAAGCCTCACCTCTATCAGTAATGGCCATGAGCAAACGGGGCATCTATGTTACCCACATTTGAATCCAGAAGGCACCCTTCCCTTCCCACTGCAAAGAACCAGTGCTTCCCTGCGCTCATACAACCTTCTGATAAGACTTGTAAGGGTATTTATTTTATTCCTTGCCTTAGATCATTCTTCATAAAAAAAAATTAATTGATGCAAAGCTCTGACACTGCACGCAAGAAGCAGGCACCTGCAGTTTGGAATAGGTTCTTGGCACTGACTAGTTGCTGGATCTCAATCCAGAGACAGGTTAAGTATTTCTTGTATGCTGGGAAGGTTTAGTAAGCGCATTTCAAATGGCTGAAGATGCCGATTGGGAAATACTTCACATGAGAGGACCACTGAGCAGCAAGTTGGAAAAATTTTACATCATTCCATTCCACTCCGTCAATCGTTACTGGAAGACAAGCAGAAAAACAGTGAGTAGAAAGGACGAAAATGTCTTTATCTCCCAATAGGAAAAATGGAACAACTTAGATGAAGAGAATTCTTTATGCAGCATAGTGATAAGATATGGAATTCACTGCCTAAAGGGAGATTCAAAAGTAACTTTCCTAAGGGGTGGGATATGTTTTTGAAAAAGAACAAATTGCATGACTTGCGAGAATGTGGAACTAAATGAATAGCTTTTTCAAAGGGCTAGCAATAAGCACAATGGGTCAAAAGGTCTCCTTTTGCATTGTGTGATTATATAAATAATCACCATTACGCTAACTTGTCTTCAGCTTTTAGCTGCTTAAGAGAAAGTGACCCAATTTTGTATCTTGTATTTATTGACTGTGCGTGTAGAGTTTGCACATTGTCCCTGTGTCTTTCTGGATTTCTTCTGGATGCTCCGGTTTCTTCCCACGGTTTTAAAGATGTGCAGATTAGGTGGATTGGTGATGGTAAATTGTCCCTTAGTGTCCCAAGATGTGTAGATTAGATGGATTAGCCATAGGGAACATTTGGGCTTAGGGAATAAGGTCTGTGTAAGACACTGTCAGAGAGACGGTGCAGATTCAATGGGTCAAATGGTCTCTTGTGCACTGTAGGGATTTCATGAATAATAAGGTCAAGATATTCCTCAGATCTGCTCCTGCTTTACTGGAGATATGATAGAAACTCTGTTTACACTGCATTCCCACTGAAGCAACTCTGAAATGTGAGCAGATCCAAAGAATTTCCCATCTATTACGTATTTTATATTAAAACTCAAACGGCTAAGTGAAGTGAGCAAAATTAAAACTGCTGAGTTATTCTGGGTTATTAGACAGAACTACGAAAGAAAGGTTTCTTAGCTCCAATGGACATGCACAAGACATGAATCTCTGAAAGGAGAGGGAGGAAATGGAGTTTAGCGAAACATATTTGGAAACCATTGAACTAACTGCCACATACAATTGATTGGAACTGGAGTCAACTGTGTTTCTGGGCTAGCATTCATTAGTCAAAAGGCCCTGAGTTTAAGTTCCAGTCCAGAGGATTGAGCACAAAATTTAGGCTGACACTCGCAATGCAGTACTGGAGGAGTGCTGCACTGTCAAGAGGCGTTTTTTTTTGATGAGACTGAGCACTCTCATGTGAATGTCAGGTCACTTTTCTCAACCAACAGAAATGGGAATAAAAGAGGCTGTTTGGTCATTCTCATATTGCTGTTGGTGGGATCTATGTGCAAACTGGCTTCTGTATTTAGTACTGATTATACTCCAAAGAGCATCATTAGCTGCAAAACATTCTGGGATGCCCTGAGATCATTAAAATGCTATTCAAAGTCTTCCTTGGGGTTCACCTGTTCCATTATAACCAACTGTCCATTTACCCACTGAAGCGCTATAAGATGACACTGGTGTCATTAAGAAGATCTGGTGAACCCAATGGGCAGCACAGTGGCACAGTGATTAGCACTGCTGCCTCACATCACCAGGGACTCAGGTTTGATTCCCAGTTTGGGTCACTGTCTGAAGTTTGCACGTTCTCATGTGTTCGCATGGGTCTCCTCTGGATGCTTTGGTTTTCTCCCACAGTCCGGAAGACGTGCCGGTTAGGTAGATTGGCTTTTCTAAATTCTCCCTCCGTGTACCCAAACAAACGCTGGAGTCTGGCAACTAGGGGATTTTCACAACAACTTCAAGTTAATGTCAGCCTACTTCTAACATTAAGGGTATGGGTAAGGGTGGTAAGGGTATGGAATGCCCTGCCTGCTGCAGTTGTAGATGCGCCAAGTTTGGTGGCGTTTAAGAGGTTAGTAGATAAGTTTATGGACGAAAAGGGAATGGTTTAGGTTAGAGGGTCATTGCTTTTTCTTAATTGGTCGGCGCAACATCGAGGACCGAAGGGCCTGTTCTGCGCTGTAATGTTCTATGTTCTATTAGTAAATAAACTTGCAACTTGAATTACCTCGCAGCATGGTCTGTTGCTGTTTTGCAGTGCAGATCAATCGGCTGATGCCTTCAATCACCTGGCTCTTCGATTCCAATTCTTTGTCTTTTGTCTTCTTAGGTAAAAACATCACTGCGAGAGAGATAATGAACAAATATATACAATAAAAAATTAAAATCTGGAGAGCAGCACTCCAATTCAAAGTAGCACACTGAACCTTAAAAAAAACAATATGGAGATGCTGGTTCGAGATTATGACCTGGCTTCCTCAAATGCACAAAAAAACAGCGAATCTATAAAAACTTTGATCAATTAGTATATAATTAACCAATTATAATTCAGCTTGGACCACTTTTCCAAAAAGAGCACATGTACTGTGGATTTAAAAGGGGCTGGTTGAGTAAAGGCAGGTCCATCTTACCAACTATAATAGTAAGTAAAGTTCTGCTCTGTGCAGTCTCTCACCCTTTTTGTTTTTCTCCTTTGTCACCACTGTCATGGACATCGTCGGCAAGGTTGTAATCTCTCCACCACTGGGTAGCCTGCTGACCTGGAGGGAACGGAAGGTACACTTCAGTGTGTTCTTTGCCGTGGCGTCCTTTTTCTCTGGATCCTTCTTCTTGTCAGCCAGTTGTTGTGCGATCCAGTAGTCAACCTGCAGTCCCATCAGTTCTCCGCTGTGGCCAAGGCTCTGAGAACTGTCAAGAGCCAAGTATCAAAAATTTACTGACTGCTGATGCATTTCGTTCCAGTGCTCACAAAAGCCCCATTATTTAACAACACTGGATATCTGGGCTAGGTGTCTGAACTATTAAGAACACTTCATGTTGTAACTATGAATCCACAGTAAATTCATAGAGAGGGATTCACCTGCGTGTTAGCCCGCAAATGAGCTCTTGATCTCTGCTGCACAACGGATATTAAGACCTTTCTTACAACAAAGGAGAGTAGTTTGGAAGAAATTAAACGACAAATAGACAATTCTACCATAACATGCAAGGGAAAGGCGAGTTGAGATTCTTTTATCCCATTAACTGTAAAAGGGCAGTATGGCAGTTAGGATAGCAGCATGCACCTCCTGCCAAATTTGAGAAATCAGGGAACAATCGAATCTTCCTGACAATTTTGTCAGCAAGGAGTGTGTCCAGCTGCAGCTCCTCACAGACCACATTGTTTGGTTGGAGTGGCAGCTGGACACACTGCAGAGCACATGCCGACATCGAGGGAAGACTCTAGTTACAGGGAGATTGTCATAACACAGATTCAGTCAGGTAGATGAGTGACTACCAGGAGAGACAGGCCGGTAGTACAGCAGTGTTCTGTGGCTATTCCCCTTTCAAACAGGTGTACTGTTTTGGATACTGTTGAGGGGGGAATACTTCTCAGGGGAAAATACCAGCAGCCAAGCCTATGGCACCACACCTGGTTCTGCTGAAGACCAGGGTTGGGCAAAGAGCAAGCATGCAGTCGTAATGGGGGACTCACTAATTAGAGGCACTGACAGGCGTTTCTGTGGCCACAATTGAGCCCCAGGATGTGTTGCCTCCCTGGTGGTAGGGTTAAGGACATCTCTGATTGTAGGACATTCTTAAGAGGGAGGGTGAGCAGCGAAACGTCGTTGTATTGGTATTAACAACATAGATAAGAGGGATGAGATTCTGAAATAAAATGTGAATAAAATAAGTTAGGTATAAGATTAAAGTACAGGATGTCGAGAATAATAATTTCTGGACGACTGTCGATACCTATGAGAGGAGGAATAGGAAGATTAGGCAGATAAATGCATGGCTTGAGAGCTACTGCAGGGATGAAGGACTTAGATTTGTGAATCATTGGAATCTCTTCTGCGGCAGGAATGATCTGTTCAAGAGGGATAGGTTACTCCTGAATTGGAGGGGACTAATATCCTGGTGGGAGATTTGCTAGAGCCACTTGGGAGGGTTTAAACTAATTTGGCAGTGGGGTGGGACCCAAAACAGTAGGGAAAGAGAAAAAAAGGTTGAGGATAGCCCAGAAGCTAAAGAGAGCACATTAAATAATAAAGGTAATGTCAGTAATTCTAGTACTAGACAAATCAGGCAAAAGCAGGACAAAGGGCAAGGGAAGTCCAGATTAAACTGCATATATTTCAATGCAAAGGTTGATTGGCAAGATTGATGAACTCAAGGCATGGATGGGTACATGGGACTGGGATATTATAGATATTACTGAAACATGGTCAAGGGAGGAACAGGACCGGCAGCTCAATGTTCCAGGATACAAATGCTATGGGAAAGATAGAACAGGAGGTAAGAGAGGAGGGGGAGTTACATTTTAATTAGGGATATTTCTGAGGATTGGCCCACTGAGTCTGTATGGGTAGAACTAAGAAATAGGAAGGAGGAAATCACTTCAATAGACTTGTACTACAGGTCCCCAAGTGGTTAGCTGGAAATGGAGAAGCAAATATCTAAGGAGAGTGTAGTTAGCTCTAAGAAAAATAGAATGGTAATAGAGGATTTTAACTTTTCCAACATTATCTGGAACAACCATAGTATTAGGGGCTTGGATGGAGAGAAATTTGTTCAGTGTACTCGGGCGGAATTTCTCATTCAATATGTGGATAGCCCAACTAGAAGGCCGTGGGGCAAAACTTGACTTCCTCTTGGGAAATAAGGAAGGGCAGGTGACAGAAGTGTTAGTGAGGGATCACTTTGGGACCAGTGATCATAATTCCATTAGTTTTAAGATAGCTAAGGAGAATAATAGGTCTGACCCAAAAGTTAAAATTCTAAATTGGGGCAAAGTTAAGTTTGACAGGCAAACTTCAAACGTCTGGCAGGCAAAGAGATGTCTGGTAAGTGGGAGGCTCCCAAAAGTTTGTTAACCAAGATTCAGGGTAAATACATTCCTTTTAGAATGTAAGGGCAGGGCTGATAGAAATAGGGAACCAAGGATGACTCACAATATTGTAACCCTAGTCAAGGAGAAGGAGGCAAATAATAAGCATAAGATCAAGTGGATTCTTTAAATAATATAGAGGGTGTAGGAATAGAGTTGAGAGAGAAATCAGGACCTCAAAAAAGAGACAGGAGAGCAAAAAGGGACAGGAGATTGCTTTGGCAGATAAAGCAAAGGAGAATCCAAACAGCTTCTACAAATGCATTTAAGGGCAAAAGAGTAATTAGAAAGAGAATAGAGCCTCTTAAGGATCAAGAAGGTGATCTATGTGTGGATCCACAAGATATAGGTGAGATCCTAAATGAATATTTCTCATCAGTACATAGTGTAGAGAAAGGCATGGATATTAAGGAACTTGGGAAAATAAATGGTGATGTCTTGAGGGGTGTACATATTATAGAGGAGGTGATTCTGAATGTCTTAAAGTGCATCAAGGTAGATGAATCCTGATGAAGCGTATATCAGGATCTTGAGAGGCCAGATTGGAAATCACAGATTTCCTAGCAGAGATATTTGAATCAGCGACAGCCACAGGTAAGGCGCCTGAAGAATGGAGGGTGGCAAATAGTGTGTCTTTATTTAGAACAGCTGCTGAGAAAAGCCTGGGAATTACAGGCCAGTGAGCCTAACACCTATAGTGGGCATGTTGTTGGAAGGTATTCTGGATTTACAGGCATTCAGAGAGGCAAGAACTGATTAGGGACAGTCAGCAAAGCTCTGAGTGGAAAATCATGTCCCATGAATTTGATTGAGTTTTTTGAAGGGGTAATCAAGAAGGTAGATGAGGACAGTTCAGTCGACATTCTCTACATGGAATTTAGCAAGGCATTTGACAAAGTATCGCATGGTAGGTTGTTGAATAAGGTTAAATTTCATGAGATCCAGGGTGAGGTAGCTAAAAGGATACAAAATCGGCTTGATAACAGAAGACAATTTTGTAGAGGATTGTGTTTTGAATTGAAGGCTGGTGACCAGCTGTGTGCCTCAGGCACTGGTGCTAGATCTACTATTATTTGCCATTTATATGAATGATTCCAATGAGAATTTAGGACGCATGGCTAGCAAGTTTGCAGATTAGACTAAGATTGGTGGCAGTGGGCAATGAAGAAGGTTATCTAGGATTGCAATGGGATCTTGATCAACTGGGCCAGTAGGGTGATGAATGGCAGATGGAGTGTAATTTAGATAAATATGAGGTGATTCATTTTGGTAGCTTGAACCAGGGCATGACTTATTCAGTTAATGGTAGGATGTTGGGGAGAATTGTAGAACAAAGAGATTTAGCGGGTACAGGTTCATAGCTCCTTGAAAATGGAGTCATTAAATTCACTGAGACTTCAGTGGAAATAAATATTCATTACTTGGAAAATCATTGTCTCCTCCCCCACGACTCAAAAATACAATCCTGCTCACTGTGCAATTAGCTCCAAGAGAGACACATGCCTCAGCTGTGGATGAGTGTCCTTTCCGAGGTTGTGAGTTCAGGTCCCATTCCAGGGAGACACAAGCTCAACATCTAAACTGACACTCTGGTGCAAGCATTGAGAGATGCTGCAGTGTCAAATAAACACTAAATTGAGGCCTCATTTGCCCCCTCAGGGGCATGTAAAAAGATCCCATGGCAATGCTAACAAAGAATAGGGAAATGCTGAAATAAGAGAAAAGAACTAAATAAGAGAAAAGAACTAAATAACTAAATAAAAACCAGTAGACAGAGAAACAGAACTAAGATTTCAAGTCCCATATGACTTTTCTTTGAAACTATAAAGCATTTTGAGGCAATGAAAGACCCAATACATTCAATACCTTCTTTTTATAAAGTTGCAGAGCTATATCAACTGAGGGTGATTCTATCCCTTAATGAACAATTGTTCAAATTGCTCTTGATGATAAGAAACCAGCCGCCTAGCCACACAATAATATATGTAGTTCCAAGACATTGCTGCAGGAATTCATCAGGGTAATGTACTAGATCCACCCATCAATACTTCATCAATGGCCTTCTTTCCATTATAATGTCAGAAGTGGAGATATTGGCTGATGATTGCAACATTCAGTACCATTTGCCTCAGATGCTGAATTGTCCATTTGTAGCAAGAGCGGGATAATATTCATGCTTGGCTAAAAGTGGCAAGTAAGGGTCCATATTACTCAAATGCCAGGCAATGGCCATTTCCAAGAGAGAATCTAACTATTTCCCCTCGACATCCATTACTGTCACAGAATTCCCCACCAACAGCATCCTGCAGTTACCAATGACCAGAAACCTAACCAAACCAGCCATTGCAATATTATGGCAGGTCAGGGTCTGGGAATGCAGAGACAAGTAACTCACCTCCTAACTCCCAAAGCTGTTCACCATCTACAAGGTACAAGTCGGGAGTGCGATGAAACAATCTCCACTTGCCTGGATGAATGCAGTTCCAACAACACTCAACAAGCTCAATACCATCCAGCACAAAGCAGCCCGTTTGTTTGGCACCTCATCCACCATCCCCCCATCATCAATGCACAGAGGGCAGTAGTCTGCATTATTTACAAGATGCAATGCTCACTGATGCTCAACAGACTCTTCCCCACTCCTTCTATCACCTAGAAAGACAACGACAGCAAATGCATGAGAACACCACCACCTGCAAATTCTTCTTCAAGCCATACACAATCCTTACTTGGAAATACATTGTCATTCCATCACAGTCACTGGATCAAACTCCTGGAATTCCCTTCCTTACAATACTTTGGGAGTACCTACACTGGCAGTGGTTCAAGATGGTGGCCCACCAATTACCTTCTCAAGTGCATTAAGGGATAAATAACAAGTGTTGGCCATACAGTAGAGCATGCACATCCCATGAAATAACAAAAAAGCCTATTTCTAATACATACCTTGAGTACAGTCCACTTCCAACTGAGGGTGAGGAAGGAGGGGTAGGAGAAGCTTCTTTCATCGCTGGAGACAATGTTGGAGGAGTGGAAGACAGGATACTGGAGCCTGAAGTGGCAGCATCATCGGAATCACCTGCAGGAAATATAATCTTATTTAGCACTACTATGGTAATGAGCTAATAATATAATTTAAAGTAACTTTTAAAAATAATACCACATGTCACAAGTCACAGTACACTTTTGATCAAGAGCAAAGTTCCATTTCATTTAATGGTTCTCAAATTTGGTCCATATAGTCTTTCCAATGAGTCTATGAAATATTGTGAAAGCTATACTGTCATATGTGCAGTGCAGAATGCTCTGTCTGTCTAGCTTAGGACAGGAACACATTGCTGAGATTGGAATAAAAGGAAACGCCTGTTCTCTTAAAAGCATTATTAAAACACACATAGTATGCAATGCTTTCATAAATACATTAGAATTAAGATTGGGGTTGGGGGTGGGTGGGTCCATAGACATTCATCCATTTAAGAAAGAATAATTCAACTAAAAATATTTGAGAATCACTGCTCTAGGTTACCCCATAAACATTTCCCAATGGGAAACTGATTCGAGTTTGAAGGAAATTACCAACCTGATGTTGCTGACGACTGTTCCACAATCCCCACTTTCACTACCTGCAAGCATACATGTTTTAAATTCAATATAATGTATTAAACATACAAAAAGCAGGAAGAATCAGCTAGCCCTTAATGTGATGCATGTGAAAGTATATCAGAAAATCAACTCATGTTTTGGAAGCACATTCCCACAAGATAATTTGCATGAAAGATCTTGGCTTGTTTGTACAGCATGTGAAGTTAAAAAGAATCCACACAACTGCCAATATGAACCCACACAACTAACTCTATTTCGTAGAATGAGGACAGCGTTTTTAATTTCTGGATATTATATAATTTTTGTCCTTTTATGTTCCTGTTGTTTATGTATAGAGTATAAGTTATCAGTTATTACATAAAAAAATAAGCAAAATTATGACACAAAAGCTAACTAAGCCAATGCTTAACGCAAATACCTTAGCATAATTCAGGCGAACACCCGTCAACCCAACCCTCCAAAACACACACATATCTTCAGTCTTCCCTCCCACAGACATCAGTAACTCAAATCTCTTCATGCAGAAATGCACGATTGCCACCTTCAGTTTTGCTCTACAAACACAGGCAAGTGACCTCCCTCAGTAACTCTCCCAAAATCATATATGTAATGCCTTCAACTTTCCTTCAATACATGCACACAAGCTAACACCGCCCCACTCCCCCCATATCCCTCCCAAACTCACCACCCCGCTTGTGTCCCTCCCAACATTCACCCCCCCACCATACCATCCCAACACTCAGCGCCCTCCCTTCTGTATCCCTCCCAATACTCACCACCTCCAAATCCTTCCCAACACTCACCCCCCCAATCCCTCCTGACACTCACCCCCCCAATCCCTCCCGACACTCACCCCCTCCGTATCCCTCCCGACACTCATCACTTGCTCTGTATCCCTCCCAACACTCAACCACCCCCTCCATATCCCTCTGAACGCTCACCTCCCCCTCCTTATTCCTCCCAACGCTCACCTCTCCCTCCATTTCCCTCTCAACACTCATCACCCCCCTCCATATCTCTCCCAACACTCAAACCTCCTCCATTTCCCTCCCAACACTCAACCTCCCCCTCCGCATCCCTCCGAACACTCACTTCCCCTGTATTCTCCCTGTTTCCCCCCAATATTCACCACCCCTTCATATCACACGCAATGCTCATGCTCCCCTCATATCTCTTCCAAAATTCATGACCTCCCTTCACACTAAAAAATAACTGAGCGTTGGGAAGGGTACGGAGGAGAATGCAAGTCTGAGATGTTGCCAAACTGGGAGCTACAGTCAATCAGCAGCCACAGGAGGGGACAGGTGAACAGGGAAGTAGATATAGAAACAGGGAATGAACAGCATCATGGAGGAATTGTGATGGAAGATGGCAGAGCATTGAATGCATTAAAGGCCTCAAAAACATATAAATTAGAAACTTTAAAATATAAAACTGAAATAACTTACTCCAATAAAGGGAATAAACTTCTGACAGGAGTCTTCATCTGGGCTATATATTGAGGAAAAAAATGAAATTAAATCTAATCCATGAGGTTAAGTGGGAAGGAGAGCCAAGCAATGCAAATATTTACATGCAATTACAAATCAGTTTTACCAAAGACTCATGATTGAATTTGCGTTATATGCAGGATCATATCTTCATATAGCTGAAAAGAATTATGTACAGCATATTGTATTAGCAGGAGAGTAGTGTACAGTACAAGTGGGGCTTCAAGCACAAAAGAACTCCAGCCAATATATATGCATATTCCCAACTATTTTAAAAAGTGAAAACTTTTTAAACAATTGTGATGTTGCTTTGAAGAAATTTACTAGAATGGCACTAAGGATGAGACAGGGTTATGCAGAAGAAACTAGATTTGCACTTAAAAAACTCCTAAGTGCACTGAATTCAGAATCAAACCATGAAGCAAGCTGTTCAGGCCTACATAGTAGTTCAGTGAATGATGAGGAATTACTCCTGCAATTCCTTATATATAGTTCTACCAGTTCAAGACAAAGGGTATATTTACAGGTCAGAATGTAAATGTTAAAAGGAAGAGGTAAGGGGCTGTGTGAGAATATTAAGATGTAATCTACAGATGTCAATATCGTGAATAGGAAAGTTACAGGAGACACAGTTTTCGTAAATGCCAGGGTAAATGTTGGAATCATAGATCACAGGAACTACATGAGAACTGGAACTGTTACAGGACACTGGAACTCTTGGACAAGTTCTTGAAGTTTCTGATTAATGTCTATTTCTGGATTAAAACACTAACTTTGGTGACAAAAGTTAGTGGTCCAATTCCACTGCAATTAGATTCTATCTCCATATCAGTTTGATATTTGCTTCTAAAACTTAGATGAAATAATTTCAAAGGTCCCTACTGATGAATGAAGTATCTAAAGTAAACTGTCACGTTTCTTTAACTGTGAAGCTAGTAGGGGCAATTATTGTTGGTTGCAACTAAAAAGGAATCCCTGGGTAAAAATATTTATCTGATAGGTCCAAATGTTAAAAAGACAAACTCTCAATCTACTCTGCATCTAGGATTACTGAGAAAAATCATGAATCAGTGTTTCCAGGGAGTGCAGTCTGCTGAAACTCCAAAGCACATGCAGACAGTACATGTATAAGTTTAATTCTCTGTGATGGGAATGTTCAATGTCCTATGGGTTGGAATGGTTGTCCCATGAGGATCCCTATTAAACATCTCTGCTGTCAGGTATAGAGTGGCATTGACATATTCTGGCAGACTCTTTCCCACTCTAAGATTCAGAACAGCGACTCAAGGTTATAATATTGGGAAAAATGTTGATGCAGCAGGAACAGTAATCAGCAAAACTGTATTGCTTCAATATGGAAGTGCTGTGAACCTCAGGCACACTACTACACAATTTGCTGCAACTCCTGCTGTGGACAGTTTGCTACAGTCACTCACGCACTTTTATGCCTCTGTACTGCAGTAATCTAGAGGGGATGTCAACACACTCCAAAAGCTCAATTAACACACTCAAATCACAAGCGTCTAGATCACTTCAGATTACAAGTCAGCTAAGAGGCTATCAACCAGTTAGTGAATAAACAAGGATAAGAAAAGCCGACAGAATCGAAGGCAAACTATTTACATCAGTCTTTTTCTTTCACTTTTTTAAACAGGCAAGAAATTCTTATGCAAGTGGCCTGGGAGACTAATTTCTTACTAAGCTGGGGCTATTGAACTTACAAGCAATTGTAAAGAAATTTAATATCCTTTATTGAACAAGGCAACTTTTATGAGAAAGGCTGGTTTCAGGGTACAGCAAAAAAAAGCATCACTTGTCACAGGGCTTCTCTAATTCCCTGTAAATAGTTACAACACTGGCAATATAATAGTGCACAAACCTATTAATAAACAAAAGATATTGGGCTGCAGTGTATTTCTGACATTCTGCCACGATTGTTCTTACAACCAAGAAGGTTAGACAGTGATTTAGAAGAGCTATTCAAAATTATGAATGGTTTCGATATTACTCATCAGGAGAACATTTCTGTTGACTGAAGGAACAGTAACCAGGAGACAAATTTTGGTAATTGGTAAAGAACCCAGAGGAAGAGGAGAGCTTTTTTTTTCCATACAGTGACAATCTGGAGTGCACTGCCTGAAAAAGTATTGGAAACAAATTAACAGGCATTGGGAAATACCAAAGCCAAATTTTCAGGAATATGGGAAAGTGCAAGGTAGGATTAACTGAATAGCTCTTTCAAAGAGTCAGCACAGGAACGCCAGGCCAACTGATGTAGGATCCAATGCTCTATTGAGTGTAAACAAATGGGAATTTACCACTTGTCTATTGCAACAGGAAAGCGAGAAGTAACATATCGTTAGATGCAGTCAGCTCAAAATTAGCAGAGGGGGTCACCCAAGTGGCAAAGATTCTGCTGGCGCTGACCCAAAATAGTTCAATTATTAAAACAGTTTTTTTTAAATGGAAAAGAATACACAGACTCTCATCAGCAGGAGGATAGAAACTAGTTTCAATGAATTCTTGTGTGTATTACTTTGACAGCAAATACTACCAAGAGAAGGCTAAAAGCTCTCATGGGAACACTGTCGCCTCCAGGTTTTCTCTAAAATTTGCCAATGATACCAAACTTGGAGTGTGCCAATAGTAAAGAGGATAGTAGTTGTGTTAGCAGATGAAATTTAATAATGAAAAGTGTGAGGACATACATTTTGGCAGAGTTAATATAGACCTAATGGCACAGCTCTAAAGATTGTGCATAGACAGAAGGACCTATGGGTTCTTCTGCCCAGATTTTTGAAAGTAGTAGGACATATTAGCGCATGGTTGGAAAAACATATGGGATCTTGGACTTCATAAATAGAGGTATCAAGTACAAAAGCAGGAAACTTATGCTGAACATTTATAGAGCTCTGATGGGGCCTCAAGTGGAGTACTGCATCCAGATCTAGTGCTGAACATTAAGAACATAAGGCATAGAGGAAATTTATCAGAATGATTCCAGGATGGAGGGATTTTAACCACAAGGATAGTTTGGAAAAGCCAGGGTTGTTCTCCTTGGAGCAAAGGAGATTTGACAGATGTGCAAGATTATGATAGAGTTAAATAAAGTAAATGGGAAAAAAAACTTCCCATCAGCTGATGGTACAAGGAGTAAGGGACATAGATTTACAGTTTTGAGAAAGGGGTGCAGAAGATAGGGGATGCAAGAGGACCATTTTACATCGTGAATGGTAATTGCTTAGAACTCTCAGCCTACAAGGTTGGTCGAAGCAGAGAAGATCAATGATTTTAAAGGGAAGTTGGATGGGCATTTGAGAGAAATAAACTTGCAGGGCCATAGGGATAAAACAAGGGAATAGGATGAGTTGGGATGAATTGGACTGCCAATGGAGGGCTGGCTTGGACTTGCTGGGCCAAGTGCTCAATCATAATGCCTTTCTGATTCTAAATCCCATTGAATACTGACTTAGACATATATTGCATTGCATCGTGTCAGTGTCAAAATTCTGGAACTCCCTAATGGAACTATGGGAGCACTTTTACCACAAGAGCTGTGGGTCATGAAGGCAGCCCTAATATCACCTTCTCCAAGTCAACTGAGAGTGGATAATAAATGCTGACTTTACTATCCATATCCTGAACAGAAGATTACCCAGAACTGTTTTATTCAATTCTGTCATGTTTAGTGAAGGTGACATTAAAGCACAATGTAGTGACATTAAGACAACTGTAATGTATTGAGATTCATCTGCATATCTTGAGGTTATTAGCATAAAAAGGAGAAATTAGGTGGAATAAAAGTTTACATAAACAAGACCAGATATAGTAATAACTTGTAAAGCAGGTTATTCTTCAGATATACCAGTGAATGGTTTCTTTCAAGTTTGCAAGTTTATTTACAAAGAATACTAAAAGTGTACACTACTCTCCAAGGTTAACATGCTCCAGCAGATGGACCAAATCGCCACTTTTAATTAATATAGTCATAATCCAATTATCAGAACAAGCAAATATGTTAAGCCAAGAAGAGAAGGAAAGACTGGCATTAAATATATATCAACAAAGCATTATATATATTTAAAAAAATTTAAACCCAAGCAGACTCTGGTACCTTATGTTAAAATCAAAATGAAAGCTCTTTTTCCTTTATTGAAAGCAACCACAAGAAAACAAAAATCACACGTTATTACACGGAACAAGTTGAACTAAGGGTTGTATCAATATAAGGACCTGCCCCTTCCTCACTGGCTGCTGAAACTTCAGTATAAAAGAAAGCCTACATGGGACCTATATTCTGTGCTGATTAAGGCCAAATGTAAATATTTCAAAGTATTGCTAATGAAACAGACCTTGCTCAACATTACACTCAGAACATTTCTATTTTCATTGCAAACATGCCCTTTTACCACACTTTCAGTGCTATCCTCACTGTTGATTGGAAGTTTTAGCTTGGCACAACACAATAGTTCAAATTGTGCACACCTATCAGGGCTATAGACTAAGTGGTAGCAGATGGGATTAGATGGGTGTTCAGGTGTTTCTAATATGTCGGTGCAGACAAGATGGGCCGAAAGGCTTCTTCTGCAGTGTATGATTCTATCTGTTGTTGGATCAAGGTGCCTCCAAGGACATCATTCTGTAACATGGCCACAAACCTCGAAGGAGAATTGATTGGATTGTCTGGGTCATCTGAGGCACCGGGATATTGCCATAAGATTCAAATCCTGTAAAAAGTCTCACAACATTAAGTTAAAGTCCAACAGGTTTATTTGGTAGCAAACGCCACTAGTGTTTGCTACCAAATAGTCCTGTTGGACTATAACCTGGTGTCATGAGACTTCTTACTGTGTTTACCTCAGTCCAATGCCAGCATCTCCACATCATATTCAAATCCTGTCAGACTGCTGGGTGAAACAAAGTGATATCCACAGAGAGGATCAACTCAGTCAGTGATGGAATGGATGGCGGGAGTGGGGGAAGGGATGTTGGTGCAACAAGGTAGGATACTCAGCTCTTATAGTTCAGAAGCCTTTAGGGCAATCATGCTAAACAGTTATAATTTTAAGTTGATTTTTCTTTTAAGCAGAACAATTGTCTTGTTGGTATCCATCAAATTGACTTGGTTTTCAGTGCATAATTTCACAGCCAAGACATAGCTTCCAACTAATTAAACATTATAAACAAAACCTGCTCATTTGAAAAGCAATTGGTAAAAAATCCATTCAAATTTCTTTAAGTTTTTGATACTGTAGCTTCTTCGCTATAATCAGCTGTAGTGGTACAGCATTCTTCATTTGCATTTGTCTACATCTATAATACCTAATTGACAAAGTTGCAAGCAACCTGTGCAAATTGGCACTTTAATTGCAGCCAGTGTGAAAAGGGCATTTGAATGTTAAAGTAATAGCCACACAGGTTAAGCATGAAGGTAAACCACAAATACCAAAATCCCAGGCTGCTTTAACATTACTTGGTTACCACAGAGGAGGATACAAGTGTTTAATCATAGAGCTTATTATAAAAAGGCTTTTCCCGTAAGAGTTTTGCAATAGTGCAGTACAGATTCTGTTCTCTGACATGTTATTTTATTAGACAATCTTAATTCCAGAGTCTGGTCATCTGTACTACTTTCTTATCAAAACCAATTACAAAGCATTATGATTACTCTGTAATGCAGGAGTGACTGAACACAGCTGTGGGGGCTCAATGGTATGGAACCAATTTTAAGTGCTCCATCAATGGTTGCTATGCGATCAGCTGCTCAGGTTGTTTGCTCTATAATTCCATCTCTAAAGCTCTCCGGTTCTTTTTTTCCCTTTACCTTCCTGCTTAAAATCCCTCTTTTTTTTTTAACTAAGCTTTTGGCCAACTGCCCTAAATCATCTCATGTGGCTTGCTGTCAAAACTTGCTTCACAATGCTCCTATGAAGTGCCTTGAGATATATTATTTTGTTAATTGCAACTTGTTGTTAAACGTATAAGCACGGAGCTTCTTTCTCCTCCCTCATACTGAATCAATGACTTTGTCTGCATCGGGATCAATAACGTCCTCCCTATGCCTTTTGCTGTTGATTGCATTCCTGCTAACATCAATCCAGTTCCCTTACACAGTTGCTCAGTAAATTCTTTGTTTGTGACTGTATCTCTACTGATGTTAATCCAACTCCCTCACTGTCACTCAATAACCCTCTCCCCCAGCATCCTATGTCACTGACTGTATCTCCACGGATATTAATCCACCTCCCTCTCAGTATCACTCAGCAACTCCTCCCCTAGCACTTCTTGTTCCTGAATGTATCTCCACTGATGTTAATCCATCTCCCTCACACTCACTCAGTAACCCCTCCTCTAGCACCATGTTACTGACTGTATTTCTACTGATGTTAATCCAGCTCCCTTACACTATCACTAGGTAACTAGTCCTCCATCACTTTTTGTTACTAATTGCATCTCAACTACATTAATTCAGCTCTGTGAGGTTCGATGAGTCTATCTTCCATCACTTACATTAATAATTGTGTTTTTTTCCTCTCAATGTAAAGGTCCATTTTGGATAAAAATATTATAAAGAAAATCCACAAAATGTTAAACTTAACTCAATTTTTTTAAAGACATTTTACTTTTGAAAGAGATAGTCAGTGCTGAGACAATCCAGCTATTAAAGTTCCATGATCCAGTTAGTTAACATCCATGGCTACATCTAAGCAAAAGAGGTGCATGTTACTGGTTGTCCTAACAATCCTTCAGAGACAAGCACTCTGCAATAGATTGAGGTGTTTGCTCTGAAAGAAAGGTTACCTCTGATGGCATGCAATAAAAAGAATATTCAGTAAACAGAGACCCTGCCGCCTTAACGCAGCTGCAATATATAACAGAGAGCTTCATAACAGCATTTCATGAAAGAAGCAGTGAGAGCAACAGATTAATTATGGGTCAATAAAGTAAATATTTCCACAACAATGAGCACTATTTTCATATCCCTGATGATTAATACCTGTGTACAGACTGAAAGTGATCTCAGTAGCCTTTATCTGCTGACCATGGGCAATTTTATTTATTACCATGGGAACGATCTGTTGCTGTCACAGAATATCATTTGCAAACTGTCATCTGATTGCAAAGAAACTCAACTTCAATTCAATGTGAAAATGATGGCTGTACCTTTTCTGCTTGTAAGTTAACATAGCTTCTGCTATAGGTAGTTGGTGGGAGATGTTTGCACTGGAGATGTACTGGGTAACTCTAGCGACAACATCCGGTATTTCCTGCACTGTAATTAGATATAATCAACAGATTGGACAGCTCATTAGTTCCAGTAATAACAGTCCATCTTTTTCACAAAAATACAACTGCATCCACAAAATGAGAGAGAAAAGGAAAAAACAATAAATACATTTCCAGTGGAGAAATTCTAAGAAATAACTAGTAATAGATTCTGAGAAATAGTGGACACAATAAAAAAAACTTGCATTTATATTGTGTCTTTCAAGACTGCAGATATCCTAAAGCACTTTCCAGCAATTAAGTAAATTTGAAATGCAGTGATTGCTCCAATGTAGGAAACATCACAGCTAATTTCTGCACAGCAAGCCCTCACTAAGAGCAATAAAGTAACATCAGATTATTTTGTTTTATTTACTCATTTATCAGATGTGAGTGTCATTGGCAAGGTCAGCATTTTACTGATCATCCCAAACAGCCCTCGAGTAGCTGGTGGTGACTCAGTCTCTTGAACTGCTGCAGCCTGTGCATTTTATCTTATTACATGGAATATGAGCAACAGCGGCAAAGTGAACATTTGGCCATTAGTAATTGCCCTCGAGAAGGTGGTGACAAGCCACCTTCTATAATTGCTGCAGCCCATCTCATCTAGGTACATTCTCAGAACTGTTAGGTCGGGAGATCTAGGCCAATGTTCTAATAAGAGTGGAAGAATAACATTACAATGCCTAGTCAGAATGGTGTGTAACTTGGAGGGGATCTTGTGAGCAGTGGTGTCCCCTTGTATCTGTTGCCTTTGAGCTTCTTGATGTAGAGGTCATGGGTTTGGGATGTATGGTTGAAAGTGGCTTGGTAAGTTGCTATAGTGTATCTTGTAGACAGTACACGCTGCTTCCGCTGTATGTTGTAGTAGAGGGAATGAATGTGTATGGTGGGGGACGAGATGCCAATCATCAACCAGGCTGCTTTGTCCTGATTGATGTCAGGTTTCTTGAGTATTGTTAGATCCAGGCAAATTGAATGAACCCATTTCCAGATCTTTACCTCAGCAATAGTTGTGGAATGACAATAAGTTCCAAGTCAGGAAAAGCCAAGTCTTGGCTTTTATTGGTAGGGGGATTGAATTTCGGAGCCGCAATGTCATGTTGCAACTATACAAAACTCTAGTGTGGCCACACTTGGAGTATTGTGCACAGTTCTGGTTCCCACGTTATAAGAAAGATGTGGAGGCATTGGAGAGGGTGCAGAGGAGGTTTACCAGGACGTTGCCTGGTATGGAGAACAGGTCTTATGAGGAGAGGCTGAGGGATTTGAGGTTGTTTTCGTTAGAAAGAAGGCGGCTAAGAGGAGACCTTATTGAAACATACAAGATGATTAGAGGTTTAGATAGGGTGGACAGTGATAGCCTTTTTCCTTGGATGGAGAAAGCTAGCACGAGGGGACGTAGCTTTAAATTAAGGGGTGGTAGTTTAGGACGGATGTCAGAGGTAGGTTCTTTACCCAGAGGGTGGTAAGGGTATGGAATGCCCTGCCTGCTGCAGTTGTAGATGCGCTACGTTTGGGGGCGTTTAAGACGTCCGTGGATATGTTTATGGATGAAAAGGGAATGGTTTAGGTTAGACGGTCATTGCTTTTTCTTAATTGGTCGGCGCAACATCAAGGGCCCAAGGGTCTGTTCTGCACTGTAATGTTCTATGTGTCACTTGGAGAGGAACTTACAGGGGTTGTTGTTGCACCTGTTGCTCTTGTCCTTCAAGGTGCTAGAGATCAAGCATTTGGAAAATGCTTAGAAAACTGCTATCTATTTTATGTTGGTTGAGGAGTAAATGTTGGCCTGCTCTTCCTTAAGTATTGCATAGTATCATTTACGTTCACCTCAGGCCAGTTAGAACCTCAATTTTATCTTTCACCTGAAAAATTACACACCTATCATATAGTGCAGCATTCCTTCTCTACTATTGGAATGTCAGCCTAGATTTTTTCTGAAGTGTCTAGAGTAGAACTTGAACCCAAGACCGTCTGAGTCACCAGCGAATGTGCTAGCATTGAATCACGGGTCATCTTTAATCTGTGCAGTAACAATGACGTACATTAAAAAAAATGTATAAAAATTGCTGTGTAAATGTCTCTGAAGTAGCTTTAAGTTAATGCAATTAGAAAAATAAAAATTCACATAATTTTGTTAAAATAATCCTTTGACGCTCAACTGAAAAAATGGTATTACAATAAAACCCCGATTTAGTGCAAATTTGGATGTAACACAATGAATCATTGGACCCTTTTTTATGCAGTTTATGCAGACATTTACAATACAAACATGTCAGATGCATAGGAAGTGGAAGTGCACAATGGTGGATGTTCTTCTGTGGCTATTACCAAGACATATAGTTAGAGCCAACAGGAGAATTTCTTTACTTGATATATGGTTGTGTCATATCTAACGCAAGAACCATCTAAATGGCGCTGAGAATCTGAACATGCAATGAGGTTTCATTCCTCAAGGCTAGCATTACCACTTGTGATAGACACACATCAGGAGTGGATGGGGTAGTGAGGCATGGCAGTTCTAATATTTGGGTGAATGTGGAAAATCAAGAAGGATACAAGATTACTAAATTTGTCAACATTGGGTCAGTTTGAACGCTGATTTTCTTGAACTCCAATTTAGCACGACACAGCTTTTCTCGCGATAACATTTTATGGACCCCAACCATGGTGTTATAACGTGGCCGCACTTACTATTAAGTTGCTCCTGATAGCGTTAGTGACTGGTGCAATATTAAGCCCAAACGTTTTATTTATTATTCGCAAGTTGGCTTACATTAACAGTGCAATGAAGCTACCATGAAAATCTCTTAGTCGCCACACTCCGGTGCCTGTTCGGATACACTGAGGGAGAATTTAGCGTGGCCATGTCTTTTGGACTGTGGGAGGAAACTGGAGCACCCAGAGGTAATCTATGTAGACATGGGGAGAAATGCAGACTCTGCATAGACAGTGACCTGAGCTGGGAATCTAACCTTGGTCCCTGGCATTGTGAGTAACAGTGCTAACCATTATGCCGCCGTCTGCCTAATGAAAAAGTACAAGTTCAGTCACAAGTCCAATTAATTAGCAGGGGCAGAAGATGGCATTACAACTTGTTCCTGAGTTATTGGATGTGGAATCCTTCATTTAGGTGACAATTTATAGGAGTGTGCTGCAGTTAGAGTAATCACATAATAACCTACTGAGATTTTGTATTAGATAATTGGTCCTTCTACGATTTCCGTCAAATTTCTTACTAATGATTCTTACACCAATATCCCGAGATCTCCTTCCCCAACAAGAATTCCTATAAACCCTGTCCCACCACCTATGCTGACAATCTGTTCCACAATTCAATGGCCCTTTGACATGCTTTTGGAAGAGACTGATCCTTCAAATAAAAAATAAAGGCATTAAAAAAAACACATAAATGCAACCACAATTGCGATACATAGTCTCTTTTGTTTAAGCCTTTGTTCTGAACTTTTAAAATTTCAGTTATTGAGGAGAAAATGTGGCAGTTGAAAATAATTTTCAGAAAGCATATCTAGAGAACTATGGGAATCAGATGGTCAGGTTGTGCAGACAATGACGAATCTCAATATTAAACAGCAGGTATTTGGTGAAATTTTCTACCACCCCCCACCCCCAAACACTGTGTTTTACAGCACTGCCCGCCATTGACCGGCAGCGGGATCTTCCAGTCCCACCACTGACAATAGGTTTTCCTGCTGCTTGTACTCTCTGCCACCGGGGAACGTGTGGCAGGAACGGAAGATCCCATGGCGGAAATGGCAGGAAAATTCCACCCACTGTGTGTCACACAGTATGACATTTTTATCGTTGAAAATACCTAATATAGCACTACCAATAGAGACTTCAGAACCTTCAAAGAAATCTGCGCTAGATACTGAACTTGATTTATAACAGATGAGTATAAATATGTATGAAAACAATGTCAAAACAAACAGTGCATCACTCACACAATCACTGCTTTCTAAACAGTCATGAAAACAAAATACAAGGAAACCTACAGTGAGTAATAAAGATTAATGTTTCAGTCACTTAAATATCATGGTCATCAAACCAAAGAACAGAACTAGGACTCATATATTTTATTAATATCCAGTGAACTAAGAAAGTCAGGAGACTGAACCATTCATTTGCGCCAAGTTGTGTTGGCTAGTTCAGAGACCAGTCTCCATGATTTATTGGCACCACATTTAAGCACTACATTAAACAGAAATTAATAAAATGATAAATGTTTTTATGCAAAGAATAATCTAATCAAGCAAGGAGCCAGAAACAAAGACATAATTCCAATACAATTAAATAGCATGATGAGTTATTGTTCTACAGAAATGGTGGGCATTCAGGAATAGGCAAATGGCCCCAAGAGTAAGTCTTGACCTGATATAGCACTCTTGCTTCTGAATCAGTTGGTAGCAGGTTGAATACCAACTGCAGATATTGAGCCCAAAATCTAGATTGAGACCTGAATACTGAGGAAACACTGCATTGTCAGATAAACTTATCATGATCTCTGTTGAGATCGACAGCTTAAAAAAATTTGGAAAGGATCACACAACAAGATTTCAAAGACATTTACTTTACCAAACTAAAAGCAATATTGATTACACACTATTTCAGTAGACAACTACAGAAAAGATTCCATATTTAAAAGGACTGAAAATCTCGGTCTATAGTTATACTTTATTCTTTCCCTTAATTATATATTTTATTCTCCAAGAACAAGTCCAGAGCCATTCTGAACTGCTTCTTCTTTTCCCAGCTGGACAACTTCAACACTCCAAACTGATCTTCACGATGAAGGATGAGTTGGAGGTCCCTCCAATAGCCAAGGTAAATCTTCCAGCTTCATTTAAAGCCTCACCAACCTGGTCTCTTCCATCTGAATGTATGCTCCAAACTGTATTCTGCATGGTGAGCAATTCAAGCTTGCTGCCTCTACCTCTTTGTTCACTCTTTCAGATTCTTGTGGACTGACTTTTTTTTTTAAGAAAAATCTGCAATCCAATCTTACAATGGCTTCCTATAGATTCTTTCTCTCTCAAAACCCATCTCCATGGTCACATGAATCACGTGGGCCTTGTATCCGGGTAGAAATGCTAATCAGGTATCCTCTAGACCACAACTTGTTTCTACCTTGGAATTAAAAATTCAGTTTAAAGCATAACTGATCAGATAAATCCCTGAGACTGAGAGACTAAGGGCAGGATTCTCTGATCTCATTCATCTTGCCCATATTGTCAACAAGACTGCAGAATTTGACGCTCAGACAAAATGCCATTCAGTACAGTGGCAGCAGAGAATCCTAGTCGTGGATGATGTTGGAGGTGGCATAACAGTCTATATGCCGGCACAGCTGTTCAGGATTTGTTTACAGGTGTAAATAGCTTGCATCATTTCTCTGTAAAAATATTTTACATCTTCAATCTTTAAAACTACCGAGGCAAAATGCCAGGAGAATTCAGAGCAGGTCACATAACCCAATTCATGTCTCCATTTAACCTTAAATTACGTAAGCTCAGTCCTAAAACATAACATTCTTATCAGTCATCTTCATGTTTGTAAGATGCCTTCTTTCCAAATGAGATTTAAACTGGGGTCTTCATAGCTGGACGTGGAAATTTCATGGCACTTTTTCAAAGAAGGGCAAGGAGCAAATATTTATCTATCAATTATTTAAAACAGATCATCATATTATTTATCTCATACTTTTTGTGGGACCTCATTGGGTGCGAAGAGGCTACTGCATTAACCTGTATAACAGTTACTGCACTTTAAAGAAACTATTCTCAGCAATTGTTACGTTATTCAACATTAAGATCAATGATCAAAATAAAGAAACCAACCAAACACACTGACAGCAGATTTCTCACAAGAAGGTAATTCAATGAAGCCGCAACACAAACAGAGGCATAGCAATTTCAATGCATTATAACATATTCTTTACCTATGGAAGGAGCTTCTGTTTTGGTGAAGAAATCTTGCCATGCTGCATCCTGGAAGAAATTGTTGTACCTGTAATCTATGGAGCTGAGGTATTTGGACACTGGGTGAGAACCTAGACAGAAAAATGTGAATGTTTGAATATATCTAGCAAGATAAGAGTCCTTCAATTCCAACCACCTTATTTACAACTTGCTGCCTCTTTACTTTTACAAGTCCATGTTTAACCCAAAATGGACAATGGGAATAAAGATTTGATCTTACTTATAAATGTGACTCACTTTCACAAAGAGTAATCTGAAAATCTCATAGTACAGGTGGTTATGCAGGATACTGTTTTTGTCATATCCTTGAAAGAACAATCCATTTAGTCTCAAACTCCTCCTCTTTCCCTGTTGCCCTGTAAGTTTTCTGCATTTCAGTTTATTGTAGTGTACAGTCAATAATAAAACTGATACAACTGCCTGCTAAAGTCCCAAGGTCCAAACAGTTATCATGATTGTGGAGATCCCAACAGCTGTATGTCAACACTGTGGTAAGTCCCAAAAGCTGCTCTAGAGGCTGCAGGAGGAACTGGCAGCTACTGTGGAGATTGTTGAAGGATCCAGCAGCTGCTATGGAAGCTGCAGTAGGTCTTAAAGAAATGGTCCTGTCTCCACTTTCCCCTTCCAGCTGAGTTATAGAAGCTGCCCTATATGTCTTCCACTTGAAACTGTATTATAGATGCTGTCTTCTAAGTAGTCCTCTACCTATTGCATTATAGGTAATGCCTTGTACAAACTTCAGTTTAAACTGTATTAAAAAAGCTACTCTACGCCTATTCTACACAGCTATGTTTTTGATAATACAGTTTTAGATTTTATGATTTGGTTCAGCAAACTCTAATTGGATTCAAAAGAATCAATTTATGGCTTTTCACTAAAACTAGCAGATGTTCGTTTCTTCAAGTTTTTTTTTACAGCATCACCACATAACACTTAATTTGCAATTCTGTAAGTGCACCCTATGGCAGAACAGATGGCTGACACTGAGTCACACGGCAGAAATTCAAGTCATGTCTCTGCAGTGAAGCAACAAACATGCACTGACAACACGACTTAGTTAATACCTTAAAATCAGTGCCAACAATCTGTTATTTATTATAACATATCTCCCAAGTTTCTCATTTTTAATAATGTTAGAATATCTCTTCTTTGTCTTCCTTGATTTTCAAACATCTTGAAACCAAGATGAGTAGATTTTAGTTTGACACGGATATTAAAGGAATAGAGAACAAAGGTGGGTAATTGGAATTAAGATACAGATCTCCCACAATCTCACCAAAGGGTAAAACAGATTCAAGGAGTGGAAAGACCTATTCTTATGAAATTGGTGTTTATATAGGTAACAGATGCCAGTATTGGCAAATAGAACATATTCCCATCTTAATGCCCAATAGTGAAATAAGGCACTTCAAGGTACAGCAGTGATGAGATGGAGAGTGGAATTTTCTCAACAATGCCGTACTGAGCACTCTACATTTGTCAGCGTATAATAACCTCAATAACCACTTCCAGTATTTTCTGCACTCCTAGTTTATGATACTTTCATGTTTCTATTCCTTTGCTGGTTTCTAAGGGCAAGAAACAATGCATGACAGGGGACAGATTGATGATCTGCTTTATCATGTTAGCCCATGCTGTATATGAGCTGTCACCAGCAGGTTCTAACACCATCCTGAGATGGACGTTGCGACCATTTGCTTTCAACTTCCATGGCAGCATCAGTGGATGAGGATTCTGGGTCTGTAACTGGAGTTTAGAAGAATGTGGGGGTAGGACAATCTTATTCAAACTTCCAGAATACAGAAAAATGTTTCCATTAGTAGGTGAGACTAGAATCTGAGGTCATAGGTTTAGTGTAAAGGGATGACCCTTTAGAACTCAGATAAGGATAAATTTCTTCAGCCAGACTATGGTGAATCTATGCAATTCTTTGCCACAGAAGACTGTAGAGGCCAGGTCATTGAGTGTATTTAAGACAGAGATAGATAGGTTCTTGATTAGTAAGGAAATCAAATGTTACAGGGAAAATGGGGTTGAGAAACTACCAACCATAGTCAAATGGTGGAGCAGATTCGATGGACCAAATGGCCTAATTCTGCTCCTGTATCTATGGCCTTATGCCTGGTTGTAGCCAGAATGACCTGGTCTAAATCAGGAACTACCTGTTCAAAATTGCACATTCCCCTTTCAACTAATCATTATCCCTAACACCTCCAGCTCAAGCATGAACATCATTCAAATCCATTCTGAGCTAGATCACTTCAGTTTGGCTGAAGTGAAACAAAACAAAGTATTACAAGACATTTGCAGTGAGCATACCAAGGGGAATGATGAGAAATCTCATGTAGCCAAGCCAGTCAGGAGTCTTGTGTGATAGCTGCTCCACAAAAAGCCGTAGAATAGCGCTTAGGTAATGCTGGGCCCCTGCCACAGTCACTTTAATGGGGTTTGGAGTCTGAGAGTTACAGTTGCAGCTGAAAACAAGTAGGAAAATTAAGCATTATACAGTATTTTTGTTTAACAAATATGTGATTTCAACAATAACTTACATTTATATGGTACTTTTAACATAGGATGCAGTCAAATAGTAGGTTTTAAGGAGCATCTTAAAAAAAAGATAGGAAAGCAAATAAGTTTTGGAAGGAAATTCCTGACATTCAGCAGCTGAAGGCACAATGGCCAATGATGAAGCAATTAAAATTAGGAATATGGAAGAGGGCAAAGTTGGAGGAGCTTGAAAATCTCTGAGCATTTAAAGACCGGAGGAAGTTACAGAGACAAGTAAAAGATGTATGGGAAGGGTGTGTGAGTCAATCAGACATTTGAAAAGAAGGCTGAGAAGTTTTTAAATCATGGCATTTGAATGTGGAGCCAGAATAGAGAAATGATGGAAGTATGAAAACTACGTAATTAGGACGCAGGCAGCAGATATTTCGATTACGTCAAGCTTACAGAGGGCACAACACTGGGTGCCAGTCAGGAATGTGTTGAAATACCCAAATCTAGTAGGTTTTGGCAGAAAGGTGTAAACAACTATGGGTCAGTAACTTTAACCTCGATGATAGGAAAGATTTTTAGAAATGATAATCTAAGGCAAAATTAACATTCATTTGGAAAGTACAGATTAATTAAGGAAAGCCAACATGGATTTGTCAAGACAAATGGCATTTAACCACAATGAAAGGATTGGGGGTAATAAATTTCAAATTGGACTACCTAAAGATATTTAATGAAGAGCCACCTTACAGCCTTGTCAATCAAGTTGAATCCCATGGAATAAAAGGAATAGTAATAGGAGTTGGTTGAGTAACAGGAAACAGACCATACCGGGCTCTGATGAAGGGTCAACTTGACTGGAAACACTGTGCCCTATTTTACCATTTTAATGCTAAGTGCTGGGCAGACTTGAAACTGGGAGTGTTTCAGTTCCAAATTTTAGACCCATTCTGGGTGCTCCCCCTCGACCTCCCCCCTTCCCCACACGCACTCTGCCTGAAATAACATCAGCAATTCCAAATCACGCTGCAGGACACAGGGGAGGGGCTTGTTGTACCGAATCCGTGCAGCTCTGATCAGTGCCTCCAACTGTGAATGCGCAGAAAGAAAAATTATGGAATGCTGCTCCCCTGCCACATCCCTCCTGGACTGGATAATGCCTTCCCCTAGCCCCCACAGCCAATGGTCCATGTCCATTACATTACTGATCTCCTTATCCCCCCAATTCCCCCTGCACCCAGACCAATTGCGGGCCCCTCCCCGCACCGGTCTCAGGTAGAGCGGTAGTGGACCCCCCTTTCCCTCCACCAATCTCAGGCAGATCGGCTTTCCCTCCACTATTTCAAGCAAAGTGACAGCAGATTGGCTGAAGTGAGATGAAAGAAAGTATTTCAAGACATTTGCAGTGAGCAAACCAAGAGGAATGATGAGGAATCTCGTGTCGTCATGAGCGGCACAGCAGCACAGTAGTTAGCACTGCTGCTTCACAGGTCCAGGGTCCTAGGTTCGATTCTCGGCTCAGGTCACTGTCCGTGTGGAGTTTCCTTGTATCTGCATGGGTTTTCTCCAGCTGCTCTGGTTTCCTCCCACAGTCCAAAGATGTGCGGGTTAGGTTGATTGGCCATGCTAAGAAATTGCCCCTTAGTGTCCAGGGTAGCAGAGGTTAGAGGGATTAGTGGATATAATATATAGGGATATGGGGGTAGAGCCAGGGTGGGATTGTATTCAGTGCAGACTCGATGGGCCGAAGGGTCTCTTTCTGCACTTTAGGGTTCTATGATCTCTGATCAGATCCACCACACCCCCACCCCCCTCCAATCTCAACCAGAGACCCATCGGATATGAGGCACCTACCTTTTCACTAACTGCAGTGCCCGAATTGGACTTCTATGGAGCATGTCTATTTTGTGTCAATTCATGGGTGAACATGGCAGTAAAGGGGGAAGTACTGGTAAAGCTGGGCTACAACCTCTTAAATCAATTTAAATGAATGCACTACGGACGCAGTCCCAATCGCGGCCATTTTCGGGCCTTGGCAAAGGGGGAACCAGGATGTAGAGATGCCGGCGTTGGACAGTAAGAAGTCTGACAACACCAGGTTTAAATCCAACTGATTTATTTGATAGTAAACTCACAAGCTTTCGACGCTCTGCTCTTCGTCAGATGAAGAGCACCTGAGGAAGAACAGAGCCTCAAAAGCTTGTGAGTTTACTATCAAATAAATCGGTTGGATTTAAACCTGATGTTGTCAGACTTCTTACAAGGGGGAACCAGTGCAGAGGCACCACGGATCACGCTACTTACTTCACGTCCGACTTTTCAAGTTTTTGCCTGAAAACAAGTCCAACTTGATGGGAACCGGGCTAGTTGGCTCTATTCTTTCTCCACAAATGGTATCAGACCTGCAGAGTTTATCCAGCATTTTCTGTTTTTGATACTGGAAGGTGATTGGTTTTTCAGACTGGGAGGCACACAGTGGGGTTCCTCAAGGATTGATACCAGGAACACGGCCTTCTTGATATATATTAATAACTTGGGCATTGGTGTTCAAAGTACAATTTCAAAATTTGCAAAGGACACAAAACTATGAAGCATTGTGAACACTGAGGAAGATAGTGATAGACTTGCTCAAGCTGGCTGTCCACCAGTTCAGTTGCGCAGTATAGTCGGTGCATGTGTAGAGGGCTAAAAGGCAGGTCCTATGCTGTAATTTTCTTTGTTCTTTGACATTGGCCAGCTGGTGGAATAAGTGGACACATGACAGATGGATTTGAATGTTGGGAAGTGTGAAACGATAAATTTTGGTAGGCAGAATGAAGAGAAGCAATACAAACTAAAGGGTGCAATTCTAAAGGGCATAGAAATAGACTTTATGCGCATAAATCTTTTAAGGTAGGTTGAGAATGTGGTTAAAAGGCATACAAGGTGCTGGACTTTACAAACTGAGACATGAAGTGCAAAGACAAGCAAGTTATGGAGATCCATTACAAAACAGATTTGGTTTCAATTGGCATACTGTGTTCAAAACTGGGCACTATACTTTGGGAAGGTTGTGAAGGCTTGAGGGGGTGTAGAAAAGATTCACGGGAACACTTCCAGGGATGAAGGACTTCAATTACAATCGATAGATTGGAAAACATGGGGCTGTTCTTCTTGAAGAGAAGGTTGAGAGGAGATACGATTGAAGCATTCAAATTTATGAGGATTCTGGATACAGCAGATGGCAAGAAAATGTTCTCATTGTCAGAAGGATCAATAACCAAACAAACTGAAGGTAACTGGCAAAAGAACTAACAGTTACATGAAGAAAGATTTTCACGCAATGAATGTTAGGATTTGGAATGCATTGTTTGAGAGCAAGTGTGGCGAAAGTAGATTCAGCTATCGCCTTCAAAAGGGAATTGGATAAGCACTTGAGAAAAAAAAATCACAGAGTGACAGGGAAAGGGTGAAGCTTGATTGCTCTTGTAGATAGTCAGCAAAGACACAATGGGCTGAATGGCCTCCTTCAATGCTGTAATCATTCTATGATTCAATGAGCTACAGCAAAGGCTATCAGATGATATTATGGTGATGGAAACAGTCTTCATGATGATGTGGAATATGATTTGAAGCTTGTTTCCTCCCTCTTGGTGATCTCACTGTGGTAGGCAATACACCTGGTTGCAAGAACAAATTAGCTACCGATTTCCAGGTTTCAGTTAACAACTCAGAATGGCTTTTACCAAAGTCATCATTCTCCACATTGTCTGCACATCATTCAGGGACTGGGGGATAGGGTTACAGAAAGATTGTAATGAGTCACTTTATTGCCCAATATTGGAGGCTGAGTTGAGTTACGGTAGCATTCAAGAGGCGGCTCGAGTATTCAAGAGGCAACTAAATATAGCACTTGAGGTGAATAGGATCTTATGAGAAGAAAGCAGGATTAGGTATTGAGTTGGATGATTGGCTATGATCATGATGAATGGCGGAGCAGATTCAAAGGAACAAATGGCCTTCTCCTGCTCCTATCTTCTATTTGATTATTATTGGGAGTCCACTTACAAACTTTCAGAGAGAACATGACAAAATAGCTGAGTCATTAGTTGAATTCAATCAGACAGTGGACCAAATCTTATATCAACATGCAAATTAAAAAACTATTGAAGTTGTGAAACCTACCACTTTTAATGGAATCATCAGCCCTGGACTTAAATAGTTTTTCTTCTCTGTGGAGAAGATACCAGCTCTATTCACAATTGTGTTTTCAAAACAAGGAACTCATGGGTGACTACAGTCGAATGTGTTGTGCTTAGGTTAATGGACCTCAGATTAGTCAGAAACACTGGCTGCCACTCTAATAAAAGAAGCAGTGTGATACATGCCCTCAATGGAATGGAACCCAATCACGCAAATATTACCAGGCTCTTTTGAGCTTCAAGTAATTGGAAAATAGATTACATCATGTACAGATGTCCACCATTTAGCTCTTTGAAACAGATGTGGTATTAGTTCAGTTTTCTTGCTTCTTCCTCTTGCTCCTGCAATTTTTTTCCAAGTTAATATTAACTCTGCTTTGACTATCTTTTCAGGTAATGCAATTCGGATAATTTGCTGTATAACTTTTTTTTCATGTCGCCACTTGTTCTTTTGTCTTTGGAAATAGTTTACTCTATCAAAAAGTTTAATGATTTTGAACCTCTGTAACTATCTCCCTCTTACTTTCTCTGGTCTTTTAATCTTGATATCTTCCTTCCCCTCTTTTACAGCTCTATTCACGTTACAAGGGAGAGTCATAATGCTGGTGAATCACCTTTTATACAGACCATAATTTTTCTTTTGGTGGCTTTAGAGCTGGATGCCCTTCCTGACATTAAGGCTTTCTTTTATCAAGACTGGGGATCTGCACCAGAATCCTAGAGTAGAACTGAAACTGGACCCTTCCGGCTTCAAGGTAGGAGAGCTAATCATGGAGTTTCTCCAGCTTGCCTGTTTATCCCCAGTACCATTTCAGTAAATCTCCTCTATGTTAATAATTGGTTCAACATGTTGTTAAAGCCACTTAAGTTACGGACATTGTTTAAGGACATAGCAAGAGAGTCAAGTACAATACCCTATGGGTGCCGTCAAAAACCCTTTGAATATTTTGTTTTTTGTTACTGCACCCCTTTTATACTTTACTAATTTGTTTGTATTGCCTTTCCTTGTTCTGTTACTTTTCACGATTTACAATATTTTCAAATCTCACGTTTGCAAACTTTGAAATTGTGCCCAGTCTAGATCTCTAATATAGGTCAAAAAGAGTAGTGTTCCTAATGTTTACTTTTTTCAGATTGAAAAATAATCACTCACCACTACTCCTTGCTTTCTGCCCCTTGGCTAATTTTCAATCCAAACTATCACAGTTCTTATAATAATTTGTGCTTTAATTTTGCTAACAAATATTTTGAGAAATATTTTAACAAATGCCTTTTGAAAGTCCATCTTCATCTCAGTTCATCTGATGTAGATACACTCATAGGGCTGTCAGCAAGGGCATTCTACAATATATGGCAGCATGGTGGCACAGTGGTTAGCACTGCTGCCTTACAACTCCAAGGACCCAGCTTCAATTCCAGTCTTGGGTCACTGTCTGTGTGGAGTTAGCACTTTCTCCCCGTATCAACATGGGTTTCCTCTGGGTCTCCAGTTTCCTCCCATAGTCCAAAGATGTGTGGATTGGGTTGATTGATCATGCTAAAAGTGACCCTAGTGTCAGCAGGATTAGCATGGTAAATGCGTGGAATTACAGGAATAGGGCCTGGGTGGGATTGTGGTCAGTACAGACTTGATGAGCCAAATTGCCTCCTTCTGTACTTTATTTATTTACCCTAAATATGATTCTAATGTCATAGAATCATACTATGATTCTATGATATTGACCCAGGGACAATGAAGGAATTGCAATATAGTTTTCAATCAGGATGGTGTTTGGTTTGGAGTAGAATTTGCAGGTGATGGTGCTCCCATGCATTCTGCAGTGTGCGCCCTTCTAGATGGTAGAGGTCAGGAGTTTGGAGATGTTGTAAAAGGAGGCTTGGTGAGTGGCTGCATAAGATGTTTATTATGACACAGTCTGCCACTGTGCATTGGTGGTGGAGGGAATAAGTGTTTAAGGTGGTGGATGAGGTGCCGATCAAACCGGTTGCTTTGTCCTGATGGTGTTCAGCTACTGGAGTGTTGCTGGAGCTATGCTTATCGAGACAAGGAGAATTTCCATCACGCATTCCGCCTGTGTTTTGAAGATAGTGCACAGATGTTGGAAAGTTATTTGTGACAAAACTCCCAGCCTCTGATCTGCTCTTGTAGCCAAAATATTTATATGTCAGGAGACAATAAGTAATAGTTGACAAATATTGTGAAGATTAGTGATTGTCATTATATAAATAAACAAGGGGTAGAATTTTACAGCCCTATTGTGGCAAAGGCGTGACTGTAAAATGCAAGGATCTGTTCAAAACTCCATTGACTTTGACAGTACTGGAAAATCCCATTGGTGGGAGGAGCCATTGTATACCAGCACCTGGTTGTGAAAAAAATGTTAGCAGGGATTCAAGTGGACCTCTTGTTGGAATCAGAGGATGGGACTTTAGTTTAACATCTCATTGAAAAATGATGCACCCCATTCATTTCAGCCCAGGCTACGTACTTGTGGCAATAGTACACAGCATATATCCATATCCTTTGAAATTGAAGTTTATAGGAATTGGGGGAAAACTCTGCACTGAGTCATGCCTAGTACAAAAGGAAGATTGTTGGAGGCCAATCATCCCAGCTCCAGGACATCAGTGCTGGAGTTCCTCAGAATAGTGCCCTCAGCCCAACCATCTTCAGTTGTTTCATCAATGACCTTTGCTCTATAACAGCAGAGGTGGAGATGTTCGATGTCAATTACAGTGCAGTGCTTAATTCCATTTGCAACTCTTCAGATATGAAGCTATCCATACTCACATGTAACAAGACCTGGACAACATTCATGGTTAGGCTGATAATTAGTCATTAACATTTACATCAAATATGTACCAGGCAACAAGAGAGTCCATTGCCACCTCTTCTGATATTTAGCAATGGTATTGTTGTTAAATCGCAAAAACTTAATATCCTGTGAGTCACCATTGATCAGAAAATTAAGTAGAACATCCACATAAATATTGTGACCAGAAGACTGTGTCAGGGATTAGGAATTTTGTCGTGAATGACTCACCTTCTGATTCCGTAAAGCCTTTCCCCATATATGGCAAAAGTCAGAATTGAGGGGACATTCATTACTTACCTAAATAAGTGCAGTTCCAACAGCACTCAAGAATTTTGACTCCATCTGTGTCCAATCAGCCCATTTGGTTGACGCCTTGTCATCACCTCAAATATTCATTCCCTTCACTACTGTTATATGTTGCTGCAGTGTGTACCATTCACAAAACACAATGCAGCAACTCACCAAGGCTTCTTAAACAGCACTTCCCAAGCTTGTGACCTTGGCTACCGAGAAGGGCAAAAGTAACACACGAGAACCTAGCAACTACATGTTTCCCTCCAGGTCCCATACTATCTGGACTCAAATATATTACTTCATTTTATTCTCATTGGCTGAAAACCCTTGGACTCCCTGGCTATTAACACGGCGGGAGTACCTTCAGTATACGAACTGCAACAGTTCAAGGTGTTTCACCACCATCTTTCCAAGGGCATTCAGGAATGGGCAATAAATGCTGCCCTTCTTGCCAGCAATGCCCCCACATGAAGTGATTAATTGACACAACACCAGATTAGAGTGCAACCAGTTTATTTGATAGTAATCCCACAAACCTTTAGAAACTGTGTTCCTTCATCAGGTGTGTGGAAGGTTCTGAACAGAGAAGGGCATATAAAGTCACACACAGTTTACAGAATACTGATTACAATGCAAGTCTTCCACACATCTGACGAAGGAATACTGTTTCCGAAAGCTTGTGGGATTACTATCAAATAAACTGATTGGACTCTAACTTGGTGCAGTGAGATTTACCCCAGTCCAATTCTGGCATCCCTACATTGTGATTAATTGACCCAGACATGAGAGGTTTATGCACTGAGATAAGGAGTCTGAATTGCAATGCATGTTTCAGAGTCAGCCCTTCCCCCAGAGAGAAAGAGCCTTTACACACATTTCTTTAAAGAAAAGCTAAACATAACATTTTGCAAGAGTAGAAGTATATTTTTAATCTAATCTTGTGGCAAGGGAAAGACACAAGGAGACCACTGGAGGAAAAACAGGTTTAGATGAATGAATGCAGAGCTTTGCAAATAGGATTATATTGACAAATAGATTTTTTCCCCTTTGCGACTAAATATTTCAAGTACTTATTCTTTTCTATAGATCCACTTTTATAAAGCACAGTACAGCCTCTCTAATCAAATCAAATTTATATTTCATGGATGGTTCTTCTAAAACAAGTTCAATATATCCATACGTATTGTACACTCATATATATATATTGCAGTCTCACACATATACATAAATATTACTCATATATTTACTTACAATACAAAATTATAACCAATAACTATGATAATCAAAAACATTCCAACTTACAAGCGTTGTATCCTGGAGACAATAGTTGTGAATGCTGCTTGTACATCTGCAGAGGAACACGTGCACACAATGGGGAGGTTGTGTTTTTGTAGTAACTCTGACACATACTGTAAGGCAGTAAAGTATTATTAAAAAAATGTATCCTATTCTCTGATTCAGTCGCAGAGCCATAGAATCAATCTTGATTAGCAAAACTGATAGTGGCAAACCAAATTGGAGGCTTGGGGAACAGCGCGAATGAAAGCAAAATTCAAAAATAGAGAAATAAAAAATATCGGAATGAGTCAACTTGAGCATTTTTCCCACATCCACTCGCAGCAGAGGATTAGGGGCTGACAAGGTGGCAAATTCTACTTTTTCTTTATAAACTGTCATTCGGTAGTACAGAACTTGAATGTGGCAGCACATTATTTTTGTTGAAGTTTTTCATCTTGCAATCATCTGAACATTTCACAAGAATACTAGTCCAAGGGGGATAGATTTATATTGTATGAGAAGAGAGTGCTAATTGGTTAACAAGCAAGTGGATTCTGATTGATAGGGACAGCACCATGAAGAACACACTAGTTGATGGCGACTGACTATTTTGCTTTATTCTTCGCTGAATTTTATCATGCATCCCTAATTACTAAAGCTATTAGGTGACAGCCAAGTAGTGAGATTAGAATCATGCCAGCCAGATTGGCTAGGGGTTCAAGCTTAGCCTCCCCTTTGGGACATCAGTGAACCAGCAGTGTCTTTACTACAATTCAGCAGCTTTCATGATCATTTTATCTGGTGCCAACTCAAACAACCAGATTTAGTCAATTCAGTTTGTGGTGATGGGAATTGAGCTCAAAATCTCTGGGTTACTGGTCTAATTTTGTAATCACTCAGTTATATAAGAAAATAAAACCTCTCCATATGGCTGACATATCTGAGACAGAGAACAGGAAGAGCTGGAGTTAATCACCACTCTACAGTTGGGTGCTACACTTACTGCCAGCATCCCTTTATCAAAGAAAAGTGAGATGAGAATACCATTCCTTATTACTATTATCCAATCCCTGCTAGAGGAGGATGAGTGTGGATTTGACTCTCAATGGTGGCATGGTCCATAGTCAGATTGCCTGCCGACATTTCCAATCATGGTTTTCCACTCAACAGAGAACACTTGGACAAGTTGTCAAAAGGCAATCTTCACAGTGAAAGCAGACAATTATGCAGGAAAGAAAGTCGGAGGAAATAACTTTTTGCCACCATCATAAATCAACATCGAGACAAAGTTTCACTTGTTCATTTTCTTGGTGGAACTGGGCAGAACATTGCTAATACCAAAAAAGCAAGAACAGATCAATATTTTCTCCATCTAAAGGGAGAAAGACTTGCATTAAACAACGTGTTTTATGTCCTCAGAATGTCCCAAAATACTTCAAAACCAATGCTGGTCTTTAGAACTGTAGTCAGTTGTAATGTAGGAAATGTGGCAACTGATTGGTGCACAGCAAGCAACCACATATAGCAATGTAAATTACCTGATCATCGGGTCAATGTGTTTGTTGAGGGATACATATTAACCAAGACATCAATAGAATACCCTGCTCTTCTTCAAATAATGTCATGGGATTTTTAATGCCCACTTGAAGGGGAAAATATCACCTCCAATAGAAAACAATGCAGCATTCCCTCAGCACTACCTGAAGTGTGATCAATTTTATAATATAGATAACTTGGTAGAAACATGCCTCGTGGGTTGGTGCATACCTGTCCCTGCCAGTCTGATGTATTGATTAGAATTATGTTTTCCGGCAATTGCTCATCTGAAATCAAGATGTGATTCAACTGGTCATAGACAGTTTTCCGAGGGATCTGCAGTAACAAACAGAAAATGCAAACAAATTTATAGTATGCTGTTTTCCAAATTTACACAAATTAAGTAAAATGAGCTGGCACTTTGGCATGAAACCTAACTTTGAGGCTTTAAATCTTGAATCATTTAAGATATCCAGGAAGGTCACACTAAATTTCAATGCTTCTTGAATGTACGAACATGAATAGACTACTTAGGCCTTTGAGTCTGTTCTGATACAGTAAGAAGTCTGACAACATCTGTTTTAAATCCAACCGATTTATTTATAAATTGGTTGGATTTAAAACTGGTGTTGTCAGACTTCTTACTGTGTTTACTCCAGTCCAATGCCAGCATCTCTACATCTGTTCTGATAGCCAGTAGGATCATGGCTGATCTGTATATTATAGCCATTCTCCTTCCTTGGCTCCATGTTCCTTTGTAGTCTTGGCTGGCAAAAATCTCAAATTTTAATTAACAAATTGAACCATCATCTGCTTTTTGGGGAGAGCGCTTCACACTTTTAACACCCTTTACATAAAGAAATGTTTTCTAACTTCTCTCCTCAAATCATAGACTGTGATATCGCTCTAGACTTCCCACAAGCAGACAAACATTCTCTCCATCTATCCTATCAATTATTTTCAAAATCCTAAACAATTCAATCAAGTGACCCTTTAAACTTCTAAATTCCAGGGAATACAAGACTAATTCATGTAATCTATCATCATAATTTAACACGAAGTCTTGGTAATATCTTGTTGAATATCCCTTCTTCCAAGGTCAATGTAAGCTTTTTAACGTGTGGTGCCCAGTACTTGAATTTTGTTTTAGCAAAAACTTTGTGTAACTGTAACATAACATTGTCCCCTTTATATTCCAGTTGAAAATGCAACATTCCATTCGCATTTTAGAGAACAGGCTACTGCATTTTGGTGATCTGTTTACACCTAGCTTCAATTTACTCAACAGCTTTTAGACCTCAATATTCTTAGTGTTTTACAATTCAAATTATACTCAAATTTGATCTTTTTTTGGTCCAAAGTGGATGACTTCATACTTACCATGTCATCCATCTACCACAGTTTTTCCAATAAATGATTATCAACATCGCTTCATAATTTTATGTTCTTGTTAACATTATTTATGACACCCTCAACCTTGTATCATCAATACACTTAGATAGTGCAATAAACAACCATATATTCATTATTAAATAGCAAATAATTGAGGCCTCAGCACAGGTCCTTGTGGGACACGTTAGTCACGTCGTTCTAATTCCAAGTATATTACCAATAACCCTCCTGTATTTTATTGTTTAATTGAACCAACTAAAATAATTTGCCTTAAACTCCATGGGTTTGAACTGGAGTTAAATGTTCTTTATGTGGAACTTAATTAAATGTTTTTTGGAAGTCCATATAAATTATATCCAATGGCATTTCCTTGCCTAACACTTTAGTTACTTACTCAAAAATTCAATTATATATGAACTCCTATTTACAAGTTCACATTGGTTCTCTATAATCATAGAATCACAGAATCCCTACAATACAGAAGGAGGCCATTCGGTGCACTGAGCCTGCACCAACAATAATAAACAATAGTCTCATCCTATCTCCGTAGCCCCATATATTTACCCTGCTAATCCCCCTGAAATTAGAGTCAATTTAACAAGGTCAATCCACCTAACTCACACATCTTTGGACTGTGGGAGGAAACCAGAGCACCCAGAGGAAACCCACATAGACATGGGAAGAACATGCAAACTCCACACAGACAGTGGCACAAAATGGGAATCGAACCTGGGTCTTTGGTACAGTGAAGCAGCAGTGCTGACCACTGTGCCACATGCCACCTATATACTTAGTGCTCCCACATTGACAGCTGGAAAACATAGAAGGATTTATATAGAAGAGTTATGGTGTGGAACGAGGCCTAATTAATCCAAATTTTCCCAAATACTATTGTTCTGTTCTTAATTATGGATTCCAATAGCTATTCCAGCTGGATTCACCAGTCTATGGTTTCCTAGTTTCTCTCTCCTTCTGACCATTCTTAAAAAATGAAGTTAGATTTGCAATTTTACATTTTAGAGTCTCTGCTTTGGAAAACTATGGATACAAAGGCTTCAATTTCCTCACCAATATCCTTTAAAACTTTTGGTGAAAATCATCAAGCCCTAGGGATTTGTGAATCTTCAGTGTCATTATTTTTGTAATATTGCTTTCTTGCTTGCAATAGTTTTAGTGTGTCATCATTAATCCACCCCACCACATCATCCCTCCAATCCCGACACCCCCATCTTGCCCAAGAGTGTCAGTTATATTATCCTCTTTCTCTATTGTCCAAGCTGATACAAAAAATTATTATTCGACAAGACTACCATTTTCTTACTTTGATTTGTCCGTGTTTTGAATTACTTGACCAATGGAAACAATCTCTCAGCGTCCATTCCTTCAGAATTGTGTAGGTTTCAATAAGATTGCTTCTCATTCTTCTAAACTCCAGAGAATTTAAACCCAAATACCCAACCTCTCATCATTAGACGACTCTCTCTCTCATCTCAGAGACCAATTTAGTGAACCTTCACTTACTGTCCTCAATTTTAACCAGAGTATTTTTGATGATTGCTTTCACTTACCTTAATCCCTTCTTATTGGTGTTCTAATATTACAAATAGCAAAGAAGAACAAAGACCAAAACAGCACGGGAAACAGGCCCTTCGGCCCAACGAGCCCAAGCCGCTACCCCGATGTTCCTACCTCTATCCATGATCCCTGTCTATGTTTACAGATTTATGGATTGAAACCAAATTTGAAACAATTTACAGAGAATTTGTTCTGCCAATTAGCCTAAGAGGACATCTTTGGGATGTGGGAAGGAAACTGGAGCACCAGGAGAAAACCCACGTAAGCACGGGGAGAACGCGCAAACTCCCACAGACACAGGCCCAAATCCATGTATCTGCACAGCACAGCGATAGTCACTGAGCTGTCGTGTTGCCCATCAAATGGTCCAAGTCAAGCGTACACGAACAACGTGAAGCACTAGAATACTCTCAAAAAATCCAAGAGCAGCCCTCTCACGACCCATTGCGTGTATGTCCCTCGTTAGACAACAAGGTGGACCAAAACAGCTGTAGGATAAAAACAAGTACATCAATATCATCATCTATTTACACACCTCCCAGGGACTCCCAAGGCTCATGATCCCTATTTTAAACCAGTTTTCTATACCCCTCCATTCCCATTCTGTTCACGTGCCCATCTAAGTATCTCTTAAATAACTCCAGAGTGCCTGCCTCCACCACTTGGCAGCGCGTTCCATACCCCCACCACCCTCTGTGTGAAAAAACTCCCTCTAGCATCCAAATTATACCTTACCCCCTCACCCTAAGCCTGTGATCCCTCGTGCTATTTGAGTCCATCCTAGGAAAAAGCTTAACCCTGTTCATTCTATCTATATCTTGTACACCTCTATTAGATCTCCTCTAAGTCTATGTCTTTCTAAAGAAAACAGCCCCAATTTGCCTAACCTCTCCTCGTAACTTAGACCTTCCATACCAGGCAGCATCCTGGCAAACCTCCTCTGCACTCTCTCCAGAGTCTACCTTTTAAAAAACATTGCATGTAAGGAATTCTAGAACAGCTACATAAAATGAATAAACAAATACTGAAAATGCACAGAAGGTTTGCCAGCTTTAGAAAGAAAAAAAATGTTAAAATTTTAATTGGAAACTCTACACCAGAACTGTCATGGCCATAACATCAACTCTTTGCTTCCTTTCAAATGTTGCCTTACTTGATTCATTTTCTGTTCCTGCTGCCAAATCCAATTCCTCCTCCTTCTGTGCGTCATCCCCACTCCCCAATCTCAATCTTAGGTTGTAATCCGATTGCAGAAACATGCCTCTGGATATTTCTTAGAGCAAGATTTAAAGTTTGAAAACGCAATGTCCCTTTACAAAGGAGTTCATTCTTATTAGTTCAATGTTACAGAAGAGATTTGGAACATCAGCTGAGATTCTGTCACTTGTCATTGAATGTTACTATAGTACAACACTTAAACTCATGTAACTACTTGTAATTACACCCCCCCTCCGCTAAAATATCTCTCCCTCCTCATATGTAAGAAGCCTCACAATGTCAGGTTAAAGTCCAACAGGCTTATTTGGAACCACAAGCTTTTGGAGCACTGATGCTTCATCAGGGGATCGTCACTCACCTGATGAAGGAGCAATGCTCCAAAAGCTCATGATTCCAAATAAACCTGTTGGACTTTAACCTGGTGTTGCGAAACTTCTTACCATGCCCACCCCAGTTCAACACCAGCATCTCCATATCATGGCTCACATATCTATATGTGATAGAAACAAAAGTTAATTCCAAGTGTACAGTAATGGAACATAGAAAGCAAATTACAAAGCAGTGATATATACTAAAATAAGTGTGGTGTTCACATCACCCAAGTTCCAATAAAATAGTTGAATTTATTACTCTCTTGCATGTTTAGTCAAATGAAGCTTCAACTGAATAAAAACAGATTTAAAATGTTTCTATTACTATTGCTTTGCCAGGCCCAATTTTTACTTCAAACTCGCAAAAATTAAAAAAAAATGCAGATAAAAGATTCACCGCTCACTTACTTGAGTGAATGCGGCTCTCTTCAAGTTGTTCAGCAATGTCAAAGTAGTGTCCTTTGAAGTTAAGGGATGAAGGTTAGCAGTCATACAGCTTTGAATGTAAAAAGAGTGGCGAAAACAGGGAGCAAACAAGGCTTGGCTTGTCAGATTTATTTTAATTAAAATGGGTTGATATATTACGCCATTTACTATAAGTAATTACACAATATGTAGAAAGTCACAGTAAGGGAAATTCACCCCATCTATTTTGTATCAGTCCATGTTGAACTTTCACAGAATATTTCTAAGGGCTACACTTCCCTACAATCACAATTTCCAAACATGATCACAACTGGAATGCAGGAAAGTCACTGCTTTTTTTTATTGGTGGTGCGATGGGGGACAGAGTTGGAGAGACCTGTAAACTCAACATCTATTTCTCCACAGAATCTATTCCAACCTACAATTGAAATTGATCAGCAATTTTGAGTGTTCATTTTTTTTTCTTTAAACTGTGTCATATTTGTGTTCAGTGAAACAGAGAATTAAATAGGACAGGAGGAGTTAGAGACCATAGGCTTACAATGACATAAGCACTGAAAAAAAAGCATGAAAATGAGCAACTCTTTTTATAGATATTTCACCAGAAATGTCAGAGAGAAAACAGCCAGTGATCTGTGCAACAAGTCTGTGCCTTTAAGAAATGTATTTTAATCATGTTTCTCCGCAGGCTGTTTTTGCAGTCCTTGGCAATGTGTCGGCACTGTATTGTCTGTAGCCAGTGTCTTTTATTGTTACTGAAGCAGTATAATTGATACCATTTTTCATCTAGACAAATGCTGTTTCTATGATTTTAATGAGTTCCCTGGAATTGCTGGGTAGAGTTTGATTGACAGGTGACCAAGGACATTCTTCCTCCCCCCACCCCCCAAAAAAGGGCATTCTAGTTTTAGTTTTGTTTCAATTGCTGTTAAAAGCTGGTGGAAGAAGGCGGCATCTCTCTCTCTCCACAGAGACTTTCTGAAAGTTCCAAGATTGGGGAGCCTCAGAGATTTGATCCAGCATTCAATTCACGGTGGGTATTAAAAATCTGCGACATCCAGCATCATGTGAGCATACTTGCCAAGACTGAAGAAGGATGTATATCTGTGGGGTGGTGTTCAACTTAGAACAAAACAAACAGCTATCTGTTAGGAGTAATACTGTATCATGTTTAAGTCTTGTAATTGGTAAAACTGATGCTAATTTTTTAAATTATATTTTAATTCTGTTCTTAAATATACTTTTTTTGATCTCCTGGAAAGAAATAACTTATAATCACCCAGGCCAAAAATCAAATGTCAAACTTTTTACCAGCGCACTGTGGCCGTTTTTGTGCGTGAAAACTTGGTAAAGTCAGGTGTGAGGCGAGTAATGTGATCCACAGCCACCTCCACACCAATTCACCCTTTACCAAGATACAAAAATGGCTGTGATCGGGACTGTGTTTGAAACAGACATGACGGTCATTTAAATGCATTTCCCCCTTTATCACTGTGTTCGCCCATCTAGAATCGGCGTGAAACAGACATGTTCCATGCAAGTCCAATTCCGGATGCTCCATCATTGAGGGTTAGTAAGGTTGCAAGTGCCTAGCATCTGATGGCTCTCTGTCTGAGATCAATGGGGGGGGAAGGGGGGTCTGCTGCCATTCTGCCTGAGATCAATGGGGGGAGGGCAAGGGAAGGAGGTCCACTGCCATTCTGCCTCAGATCAGTGGCGGGAAAGGAGGGTTCGCTGCCACCCTGCTTGTGATCAGTGGCGGATAAAGAGGGGGAAAGGGAGGCCTGAGATTGGACTGGATGGCGGGGGTTATGTCTATGGGGATGAGGGAAGCATTATCCAACTGGGGAGGGATATAGCAGGGAAGCAGTATTTTTTTTTCTGTGCATATGCAGTTGGAGCTGCAGAGTTTTGGACATGTTTAGCCTCTTCCACAGGCTTGTGTAGCACGATTCAGATTCACTGGTATTTTTGCAGGTAGAATGCTTATGGGATCAGAATGGATCTAAGTCAGATTTGAAACCCTCCCAGTTTCAAGTCTGCCCAGCATTTGAACTGAAAATAAGGCCCATAATGTCTAGGCTAACTTCACAAAACACCTTGGAGTTTCTGGTCTAGGTCTTAACACCTGGAATGCATTGGAGCTGGATTTTCCACTGAATTCAAAGTATATTTAAGTATCATGATCTGAATCTTTTTAAAAAATCCTCATCCTGTTTAAACATGGGGAAAACACTGTCCAAAGCTGTCAGTTAGAACATAGAACATTAAAGCGCAGTACAGGCCCTTCGGCCCTCGATGCTGTGCCGGCCAGTGGACCCTCTAACCTGAACTATTCCAATATCATCCATATGCCTATCCACCGAACATTTGAATGCCCCCAAAGTAGACGAGTCCACAACTGCTGCAGGCAGGGAATTCCACGCCCTCACCACCCTCTGTGTGAAGAACCTGCCTCTGACATCCGTCCTATAACTACCTCCTCTTAATTTAAAGTTATGTCCCCTCGTGTTGGTCATCACCATCCGAGGAAAAAGGCTCTCACTATCCACCCTATCCAATCCCCTGATCATCTTATACGCCTCAATTAGGTCACTGCGTAACCTTCTTCTCTCTAATGAAAATAACCTCAGGTCCCTCAGCCTTTCCTTATAAGGCCTTCCCACCATACCAGGCATCATCCTGGTAAACCTCCTCTGCACCCTTTCCAATGCTTCCACATCTTTCTTATAATGCGGCGACCAGAACTGTACGCAATACTCCAAGTGCGGCCGCACCAGAGTTTTGTACAGTTGTCACATAACCTCACGGCTCCTAAATTCAATCCCTCTACCAATAAAAGCTAACACACCGTACGCCTTCTTAACAACTTTATCAACCTGGTGCCAACTTTCAAAGAGCTATGTACTTGTACCCCAAGATCCCTCTGCTCGACAACACTATTAAGGGTCCTTCCATTAGCCCTATATTTCATATGCCTGTTATTCCTACCAAAGTGAATCACCTCACACTTATCCATATTGAATTCCGTTTGCCACCTCACGGCCCAGCTCTGCAACCTATCTATGTCCCTCTGCAAACTGTAACATCCATCCTCGCTGTCTACAACTCCCCCCACTTTGGTATCGTCAGCAAATTTACTAATCCAACCCTCTACACCTCATCTAGGTCATTTATAAAAATGACAAACAGCAGTGGCCCTAAAACAGATCCTTGAGGTACACCACTTGTAACTGCACTCCAGGTTGAATATTTCCCATCAACCACCACCCTCTGTCTTCTATCAGCTAGCCAATTCCTAATCCAAACTGCTAAATCACCTTCAATCCATGCATCTGCACTTTCTGCAGTAGCCTACCATGGGGAACCTTATCAAACGCTTTGCTAAAATCCATTTACACTACATCAACTGCCTTACCCTTATCTACCTCTTTGGTCACCTCCTCAAAAAACTCAATAAGGTTTGTGAGGCACGACCTACCCTTCACAAAACCGTGCTGACTATCCCTAATCAATTTATTTCTCTCCAGATGCTTATAAATCCTATCCCTTATAATTCTTTCCAAGACCTTCCCCACAACAGAAGTCAGACTCACCGGTCTATAATTTCCAGGATGGTCCCTACTCCCTTTTTTGAACAAAGGGACAACATTTACCATCCTCCAGTCTTCCGGCACTATACCTGTAGCTAACTACGACATGAAGATCAAAGCCAAAGGCTCTGCAATCTCCTCTCTAGCCTCCCAGAGAATCCTGGGGTAAATCCCATCTGGCCCAGGGGACTTATCAATTTTATTACCCTCAAGGTTCGCTAACACCTCCTCCTTATGAACCTCAATCCTGCCCAGTCTACAACCTAGTATCGCAGTATTCTCCCTGACAACATTGTCTTTCTCCTGCGTGAATACTGATGAAAAATACTCATTCAGTGTCTCTCCTATCTCCTCAGGCTCCACGCACAACTTCCCACTGCTACCTCTGACTGGCCCTAATCTTGCCCTAACCAATCTTTTATTATTTATATACCCGTAAAAAGCTTTAGGATTCTCCTGAATCCTATCCGCCAAAGTCTTCTCGTGTCCTCTTCTAGCTCTTCTCAACTCCCTCTTTAGCTCCTTCCTGGCTGATTTATAGCTCTCCATTGCCCTAACTGAGCCTTCACATCTCATCATTATATAAGCCTCCTTCTTCCCCTTCACCAGAGATTCAACTTCCCTAGTACACCATGGTTCCCTCACTCGACCACTTCCTCCCTGCCTGGCAGGTACATATTCATTAAGGACATGCAGAAGCTGTTCCTTAAATATGCTCCACATTTCAGATGTCCCCAGACCCTGCAATTTCCTGCTCCACCCTATGCATCCTAAATCTCTCCTAATAGCCTCATAATTACCTTCCCCCAGCTATAACTACTGTTATTCGGTACGTGCCCATCCCTTTCCATCACTAAGGTAAACGTAACCGAATTGTGGTCACTATCACCGAAGTGCTCACCCACCTCCAAGTCTAACACCTGGTCTGGTTCATTACCCAATACCAAATCCAATATAGCCTCACCTCTTGTTGGCCTATCTACATACTGAATCATGAAACCTTCCTGCACACATTGAACAAAAACTGACCCCTCTAACGTACTTGAACTATAGCTTTTCCAATCGATATTAAAAAAGTTAAAGTCCCCCATTACAACTACCCTGTTACTTTCACACCTATCCAGGATCAACTTTGCAACCCCTTCCTCTACTTCTCTGGAACTTTTTGGAGGCCTATAAAAAACTCCCAACAGTGTGACCTCTCCTTTCTTGTTTCTAATCTCAGCCCACACTACCTCAGTAGACAAGTCCACATCAAACGTCTTTTCTGCCACCGTAATGCTGTCTTAACTAACAATGCCATTCCTCCCCCTCTTCTACCACCACCTCTGCTCTGACTGAAACATCTGAACCCCGGAACCTGCAACAACCATTCCTGCCCCTGCCCTATCCACGTCTCTGAAATGGCCACAACATCGAAGTCCCAAGCACCAATCCAGGCTGCAAGTTCATCCACCTTATTGCGTATGCTCCTTGCATTAAAGTATACACACTTCAAACCACCCTCCCGTTTGCCACTATACTGCTACCAAGTTAGAGTTTAATAAAAAATTCTTTGCTGGTTTGCTTTGATTGACAGATCACCTGATTAGAAAAAATACGATCTGTTTCAATAAAGGTCTTTGTTGACATTTTTCAAAGCTACCATTATGATATTATGAAAGTTTTACTGAGTTTCAAAAGCTACTATCATCTCAGCAAGAGGTCTTAAGTTCATGGTTTGAGTGATTGTTGGAGAAGCTATTAAAGGATCAGCTGTCTTTGATGTGGGATCTGAATTGAAGTTTGTTTATATCAGAGATTAATCACTTGAGATTCAAAAGCATTAAATGAATTTCATGAATGGGAGCTATCGCAGGAACTGTTCATTTTTTCGAAGTTTGTTTTTTTCATAAAAAGGTCTATAGTGCCTTTCATGATTGCCAGTGTTTTATAAATAATGAAGCACCTTTGAAGTTCTGTAGAAAATGTTGCAGCCAAAATGCACACAACAAACACCACAAGGAGCAATATGATAATGACCAGAAATCTGTTTTTGATGATGATTTAGGGATAAATATTGGCCATGACACTGGGAATAATTTCCTTACCCTTTGAAGATAGTGCCATAAGATCTTTTACATCTACTTGCAGAAGCAGTCAGAGACCCAAATTAACACTGTATCTAAAAGATAGCATCTTTGAAAATGCAGCATTCCCTCAGTGTTGCATCAGAGCAACAGCCTTGATTGTTGTGCTGTTCTCCTAGAAATCAAATAGGTCATTGTCCCCACCAAAACTCTCCCATTATTGCAAACTGTGGTTTATTCTTGCCTCAGTCAGAATGTTGTGGGCTTAAGTCTCTGAAGGTGTCAATACAGGTGGAGAATGTGGTAAAAAAAGCGTATGGTATGTTAGCCTTCATAGGAAGGGGTATAGAATACAAGAGTAGAAGTCTGATGTTGCAGGTGTATAGAACGTTGGTTAGGCCTCATCTGGAATACTGCGTCCAGTTCTGATCGCCGTACTACAGGAAGGATGTAGAGGCCCTGGAGAGAGTGCAGAGGAGATTTACCAGGATGCTGCCTGGTATGGAAGGGCTGTCTTACGAGGAAAGATTGAAAACACTGGGTTGTTTTCCCTTGAAAGACGTCGGCTGAGAGGGGATCTTTTAGAGGTATATAAGATTATGAGGGGTATAGATAGAGTAAATGGTGGTAAGCTTTTTCCACCATTAGAAATGGATAGAACGATGGGTCACGGGCTCAGGGTGAGGGGGGCTATGTATAAGACGAATATTAGAGGCCAGTTTTTCACACAAAGGGTAGTGGGGATGTGGAATGCACTGCCGAGTAAGGTGGTGGGAGGAGGCACGCTAGCCTTGTTTCAGGGTCTCTTGGACAGCCACATGAGCGGTCTGCAGATAGAGGGATATAGCAGGACTGTTTGAATATCGGGAGGACCAAATAGTAGTAGACTATCTTTTAGTTTCGTCTTGGGAATGTCTCAGTTTTTTTTTAGCATGTTTAATTAAGTCTTATTTGTTTCCGCAGGCAATTTGGTCCACCTTGTTGACCAACAAGGGGCATGCATGTGGCATGTTGTGCGAGAGCTGCTCTTGGAGGTTGCTTCAGGAGTTGCCTCGTGCTTCACGTCGTCAGTGTATGCTTAAACTGGACCATCTGATGGGCAACATGACAGTTCAGAGACTATCGCTGTTGCTGTGCTGACACATGGATTTGGGCCTGTGTCTGCGGGAGTTTGCGTGTTCTCCCCGTGGTTGTGTGGGTTTTCTCCGGGTGCTCCGGTTTCCTCCCACATCCCAAAAATGTGCTCTTAGGCTGATTGGGTAACAAATTGTCCCTATATTGGTCCCTATATAGGAATCTTCAACAATAGGCATAGCCTAAAGTAAGGGATATGTCATTAAGACGCTAGGACAGCGGCGTGGGCTCGTTGGGCCGAAAGGCCTGTCTCCCGTGCTGTGTTGCTCTTTGTTCTTTGTTCATTGTAAAGAATTGAGCACAAGCTTACGAAAGCTAGTAGCTTGTGCTACCAAATAAACCTGTTGGACTTTAACCTGGTGCTGCGAGACTTCTTACTGTGCTTACTGCAGTTCAATGCCGGCATCTCCACATCATGGCTACCATTGCCACTGCAAACTGCCAGCTCCAAGTGGAGAGGATCTCCAAGAAGATTGCACACATCGACACAGACATCAAGTTTCTACAAAGATGCAAAAATGAAGGGGCACTGCTCCTAAAGCTAGTGACTTTTGCTACCAAGTAAACCTGTTGGACTTTAATTTGGTGTTGTGAGACTTCTTACAGCATTTATTGCCCATTCCTAGTTGTCCTTGTTCAGAGAACATTTGAGAATCAACCACATTGCTGTGGATCAAGGCTCACATGTAAGCTAGACCAGGAGGATGGCAGATTTCCTTCCCTAAAGGACATTAGTGAACCAGATGGGTTTTTCCGACAATTGACAATGGTTTCACGGTCATCAGTTGATTTTTATTTCAGATTTTTTTTGTTATTGAATTCAAATTTTACCATCTGCCATGGTGGGATTTGAACCTGGGTCCACAAAATATTAGCTGAGTTTCTGGATTAGTCTTCTGATAATACCTCTAGGCTATCAATTTCCCTGAGGCCTTATCTTTCTCCTTAAGTGGATGTGAAAAAAAAAATCACATGGCAAAGAAGAGCTGGAAAGACCTGCTGTCTTGGGCAAAATATATCCCTCAACCAGATTAAAAGCAGATGATCACATTGCCCTTTGAGAAATAATACTGCTTGTAATTTGGCCAACACATTTTTGACATTTCAACAAGCACCAGATATATAAAAACTAAGAGCACACCGTTAAGGCACTATATAAAAAGATTTTCTTTGAGAAAAAGGTGGAGAAGTGACCTGATAGAGATCTTCCCAAGTATGAAAAGAGTTTGATGGGTTGCTGTAGAAAGAAATTTCCACTTGTGGGTGAATTCAAAATGAAGGCATCATAAACAAAACAGTCACCAGGAAATAGAATTTTTTTTTAAAATCGGGGAAAATCCTTCCCTCAGATTGTGGAATTCACTACCACAGAGGCACCGTTTGAATGCGGAATACACAGTAGCCAATTCATGCACAGTCAGGTCCTGTAAAGAGCAATGAGGTAAATGATTATTGTGACTGTGTTACGTTGGTTGTAAAGTTACTTCATACGAATCTGAACTTAAGCACTTAGGTTCTACTTTCTTGCTTTAGCTTGAGGCAATATTCTGAGAGGTACATTGGCTTCAAAGAACCTTTTCGATACCTCCAACATTCAGATCTGGATCTGATCCTGATTGATAAGATGGAAGTCTCCTCTGTTGACTGCAGTGGTCATGTATCAAATCAGTTCACGGCACTATCAATGCAGATCTAAGCAGATATGGGCTCACAGCACAAAGTTGCACATTATTGAGTACTAAATGACATTCTTGCAAGGTTGGTTAGTATGGGAAAGAGATGGTAAATTACTCAGACTTGAGAGATATTATTTATTATGACTAGCAACAGCCTGGGCCAATAACTCATGGGGAAGTTATGAGATAAAACTATGGGTGAATCTTAAATCAAGGCTCATGAATCTTAAATTGGTAAAGTGAAAAGCAGGTTTTATGATGCACTGCATTTTTCATGTGGGTTTCAGTGAAACTCAGTGCAGTGAAACTGTTACTCAGGCTATTGCTATGGGATAAAACGTATGCACTTTGAGAAGGTTTTCTTCAATTATGTTTTCAATGGGAAGACAATGAAAAAAATCATAAGAATAAAAAATATGCAAAACATCGGCAATGGTATAAATGGAAATATCACACTAGTGAATGGAGAGAAGGGCTTTTTCCAGCCAAGACTTATTGCACAACATCAGTTATGGTTGAATGGCTCACTATAGGATGTAGTTGTAACCCTAAGTTGTAAATGACTTAACTGCCAGCCATATTTGTTTCTTTCGTCCTGACTCAAAGGATGGCATTGATTATATAGAAGCAAGGGTCATCACGAACTAAATAAAAAGACCCACGTAAACTAAAAATGGATGCAAGTGACTTTAAATTGTAACTTGTAAATTTGGATCAATTAAGCACGCAATGTCACTGGTTATAAAAGGATTTCAAACCATCTATTGAATGGATTGCAGAAACCCTACAGTGCAGGAGAAAGCCATTCCATCCATTGAATCTGCACCTACAACAATTCCACCCAGGCTCAATCCCCCTAACCCCACATATTTATCCTGCCAATCCCTCTAGCCTATGCATCCCAGGCTAGATGTAATTTAGCATGAACAACACACCTAACCAGCACATCTTTGGACCACGGCAAGAAACCAGAGCACCCGGAGGAAACCCTCACAGACAAGGGGAGAATGTGCAAATTCCATGCAGACAATGACCCAAGCCATTGAACCTGGGTTCCTGGAGCTGCGAGGCAGAAGTGCTAACTGCTGTGGCACTGAGCCCCCCCCCCCACCCTCAAGATGTGTCCACAAAATAGGAAAAGAGGTCAGCTATTAAACTTCTGCTAAGCCTGCTCTACTATTCAATTAGATTGTGTTAGATCTGTAACTCAACTCCACTTACCCACCTCAGTTCATAATTTCTTAATACCCTTAACTAACAAACATTGAATCTCAGTTTGGAAATTTCCAACCTTCTCATTTTGGGGAAGAGTGTTCTAGATTTCCACTATCCTTTCAGTGAAGAAATGCTTCATGGCATCTGCCTTGGGTCTTAATTCTAATCTTACGCCATCTTTCTATCCATCCTGTCAAATCATCTTTAATGCCTCAATTAGGTCACTATTTAATCTTCTATACTCAAAGGAACACAAACCTAGTCCATATAACTTGACGTTATAATTTAACTCCTTCAGCCCAGTTGAGATAAATCTTTGTTGCACCCCATCCAAGGCCAATATATCCCACTTGGAGGAAAGCATCCAAGGTAATTTGACACATCCTAGTCCTAAAAAAATTATAACCTTTTAAAGGATCTGAATCAACTACAATTACCATTCCAGGCAGCTTTTCTGGCTCGTAGGCATGTCAGAATGAGAAAGCATCACTGCTTGGGTGACACTTTTAGACAAAATGCACCAAAGCAGAGATACATCTACACATCAAAGAAAACTTTAAAATGTTCTGTAATGTTCTCAAGATCTCAATGTATATATTAGTTAATGACCATCATATATTATTAACGAAATATTCTATAAGAAACTTATGTAAGGCTTTAAAAAAAACCTGAAAACTATAGGAATTGTCCTTTTCCCAAAGACCAGTCATTGCTCTGTCGCTGGAAGGCAGCTAGGACTCTTGCCAGAAACTGTTGACTTATTAACTGCAAACTGCACACCTCTATCAGCTTTAAGACCCAACTCAGTCTGAAGAACACTTATGAGGAGGCAGTGATTGTCCAATTGACTGGATCAATAGGGATCAGAGGCTAGTTGGATGTAGTTGAAGGAAGAGAGCAGCATTCAAGATCATTGGTCTCCATCTGAACGCTTCCCTCTCAACATCTCACTGAAAGTCAACCCCAACTGTTTTTCTGTCAAATAGGAAAGAATCTTTCTCATTGATAATCTTTTGGTTCATACATTTATCTTAAGACTCTGCATGAACATGGCTTTTTTCTTTCCACTGACTATATTTTCCTTCTGGCCTATACAGTGGTACAACTCCATTGATGCCTGTGGTTCTGCTTGCTCACGTGGCCATTACTTCATACAACATAGAGCTAGGCTGGCTGAAGATGCTCGTGGATTTAACACTGGCGTTTGTAATCTCAGAAATGAGAACAAAGCCCTGACTGGCAAGATGAACATCTCCTCTATCCACATTCCTATGCAATGAGCTTGGGCAACATCTGTAATTCCACATGAAATTACAGAGTATTTGGATATGGCCGGGAAAATTGAGGAACGATTTGTAAAATCAAAATCATGAGGTAAATTTAAAATGAAGAATTGACTAATTATATAAAATGAATGCAGTGGATGCAATATATATGGATTTTCAGAAGGTGTTTGATAAACTTTGCTGATCAATTGGTGAGTGCTCATAGTATCAGTGCAGGGAATTGATATTAAGACATATAATGTGATCTCAGAAGTACCCTAGAGTTCATGGCTACAATACTCGATGCTATTGATCCATCATGCAATCAGGTTGATTAACATCAATGAATGATTTTAAAATTTTCAAAGGAATTCAGAAGGCAAGACTCACTGTAATGTTTATTTATCTGTTGCAGGGATTCTCACCATTCATCTCTGCTCCTGGTTCCAGCCCACAGACTGACAACGGAGGAACTCTAAGGCTTTTACCTTAAATTCAGGCCTTCTGAGACTACAGTTAATGAGAAGGAACAATGAGAAGGAACCTTCATGACTGAGATTTCATTGCACTTTATAAAATTAGCAAACACTCAGAATAGGAGATATTAAAATGCCAGGAGCTTTGCCCTCATTACATTTCTTCAGTAAACCAAGGTATCATCAGTAGTGACAATTTTAAATTGATAATGTTACCCTCCACCTCACTAATTCCTCACTGATATAAATAGCCTTTCCCCCATTCACATTTTAAAAAATTACTACTTTAATAAAGAAAATCTCCTATTAGCCTTCTTCCATCCCAGTAGAAATAAACCTAGCGTCCCAAATCTCATGATTAGTTTCTTATTCTTGGTCAGGGTTAACACTCCTGTTATAGGTTTACTAGTTTAAATTAAATCTAACTGCTAAATCAAAATTGTATTACAGAAGCAGCAAGGAAGTATGGAAACTGAGATTGTCAAACAAAGACAAAAAAAACTTTGTTTTTTGGGAAGTTGGGGAGAATAAGAGAGGCTTATTTCAATGTTTTTCCCTCCACACATTAGGAAAGGTTGGCAATCTTTCTATTTTTTAAAAATGCTATCCAGCTACTTCCTATTGGTTTGGAACAATTTTCTTTCCCTTGCTTCAGGGAAAGATTTGCACTATGCCATTAGCAATAGCATTATAGTGCCCATTATAGCTAAAATCATAGAAAGAAAGTCTTTTAGTTCATTATGCCTATGCCAGCTCTTTAAAAATTCCCAACTCTCAGTCTCACGCTTTTATCCTGTTGTCCTGCAAGTGCTCCTTTTAAAAGATCAACCCAATTCCCTTTTGACAATTAATAGATGGCAGAAGTTCCAATACCAGTCTGAGGGACACCAGGGTATACTTTCCTGATAAGCAATCATTCACAAGTTACTCTTTACTTTCTATATTTTAGCTAATGTTGTATTGACATGGCCACTACTATTAACCAATGAGGCTACAATCTTGTGAACAAGTCTATTTTGGCACTTTATCAAATGTATTTTGAAAGTCCATACACATTACGAACCACACTGCTCTCATCAACCCTGTTATCTGTGCTAACCACTAGAAATGGTAAAAGGCGGCTTTATGGTGATGCAGTAGTGTGCCACTGTGCCATCTTTCCCAATTATTTTAATAAACTATAGTAATGTAAACTCTAAATTTTCTTAATGATGTGTTCTTTCTATACAATATCCTGCTTTGAAAAGCTGCACAATGGCTCAGACTATCTGCATGCATTATGCAGTGTAACATTGAGCAAAGGAGGTATCATGTTTCACTCCTTGGCTGATACTCAGTTGGCAGATGGAGTCATGGCAATGGAGGAGGTATGGAGAGAATATGATTTAGATGTTATTGCTTTAGTAATGGATAGAGGTTTTCATGGCTCATGGTTCCTGTCAGAAGTGTATGTTTGTGGATGCAAGGGAAGAACAGAACTGTGATGTGCCATCAGGTATAATTGCCTATCGTCAGTGAAATAATTGAGACTCATGAAACAAAGGATGATTGATGTGCCCTGTATCCACTAAACTGCACCTGAGCATGATTCATACCTTCTGAGTAGAAGGAAGGGAAAAAAAAGTAAAATCACAAAAAGCCCATATAAAAATGCTTCAATGTAGCCATTCTTTAACTAGACTGCTCTGTGATCATCTTGCACAGAATAATTCTGGGCTGAGCCACAAACCTTCAGAGTATTCTCTTTCAAATTAAACGCTGGCCAAATTTGCCCCTTATCAAGCAACTCACAGACAAACCTGTGACAGGAGAGCAGAGGAAGCAAACAAGAACAAGCTAAAAACAGTCATTTCTGGCTTCAGAGAATGGGGGAAGCCTGAAGCAAATAGAATGCCTACTAAGACTTAAGAGGATGGATTTTTTTATAATAAGATTCAAAACGGGAAATTTTCTTTTGAACAAAATTAAGGGTTTTTAATTTTGTACACAATGTTTCTTAGGATGAAGTGAGTTGTCCCTCTGTTGAAGCCGGGTTTTTATTACACTTCTGCACCTACCTGCAGGTGCTGCCGTGGCTCCGGTGACCGCTCATTATCCAAGCTGTTTGCTCGCTCATTCTGTTGCCTTGCGGGTTGCCGTTCTTTCAGGGATGTGCTTCTTCCACGACGTCCCACCTGCTTTCCTTCTGATCTAATGAAGCAAGGTTACAAACAAGAAAAACACATCAGGAGCATTGCTTACCAAGAACATAGGTTTGTAAGCAGAACAGTATTTGGACATGGAATTGAAAGCAATGTTTTGAGTCTCCAAGCTCACCAGCAAACTTAGCATTTCAGGTTTTTATTTGAGGTGACAGAAATGAATACCAAATTGCATAATAAAAACTGTGCAGCCACAAGTAATTGTGACAAGAACTGATGGCTCAAGAAAATTAACTCCAGTGGTTGAGAGGAGTTTTAAAATACCAGAGAACTGTAAGAAAAACAGTTTGCCTTAACATAGAAGATAGAAGCAGTAGGAGGCTATTTGGCCCTTCAAACCTGCTCCACTATTCATTATGATTCTGGGTGATCATCCTTATCCTGCTTTCTCCCCATTACCTTTGATCCATTCTCCCCAAGTGTTATATCCAGCTGCCTCTTGAATACATTACATAGTATGGCATTATGTTCCTAAGGGCTTCTTTTATAAGAAAAATTAAAAGGAATATAGGAACTGGAGCTTCCCAAGTCTGCTCCACCATTGAATTAGATCATGTACTTCAACTCATCTGCTCATTTTAAGAACACAAGTAGAAGAGCAGTAAGTCACGTGCCTTTGAGCCCATTCTACCATTCAATAAGATCACAGCTGATCTTTTACCTTAGCACTATCGTCCTACACTATTTTCATACCCTTCGATTCCTTCAGTATCAAAAAATCTGTCAACCCATCTCTTGAATATACTCAACAGTTGAGCATCAATAGCTCTTTGGGGTAGAGAATTCCAAAAATTTGTAACCCTTTGATGAAGGAGCTGCTTTATATCTCGGTCTTAAATTGCTGACCCCTTACTCTGAAACTGTAATCCCTTTGGTCTGGACTTCCCAATCAAGGGCATAAAAAACTTAAGTCCAGGTGACAAGAGTCTAAAGACTGCTGTATCCGGTGTACGAATATTCATCATAAGTATTTTTCAAAGAATTATGAATTATTGAGGTACAATTGCTGCAACTGAAGTGTTCAAAGAAAATATATCAAGGCCTAGTCCACAGGATTTTAAGTAATTTGACTAATGTCCTGTTAATGAAAATCTATGCATTATGCACACTATTTCTGTTTGCAAACATTTTGTGCATAACTAGCCTAATAACCGATAGGCCGAGACTGGGCTTTTGAATTTGGTTAGGAAATCAGTATTTGTTTGAGAACTCAGCGGACAGCAGTTTTTCAGCATGAGGCAGAAAGTTGTGGATTCAGGTCCTACTCCGGTATTGGAGTAGTGCTGCAGAAATGCTGCAATGTCAGAGGTGCAGACTTTTGAGTTAGCTGAGGAAACAGCACCAGCAGCAATGAAGCTGGGAAGATTCAGAAGCCCTGGGAAGAAGATAAATTGAAACCCATATAGGGACCTATCCACACCTTCAAGTTTGAAAACTTATGAAAATAAATCAAGCAAATCAGCAATAAGTTGATTAACTGGTGATTATGACCACTGTATTTCCCTTTCTCCAAAGTTAGAGATTTAGTCTAAACAGCTGGGAAATTAAAAATATTAAAATTTCAATTAAGGCACTCAGTTAGCTTCCTCATATGTAAGTAACATCAAAAGAAGGGAAATGAGTAGATGTTCAGTCCTCACTTTTTGTTAAAAGCAAAGTTTTTTGATAAAAGCAAACTTTATTATTTAATAGATAGAGGAATGGCAGGGCTGATCCAACCTCAAGAGTGGACATCGTGTGCTATGTGGGAACTCTAGGACCCTTCCTGGATCCTGGATAACCATATGTCATTAGTTGCAGTAGCTCAAGCTCTGGATTTCAGATCTTGAGCAGCAGCTGGCATCACTCATGAGGCTGAAAGTTTTGTGGGTAGCATATTTCTAGATGTAACACCACACAGCTTATGAATATGTAGGGAGAGGGAGAAATGGCTGAGAGCACCCCAAGGGGTGGGAACAGTGAACAGCCAGCAGTCACAGTCCGTGTTGGTATACATAACATACGCAGGAAATGGTTCTGCAATCAGGATTTAGGGAGCTAGATTGGAATTTATCAAGCAGGACTTCAAAAATGTAAACATCTGGATTACTCTTGGTATCATGTCACAAGTAAGTACAGAAATAGGAGGATAATGCAGATGAAAGAAGGACAGAGCGTTAGCTTCCTGGGATATTGGAACCAGGTCTGTGGGGATGAGACCTAAAGAGGCCGAAAAGTTTGCACCAAACAGCGCCAGGACAAATGTCCTTTTAGTGTAATTTGCTGGTACTGCTGAGGACAGTTTAAATTAATTTGACAGGGATGTTGAAACCAGGAGGGAATATCAGCTAGTAATACCAAGATATACATAATGCTGGGAGAGACAGATAGCACCAAAGTAGGAAACAGTTAAGTTATTAGATGCGTTCAAAGTAAAGGAAAATGCAACCAAGTCTAAGTTATGGTTAATGCGTATGTATATGAATGAGTAAAGTGCAGTAAATAAGTTTGGTGAGTTACAGGTGCAGAAGACCATGAGGAAATATGATCTGTGGCTATAGCAGAGATCTGACTAAGAAAGGACTCAACTGGATATTAAATCCCTGATAAGTTGAGGTGATTCATTTCAGTAAGGCAAACTTGAATGCGGATTACAAGGTCAATGGCACAGTTCTGAGGAATGTGGAGAAACAGACAGATCTTGGGGTTCATATCCACAGAGCTCTGAAGGTTGTCACTCAAGTGGATAGAGCTGTGAAGAACGCTGATAGCGTGTCAGCATTTATTAACGGAGTTTGAGTTTAAGAGTTGTGACGTTATGCTGCATCTATACAGGACCTGGGTGAGGCCGCATTTGGAACATTGTGTGTAGTTCTGATCACTTCACTAGAAGGAAGATGTGGAAGCATTGGAGAGGGTGCAAAGGAGATTTACTAGGATGCTGCCTGATTTGGAGGGTGGGTCTTATGAAGAAAGTTTGAGGGAACTGGGGCTTTTCTCTTTAGAGTGGAGGAGGATGATGGGCAACTTAATAGAGGTTTGTAAGACGATGAGGAGGATAGATGAAGTGGACGTGCAAAGACTATTTCCTCAGGTGGATGTAGCTGTTACTAGGGGGCATAACTATTAGGTTCATGGTGGGAGACATAGGAGGGATGTCAGAGGTAGATTCTTTACTGAGAGTGGTTGGGGTGTATAATACACTACCTGCTGTGATAGTGGAGTTGGATAGCTTAGGAACTTTCAAGCATTATTGGATAGGCACATGGAACACACCAGAATGATTGGGAGTGAGATAGCTTGATCTTGGTTCAGACATAGCTCATTGAGAGCCGAAGGGCCTGTACTGTGCTGTATTGTTCTAATTTTTAAATATTCCTGGATACAAGGCGGTCAGAGAATGAAGGAAATGAGAAGAGATAGCAGTATTGATGAAAGAAAATTTTATTGTGTTGGAAGTAGAGGATGCCTCAGAGGGGTCCAGAACAGAATTTACTTGGCTCATGCTAAGGAACAAAAAGGGGCAATTACATTGTCCAGATGTGTCTATAGTCACTAATTAGTGGGGAAGTGACCAAGAAACAAATTTGCAAGTAATGAGAGAGGTATCAGGATTATAAAGTACTTATAATGGTGGACTTTAATGATCTGAATATAGACTGAGATACATGTGAAAGGGTACAGAGGGACAAGAGTTCCAAGAATGTGTTCAGGTGAATTTTCTACAGCCATAGGTTGCGAGTCCAGTGAGAAAGGAGGCACGGTTCTTGGAAATTAGGTGAACCAAACATTCTAAAAAATATAGGCAAGTTGGTAGAGCAGATGGACAATTGGCAAATGAAATGAAATGTGTGGAGAAGTGTGAAACGATTCATTTTGATGGGAAGAAAGCAGAGAGACAACATAAAATAAAGGGTGCAATGATAAATGGGGGGCAGGAGCAAAGGGTGTATATGTGCATAGACAATTGAAGGTGACAGGGCAAGTGGAGAGAGTGGCAAAGCACATAGCATCCTCTGCTTTATTAAAAGGAGTACAATAGGACAACAGCAAGGATATTAAATTTGTGCAGAGCACTGGTTCAGGTCTCAACTGAAATACTGCATCAAGGTGCCAGATGTGTGAAAGCATTGGAGAGGGTGCAGAAAAAAAATCACACAAATGTTTCCAGGATTGAGGAATTTCAGTTAAATGGATAGATTGGAGAAGTCAGGACTCTGTTCCTTAATGAGATGGCAGTTGATGTGGTGTATATGAATTTTAGCAAAGTGTTTGATAAGGTTCTCCATGGAAGACAGTTGCAGAAAATGCAGATGCATGGGACTGAAGGAGATTTAGCAGCTTGGATTAGGAATTGGCTAACTGATAGAAGACAGAGGGTGGTGGTTGATAGGATATATTCAACCTGGAGTTTAGTTACTAGTGGTGTACCTCAGGAATCTGTTTTGGGGCCACTGTTATTTTTATAAATGACCTGGATGAAGGTGTAGAGGGATGGGTTAGTAAATTTGCTGATGACATCAAAGTCAAAGGAGTTATAGACAGTGAGGATAGATGTTACAGTTTGCAGAGGGACATAAATACATTGCAGAGCTGGGCCGAGAAGTGGCAAATGGAATTTAATGTGGAAAAGTGTGAGGTGATTCACTTTGGTAAGAGTAATATCTGTGCAGAATATAGGGCTAATGGTAGGACTCTTAGTAGTGTAGATGAGCAGACAGATCTCGGTATACAGGTGCATAGATCCCTGAAAGTTGGTACTCAAGTTGATAAGGTTGTTAAGAAGGTGTACAGTGTGTTAGCATTATTGGTAGAGGGATTGAATTTCGGAGCCGAGATGTCATGTCGCAACTATACAAAACTCTGGTGCGGCCGCACTTGGAGTATTGTGTACTGTTTTGGACGCCACATTATAAGAAAGATGTGGAGGCATTGGAAAGGGTGCAAAGGAGGTTTACCAGGATGTTGCCTGGTATGATGGGTAGGTCTTATGAGGAAAGGCTAAGGAACTTGAAGTTATTTTCATTACAGAGAAGAAGGCTAAGAGGTGACTTAATTGAGACATATAAGATGATCAGAGGGTTAGATAGGGTGGATAGTGAGAGCCTTTTTCCTCGGATGGAGATGGATAACACGAGGGGACATAGTTTTAAATTAACGGGTGGTAGTTATAGGACAGATGTTAGAGGTGGGTTCTTTACTCAGAGTGTAGTAAAGGCTTGGAATGTTCTGCCTGCAACAGTTGTGGACTCGTCAAGTTTAAGGGCGTTCAAATGGTCAGTGGATAAGCATATGGATAGCATTGGAATAGTTTAGGTTAGAGGGTCATAAAATTGGTTCCATTGGTCGGCGCAACATCGAGGGCTGTACTGCACTGTAATGTTCTATATTCTAGAGGAGATCTGACAGAGCCAGGGTCCTGGGTAGAGTGGATCAGGAAAAATTGTTCACATTGGTGGAAAGATCAAGAATGAGGGGACACAGATTTGAGGTACTTGGCAAAATAAGTAATGTTGATAACAGGAAGAAATGTTTTCAGGCAGCAAGTCATTAGGATCTAGAGTGTACCATCTGAAAATGGGATGGAGGCAGGTTCAGTCAAGAACAAACTGGATTATCTGAAAAGGACAAAGATGTAGGCAGTAGGAACAAAGCAGGGGAGTGGCACCAGGTGAATTGCTCCTTTGGAGAGCCACACAGGTATGATGGGACGAACGGCCTCCTTGTGTGATGTAACAATTCTGTGACAGTGGTTCAAATCCCACCATGGCAGCTGGTGGAAATCGAATACAATTGATTAATAAATCTGGAATTACAAAACTCTATCATTAAAGGTGATCATAAAACTAACAGCCTGTCAGAAAAACACTCTAGTTACTCGTGTCTTTCCAGTGCAGAATTTTTCAAATACTGCACAGAAGTGTCTAGTCTAGAGTATGGATTTTCAGGCATGGACTGAACACGCAACCTTTTGACTCATTGAAATTGCTACCAAATGAGCCATAATTGATGCACAAATAATAAAAATAAATGTACTGACAGCATGTACAGTACATTTCAACCTCCCAAATTTAAGCAGGTCATGTGGTAGAACATAACGTTCACTAGCCAGCTGTAATGACAAGAATGCTCTGTTTAACCCGAAGTCACTACATTTACTTAGAAACTAGACAGGCAAGATGTATCCAGTTTGCAGGGAATGCAACACCTATGAGTGTGAATCAAAGAAAAATTTTGGCCGAAAATCTTTGTCCTCGTTTGTCAGCAGTATACTCCAGTACGCCAAATTCTCCGTTCTCACTTGTAGCAGGTCAGCTCCAAACAAAATTAGAGAATCCCACTCATGAAATGCAAGAATTCAAAACTGTTTCATTGCACAATGTGACATAAAAGGAAAGAATTTTTATTTATATAGTGCCCTTTCCAATCTCAGGACATCAAACAGATAATGAACCAAAACAGAAAATGCTGGAGTATCTCAGTAGGTCTGACAGCATCTGTGGGGGAGAATAGAGTCAATGTTTCGAGTCCAGATGATCCTTCATCAGAGGTCATCTAGTCTTGAAACTTTGGTTCTATTCTCTCCCCACAGATGCTATCAGACCTGCTGAGATATTCCAGCATTTTCTGTTTTTGTTTCAGATGCCAGCATCCACAGTATTTTGTTTTTAATGGATAATGAAGTAGCCTTGAAGTGTTGTCAATCTTGGGCCAATACAATGAGATGACAATCAAATAATCTGATTTAAGTGTTAGTTGAGGGAGAAATATTAGCCAGAACACTAGGGAGAACTGACTTGCTCTTCTTAAAATTGCATCATTGGATCTTTTACCTCCATTTAAGAAGGCAACTTGAATTCATACCTCACCCTAAAGACTGCATCCAAACAGTGCAACACCAGATTAGTGCACTGGAGTGTCAGGCTAAATTTTGCTCTCAAGCCTCTGGGGTATAGCTTGAACCTAATATCTTTGTCTTTGAGATGAGACTTTGAACACAATCATGGTTCACACGCAATTTATATCTTTATGCTACTATTCTATAAAGTAAGCCTTACCTAGTAGAAGGAATAATTAAGGACTCTGTCTTAGTGATTTTTCCACTGGGAGGGAGTTTTTCTAGAAAAGTGTCTGCACTGATGCTTTCAGATGCTGCTGCTGCTTCTTCCTGTTGTACTTGATCCTTATGAGGAATGAAAACAAGAGAAAAGCAGGATTTAAAAATAGTATGCACTGTGTGCAGCGTTCTCTTTGAGTAATGCATGCTCCATCTGTTTTGTGCAATACCAAGATCTTGATATTACCCAAGTGAGAGACAGTGATTAAAGTCAGCATTCAACAGCTTTCACCTCTCCATTTTCCTACCTAATAAGAATTTACTGTGTATGACCCAATGTCTCAGCTATTCCTGTAGAGGATTAATTGGTAATACAGAATTGTATTTCAGATTAATTTCTGATTTTCAATAATCAATGTAAACAAGTGAATTGCACAACTGATATTTCACATACATCTTACCAACTTGCTGCAAACATAGGATGCATCAGTGAAGGGCAGCTTTGAAGCAAATGGAGGTTTAAACAGTTCAAACATTACACAGAGTAATGAATACTGATCTATAAATGACTTGCTAGAATGTAATCGAGTGGTTCACTAGTTTATATATTAACAATGGAAAAGTGAGTTATAGGCTGGAATCTAATCACGGGGCTCAGACAATTTATATATAGAATAATAGGGCCCTTGTCAGACCACACTTGGAGTACTGTGCGCAGTTCTGGTCGCCTCACTATAGGAAGGACGTGGAAGCTATTGAAAGGGTGCAGAGGAGATTTACAAGGATGTTGCCTGGATTGGGAGGCATGCCTTATGAAGACAGGTTGAGGGAGCTGGGACTGTTCTCCCTGGAGAGACGAAGGTTGAGAGGCGACCTGATAGAGGTTTACAAGATGTTGAGAGGAATAGATAGGGTGGACTCTCAGAGACTATTTCCCAGGGCTGAAATGGTCGCGACGAGAGGGCACAGATTTAAGGTGCAGGGAAGCAAGAACAGAGGGGATGCTAGGGGAAAGCTTTTCACTCAGAGGGTGGTGAGTGAATGGAATCGGCTGCCGTCGGTGGTGGTCTAGGCGAACTCGCTGGGGTCTTTTAAAAGACTTCTGGATGAGTATATGGGATCCAATGGGATTGGGGGTTATAGATAGGTCTATGGCTGGGTAGGTTTTGATGTGTTCGGCACAACTTGTGGGCCGAAGGGCCTGTTTGTGCTGTAGTGTTCTATGTTCTAATAGATATACAGGAATGTGTTACAAGCTGAAATTCTAATTGATGGGTTTATAAATGGTTGACAAAAATGAATGGCTCCAATTATTTCAGATTGTTGAATTTTGGCTCTGAACATAACCACTGTCCAATGCCTCATGGCATCTCCACATGTTCAGTCTTCCACTCAATCCATTAATTAGATTGATTGTATCTTTCCATTTCTCTTCGCAATTTTAATGTTCTGTTCCTCCAAAATATCCTTCTTTCACTTGTATCTTTTATTTAATATTTCTGTACATCAAAACTCTGCTCAGATACTTTTCCCAGCTCCAGTTTAAGTCTTCTTTCCAAACCTGCCATTCACCTTATATCCATCATTGCCATTCTCACCTCTCCCTTGCATTACACCTCTGATGCAATGCTTGAAGATGTGACTTGAGATACTCACAACTGACAATGTATCGGAGATGCTGTCTATCTGAAACTTGCTTGCAGAGCTCTTGAGCTTTTCAGGTATATCTATCTGTATAAAGCAAGAGGAACAGGATATAGTCAATGAACTCATGACTTGTGGTAAAAAAGTTAGTTGAGGAGAGAAAATAGGACCTCAATTCACAATCTGCAGTCTCACTATCTTAGATTTGAAGTTGAGATGTTATCAGGCTGGAAGTACAGGTATGTCAGTGACCACAAAACTGATGGGGGCCTTTGGTTTGGCAAGTGTTAAGTTAAAGGAAGCAGAATTGTGCATGAGCCCAAGTATATAAATGCAACTTGATGATGCTGTAATTGAAAATCATTTTATAACAAGAGCGATTATGCCAATGTTGATCTCAAAACTGACTGCTTACACTTCCCTTTCACTATTCCCCCATCCCATGGTATCCCTCACGAGTGTTCGAGTAAAATTCTCATTCTAATTTTCAACTTCCTCCATGACCTTGCCCTTCGCCAACTCTGGAGCTTCTTTGAGGCATCTGAGATCCCTGCACACTTCTAATTCTGATATCCTTGACTATCATTCATCATTAGTGCTTGAGCCTTCAGCTGTTGTAGCTTTAATTTCTGGAATTCACTCCCTTAAAATCACTACATTTCAACTTCTCCTCTTTCCAAATGCTCCTTAAAGTACATCTCTGACCAAGCAATTGGTCAATGACCTGGTGCCTCATAATGTGACTGGTCATATTTTATAGACTCAATTACAATCCAGTTTGGGACTGTTCACATTTAAAGGAGAAATTTGAACAACCAACAATTAAACTGACAGGACAATGCCACAAGATTTCACACTTTAAACAAAAACAAACTTTATTAAAAAATAATTTAACAAAGTAAGCATTCTTAACTTGACATGCTGATTTGCCAAGACTCTCCCCCTGGCTTCCCCCCACAAAAAAAGTTTCTTTCTCTTATCATATCTTACGAAAAGTTCATTAATTTTTTTTGTGGGACTGAGTCAAAGGTATATTACCATTATCTGGAACTCACTGATTTCTTGTCAGTGCTCCAGCTATTCTGCATGGTACAAGTTATAATGGGGGTCTTTCTATTAGCTTTCTGATTACTTCCAGAATTTTATTTTCTAATTTCATAGGATGTGCACATAAATTACTTGCACTGCCATTTCAGAGTACATTTAAGAAGACATTGCTGTAGATCTGGAGTCATTTGCAGGCCAGGCCAGATCAGATAAGGGTGGCAGATTTCCTCCCCTAAAAGGACATTAGTGAAGCAGACGGGTCAGACAATGGTTTCCTGGTTATCATTAGCCTTCTAATTCCAGATTTTTTTTGTACTGAATTCAAATTTCACCATCTGCTATGATGAACTATATATGCACAAATAATTAAAGATGACTGTGCAAGTTGAGAAAATGGTTAAAAATATAAATGGGATCCTTGGCTTTACAAATAGAGATATAGATTACAAAATCAAGGATGTTATGCAGAACCTTTACAAACACTGGTTTCAGCCTCATCAGGAGTATTGCATCCAATTCTGGGCATCACACTGCAGGGAGCATATAATGGCTTTAAATAGAATGCAGCAACAATTCCAAGAATGATTTCAGGGATGAAGAATTTCCATATTGTTGATAAAATGGAAAAATTGGTGTGCTTAGAGAAGATAAGATAGGGATATTCAAAATCATGAGGGATTTGACCAGAATGGAAATAAACTGTTTCAATTGGCACACATATCAAGAATCAAAGGACGCAGAGATAATGAGTGGGATTTTGCAGCCTTGCTTGTCCTGAAACTGTAAAATCCTACCCAAGGTCAACAGACCTTTCCATGGTCCGCCTCTCACACGCTCCAATTCCTGTGGTGGGCAGAGCGGTAAAATTCCAGCCAAAATTCCAAACAAAAGGAGCAAGGGTGACATGAGGAAAATACTTTTTCACGCCACAATTGATTAGGATCTGAAATGTATGATCTGGGGGAGTCAGATCGATCAAGGCTTTCAAAAGAATAAACACTTGTAAAGAAAAAAATTGTAGGGCAACAGTGAAAGGGCAGGGATGGAGAGTTGAAACTGCACAAAGCAGGCACAGACACAAAGGACAAATGGCTGCTTCTATGCTGTAAAAATTTTGTGATTCTTTATCTTAAGATATTAAACTAGAAAGAGTGCAGAAGAGATTTACTAGGATGCTACTGGAACTTGATGGTTTGAGTTATAAGGAGAAGTTGGATAGACTGAGACTTAGGGATATCTAAGGTCTATAAAATAATGAAGGGCAAAGATCAGCTAGTCAATATGTTTTCCCAAAGATAGGGGAGTCTAAAACGAGAAGGCATAGATTTAAGGTGGGAAGGAAGAAAGACAAAAAGGTCCAGGGGGCAACTTTTTCACACAGAGGGTAATGAATGTCTGAAACTGCCAGAGGTGGTAGCAGAGGTGGGAACAATTTTGTTTTTTAAAAAGTGTTTAGACAGTTACATGGGTAAGATGGGTATAGAGGGATATGGGCCAAGTGCAGGATCTAGCTTATTGGTTAAAAAAGAGGCACATGGATAAGTTAGGCTGAAGGACTGACTTCTATGCTGTAAACCTCTATGACTCTATGGTATTCCTCTTGGCACCATCTCTGAACAGTTTAGCTTTAATTTGGGAATCCCCAACCAGAGGAAATAATAAAATGGACTAGTACCAATTTTATTTTGCTGTTTATTCTGAATTTCAGATCTCAAATATTATAGACCCCTGTCCTATTAACAGATCCAGAGGAAGTATCAATGAATTCCAGTGCTGTGATGCCCACTATTTATGGAATGATACCAAAAAGATCATTTACACTGATCAACAGCAACCTCTGGTGGCAGATATTCAGCAGTGCAGGAGTACTGTGCATATTTCCAGATCTGTCACTATCAAATTATATTGAATCGAGAGTACAGAAACAGGACTCAATTGGTGTATGCAAGCAGTCATGCTCCACATGAACCTCCTCCTACTCCTCTTCATGCGAGCTTATCAGTAACTGTTCCTTTCTGCCTTTCATGCCTATTTAGCTTCCGCTGAAATGCACTGAAGCTATTTTCCTCACCTACTCTTATGTAGCATTCAGTTCCACATAACATACTTTCCAGAAATTCCTACTGAGGTTATTAATGACTATCATATATTGATGACCTCTCTTTTTGACTCCTCTGCATTTTTTCTAGCTTAAAGACCTCAATGAGGTTATTCCGAAATCTTCTCTTTTTCAGACAGACAAGTCCCAATCTCTTCGGTCTTTTCTGTCAAGTATATCTCAGTTCTGATATCATATTTGTGAATATTGTTGTGCATCTTCTCCATCTAATCTGTTATTGGATTACTGGAGAATTCAGTTTTTTTAAGTGGTGTTCATTAATATTTCTACAAACGATTCATCTAAGTTAAGAAGATAAAAACCATGCTTTGCACTTAATTATGCATCTTACAGTCTGGAAAAATTAGTTGTTTGTTTTCAATTGAGTTTTTACCAAAAGGAAAGGCTTCATATCCCAGTCCTTGGCTTAAGGGCAGCATGTTGCTGCCTCATAGCAACGGGGGCCTGGGTTTGATCCCTGGATTGGATCACTGTCTGTGTGGAATCTGCATATTTTCCCCACGAGTTTTCTCTGGGTGCTCCAGTTTCCTCCCATAGTCTGAAAGACATGCTGGTTAGGTGTACTGGCCATGCTAAATTCTTCTTAGTGTACCCAAACAGGTGCTGGAGTGTGGCAACTAGGGAATTTTCACAGCACTTCATTGCAGTGTTAATAAGCCTATTTGTGACACGAATAAATAAACTTTAAACCTTTAAACCGTGGCACCTTAGCTGCGTTTACATTTGCAGAAAGTGGCAATGTACTGACTAAGATTGCTAGTCTTTCTTTTGAAATCTGTCCATAGCCTTGCCATCTCCTCCAGCTACATTTCAATACAGAACTTACAGCAAAGAAGCAGGCCATTTGGTCTATTGGGCCTCTACAGGCTCTTGGAATGAACTATCTAATTAGCTCAACTCCACTGTTCTTTCCCCATAACTCTGCATTAAGTATTTTCAAGTAGAAATACAAGTCCCTTTTGAAAGTTGTTATTAAATAGGCTTTCTCTATACTTTTACGCAGATAATGCCAGACAATGGCATTCATCCACTGCTCTTTCAGTATGTTTTGCTTGTTAGCTCCATCAGTTGCTAGTGTTCCATCCAAAACTCCTTGTTCTTATGAAATATATTTCCATATCTTTATATCTTGCCACTCCCCTCTTTGTCACCAAAGGTCTTTGAAAATTCCATTATTCAGCCATGCTTTTATCTTAGTTATCATTCTTAGTTTGTGACTTGCTCCATCCTATTTGTTTTCCCTCTTTTCTTCCATTTTGTTAATAACATCCAGCATTTCAGAAGCGAGAGTTTTTGAAGACGCAAAACATTATTACTTCATTTTTGACTTCCCTCGGTGTTTTTCTCCCCCACCTCAGTCAGGGACGTATTTTAAAACAACTATAATTTGCACTTCTTACAGGACTAGGTGGCTCCTTGGTCTGGCTTCTCAAGCTGTGGATGCTGCCAATTTCAGTCTGAGAACTGGAGTGCGACAAGCCTTCAAAGTAGGGTCTGTAAGACAACAAACAAGAAATCAGATAATGGATAAAGCCAGTGAGGAACATGCAACGCTGCTCCAATAACTTACATACAGAAACATAGAAATTAGAAGCAGGAGTAGGAGCCATTCGCCCTTCGAGCCTGTTCCATCATTTTGATCATGACTGAACATCAAATTCAATATCCTAATTTCCACCTCCCTCCCCATATCCCTTGATCTCTTTAGCCCCAAGAGCTTTACCCACCTTATTCTTAAAATCGGACAACATTTTGGCCTTAACTACTTTCTATGGTAGTGAATTCCACATATTCACTACCCACTAGGTGAAGAAATTTCTCCTCATTCTCACTTCTAAAAGGTTTAACCCTTACCTTCAGACTATGATCCTTAGTTCTGGACTCCTGCAACACTGAAAACATTTTTTCTGAATCGACCTTGTCTAACCTTGTTAGAATTTTATAAGTTTCTACAAGATCCCCTCTTACTCTTCTAAATTCTAGTGAACATAACTCTAACTGACAAACTGTCCTTACGTGACAGGCCTTCCATCCCAGGAATCAACCGGAAAATCTTTGTTGTACTCTCTTTATAGCAAGGGCATCCTTCCTCAGATAAGGACACCAAAACTGCAAACAACGGTCCAGGCATGGCTTTACCAAAGCACCATACAATTGCGCAAAACAACCCTATCCCTATCTCAGTCAGACTTACAAAATAAAGATTAGTGAATTATAATTTTTTTTGGAATTTCTTTAAAATCCTTAAATTGCAACCAGCATCAAAATGTTTAATGCCTAATCCACATCATATCTTTTAGAATGGGAATGCCTTGCAAGCTTTATGTTGCTCTGCAGAGCAATTTCTTCGCTTGTATTCTCAGCTCTATTTCTCAGAGTAGTTTGGCAAATGCTGCAGTTGCTGGACATCTGAAATAAAGAAAAAATTGTTGGAAAATGTCAGCAAATCTGGCAGCATTTTTGGGGAAAGAAACAGGGTTAATGTTTCAAGTCTGTTCTGATTTTTTTTGAACAAAAAGGGTCATATTGGACCAGAAACATTAATTCTGATACTTGCTCCATAGATGCTATCAGATTTGCAGAGTTTTGCAAGCATTTTATTTTTATTTGGCAAGTAAGTGATTTGGCAGCCAGATCAGTTGCTTGCTTCATCCAAAATCTGGCAGCATGAAATGGCAACCAACATTTAGCGAAAGGTATTGAGCGGGCAGTGTAAATCATGAGCAGTGACAAGTGAGTCAGCTCAACACGTTAGTGTGATTCCGTGAAGTTATTCCCCAACATATGCAGTGGAAAAGGACAGTTTAACTAACTATTGTTGGAATAGTAACTGGAATGCAGAACTGAAACTCTACGGTTCATAGAAGTGCTATTAATTGAGGGACAAATATTAGCTAGGGCACTAAGAAGAACTTCCTGTTCTCTGCAAATAGTACTGTGAGATCTTTTACATCCAACTCAGCAGTTGGAACACAGCATTCCCTCAGTACTGTACCATCATACCAACATTCAGTGTGCACCCTTCCCTTTTCATGCAAGTAAAGGAGTTAATAACATATGCTCTTTTACCTTCCCTTACCTCACCAGCCAAACCCCAAATGCTACTTCCAAGTAAAATCGATTTACGAGTATTTTTTTTCAAACTTAGTACACGGAGTTCACTGCGCACAACGCAGTCAGCTCAACAGTGGGGACAGTAAACAGACTGGGTGATGTTTGTGAGGAACCTCCGTTTAGTCTGCAAATGCAACTCTGAGCTATAAGTCACCTGCCATCTTAACTCTCCACCTTGCTGACCCCTCTACTCTTAGCTTGTTGCAGATTTCCCATGAAACTTCAGCTTAAGGAGCACCTCATCTTTCAACCAAACAGTGTAACAGCCTTCCAGAATCAATGTAGAGTTCAACAATTTCAGACTGTAAACTATCCCATTTCAATTTTAGTCTCATCAATTTGTTTTTGCTTTCAATCTGCGGCAATTCAGCAGCCTGCCATTCACACCTCTTTTTGTTTCTTCCTTGTCCCACTCTCATCCCTTTGACCTTGCAGCACCAACTTTGTACCGTTTAATTTCTTTTGTCACCCATTCCATCACAGACTTTTTCTTCCGCGTGTTTAAAGCCTATTTCATTTCTAACTTCTCTGAATTCTGTTGAAATATTAACTCACTTCTCTCTACAGATGCTGCCTGACCTGTTGAGTATTTTCCAGCATATTCTGTTTTTATTTCAGATTTCCAGTATCAGTAGCATTATGCTTTTGTATAAGTCTTTAATTTCCTACCACTTCTCTTCCAGAGATGCCCACCTCAAAGAAATTCCCTTTGACGAGATTTTGGTTCGTCTTGCTGACCTTGTTCACCCTCCATTGCTTTCTATTTCCCTTTGTGTTTGTTCAGTTATTAACCAAAACCTGCTTTCACACCACATCTTCTTACCAAGCAACTGCTTCCTGCTCAGATTTATTCCACCATTATGCATGATTATATATATCTACTAGATATTCAACATTCCTCAAATTGCTGTTCTTGCTGGATCCCAAGATCGACACACAATGCTATGCACCAAGAGGCATGCTCTCAATCTCTCTCTCTCCTTGTCACCACTCTCATTCTATCTCAGAGCTGTCCTGGTCTGCAGTTTCATTTCACCCTTAGCCAACATTTCAACAAAAAAAAACTTTGTTTCTTCCTTTTTGGTGTAAAGAATCACAAGCTTCAGAAATGCATGGATACCAGCACCTCTCTGGATCTTTCTTCCCCTTCACTTACTCCGGACTCCTTTCTTGGATTCAGGCTTTACTATAGTCTTCCCCTCTCTGACCCAAATATTCTGTTCCATCTCAATGGATTTGGAGCCTGGAACATACTGAGCTCTTTTCCCATTGCCTTCAGCACCACTTTGGCCAGCAGCATTTCCCTACCTCCATGCAAAGCAAATCATTTTACTTTACGCTACTACCTTCCAGCCACCTGGACCCCTCCCTCCAACATCTTATCCCCTCTTGAAATTCACATTAATTATTATTGGTTTAACATTGCCTGTTTCAAATTCCTACCCTCCCTTCACTCACTCCAACAGTGTCTTTCAGAACTGGCTGCATTCTGTTCTCTCAGGCCAACATTGTTATTAATCCGGCTGACAAGGGTGGTGCTGTTTTTGTTTGGCAAACAACAAGATTCCCTTCACACACATTGTTAGCCACTTTAACACTTGAATAGCTGGTTAGATGTAAGGATTCGCATTCTAATCAGCAATCTGTGACTGTCTGTGTTGATATGTGTGCTATTGCAGACCAGAACACTGCTTTTGCCTGACGAAGACAAAAGGTCGAAAGCTCGCAAATTTACTATCAAATAAATCGGTTGGATTTAAAATTGGTGTTGCTAGATTCTTACTCAGTTCTAACAACTCTGCAACAGATTCTTCTGGACCAAAATTTCACCAACAAATATCAAGCTATTTACTCCAGGTTATCACTGGACTCATTTCTTCTTCAAATCTTCCCACCAATCTAAGTGACACTCAATATCCCAATTCTGCTTCCTAAGTTTCACAAATTGGACTGCCTTGGAAAAGTTGTTTCAATCTGTTCTTGTCCCACTGAAATGACTCTCTATCTTGATAGTATTTTCCTCTTCATGTGCAATCTCTTCCCACCAACATCTACAACTGCTCTGACAACTTCTGTCGGAATTTCCAATTTTCAGGTCCCAACATCTTCACCATTGCATTCAATTCCTCTGCTTCTTCACCACGCTCCCCCCTGCCCCCACCACAACCCTCCACTTCTTCACTTCCCCACCACGACCCTCTGCTTCTTCACCCCCCCACTCTACGACCCCTCTGCTTTTTCACCCCCACCACCACAACCCTCTGCTTCTTCACCCCCCCACCACCACCCTCTGCTCTCACCCCCCCCACCACCCTCTGCTTCTTCACCCCCCCACTACCCTCTGCTTCTTCACCCCCACCACCCCTCTGATTTTTTCACCCCCCACCACCTTCTTGCTTCTTCACCCCCCCACCACACCTTCTGCTTCTTCTTTCACCCCCCACACCACCCTCTGCTTCTTCACCCCCCACTACGACCCTCTGCTTCTTCACAACACCTCCTTCCACCCCCCCCCACACCTCTGCTTCTTCACCCCCCCACCACACCTTCTGCTTCTTCACCCCCCACCAACCGCTTCTTCACCAACACCGCCTCTGCTTCTTCACCCCACCACCACACCTCTCTGCTTCTTCACCCCCCCACCACAACTTCTTCACCCCCCCACCACCCTCTGCTTCTCCCCCCACCACCTCGCTTTTCAACCTTGCTTCTTCACCCCCCACCACGACCTCTGCTTCTTCACCCCCACCACAAACCCTCTGCTTCTTCACCCCCACCACCACAACCTCTGCTTCTTCACCCCCCACACCGCAACCCTCTGCTTCTTCCCCCCACCACCACAACTCTCTGCTTCTTCACCCCCACACCGCAACCTCTGCTTTCTTCACCCCCCACCACGATCCTCTGCTCTTCACCCCCCACCCACACCAAACCCTCTGCTTCTTCACCCCACCACCACATCCTTGCTCTTCACCCCCCCACCACACTCGCTTCTCACCCCCACCACCACCTCTGCTTCTTCACCACCACCACCACAATCCTCTGCTTCTTCACCCCCCCCACCACAAACTCTCTGCTTCTTCACCCCCCCACCACCACCCTCTGCTTCGTCACCCCCCCCCACCACCTCTGCTTCTTCACCCCCCACCACCACCCTCTGCTTCTTCACCCTCCTTCTTCCCACCCAACCTCTGCGTCTTCACCACCCACCACCACAACCCTCTGCTTCTTCACCCCCCACCACCACCCTCGTCCCACCCTCTGCTTCTTCACCCCCCCCCACCAAACCTCGGCTTCTTCACCACCACCACTTCACCCCCACACCCACCCTCTGCTTCTTCACCACCCCCCATCACCCACACAACCCTCTGCACCCACCCTCTGCTTCTTCACCCCCCACCACCACCTCTGCTTCTCACCCCCCACCGCGATTCACCCTCTTCACCCCCACACCACAACCCTCTGCTTCTTCACCCCCACACCGCAACCCTCTGCTTCTTCACCCCCCACCACCACAACCCTCTGCTTCTTCACCCCCCACACCGCGACCCTCTGCTTCTTCACCGCTGACCACACCCTCTGTTTTTTCACCCCCCACCGCCACCCTCTGCTTCTCACCCCACCCCCCCACTGCAACCCTCTGCTTCTTCATCCCCACCACCATCTCTGCTTCTTCACCTCCCCTCACCGCGACCCTTGCTTCTTTCACCCCCCACACCGCCCCTCTGACCCTCTTCTTCACCCCCACACCGCCGACCCTCTGCTTCTTCACCCCCCACACCGAGACCCTCGCTTCTTCACCCCCACACCGCGACCTCTGCTTCTCACCCAACACCCACGATTCTGCCTTCACCGCTGACCACAACCCTCTGCTTTTTCACCCCCCACCACCACCCTCTGCTTCTTCATCCCAATCCCCCACCGTGACCCTCTGCTTCTTCACCTCCTCCACACCGTGGCCCTCTGCTCTTCATCCCCATCACCACACCCTCTGCTTCTTACCCCCTCACTGCGATCACCCCCACACCATCACCCTGACCCTCTGCTTCTTCACCCCCCACAACACCGCGACCCTCTGCTTCTTCCTCCCCCCAACACCGTGGCCTCTGCTTCTACAACCGCGACCCTCTCTTCACCCCCCCAACACCGTGACCCTCTGCTTCTTCACCCCCCACCCCACCGCGGCCCTCTGCTTCACCCCTACCAACACCGCGACCCTCTGCTTCTCATTCCCCCCCAACACCGTGACCCTCTGCTTCTTCACCCCCCCCGCCAACACCGCGACCCTCTGCTTCTTCACCCCGCCTCACCACCACGATCCTCTGTTTCTACACCCCCAACTACAACCCTCTGCTTCTTCACCTCCCACCGTCCCTCTCTGTTTCTTCCTTGAACGGAGGCCCAGAGTCCATCCATCAACATGCTCTTCCATTTGCTTGAACCTGTTTTGATATTGAACAACTTTTGTTTTAGCTCTTCCTCCAAATAAAAGATGCTTCCATGGGTACCTGCATGGGTCCTTGCAATGCTATGCCCCTCTCTTTGTGGAACATGCGCAACATATAAATCACCTCACCGATCTCCTTATCAAGTACATCAGTAATATCTCCTGCTCTTGCCCCAAACTGGAAAATTTCATCAACTTTGCTTCCAGTTTCCATTCACCTCTCATCTACACATTGTCCATCTCTGACACTGTCCTTCACTTCCTTGAATGCTCTGCCTCCATCTCTGGGAATAGATGACCAATATTCACTATAAGTCCACTGACTCCCACAGCTACTTCAACTATACTTTTTTCCTCCTTGCTTCCTGTAATGACATTATTCCATTTTCCTAATTCTCCAGCTACATTGCATCTATTCTGATCTGCACTTCAGATATGCTCTCCTTTCTTCTCAACTGATCACCCCACTTCTGCTCTCAACCCTCCTCCCTTCTAGACCATGACCACTGTCTCCTTATCCTCATCCTTCATCTCATCAGGTTCCACATCCAAAGGATCATCCTCTATCATTCATGCCACCTTAATCTCTTTCCCTCCTCTTTCAGGATTCCGAAAAAGCCATTCCCTCCTTGATACTCTGTCCCACTCCTCAAATGCCATCGTTCCACATAAACACAGGAAATGCAACATCTGCCTTTTCTCTCTCTGTATCTTTCAAAGTCCTAGAGTTCCTTCAAAGTGAACCAGAATTTTAATTCACTGTACTTGTTGTCACAACATGGTCTGCTCTGGATTAGGAAGGTCAAATACAGACTGGGTGACTGCTTTGTGGAACACCTTTATTCAGTCCAAAAGCTTGAACATTAGATCTCGCCGCACAGTAGTACAGTGTTTAGCACTGCTATCTCATAGCGCCAGGGACCTGGTTCAATTCCTGGCTTGGGTCACTGTTTATGTAGAGTTTGTATGTTCTTCCTATGTCTCTGTGGGTTTTCTCCCAGTAGTCTGGTTTCCTCTCTCAGTCTGAAAGACATGTTGATTAAGTGCGTTGGCCATGCTAAATTCTCCTTCAGTGTACCCACGCAAGTGCCAGAGTGTAGCAACTAGGGGATTTTCATAGAAACTTCATTGCAGTATTAATGTAAGCGTATTTGTGATAACAACAAATAAACTTTAAACCTTAGATTACCAGCCATTTTAATTCTCCAACTTGCTAAAACTGACCTTTCTGACCAAGCAGATCCTCGGCTTTTTGCAGTGCTCCAATGAAGTTCAACGTAAGTTTGAGAAACCTCATTAACTTTGCTTCCAATTTTCATCCTTCCCTCACCTGGTCCACCTTTGACACTGCTTTCACTTCCTCAATGTATCTGACTTCATTTTTGGAGATTGCCGATCAACAAATATTTATTATAAGCCTACTGACTCCCAAAGCTACTTCAAACATAGGGTGGAATTGTGGCACAATGCTCCCAGTGGTGGAGAGAATGAATGATTGGACTGGGTGCTAATGTGACAAGCTGCTTTGTCCTGGAAGATGTCAAGCTTTGAATGTTGCTGGAGCTGCACTCATTCAGGTAAGTGAAGAACACTCCATCACAGTCTGGACATGTACCTTAGTGGACAGAGTTTGCAGAATCAAGTGAGTTACTGGCCACAAAAATCACAGTCTCTGACTTGTCCTGACCTGTATTTAAGTGTGTTTAAATTAAGTTTCAGATCAATGGTCAATCCAGACTGCTGATACTGGGGGATTCAATGATGCCAATGCTATTAATGTGAAAAAGATGGTTCAATTCTTTCTACATGGGGATAGTCATCATCTTGCACTTGTGACACAAATGTTGCTTATCACTTACCAACCTGAGCCTGATTGTTGTCCAGGTATTGCACATGTGGATGGATTGCTTCAGTATCTGAGGAGTCATGACTGGTACTGAACACCTTGCAATCATCAATGAACATCCCCATTTTCGACCTCAAGATGGAGGAAAGGGTAACTGATGAAGATATTTGGATGGAGGACCCAAGGGACTTCTGTAATGATGTTTTAGGCTGAGCTGATTGGTCTCCTTCCTCTGTGTTAAGACTATTGGAGAGTTTAACCCTGATTCCTAATGACTCCAATTTTGTTAGGACTTCTTGATTTCATGCTTGGTTAAATGCTGCCTTTGTGTCGAGGGCAGTCAATCTCACCTCACCATGTTTGACTTCATTAAAGCCTTGATTCAGTCGAGTGCATCTGGTGCAACCCAAATTTAGTATCAGTGAGCAGGCTATTGCTGAGTAAGTGCCACTTGACAGCATTGTAAATTACTCTTGTCATCACTTTGCTGGTGGTTTGCAGCAGATTGATAGGGCAGAGTTTGCCAGATTGGATATGTGGACAGAACATATCTGGGCAATTTTCCATTCTGTGTGTAGACGTCAGTGTTGTAACTGTACTGGAACAGCTTGATCAGGGGCAAAACTAACTCTGGAGCATAAGGCTTCAGTACTACTGCCAGGATGTCTGATGTTATCAGGGCTGACAGCCTTTGCCGCACCCACTGTCTTCAGCCATTTCTTGATATTATGAACAGTGAATCAAACTGGCTGAATAATGTGTGTGAGCGTGCAGGTGTGAGCGTGCAGGTGTGGTGGTAGTGGGGGGGGAATAATATTTTTAAAACAAGTACATTTAATATGGAAGTATTTTGCAACCGATTTAGACAAGAGTCACAATTTCAATAGCAAAGTTCTGACTACCTGTCAGGCAGGGAAGAAGTGGTCAAGTGAGGGAACTGTGGTTTACTAAAGAAGTTAAATCTCTTATGAAGAGGAAGGAGGAGATTTATGTCAAGATGAGATATGAAGGCTCAGTTAGGGCGTTTGAGAATTACAAGTTAGCCAGGAAGAACCTAAAGAGAGCGCTAAGAAGAGCCAGGAGAAAACATGAGAAGTCTTTGGCAGATAGAATCAAGGAAAACCCTAAAGCATTCTATAGATGTGTCAGGAATAAAAAAATGACTAGGGTAAGATTAGGGCCAATCAAGGACGATAGTGGGAAGTTGTGCATGGAGTCTGAAGAGATAGGAAAAGCGCTAAATGAATATTTTTCATCAGTGTTCACACAGGAAAAAGACTAATGTTATCGAGGAGAATATTGAGATACAGGCTATTAGACTAGATGGGATTGAGGTTCATAAGGAGGTGGTGTTAGCAATTCTAGAAAAGTATGAAAATAGCTAAGTCTCCTGGGCCAAATGGGATTTATTCTAGGATTCTCTGGGATGCTGGAGGAGATCGCGGAGCCTTTGGCTTTGATCTTTAGGCCATCAATGGCTACAGGAATAGTGCCAAAGAGTGGAAGATAGCAAATGATATCCCCTTGTTCAAGAAGGGGATAGAGACACTGGTAATTATAGACCAGTGAGCCTTACTTCTGTTGTGGGCAAAGTTTTGGAAAGGACTATAAGAGATAGGATTTATAATCATCTAGAAAGGAATAATTTGATTAGGGATAGTCAACATGGTTTTGTGAAGGGTAGGTCATGCCTCACAAACCTTACTGAGTTCTTTGAGAAGGTGACCAAAAAGCAGTTGATGCGATATATATGGATTTCAGTAAACCATTTGATAAGTTTCCCTGTGATAAGCTGTTACAGAAGATATGGAGGCATGGGATTGAGAGTGATTTAGTGGTTTTGGAGCAGTGAGGTCATGTTGCAGCTGTACAAAACTCTGATGCAGCTACACTTGGGAGTATTGCGTATAGTTCTGGTTGCCACATTATAAGAAGGATGTGGAAGCATTGTAAAGGGTACAGAAATTTATCAGGATGTTGCCTGGTATGGTGGAAAGATCTTAGGAAAAGCTGAGGGGCTTGAGGCTGTTTTTGTTAGAGAGAAGAAAGTTAAGAGGTGACTTAATAGAAGCATACAAGATGATCAGAGGATTACATAGGGTGGACAGTGAGAGCCTTTTACCTCGGATGGAGTTGGCTGGCATGAAGGGACATAGCTTTAAATTGAGGGGTAATAGATATAGGACAGATGTCAGAGGTAGAGATAGAATCTTTACTCAGTGTAGTATGGGCACGGAATGTCCTGCCTGCAACAGTACTGGATTCACCAACATTAAGGGTGCTTAAATTGTCACTGGATAAACATATGGATAATATTGGAATTGTGTAGGTTAGATGGGCTTTAGGTTGGTTTCACAGGTCAGCGAGGGCTGGAGGGCCTATACTGTGCTGTAATGTTTTATGTTCAACCTTGATAATGTAGCAGTAACTGCAAGAACATAAAGCAACAATGTGTGATAAATCCCCATACTTGAGCTTTGGTTTTGGAGTGCTGAGGACACTATCATCGTCATCCATGTCAGGGCCGCTGTCACTGGGATTTTCCACATCCAAGCTGTCATACAGCAGGTCCAGGTCCTCCTCCACCTCTTGTACGTTGTCTGTGGGATCCTGCTCCGAGTCAAGGACCTACAACAATTTACACATTGATCATATTAGTGCCTCACTTCTATAAGCCATTCGCCATTCCTCTCTTTTGATGAGAACAAAAAAAAAACATTTATCAAAAGACTAAACTTATCCAATCACTTATAATGGCCCAGATAATTCTGCATGCAATTTTTTTTATTTTAAACAACATATTTAAGATAGGAATGCTACATATTTGACAAGTCACAAGATGACATTTTTCCATTTTCTGTAACAAAGCTTGGGCCTAATCATAATGAAACAATGCAAATGCCAAAGTATCTCATGACAGTTTATAGTGAGTGTATTCATTGAGTCACCAATTCCGAAATGTGTATTGATCACTGGTTTATGTTGGGTTGGGTTGTGCCAACTAGTGTGACAACAGAGTGATATAACTGGACTCAGCATCTTTGGATTAAGGAGGAAAGAATTCAACTAGAGTTGGGTAGAAATTCTCCTAAGTCTCTTGCATTTATTTTGTGGCTCCTGATCACTCTGTAGAAACCCCGAGGGAGGAACAGGTATGAATATTCGGTGAGGGTATGGACAGGATTGGGCTCAATTGCTAACAATCATGGTCAAGGCTTACACAACAATTTGGGAGAGTTACCAGAAAGTAAATAATGACCTTTGAGCAGCAATAATTTCATAAGCAAAGTAAGAATTCCAATCCGAACCTACACTGATTTTAACCTGAAAGGGTTGCAAAAAGGCTATGGAAGCAATCTTAGCATCTATGGGCCATTGAAAAATAGATAGAATCAATATCTCTCCAACTCCCACAAACAAGTGATTCCTGCTAAAATGTATGCAGACATCAAATGATGACAGGACTGATCTTGCCTTTTAACCCTTTGATCAGCAAATAGTTTACAATCCTTTTTTTTGGGAGTGTACTTTTGGTTGCGATCCATCATAATAGGATTGCTTTGTATTTTAAATATACTCCAATTATACATCCCATTAAAAAAAAGTACCAATCAGCGTACCTCATCAGAAACCTTGAACCGCCTAAGCAATGCAACTACTTTCTGCTTGAAGTTCTGTTGCTGGAAGGAAAAAACAGTTAAACTATTAACACTTCCAGAATCAGTCATGCATCTTTCGCACAATAAAGAAGCCACAAAAAATGATGCAACCCAAAAGGGCTGTGCATGTTATTAACTGAAACCATCTAGTTTAAGATCTCATGAATTAATTAACATTCTAAAATAAAAGCAAAATACTGCCGATGCTGAAATCAAACAAAAATAGAAAACGCTGGAAAATCTCAAGCAGATCTAACAGCTTCAATGTGGAGAGAGAACAGAGCCAATGTTTTAAGACATAGGAATACAATTAGGCCACTCAACCCATCGAGTCTGCTCCACCATTCAATCATGGCTGATATTTTCTCATCCCCATTCTCTTACCTTCTCCCCTTACCCCCTTATTAATGAAGAACTTATCTATTTCTGTCTCAAAAACATTCAATGACCTGACCTCCATAGCCTTCTGATCCACAGATTCACCATTCTCTGGCTGAAGAAATCTGAATCTGGATGACCCTCATTCTCTCTTCCCAGGAATTGTCAGACCTGCTAAGATTTTCCAGGGTTCTCTGTTGTTACTGTAATTAACACTGTTATTTTACTTCTTGGACAAGTTTTATAGTTAAATTTGACTGAAATTTTCTGAAAATCAATGTGCTTCATCTAATATTCAGTTGGCTTTGTTTGGCATAAAATTGTACCAGATTGGTAATTTCACTCAAACCTCTCAGGATGGATAGTATGAGAATTAGAACTCACTTTTGTACAACACTTGGGAGAATTTCACTATACATGCAATATGCTATGCCAATTTTGCTATTGCTTTCTAGAGCAATAGTAAGATTGACTTTTGCACTCCTTATTAAGTAGCGCTTAATAGGGAGTGTGGATGGATTTTGACTTGGCATTCAACACAGCAATGTGCATATACACATAAACAAGAAGTACCCATACAGAAAAGATCAATTAACGTGAGTTTGTACGCTCCAAATTATGTATCTAAAGCCATCAAAAGGAAATGAACTCCACTAACCCTTGTAATTGAGGTCGTTCTTACAATTGTCCTCCTTTGCTTTTTTGGCTTGCCCATATCATAGTCATCATCATCCATGTCCTGAAAAAAATGAAAACAATATAACTGGCTATGTTTTTAAAAGGGGGAAATGAGATTATGCAGACTAAGAAATATGTTTAGCGTACTGTGTCTTGAGTAGCAGCACCACCAGCCTGTCACTATCCCAACTTGGACAACAAAAGACAACACACCCCAGCTTATGCTCGCACACTGATGGCAGACAATTCAAAATGTAAAGCTCATCACAACTATGATATTCTTCCTACATGACCATATTAGGATTTGATTCCACTCAGTTTCGTTTTATGATTAATTCTGTGCTTACTACCGGACTATAAAGAAAAAGTGAAAGATTAGAAATAATTTGATTTCTCTTTTAAAGAGCTATTTTAGGCATGATGGGCCAAATGGCTTTCTTCTGTGCTTTACATTTCAAAAATTCTTGCTCAAAGTTAGGGATATCAGTACTTTGAACAGAGCAAACTTTCTAATTTCACACTTGAAGTGAGTCACGAGTGTTCCTTGAACAATTACAGCATGCCAGAATACAAACAAAAAAACAATAGGCCATTCAGCCCCACAAACCTCTTCCACCATTTAAAAAGATCAGGATTGGTCTACCAATAATTCAAATCTGCATGCTGCCTACCAAAAATCTATCCATCCCTGCTTAAAATATTCATAGATTTGGCTTTCACTGCCTTTTCAGGAAGAGAGTTTCAAAGATACACAACCCTCAGAAAACCAATGTTGTCTCATCTTAGCTATAAATAGGCTACTCCTTATTTTTAAATAGTGACCTCTAGTTTTAGATTGTTTCCTCTTGTGGGACATTCTTCTCCATATCCATTCTGTCAATACCCCTCAAGATCTTGTACATTCCAATGAAAATGCCTCAGTGTAACAGTTCCTCTCCCAAACTTAAACAGCAATGCTTGTTCCACCAGTATGAACATTTTTCATCACAATATATTTTCCAGCCAGCTCTTGTCCTATACACCTACTTTATACACATTGATTTAAATCAATGTGACTTCTTCAAACCTGCTTACTGCTTAACATATCTGTTAAGCATTAGTATGAAAACAGTACAGGTAAGAAATTATAACTCATGAAGTCTAAATGAAATTATCTAGCAGGAACCTGTACTATAGATCGCAGGTCCTACAGATCCTATTGGGTCACGACATGCTCGTCATTTTATGCAAAGCCCTTAAAAACCAAGCAAAGAGGAGTTTACTGCCAGCTTAGCAGTCTCGAGTAGATGCAAACTTAGAGTCCAAGGGTTGAAAGATACGTATGCAAACCCAAAATCCCATTATTCTCAAGATCAGCTTATCAATTAGCAAAAGCGTGGTCCTGCCGATCCTTGTGTAAAATTCTACAGATTTCATAACTGAACATCAGAAACTAAGTGAGTAACCTCTTTATAAAACTCAAAATTACTGTGAAATCAAGATCCTCAGCCTGTCAAATCTTTCTATGTCCTTCTTCACACCACTCTATGATTTACTTGAGCTAAGTGTCCCTCCATGCACTCTCCACTCCTCCGGAACCATTTTAACTCCTTCCAAGCTCTGCCCTTTTTTGAGTTTTTTGCTATCTTCTTAGGCTGCTCATCCCCCAGTTTCCAGCTTACCACCTCCAATGCAGCTGGTCACCTCTGCTGCTACTTCCAAAAACCTGTTCCAAACACTTCCCTTCAACTGGGCTTTCCCATCATAATTTTCCCTCTACCTTTGAAACTGATCCGCGTGTCCCTGAATACAATTAAGCAAACTGTAAGTTGCTTGCAGTGCCCCAGGTGTCTGAGATTTTGTTTTCTGCATGGTAGGTTGTTGCATAAGGTTACATCTCATGGGGATCCAGGCTGAGGTATCTAAATGGATACAAAATTGGCATCTTAACAGAAGCCAGAGGATGGTTGTAGAGGGTTGTTTTTCAAACTGGAGGCCTGTGACCAGCAGATGCTTCAGGGATAAGTGCTGAGTCCACTGTCATTTGTTATTTATATTCATGATTTGGATGAGAATATAAGGAGGCATGGTTGGTAAGTTTGCGGATGACATCAATATTGGTGGTGTAGTAGATAGTGAGGAAAATTATCTCCAATTGCAACAGGATCTTGATCAAGTGGGCTATTGGCAGACGCATGGCAGATGGAGTTTAATTTAGATAAATGCAAGGTGATGCATTTTGGGAGACTGAACCAAGGTAGGACTTACTCAGTTAATGGTAGGGCATTGGGGAGAATTACAGAACAAAGAGAACTGAGGTACATATTCATAGCTCTCTGAAAGTGGAGTCACAGTGGACAGAGTGGTGAAGAAGGCATTTAAAATGCTTGATTTCATTGGTCAGAATATTGACTACAAGAGATGGGACATCTTGTTGAAGTTGTACAAGACGTTGGTAAGACTAAACTTGGAATATTGTGTACAATTCTTGTCACTATTATTGGAAGTATATTACTAAACTAGAAAGAGTGCAGAAAAGATTTACTAAGATACTTACCGGGACATGATGGTTTGAGTTATAAGGAGTGGCTGGATAGATTGGGACTTTATTCTCTGCAGCACTGAAGACTAATGGGTAATCTTGTAGAGGTCTATAAAATAATGAGGGCCCTAGATTAGACAGATAGTCCAGATCTTTTCCCAAAGGTAGGGGAGTCTAAAATTAGAGGGCATAGGTTTATGGTGAGAGGGGAGAGATACAAAAGGGTTCTGAGAGGCAACTTTTTCACACAGAGGGGGTGAGTGTTTGAAACAAGCTGCCAGAGACAGGTACAATTTCAGTTACAGTTACATGAATAAGATGGGTATAGAGGGATATGGGCCAAATTTGGGCAACTGGTGTTAGCTTAGGAATTTTAAAAAAAGGGCAGCATGGACAATTTGGGCCAAAGAACCTGTTTCCATGCTGTAAATGTCTATGACACTATAAAAATTGATATCATTGAGAACATCTCTTTACAGCAAAGGAATACCAATTGCTGGATATTAAAATGTCACAACACAGACCAAGTTACCAGTTTCAGCATTGCCTATCACAGATTCCAAAAATTAATACCAAAGTTTAATTGGACAATGTAATTTGGTCATTTCTGATCTGTATAAAGAATATTCAAGTTTTTAGGTTGCATGACACAAGAACAGTAGAGTATACTAGCAGAAAAGGAAATACTGGATGTCATACGGACAACTGAAGTTCTGAGACGTGACTTACTGTATACAATCCAAGCTTTCAATTCAGCTCCAAGTCTGTCTCATTAAAATGCAGTTTCTACTCTCATGCTAATAACTTGCCTTCAAGTTAGCACAACCAGTTCTTGCACATTACCTTCCACACTTCTTATTCCATAGCCATGCTATTCTCATTCTGCTCTGCTACTTCGCCTTGCTCTATTCTCATTCCACCACACCGTTTAGCAGTGCCCATATCCAGTTTTTATTCTGCTATAGTCCTTTATCACACCTATCCTGCTACACCTCTATCCAGCACCTACCCTTTGGACCCAAGAAATGTGAACATTTCCATTGTTACGTACTTGTCCTTGGACTGCATCGTCACTTGCTTCCTGCTCAGAAGAAAAACTTTCATACTCTTCCTCCGAGTAATTATCTGTGAAAATAACAAAGATGCCTTAAATTGTAAATTTATGGCTCATACAACAGAGCATGATGCAAGAATTAAGACAGCCAATTAAATTAAGCTCTTCATGTTTTAAACTTGAACTTTACTTATTAGTCACAAATTATTGTGAAGTAATTTCACAATAACTCCATTAACACTGCAATGGAGTTATTGTGAAATTCTGCTAGTTGTCACAGTCCATTGTCTGTTCAGGTCAATGCATCTAACCAGCATGCCTTTCAGAATGTGGGAGGAAACCAGAGCATCCGGAGGAAACTCACACAGGCACGGGGTAAACATGCAAACTCCTCAAAGACAGTGACCCAAGCTGGAAATCGAACCCAGGTCCCTGGCGCTGTGAAGCAGCAGTGCTAAACACTGTGCTACCATGCCATGCCTTATCTGTGGTTTAAGCCAATCAAAATTATCCATGTCATTTACACCATGCACAGAGAGGTAAGGGCAGTCCCACTGAACTGGAGAGCAGGGCAGGGGCACTGGAGGAGAAAGGCTAAGTTGATCCTATAAAGAGGTCCAAGAAATAGGAGATGAGCTGTGATTTTGATTAGAATAATTTCAGGATTGTAATTGGGACAGAGGTATTCAAATATTGTGTGAAAACAAAGATGGACTTGGATTTGGAAGGTTGCACCATGCTAAAGGTCGGTGGGGGATGGGAGCGGTGGTGGTGGAAGTGATTGAAATTGGGATTGAAGTTTTTAAGGACAGTGATTTTGAGAAGAGCTATGATAATGTTTTAAAAATGTTGGAGCTGGTAGGAAAATGATATCCAAAGAGATACAAAATTCACAATGCCAGCTAACATAGGGCCAGGTTAAAAATTGGACAGCTTAGTTTGACTGGATTTAGGATAGATAGCATAGGGAGCTCAAATGAACAAGATGAGCTCAGAGGTATGCACTGGGCAATTCAGGTTAGGAAATCAAAATGAAATGCACTCAGCCACAGGGCCAGAGGGAACATTGTGGGAGGTTCGGCATGGCAAAGGGATGTAGGAGTGCAGCGAGTGCAAAAGAATAGCTGATCTCAATTTTAGTGGCAAAGATATTGACCAGTTCCATGGCTCCTTAGAGGTGAGGATCAAAGAGAGATGGGAAAGCATCATGTCAATCACTGCCACACCGAGCTTCATTTCTTCGACACCGGCAGACTAAACAACTTGACCTTCACCATCCCCTGCAATGCTAATGTTGCCACTCAATTCTACTGAAGTAAAGTGGTAAACTGAACTGCAAGGAAATGCCCAGATACTGCTTTATTTGAGATGTGAGCTGTACATGGCAGAGATGTGGCTCTAGGCAGTTCCCTGACAGTGGCAGCACTGGGTATAATTAGAAATGATGGGATTTAAAGGGAACTCCCACAAGAATCCCACAACACAGTTTACACAATTCTCTTCATAATGCATTGATGTCAAAACACTAAATGCAGTGTAACTTTCTAAACAAAGACAGCATTCATTGTTCGTTCACTTCAATAGTAACTCAAGTAACATCAGTACTAGTTATTTCAAAGCAGATTTTTAAAAAAAGCTTATGAATATGGTTCATGACACAACCGCACCTGTTGATTTTATCTTTGGACTAGGTTGCATTGAACTATCCTCATGATCAATTGGCTGGCTAGACAGTGCAAAGATCCAGATTTCAGCCACTTTGACTGCAGCTTGCTTGAGGTTACTGAGCAAAGCAAGGACCTGGCCACCTTCTGTTGGATGCTGCATCACCTGTGTTACAAGGAGGAAGCAAGAAGCAACATACTTAGTTCTTACAAATATACAATTGTCTCTGCACTCTGTTTTAGTTATGTTGGATAAATAGTGACCAGGATTCCAGGGAGGAAACTCTCCTGTTCTTCAATTAATTTCCATGCCTTTTGCCCTCATAATATTATTACTATGCTACTAAGTTAGTGGATTTATTGTAGTCATTTTAACTTTGTGCAATAATGTAAAACAGACAATAGTGAATTGGCAGTCCGTTCTACATCCTTTATGCTTGATTATTTCCAATGAAGTTAATTAATAGCAACATCAAAATGGGTTGCTGATTGCCTATTATTCATTTTACACTATCTCTCAAAATGACTGCATTATCATGAACCAGAAGAGTAGTTGCCTCAGTCTTCTTATTTTTCCCAGTCTTACCTCTGCCATGTTAATGGATCCAACTGCCAGAGTCTTGTATCCCAGAATGGTCCTGTTCTTGTATCGCTTTCGCCTCTGAAGCATGATTTGCAGCTTGTTGCCTTCTCTTTTGAGGAAATGGGGGTACTGTTGAAAAGAAAGGCCATAAATTTCAGAGCGGTGTCGAGGCTAATTGATTCCTGCTTAAGTTAGTCATATGTGAGAAAAAGTAGAGAACAAACACCATGGCCAAGATTTTCTACACAGACATTTAGAACATAGAACATTACAGCGCAGTACAGGCCCTTCGGCCCTCCATGTTGCGCCGGCCAGTGGACCCTCTAACCTAAACTATTCCAATATCATCCATATGCCTATCCACCGAACATTTGAATGCCCCCAAACATTGGGGGGGGCGGTAACAGGGGAGAGGGCATAGAATCGAGAGGGAATCTCAAAACCACTTTTATGCAGAAGGCTTTCCCTGTTCTATTCTCCCCACACCCCTGCCAATGGCAACTTTAAAAGGCAGGACTATCATTAATATCAATTTGAATCTCATTAACAGGCCTTAACCTGCCCAATGATATTGGCTTGAGGTCACGCCAGCATGAATCAGAACAGGCCCACGTGATGAGCATTTGATTGTAATGTTTGTCCCACCTTGCTTCTGATTCCTCTGCAAGTTTCGGTTTTGGACTCTCTTTTCCCTTATCTGTGCTTCAGGGTGGGAGCTATTTATCAGTTAGTTAATCACATCCCAACTGACATGTTTTGTTCCTTTACTTGTCCCCTTACCACTCCCTTTGATTCTGCACACCATCTCTTCATATTTAATCTCTTCTGCCTTCCACTTGACCAGAAACCTTCCCTTTTGTTCTTTTGTCATTCTCCTCCCATTTCAACTGCGTATTCCATTTCTACCTTTTACTACTTCTGATGAAAGATCATTGACCTAAAACATCATCTTTGTTTCTCTCCACAGATGGCACCTGTCCTGGTAAATGTTTCTAGTATCTCCTGTTGAGAGTTACGCTACCCCTTCTCTGAGTTTAAAAAAAAATGATGTCCCACTTTCCCTCTGTTCCATTTATGTTCACGTTCGCCCCAGGTGTTCTCTTCAGTCTTCAAGATTCCCTGCTTTTTCACTTCTTTAGCTGCCCTTGTTTTACCCTCTCTCTTTACCTTGCCAAGGAAATTTCCAATCACAAGCTATCTTCTTTGCTCCCTGAACATCCCCGTAGCATGTTTAACAACCATTATATCACTGGACATCTAAATCACATTTGATCAATAGAATAATTCATCTAAGAGGACAGTGCTTTGGGCTGGAGCCCACATGATTTAATCATTTAAATGTTATTCCTTCCAAATACCCTACACAACCTAGTCTATCTTAGTGCACAGTTTTTAGACAATCCAATATAGCTGGTGAACAGCATAGAGTCACCAGGATGATGGAACTGAGAATGTTAGTAGGAGGTTTCATTGAATTTTGATAGAATGAAGGATTTATTTTGTGACTGAAGAATTTGTGACAAATTTGGGTGGAGAGGGCATCATTAATATAAAATTGTCAAAGGCAGAGATTGTTATAGATTTCTATAATCCACAAGGAGTGAGGTTAAGGAGTGGACATTGACTCACGTAAAGGAAAAATATTATTTAATGTAGAGAAAGAAATAATAGCTGTGGACAAGGCAGGGTAGCGGGATTCCGTTTTGGATTGTTGCAGCATGAAACCAACACAATGGGTCAAATGGTCTCCTTCTATGTTGCCAACTTATGATTTTTTTTTAGTTGTACCAGACCCAAGTATTTCTTGTTTTAAATAATGGTAAAATCCTGTAGTATCCTTGGGTTTCTCTCAAATTGCTAGGTTAAACGGCTTGTAGACTGAAAAAAAAAATCACATAGATCAAGGGACTGTGCACATCCTAACCATGTATGTCAAATATAAATTAAAGAGGCACTGACAAGTTTAGTCACTCATCATTCCAGACGGCCAATTGGTCCATCAAACCAGTGCTGGCTCCTTGGAAGAGTTAAGTCAATTCTTCTGCTCTTTTGTCAAAGCCCTGTAAATGACTCCTCCAAATATTTAGCCAATTCATTTTGCAGGATACAGGTGTCTCTGGCTAGGCCAGCATTTATTGTCCATCCCTTGTTGCCCTTGACAAGGTGGTGGTAAGCTACTTTCTTGAACTGCTGCAGTCCATGTGGTGTAGGCACACCCATCAGGCTGTTAGGGAGGGAAGTTCTAGTACTTTGATTCAGCAACAGTGAAGGAACGGCAATATATTTTCAAGTCAGGATAGTGATCGGATCAGAGGGGACCTTCCAGGTGGTGGTGTTTCCAGGTATCTGCTGCCCTTGTCCTTCTAGATGGTAGAGGTCATGGGTTTGGAAGGAGCTGCCTAAGAAATTACTGCAGTGCAGCTTTTGACACTTACTACTACATCGGTGTAAAAAGAAGTGTGATCTTAGCCTCACCCAAACATATTTCTTTATATTTATCTTAAATCAGTATCCTCTGGTTACTGACCTTGCTGCAAGTGGAAACCATTCCTCTATCTACATATTCTACTAAAATTCTTCATAACTTTGAACATTTCTGTTCAATCTGCTTATAACGTTCTCTAAAATAAGGAAAATCTTAGTTTCTCTACTCTCTCTACATAAGGAAAGGCCCTCATCTCATTCTCAGTTCTGCTTTGCAGTTGTGACAAGGGCCTTCCGAATTGTGGTGTGCAGAACTGAAAGCAATACGCTAGCATATGTCTAATGAATGACAAAAAATTTCCATTGCTCACTCCATTTGATATTAGCTAAAATTGGAGAAACCATTGCTTCCATAAACTTAAGGCAGTCACACAAACATTAAAGTAAATGTATTTTCACCTTTTCCCCCGGTTCATAATATAACGCGTAACCCCGATGTTGTCTTTCAGGCAAAGGCATGGCATCTCTGGGAGAATGAGCTTAGATGGATACAAGACCTTCCTAACTTTACCAAGTAATCCATGTGAAAAGGTAGCATATATTTATCAGAAAGAAGCATTCTAAAGATAAAATATTTCAGAAATATTCCAATGAAACCTCTCTAAAATGAAGTGCCAAAAGCAATTGAATCAGATACCTGAAGTGAAAATGTTAGTGCCAGATCAGTTTCCACAAGACCACTAGGTGGCAGTATAATCTCATGCGACCGTAAGATTCTCTTTGAGCCCTGTGTTAAGATATCAAATATTAAAATTAGTAATACAAGTGAACAATTTGAAAAGATGCGTAAAACTAGTAATTCTTTAGAGAATACCTCATCGTTTCTTTTGCAAGAAAGCACCCACCTATTTCTCCCCCTTCTCTAACTTTTTTTTTATATATGCAATTTCTTTTGCCATTGCCAAGTACAGGATTAACAAGCAACATGTTTTAAATTCTAAATTGTTGTACTTCAACAGCAAATCCTGATGGTGTGGCCTCACTGATCTATACAATGGGACTGACGATAAAATAGACAAATCCATTACTGACACAAGCAGAAGTGTGGCCTGGACAAATCTCACCATCACTCCATCTTCCATTCTTCAAGGAAAGATTCTGGGCTAGTCATCGACAATGGGATGATAGTGAGAAGAGTGAATATTGGGAGCAAGCACAGCCAACTGGAGGTGGAACCTAGAGTGAGAGATGCTATGGAAGCATAGGTGGTTTGAGTAATATTAAACATCAAGAGCGAGTCTAAGAAAGAAGTTTTAGGACCTTAAATATATTCCTAGTTTCCAGCTGTAGCTACAATCTGTCTGTCTGTATAACAGGTGTGAGACTGTAAAATCTCCTATGTATAATGATATAGTATGTACAGTGATACAGTGGGGCAGCACGGTGGCACGGCGGTTAGCACTGCATTCTCACAGTGCCAGGAACCAGGGTTCGATTCCCAGTTTGGGCCATTGTCTGTGTGGGGTCTGCATGTTCTCCCCATGTCTCATGAGTTTTGTCCAGGTGCTCCATTTTCCTCCCACATTCTAAAAGCTGTGCTGATTTGGTACAATGACCCGGACAGATGCCAAACTGTTGCGACCAGGAGAATTTCACAATAACTTTATTGCAGTATTAATACAAGCCTTACTTGTAACTAATAAATAAACTTTAAAACTTTAACTTTATATATTACTACGTGTAACCCATATACGATAACGTACTATGCCACAGGGTAAGACATTCCTGTTTATAGTAAGGCATTGTTACACTTTGCACAGAACTCCTGTATTTGGTAAATACAGTACGCCACTATGCTATATTTATACACTATTAATTACATATCAGAGATTACATATTACTTGGTATAACAAATTTGTACAACATGTCTTACTGGTTATAACACTGATGTGTACAGTATAAGCAAACTGTTAATCTTATCTAGTTCAGACTGCAATTCTTATGTACAATGTTTTCACACATATTACAGACAGAAAGTCAATTAGTAACCTTTGGCAGAGAATGCTATTTTTATGCAACATTTTTAAATAGCAGTATGAATGATTAGCTAATCTTCAGTCATTGTGAATTATTGGCAAACCATAAAACAGCTTGGTCTCAGTTGGCTCCACCAGACCTTTCCCACCGTACTATACTTTGGATATGTTTCTTTCTGTTGAAGCTATCCAACCGAAGCCTTTGCCACTGTGTATCCTGTGCCTATTTCTTGATGGATAGTTGCAGCTTCAGAACTCTTAGGCCAAGCCAGGCATGTACATTCAAAAAAAGACTGCAATTAAATCACTTTTTTTTTAATCCACTGATTTTAACGCTGGGGAATCATACACTAGCAATGTGGGATTTGCCAATATCCATCAGGAACTGAAGTAGTTATCATATTTATTTCCTGAACTTCAAAGTGTGAAGAGCATGGGGCCCTATTCTAGCTCAGCTGTAATGAATAGTTTACCCCTGCTTGCAACAGTTCTCAATATATTAGCAATAACTACACTGATGAACTGAGCAGAAAGTCCAGGTTTTAACACCCAAATCATGGTGGAATCATTGGAATGGAATGCCCACAGCTCATTCAGCCAATAGCAATACCACCTTCACTGCTATTAGAAACGCAAAATCCAGCCACTTAATTTGTGGAAGAAATCTGTGCAATTTGCAATCTGCTGAATATTTCCAGAACATTTTGTTGTGATTACCAAGAAAAACTCCTCTGCTCTCCTTTAATGCTGCTGTGCAGTTGAAAGGATTGACAGAGCCTCAGTTTAACATCTCATCTAAGACAATCTAGTGTGCCAGGCTGATAAATTCTCTTATCATAAAATGACTCGGGAATCAGTAGGTCCTTCAGAACGAGAAGAGATGGGTGGAGGTAAAATGGAAGAAGAATGGAGGTCAGGTATAAGGTGGTTTAAAGGTGGACAATGTGAAAGTGGAGAAGATAGGGAGTGAAACAAGTGGATGACAAAGGGAATTCTAACAACATGCGGGCGACTGAAGATCGAAATTGAATAGATCTGAAAAGACATGGTTAGGCAAAAGTAACTTATAATTTTTGTAAAATCATATATCTTCACAGTTTTACAGACACAAAACATTTCTTTAGATAAATGAATGAAACCATTAGTTGTTGAGAATGTCACAAGTGAGCATTTTTCAGCTGCCCATCGTCTTTTTCACATCACTTTCAGACAGGACCATCATTATCAACCCACAGCCAACATTAAGGATTTCCCAAAACAAAATCATTTTACCCCCTCTCCACTTATCAAATACCCCATATTCACATCCCTACAGGCAAAGAAAGCCATCAGGATATATTGCTGTAAATCACAATACTTTCTGAATAATAAAAAGTAACATTTTACCTCTGTATCCCAGGTAGTAACAGGTTCTATTGAATTAACAGTAATAGTGAAATATTAAGCTAGCAGATGCTGTTTTCCTGAGCAATATTTCCAGACAAGTGTGTTTCTTTTTTAATTTGTTCTTTGAAGTAGCAATTCTGGAAAGGTCACAATTATTTCTCATTTCAAGTTCTCCTGTGAATGTGATGCTGGATGTCCCTATTTCTGTTTATGCAACTAAACAATTTGCTGGACCATTTTAGGGGTGATCAAGATTCAAGCCTGTTGTGTGGACTGGAGTTATACGTATAAGAAAAAAAAGAGCTCACATTTACATTGTGCTTCTCAGTCTCAGGAGGAAACTAAAAGGCTTTGCTGCGAATTAACATTTTCAAAGTGTAATCACTGTTCAAAATGATGACACACGGCTACTAACACAGACACAGTAAGGTCATGTGGAAGTAATGACATAGATGCATATTATTTGTTTTTAGTGCCTTCGGTTGAAGTGGAATGGACGTGGAAAGGATATTTCCAGTAGTAGGAAAAACTAGAACTAGAGGGCACAATCTCAGGCTAAAGGGGCAATCCTTTAAATCAAAGATGAGTAGGAACTTCTTCAGCCAGAGTTGTGAATCTGGGGAACTCAGCTGCAGAAGGCTGTAGGGTGTCTTTAAGATAGAGACAAATAGGTTCTTGATTAATAAGGAGTTATGGGAAAAAGGCAAGACAATGGAGATGAGAAAAATATCAGCCATGATTGAATGGCGGAGCAGGCTCGATGGGCCAAATGGCCTAATTCTGCTCCTACATCTTATGGTTGATGCATGAATATTGGCCAGCCAACAAACACTCAACTTTGAAGGGACTGAATCTGTTTCTCTCTAGAGTTGCCAAATCTGCTGCGTATTTTAAAGTTCTTACGTTTTAATTACCAAGAAAAACTCCTCTGCTCTTCTTTAGTAGTCATGATGTGGAGATGCCAGGTTGGACTTGGGTAAACACATTAAGAAGTCTCACAATACCAGGTTAAAGTCCAACATGTTTATTTGGTAGCAAAACCAACTAGCTTTCGGAGCGCTGCCCTTTTGTCAGGTGAGTAGTAGTAGTAGAGGTGGTTTAGTAGTTCATGACATATTATGTTGTCCAGTTGAAAGGGTTAACTAACCTCAGCTTAGTCAACCCTTTCAACTAATGCAGGGTAAATTCCCTTACCATAAAAGTGATTCAGGAATCAGTTGGCTTTTTACAAAAAATGTCTTTTATTGTCTTTCTATTGTAGTGCACAAGATTTTATTGAATTCAACTTCATAGTTTGCTACAATGGGATATAAATTCATATTTCTGGGATCTCATCCAATACAATAACACTATTGTATTTATATCATGTCAAACAGATTATTTAAAGTGACATCATAGAACTCACACAGAGCTCATCAGACAGATGCTTCAGACTTATTCAGCACAATAAAATACATCAACTAACAGGATGATTGAACTGAACCACAGTGTACACTCCAGTTAAATGCTATAACAAAAAACAACTGCAATTAGATCAGCCCATCTGCAGTCAGATGCACGGAGGATATAACCACGCTGATTCTCACTGTGTGACTTCAGAGAATCGGTTAATTGCTTATTTGGAGTGCAATAACACTTCAAGCAGTTTTACAACATTCATTTCTCTGTGTTTGAAATCTGCAGGGCAGATTCAGCAACTCCAAGGGTAGCAATTTGGGGCAGCACGGTTGTACAGTGGTTAGCGCTGCCGCGTCACAGCGGCAGGCACCCGGGTTCAATTCCAAGCTTGGATCACTGTCCGTGGGGAGTTTGCATATTCTCCCCGTGTCTGCATGTGTTTCCTCCAGGTGCTCCAGTTTCCTCCCACAGTGCAAAGATGTGCAGGTTAGCTGGATTGGCCATACTAAATTGCCCTCAGTATTAGGGGGACTAGCTAGGGTAAATGCAAGGCGTTATGGCGATAGGGGCTGGATAGGATGATACATGACCATCATCAAAACTGAGGCTGTCACCAATGATGAAATGCCACCAGTTGAACAACAAAGCCAGCCAATGACCATGGAATTATAGACCTGTTTGAGGATGGCTCAATTTTGGTCATGTAAGTTTGCTTTCAGCTAGTTGATCTTAGCCAGGACAGGACAAGAATTGTTGTAATTGATCTTTGGACATTGTGGGATTCTCAGCACTGATAGCTAACACCATACGTACGTGTGTGTACGTCGCCTGAAGAAGGCTATAATAGCCGAAAGCTTGCAAGTTTACTATCAAATAAATCGGTTGGATTTAAAACTGATGTCGCCAGACCTCTTACTGTGTTTACCCCAGTCCAACGCTGGCATCTCTACATCATGACATTCAGAAAGAGCAGGGGAAAGCTCAGTTGTGTAACTCACCTGTAACAGTGAGTTGTGTAACTCACCTGTAGACACTAAGTATTTCTTTGAGATATTGGGCATGCTAAATAAAAGGGACTAGTGAGAAAAGAGGAGCAGCTAAGGAGGAAAGTATTAAATTACTCATGAGATTTTAAATATCAACATCATAAATGCTTGAAATAGCTTTCATCAAGTGTCACGTGACATGCATATAGTCCAGTTAAGTTTCCACCTATCATTCATACATACTCTTTTTGAATGTCTGGTAAATAATATTTCATTATTAGATTGAAAAATTGATCTTGGGATTCAAGTTTAGTTTGCCAGTTCATTAGCTAGGAGTTACCACAACAGAATCCGAGAGCTGGAGCAGAAGTGTGACATTCTGCTGTGATTACATTTACAGCCAGCATTTCAAAGGCCAAAATGGAGCAGGAAAGGCAACCTCAGAACCACCTTTTGCTTTGTCCCACCAAAAATATTCTTTCAAAGTGGGAGATAAAATGTTGGCCATGTGAAATTTACATAATAATATACTTGCAATTCATAGCAAGATGGAAGAGTTCCAATGCTCCCTATTTATCAATATTTTATTTTTTTTAAATTTATTTTATTTTATGCCTCTTGTGCATCCACAATTCCCCATCACTGCTAGCTCTGCCTTCAGCTGCCAAGGCTCTAGGCTCTGGAATTCCCTCCCTAAAGCTCTTCATGCTCTGTACCACTACAATATAGAGTTCTCCTCCTTTAAGAGCCTTAAAAACAACCTCAGACAAAACGTGATTTCCAGGCAGCCGAAGTAACCTATTTAGACTACCGAGTGATGGCAAGCAATTACATCCAGTAGAGGAAAACGTAAAGGCTATCAAGGAAGCATCAATCCCAAGGAAAATCACAGAGCTAAAATCTTTCCTTGGATTAGACAATATTACAGAAATTGACCGTTGTGGCCTCTTTGCACACCCGACTCCAAAATACCACAGAGGCTCTCGGGGAACTTCGCAAGCAGAGGTTTTTTTCCAGATCAAATATCAGTTACTATCATCCAAATTACTAACCCATTTCAACTCGAAGAACAAACTTGTTTCGACTTACGACACCTCCCATGCGGGGTAAGCGAAGTGCTATAACATCACTGGAAAGATGGGACAGAGAAAAAAAAATATCAAATCCTACTTCACCAAGAAGTCCAAAATTAGTGTTGAAGATGGGACCATTCTTCGGGTGTCTAGCATAATTGTTCTGTTTTCGGGACAATATGCAGTATTAATATAACTCCATAATGGTCACCCATATGTATCAAAAAGTAAGATGTTGGCCAGGAGTTAAGAATGGTGGCCAGGTCTTGATTCCAGCATCACAACTTGGATAAAGCGATGTGACCTGTACCAGGAAAATCAAAAACTCCCCCCTCAGCTTCCCTTTACCCATGGGGTAATAATATGTCAGGGACATACATGCAGAATTTGCAGGTCCCTTTATGGGTTCTGTGTTTTAAATCATTGTGGACACAGTGATTGGAGGTGCACTGCATAAATTCTATGACTACTCAGGTTATGACCGAGAAAAGATTCAGCAGACACTGAATCTCAGGAGTCCTGGTTTCTGATAAAAGTTCTGTTTTCATTAGCGAGATTTCCAGAACTTTGTGCAATCCAACATGTTTGGACTGCACCTTATCATCCATCATCAAATGAACTGGCAGCACAAATGGTTCAAACTTTCAAAGTATGAGGAAACAACCTGCAGTATCCATGGAAACTAAACTGGCACATTTGTTCCGTTATGGAACCACAGCGCACACCACAACAGGTGGATCTCTAATAGAGCTGTTGATGGGATGATGGCTTTATACCAGATTAAGCCTATTATTCTCAAACTTGGCAGGAAAGATGATATCCCAACAGGGAAACCAAAAAAGAAACTTTGATTCCACGAGGGCAGGAAGAAAAGTTTGCAATGGGTGACCTGATTCATAAGGAACTTTAGGGATGGTCCCAGATGAGTCTTGGAATCATTATTGAGGAGAAAAAGACCAGCACCTTACAAGGTCAAAGTTCAGGATCAAAACCATAAAAAAGCACTTAGACCATCTCAAATCCAGGGAGTCTTTACTGGAGTCGGTCCTATCATCAGCTATGGAGATGGCCACTGCCAGTGCCAGTCCTCAGCTTGAAGCTGACTCCATGTTGGCCCCTCCAGATAGCGAAAGTGCAGACACTGAGATGGAGGCTGAAGAAGCAGACCTCTGGGTTGAAACAGGACTGAAGGAGAAATCTGCTTCAGTAACTCCGTGATGCTCCCTCTGAAATAAGAAGGCTCCCTTTCATTATAAACCACCTGACTCAATCTTTCCTTTAATGGACATCAACCCGAGGGCCAATTAAGGTATCCTCACAGCAGAGATGTTTGAAGAGACGTGGGCCTAAGGAGGGAGGGATGTTATGATCAATAAATCCACCTATGGGCTTCATAGAATGTGAGGTGCTTTACTGAGTGAATGGAGCTTGTCCAGTGGAAAGCAGCCAGCAGGAGCTTTTAAACCTGTAATGTTACTCAGACCGGAGTTGTAAGTCCAGAGGTGAAGACTTCCTGACTTTAAGCTGCAAGAACAGCCTTTTCCTTTGGTGCACAATAAAGTATGTTGGTAATGGAAACTGGCATGTGGCTGAATTATTACAATAAAAAACAACATAGTTCTTAGGTGATGGGATAAAAATGAATGGTGTGTTCAGTAACAATATCTGGAGCAAAATTTTAAAGGACATTATCTCACCAAAACTGGTGTGTGTTATGACATCAAGTCACCAACTAAGCTGACAAGATACTCAGCATATACATCTGACTGGAGTAACAAACATTCCACTGCTGTTTGAAAAAGTGATCTCAACTTTTTCTCTATAATGCCATGCCAGCCTATCCAGTATCTAATTAATCTTATTCATCTCTAACTTGAGGAAAGCTAAGCTATACTTGTCAACAAATTTTACAGGCTGTTGTGACTTTGGCTTATCTGGCTCATCAACAAAAGAATGCCCTGCATTCAAGTTCAAATGCAGTTTTTCTGCAGTCATTACCATGCAATTGGCAAACAATTTCTTGTAAATAGAATGGTGAGATCATACGACAAACTGGGATATATCAAGCCTACTCTCGATCAACAGTAAGTAACGAAGGGGTTATTGACAATGCTATCAAGTGGCATTTGCTTAGCAACATCACTGATACTCAATTTGGATTCCATTCAGATCATTCTGCTCCTGAATTAATTACAGCCTTGGTTCAACCATGGACAACAGAGCCGAACTCCACAGTTGAGGTGAGAATGAGTGCTCTTGACATCAAGGTAGTATTTGATCTAGTGTGTTATCAAGAAGGCCTAGCAAAACTGAAGTCAATGGGAATCAAGAGGAAAACCAATCAGAGTCAAATCTAGCACAAAGAAAGATTGTTGTGATATCTGGAGGTCAATCATCTCAGTTCTAGAACATCACTGCAGGAATTCCTCAGAATAATGTCCTAGCCTAATCATCTTCAGCTGCTTCATAAATGACCTTCCTTCCTACAAGTCAGGAATGGGAATGTTTGCTGATGATTGCACTATCTTCAGCACCATTTAAGACTCGTGAGATACTAACGCAGTCCATGCCTAAATGCAGCAAGATTGGAACAATACCCAGACTTAGGCTGACAAGTGGCAAGTGACATTTGCCATCATATAAATGCCAAGCAACAATTAACAAGGTCTTCCTGCAACATTCAATACCGTTGCTAAATTCCTCCTGTCAATGTCCTTGGAGCTATTATCAACCAGAAACTGAACCCAACCAGCCATGTAAAAATTGTGGCTACAAGGGCTGATTAGTGACTTGGAATCCTGCGATGGGTAATTTCCCTCCTGACTACCCAAAATCTATCCATCATCTATAAAGCCCAAATAGGAGAATAATATGGAATGCTTTCCATGTGCCTGAATGAGAATAGTTCCAATAACATTAAAACACTCAAGTTTGACACTAACCAGGACAAAGAAGTTCCCCCCAACCTCTTTGCTGTTACTGCGTAAAATTCATAGAATCCCTACAATGCAGTAAGAAGCCATTCAGCCCATCAAGTCTGTACCAACAACAATCCCACCCTGACCCTATCCTTATAAACACAAACATTTATCCTGTTAACCTTCCTGATACTAAGGGGCAATTTAGCATGGCTAATCAACTTAATTGTACATCTTTGGGCTAAGAAGAAACTAGATCATCCAGAGGAAACCCACACAGACATGGGGAGAATGTGCAAACCCCACACAGTTCCTAAAGCCAGATTTGAACTCAGGTCTCTGGTGCTGTGAGGTAGCATACCAACCACTATGCCATTGTGCCATCCCCTAGAATTCTCTTCCCAACAGCACTGTAGATGTACCTGTACAACATGGCAGCAGTTCAAAGTGTCAGCTCACCACCATCTTTTTAAGGACAATTACGGATGACCAATAAATGTTTGTCTAGACAGAGATGGCCACATCCCGTGACTGAATAAGGAAAAAAAAACAATCAGTTTCAACAGCTCCAGAAATAGCTTTACTGCCAATCCATTCACCACATTACTGGAGAATTTTGCTCCAAGTTATATTACACAATCTCCTGTACATCTAGTTAATATAACACATTTCACAGTCTTTGATCCTATTTTATGTTATATAGGATGAGCTCAAAGATCAGCCATGATCTCAGAGTGACAGAATAGGTTTAAGAAGCTAAATGGCCTCATCCAGCTCCTATGTTTCTGCCTTCAGAGTGGCAATGAAGCACATATTTCTGGCTACACAGGCAGACTCACAGCTGCCAACAAGTTGCCTTAAGAATGGGGCCAAAATTAATGAGCACTTTCTGAATAACCTTGCAGCTTGTTTACAATTCAATAAAGCAATCAAGCAATGGCTTGAATTTGAAACTAAAGAATTACCAGGTAATAAAGGGTGCTAAAGGGAGTTTGACTTCGCATAAACCTCAATTACTGTGCACATTCAAGAGTAACTTCACAAAACTCCATTCTTATAAAAATAAGCCAGATGAATTTTGTTCATTTGCATCAGTGACCAAGTTTTTCTAACCTGCGATAGCCTGTCGCACCGCTAAACCCAATCCAGATCCCAGTATCCACATATACACTCAATTTGAACGGGGACAATGTGTAGCAATCTGAAAAGCAAAATCTGGACAATTTACTCCTCCTTAATCCACTGCTGTGAGGTCACTTGCACTACCACCACTGCCACCCAGCTGTCATATGTTATCTCAATCCAAATTCATATTCTTCCAGTCTGATGCCACCATTCATTGCCTTAATTAGCAGAGCATTCACAGGAGCAGGGATGCAGTGTAGTACTATAGCACACTAGTGGTTGCACAAATTATTTCATACAACAATTTGATACAGTAATATGATGCTTTGCCTTTGGGTTCGAATGTTATGATCCACTACAGGATTATGGAACTACAGGATCTTTATCAATCATGATGTTTCAAAATGTCAACATCAAAGTTCTGCTTTTTCTCTGGGACATTAGACAGAGGTCCAGAAGCTTACAAGCATCTCTGTCTCCCCTCCCTACAAAATCTTTCTGGGAGTCCAAAGGCTGTTAACCCAAGTCAAAAATAGTATCTCTGGATCGGCTAACTTTTTAAAGAGAGGTTTAAGTCTGCAGGAGAAATATTGCTCAATTGGACTGGAATAGTAATAAGTTAGAAGTTAAGAGTTTGTTTATTTTCATGTTTAAAGATTGTTCAATGGTCAAAAGTTAAATTGTTTCATTTTGTTAAAGATATATTTAAACTGTGTTATAAATAAATCTTGTTTTGATATGCCTCACTTGTCAGTGGAATCACTCTTGAAGCAAAGCATCCTTTCCTCACTATCTAAGGATTCAGGTAGATACAATAGATATTTCTGCATTCCTTTGAAGAAAATGGAGATTTCTTGACATCTCGCCAATATTCAATCATCAGTAACAGGTCCGAAACTCCAAGTATATTATGAAGCCAGGCTAGACTCCAACAACATTTTGCCATAAATGTGAGGGAAATGACTTCTCTGAGAAACACAAAAAGGTACTATGTAAATGGAAAGTTTTCCTTTAATCATATTTTCAAACATTGCTCTTCGTAGGGAGAGCATTAACTTGGCCAAAAGGTGGAAAAGGAGGAATGAAGGGAAAGCTGTTACTATAACAGAATTTTTGCAATTCCCAGCAGCTGGTTTCTGAACATAGTAAAACCTCAAATGCGTGTTATCATAACAGAGAAGGAAGGTCAGCGAGGGTAAGGCAGCCTAAGTGTCAGAATAGCAAGTCAGGGAGGATGAAGGTCACTGGCCAAATTAATCTCAGCTGTTTGAAAAATGTAAAGACGAACTGCGGTGTTAAAAACAGTGAAAGAGAAGTCGTTGGAGGAAAAAAAATCATATACCAGTCAGTCATTCTTGTGCACCTCAAACAGCCAATTCAACAGCAACACATGCTGTGGCTTACCAGCCCGACTAGAGAAACAACTATGAGAGACTACATTGAAAACAAAGAGTGTAGCATCCTCATCATAAATGATATTGAATTTCCTCTAATTTAATGTGCACTATAAAGCATCACATGATGCAGTAGGTACTATGCAATCTTTTCTCATCTGACAAACAGGTCACTTCATGTAGGATTGCATAAATCCAACACATGAAGTTTAGAAATAAACTACTAACTTTTTTTTGAAGCCATGCAAATTTTGTGCAGAAATTTCATTTGCCTGATGAAATGCACAATGCCAAATCTTTGACAATAAATAGCACAGTGAGTGGAAATGAAACAAGCTTTTTTTTTCACATGCCATTCATCCTCAAAAATGTGCACCAGCAACCTTTGCTCATTCTTCAATGTCTTTATGGTTGTGTTTCCCCTCAGTATTTATTGCACCAGATATTTGATTGATTCAGCTAAGATTGATTGTTTCTCCAAAGCAGCTCTTACATCAAGTTAAGAAAGAAAAGCAAGACTTTGGTTCAGTTTTGTACTTGATGCAACAGCTTCACTGAAAAAGCAAAAGCAGTTGGTAACCAGATCTATGTACAAGGTTAAAGAACTAAATAACATAAATTAAATGATTGGGGTGGAGCTCTTCCCAAAACAGTGTCTGTGATCTGGGTATAACAACATTAAGTATGGATCAGTGGAAATGCTTTGGTTGGTCCAGGTTCCACTGCAGAAGCAATGCAACACCTAAATAGGTTTGATTGTATAATACTGGTGCAAAGTGGCATAGCCAGTTACCCAATTACTTGTATACTTCTAAATTGCCAATGATGTACCCCAACCCTAGGATCCATTCTGCACTCGTAGCTTAGATCAAATTCCTGTGAATTTTGAAGTCAATTCAATCTTTGCTCAGTAATAAATATTTTACAGGTGCGTTTTGTTCCATTTGTTCTGATACAGTGAAGCTAGAAAGGACAAGGCAAGATTAAATAGCTCACCTGCATCTTAACAGCAATAACAACTGAAGTGAGTTCCTTGTCCAATTCCTTCACGACCACCAGCTTCTTTAGTGTTAAACTACACAATCTGGAAAAAAAACATTCAACTCAGAAAAATGCAGTATTGAAGTAAACCAGAAACTCATAACCAATTAGTAATATTGGACAGATCTTGAGTTACGTAGGCTACCTTCTATTGTCTTCCCTCAAACTTACCCTGCAACCAACCAGTATTCATCAGGATGCAATAATATCTTTGGTACCAAGAAAAGTAGCAGTGAGGAACAAGACTGCTAAGTTGGCAAAAATCAGTCCATGCCTGCAGAACTGCACTGTTATTAAAAGTCATCCATGCAGCCCACTCTTAAGATAAATTACAGATTAAGAACCATAGAATGGTTATAAAACAGAAGGAGGCTATTCAGACTAAGTCTATGCTGCTTTCTGTGAAAGAAATTCAGCCATTCCCATTCCTGGTCCTCACCTTACAGCATAACAATTTCTTAACTTTAGATGCTATCCAAATCCATTTTGAGAAAGCATGATTTAATCTGCTTCCATCACCCTTTCAGGCAGTGCATTTCTAATAGTAGCATGACAATATCATCTTTAGGTTAATCACTCTTAAATTGTGTCTCATGGTTCTTCATCTTTCTACCAGTGGGAAGAGTTTCTGTCCATTTATTTTGTCTAGACGCTTCACAATTGACAGTTCTTCTATCAAATTCATTAACCTTTCCTTCTCTAAAGGAAAAAACAGCTTCTCCAATTTCTCCATGTAACAAAATCCCACAGTCTTGTATCATTCTCATTAATCATTTCTGCAACAGTCTTCACATTCTCCCAATAGTGCAGTGCCCAGAATTTTATAAAGGTTCATCATGTTGTTGTACAATATGCCCCTATTTATAAAATCGGGATCCCAAGTGCCTGTTTAGTGACTTTTTCAACCTGTCCTGCTATGGGTCTCTGCTTCTGCACAAACTTTAGAATTGTATCCTTTAGCTTATATTGTGCCTTTCCTCGTTCTGCCCAATGCAACACTTTGCACTTTACTCCCTTAAATTGTATCTGCCACATATCCCCACATTCCATTATATATGCTCTTGAAGTCACATCTCAAGTTTTGCCTCGTCAGATTTTGAAATCATACACTGTACTCCCAAGTCCAAATCAGTAAGAGACCAAAAAAAAAGCACAGTGGCCCCAGGGTCCAGAAGGGATCTATAAGTAGGGTGGGGAGAGTGGTCAGAGTGGAGTTGACTCGGGGCAGGAAGGAGTTATGGGGGTTAGGATGGGGCATTGAGGGAGAGAATATAAGCTATAGATTTGATTTTTTTTTGAAAATGTAGCAATTTATTTGTAGCCACTTTCTTAACATTATTGATTGCTGCATGACTAATTATCTTTTGAGAATCAGTACTGGGCTTCCAATTTTATCATTGCTACAGTCACGCTGCCTACTGCATGCAGGTGTAATAAAAGAAACACAAAATCCACATTTATGCAACGCGTTTCATACCGTTCCAAATCAATTCATGGCCAATTAAGTACTTTTGATTTGAAGTCACTGGTATAATATAGGCAATATTGTGGAATGCAAAGCAGGCTTTGAGGGGCTGAATTGCTACTTTGCTCCTAATACACAGGTTTGTGTGTCATTCTGGATGGATGAGATGACCTAGGCTCGATGGCCTCTGTTATCCATAATTATAAAAAGTGGATGGAATCATGACTGGAGCTCAGTTTATTTTGCTGCTGAACAGGTTATGCGGGGTGATATTGCCAGGTCAAGAGTGCATGATGGGCTCACAGTGAATCAGTAACTTGTTTTACACAGCACATGATTCTCAAAAATCTTTTCCATTGACTTCAATCATGTTCTTTTGCCTACCTATTGTTCCACTCTATCTTACTGCTTATAAGTTTTATGAGTTATTGAAATAATATGATAAAATTATGTTGCATGGCAGTTATTGGAAATATACGTAGGGAGAAGCAGTAATCAACAGCCTTCAAACTTGGTCATCATGAAATAGATATAATTATGAACATTCAGTCTTTGTTCATTTGTTGCCCCGAAACAGGAGAAGCACCAGGGCGCATGATTTCTCTTCCTAGCCCTGGTCCCAGTACCAACCCTGGGAAACACCACTATATACCTTCCTCCATCTGATAAACAACTAATCGCCACTATTCTGTTTCCTATCACTCAGGCAACTTTATATTCAAGCTGCTAGTTTCCTTTTTATTTCATGGCTTCAACTTTGCTGACAAGTCTATTGGGTAACAATTTATCACAGCCTATTTAGAAGTCCACATATACTGCAACAATAGCATTAGCCTCAGCAACATTTTCTGTTACCTCATCATGAGACATGATATGCCTTCCTTAATTAATCCATCTTGTCCAGGTGATTGTTAATTCTAACCTGGACCCACCAACTAAGTTAAAATGACTGGCAGGGAATGACCCAGAAATCAAGATTCTGGAGACCATCAACAGGATAGCATCAACTGTCAATAACACTCCCGTGTTTGAAGCCTGTGACTGCCCACTCAGTTGCAGCACAGGTATATTTCAATAAAGTTTTAGGCGCCTATAATTGTTATTCCTGAATAAAAAACTTCCAAAATTGAATAACATCAGTGAATATTAATGGAATTTTATACATTGGTGCAATGATGTACATTTCAAGAAAATTAAATGTAAATGTTCTATTTGTGTTGCGACTTTATAGGTATTACAACAGCGGCTAAGTATTTAACGGTAAAGCACTCTGGGAAGTCCTGGAGTTGTGATAGGCAGTACACAAATGAGTCTTAAATCCCTCCTATCCACAAAAATCCTTACACTTAGTTTGAAAATGGGTATTAACATTTGCAATTGGCCCCATATCTATGATTTCCATCTGTACTTCCTGCAATCGCCTCAGATGCATACCACTCGAACCTATTGATTTATCACCTCAAGTGCAATCTTTCTAGCACCTCTACTTAATTTTTAGCCCATGTAGCATCTTAACTGTCTTCTCTTTCACTATGACTTTGGTGGCATCCTCCACTCTGACAGGTGTAAAGTATTCATTACAACCTCAGCCATGCCTTTCACGTGCTGGCTTCTTTGTGGTCTCCAAATCAGTCACTCTCCTCCCTCTCATTATTATTTTATTTTTTATGCTCCATGGGAAGAGTTTTGGATTCATTTTCATTTAAGCTGCCAATCTCTTCATGGTCTCTCTTTACCTCTCACTTCCTTTTGCATTTGCCTTCTGAATTTTCAATATTCAGTTTGGTTCAAACTTGTATTACCAACCGATCATTTCTTATGCATCCCTTTTTCTGCTTCATCTTACTCTTACCTTTTTTGATGTTCAGGGGACTCTGGGTTTGATTATCCTGCCTTTTCCCCCGTAGGAATATACCTCAACTGTACTCTAAACTAATGGATGATTAAAGTTTTGTTTGTTGAGAGAAGAATGGCCCTCAGTACAAAAGCCTGGTTAAGAAGTAATTAACCGTTGTTCAATCCTTATTTAGTGCCTCAATATAGGAAGTGCAGGATCTACATGTTAGTAGGACTTTGAAAGAATGCTGTAAATTTAGTTGCCATTCACCTACTAGATTAAAATTTTGCAATATGGGAGAAATAAATAAGCATTTACATTTTCTGGATCCTGAACTTTATTAGTATCTAGACCACCATGAACTCTGTCAAAGTTCCTACGTTTGCAAAAAATATCTAGACAATAAAATAAAATGCAAATTGAACTTTCTAGAAATTAAATATATTTGGTGGACTATTCAATAACATTATTGCAGAAAGGTCACGTGTTCTAAAAATTAGTTGTATTCTTCCCAGCAATGCTTTCTCAACTATGTACAGTATATTCAGTATTGTGCTTTTTTGGAACTTTCTAATACTTATTATTGTCATTGGTATTAATCGTAGAAGCTTGGGGTAGCAGTTTCTTTCGGGCCTTGGTATTCAAAATGGGGAAAAAATTTACTGCATTCCAGAGCAAACATTCACTTTGCTGAGCACTGAAATTAATTTTTAAAAATGTACCTACTTTAGGAGGTAACTTTTAAATTCGAAATTTGACAGACCCATTGTGTTCAATTTTGGGCATTACACCACAGGAAAGGTATTGGGGCCTTGGAGGTGATACAGAATTACAAAGTTTTGAGTGCTAAATTATAAGGACAAGGTGCTTAAATTTGGCTTGCATTCCCTTTCAACAGATGATCCAACAAAGACATTTAGAGTGTTAAACTGATTCGAAATGGGAGATACAGTGAAGCTAATTCCTCTGGTGGGACAATTGAGAATGAGAGGACATAATCATAAAATTAGACCTAGGCCATTGCAAAGTGAAATCAACAAACACTTAGTCAAACAAAGGGTAGCATAAATGTAGAACTCTCACCTAAAATATTGCACATACAAGGAATCAGTTGGAGTTCGTAAATCTTTGTTAGATGAGTTGCAGCCACAGTTTGATCAGTCATTACCTTATTGAATGGTGGAGCAGGCTCGAGGAACCAAATGGCCTATTCCTGCTCCTAATTGATATGTTCATGTGTAAGATATCAAGTTATTTGAAACTAAAACAAGTAAATGGAGCAAAAGGAAATATTCAGTCATCATCTACTGAACAGTACAGCAGTTTGAAGGAACTGAATGGTATACTCTTGTTCTTAATATTCCTATGAATTTCTGAGAAGTTGCCAGATAGCTCAGTTCCTCTTAAATTGCCTTTTTTTAAAAAAATATAAACAGATGCTTGACTTTTAGATGTTCTAAACTGTCCTTAAACTCAAGGTAAAATGAAGTACTTTGGTGAGGAGGTTGGAATCTGTCTGCAGTCAAGGCCATATGACCTTACATTACATCCACCCGGAGGTTAGAAATCTGACTGGCTTATTAGAGAGACAGAAACTCAAATTAAAACTTCTTGTAAATCAGGACACACAGAGAAACAGCTGACATTTCTGCATTCAAATTACCCAGGACGAGAGTTTGGGGGAAAACTGCCCACAACAGATGCTGTTATGCCAAGCAGAACATGACTTTTGTGCATTAAGCATCAGACAGTGTGCTGATGAGGATGGGCTTCTGATTTGAAGAAACTCAGTTAAAAGCCAAGGAGTCTCCAGACAGTGCCTTGCTAATGTAACCAAGGTAGATGAGGGCAGTGCAGTTGATGTTGTCTACATAGACTTTAGCAAGGCCTCTGACAAGGTATCGCATGGTAGGTTGTTGCAGAAGGTTAAATCTCATGGGCATCCAGGATGAGATAGCAAATGGATACAAAATTGGCTTCTTGATAGAAGCCAGAAGATGGCTTTAGACAGCTGTTTTTCAAACTAGAGGCCTGTGACCAGCAGTGTGTCTCAGGGATCAGTGCTGGGTCCAATCTTACTTGTCATTTATATTAATAATTTGGATGAAAATATAGGAGATATAGTTAGTAAGTTTGCAGATGACATCAAGGTTGGTGGCATAGTGGACAGTGAAGGTGGTTGTCTCAGATTGCAACAGGATCTTGATCAATTGAACCAGTGGGCTGGTGAATTGCAGGTGGAGTTCAATTTAGATAATGCTAGATGATGCATTTTCATAGAATGAACCAGGGTAGGACTTACTCAGTTAATGGTACAGTGTTGGGGAGAGTTACAGAACAAAGAGATCTAGGGATACAGCTTCACAGTTCTTTGAAAGTGGAGTCATAGGTGGACAAAGTGGTGAAGAAGGCAGTCACATGCTTGGTTTTATTGTCAGAACACTGAATACAAGAATTGGGACATGTTGTTGAAGTTGTACAAAACATTGGTAAGGCCATACTTGGGATACTGTTCTGGCCACCTATTATGGAAAGGATATTATAAAACTAGAAAGAGTGCAAAAGAGATTTACTAAGACGCTATCGGAACCTGATGGTTTGAGTTATAAGGAGAGTCTGGATAGGCTGGGACTTTTTTCACTGAAGTGTAGGAGGCTGTGGTGTGATCTTAGAGAGGTCTATAAAATAATGAGGGGCATGGATCAGCTAGATAGTCAATATCTTTTCCCAAAGGTAGGGGAGTCTAAAACTAGAGGGCATAGTTTAAGGTGAGAGGGAAGAGATATAAAAGTGTCCGGAAGGGCATTTTTTTTTCCCCACACATAAGACGATGAGTGTCTGGAACAAGCTGCCAGATGTAATAGTAGAGGTGGGTACAATTTTGTCTTTTAGAAAGCATTTAGAGAGTTACATGGGTAAGATGGGTATAGAAGGATATTGGCCAAATGCGGAGCAATTGGGATTAGCTTAGGGTTTAAAAAAAGGAGCAGCATGGACAAGTTGGGCCAAACAGCCTGTTTTCTTGCTGTAAACCTCTATGATTCTAAAACTCTACTGGCAGTTTGTTCAATTACACTCAGAGGATTGAGTGAAGGGGGTGTTATTTAAAAAAAATACTTGAAGTTTCACTCTGATTAGGCAGGAAGAAAAGATCCTGTTCAAGCTGGAAGGAACTTGAGACTTCATACAAGACAACATTTCTGCTGAGAATGTGGCATAATGTATACATGTATTGAGGAGTTCAAATTAAGAAATTAACAGGGAACACCGTTGAGGTTTCTTCAGAATATAGTAGGGAATTGTGTTCTCCATATACACCTATGACTGTGGCCAAATTCCCCTCCAATTTGATTTTCAAGTTTGCTGACAACACCACCGTAGTGGGTTGGATTTCCAACAATGACGAGACAGAGTACAGGTCTGAAATAGAGAATCTGGTGAATTGGTGCGGCAACAATAATCTCTTCCACAATGTCAACAAACAAAGAAGATTGTCACCGACTTCAGGAAGCATAGTGGAGAACATGCCCTTCTCTACATCAACAGAGTTGAAACAGAATTGGTTGAAAGCTTCAATTTTTACTGGTCCAGATCACCAACAACCTGTTCTGGTTTTCCCCCATGCTGACACTATAGTTAAGAAAGCCCACCAACACCCTTACTTTCTCAGAAGACTAAGAAAATTTGGCATGTCAGCTACAACTCTCATCAACATTTACAGATGCATTATAGAAAGCATTCTTTCTGGTTGTATCACAACTTAGTATGGTTCCTACTCTGCCCAAGACTACAAGAAACAACAAAAGGTCTTGAATGTAGCTCAATCCATTCTGCAAACCGGCCTCCCATCCAGTGACTCTGTTTATACTTCCCGCTGCCTTGGCAAAGCAGCAACATAATTAAGGACCCACACACTCTCTTTTCCACTTTCTTCCATCGGGAAAAAGATACAAAAGCCTGAGGTTATATACCAACCAAGCAGACTTTTCAATGAACCAACCTTGCATTAAGTTGATCTTTCTCTGCACCCTAGCTATAACTGTAACACTACATTCTGTACTCTCTCATTTCGATCTCTATGAACGGTAAGCTTTCTCTGTATAGCTTGCGAGAGATAATACTTTTCACTGTATACTAATACATGTGGCAATAATGAATCAAATAAGAAATGTATTAGTAGTTTGCTATGTAATGCTGATTTTAATTTTTTTAACAGAAGTCTTGAAATGTGAAATCTTGTCATGTGATTCTTAGCATTGGTCACAAAAATTAATTGCTTTTAAAAAAGTTATTGGTCTCTGGCGATTCTAATATTTCCCAAGTGAATGGCTATCGCAAAACTGTTTTGGTGTGTAAATTGAAACTACATCTCAATGGACAACTGCACCATTACTTTCCATTGTAGCTTGCACCTAAAGATACATCAACATTGTTGTTATCAGTGTTTGAAACATGCGGCTGCAATATAAATGGTAAAAGAGATAAAACCTTGACTACATTGTCTCAGTGACCTCAAATTCTCAGTGCACATGTATTTAGAATGCACAGAGTTTTGCTTTAAGAGCCACATTTTGAATGTTTGGACAGTGCAGCTACAATTTGCATTTATGTAGCTCATAAAACATAGTAAAATATCCTATGATGTTTTTTAAGAATATTATGAAACAAAACTTGACACTGAACCAGATAAGGATGTATTAAGAAAGGTGACCAAATGCTTGATCAAAAGATTTGTTTTAAGGAGTGTCTTAAAGCAGAGAGATATAAAAAAAACAAGAGATTTATGAAGGAAATTCCTTAGGATCTAGACAGCTGAAGATATGGCCACCAACAAAGGAGCTATGAAAATTGGGGGTGCGCAGTGATCCTTATGGGTTAAATCACAAAGAACCTACGAACCAAAGTATGTGTGATCCATGGAAAGATTTGAAAACAAAAATGAGCAGTTTAAAATCAAGGGATGGCCACTGTAGCTTTAGAGATGATGGACAAACAGAATTTGGTGCGAGTCATGACAAAGTTGAGAATATGAAAGGGAGGATGGGAAATAAATGAGTAAAATGGATTACCAATAAATGAAAAGTGCTCAGGGCAGTTTTCACACTTGGCTTAAACTATATTGGATTTACATGGTGTGAAACAGAAACTGGACAAGACTCACTTCTCAAAGAAAGGTCTTGCCTTACATCTCCAGAATCAACTTTATATTAATATTATAGTTTCAAAATTAATGCAGAATCCCTTTTGCACAAAAACTGAAGTTGAAGTGGAGATGCACATGCAAAACATTCAAGCTTTGGATGCATGCATTCTCTTGCATAATAAAAAATTACTTATGTGTTGTAAACAAAATCATGAGGAATTGAGAAAATGGCAAGATTAAAAGAACAGCACTTCCATTGAAATAGGCTAAGGATGTCATAGGTTCCATTTAAATGGTAATACAAAATTTCATTTCTGATAAAAGCACCCCATTGTCACAAAACAATGACATTCCTCTATTAAACAAGTGTTAAGACATTGTCATCCCTGGCGTTCAATGGTACCATGTGCTAATCACAGGAAGACAATGAATGTTTCTCCACTTTGTGCAATAGAAAGGCATTCATGCAGCATCAGTGAGCACAGCTCAGCAGTGACTCACTGCAGCATTCAATCAGATAAAAATAACAGGCTGGCTTTGAAAAGCTCCAGTCCTACACTGGCATCTCCACATTTTGAAAAGCTAACCCAGAGAACCAGCACTTAGGGGAAAAGGATGGGGAATAAAATAGATGTTTTTGGCACAAGTTCTTATTTTTAATTCAGACCACCATGGTGACCAGCATTTCATTCTGGATAGCCACTTATCAAAGTGAACCAAACTGCATAAAAATGATTGTTAAATTCTTACTCATCTTTCCTACAATAATTATTTAAAGAAAATAATTTAACAGAGGAATGTGGACAGCTAGACAGTTATTTCAAGGGTCTCAGAATTCCTGATTACCAAAGATACAATAGCTATTATCATTGCCAGGTAAGCAACAGTGGTTTTAAAGTCAATGTGCAAGCTTCTTAAAAACAACTCAATGGCTCACAAGCATTGCCATCAGTTGCTATATATGGACTTGGTGGAAAGAAGGGGTATTATCACTAGACTATTAATCCAGAAATTCAGCTAATGTTCGGGGGAATCAGAGTTCAAATCCCACCATGGCAGGTGGTGGAATCTGAATTCAATGAAAAAAACCTGGAATTAAGAATCTACTGGTGATCATGAAACCATTGTCAATTATTGGAAAAACCCATCTGGTTCACTAATGCCCTTTGGAGAAGAAATCTGACATTCTTGTCTGGTCTGGCCTACACGTGACTACAGAGCCACAGCAATACGGCTCACTCTCAATCGCCCTCAGAGAACTAGGATGGGTAATAAATGCTACAAGAAGTCTCACAACACCAGGTTAAAGTCCAACAGGTTTATTTGGTAGCAAAAGCCACTGCCTCTTCGTCAGGTAAGTGGGAGTTCTATTCACAAACAAAGTATATAAAGACACAAACTCAATTTACAAAATAATGATTGGAATGCGAGTCTTTACAGGTAATCAAGTCTTAAAGTACAGACAAAGTGAGTGGAGAGAACGTTAAGCACAGGACAGGTTAAAGAGATGTGTATTGTCTCCAGGCAGGACAGGTAGTGGGATTTTACAAGTCTAGGTAAGTCATGGAGGTTAAAGATAGTGTGACATGAACCCCAGATCCCGATTGAGGGCGTCCTCATGTGTGCAGAACCTGGCTATCAGTCTCTGCTCAACGACACAGCGCTGTCATGTGTCATAAAGGCCACCTTGGAGGACGCTTACCCGAAGATCAGAGGCCAAATGCCCTTGACCGCTGAAGTGTTCCCACACAATACTCTAAATTCGGCCTCACCAATGTCTTATAGAACCTCACCATAATATTCCAACTCTTAGACTCAGTACTTTGATTTATAAAGACCAATGTACCAAAAGCACTCTTTACGACTCTATCTACTTGTGATGCCACTTTTAGGGAACTAGTCACAGACCTCCAGTCAGAGAAGCAATCCTCCACTACCACTCTGTGGCTTCTTCTATTCAGCCAATGTCTAATCCAATTTACTACCTCTCCATGTATACCTAGCGAGTGAATCTTCCTAACCAATCTCCCATGCAGGACCTCGTAAAAGGCCTTACTGAAGTCCCTGTAGACAACATCCACTGTCTTCCCTTCAGCCACTTTCCTGGTAACCTCCTCAAAAAACTAACAGATTGGTTAAACATGACCTACCATGCACAAAGCCATGCTGAAGCTTCTTAGTAAGTCCCTCTCTATCAAGTATTTGTAGATTTATCTCTCAGTACTCCTTCCAATAATTTACCTACTACTGACATCAAACTTACCAGTCTATAATTTCCTGGATTACTTTTTTGAGCCTTTTTTAAACAACGGAACAACATGAGCTATCTACTAATCCTCCGACACCTCACCCATGGATACCAACATTTTAAATATATCTGCCAGGGTGCCTGCAATTTCAACATTAATCCCCTTCCAGGTCCAACGGAATACACGGTCCAGTTCTAGGAATTCATCTACCCTAGAGGGGGAGGAGAGGGCGAGCGAGGGGGAGGAGAGGGCGAGCGAGGGGGAGGAGAGGGCGAGCGAGAGGGAGGAGAGGGCGAGCAAGGGGGAGGAGAGGGCGAGCAAGGGGGAGGAGAGGGCGAGCGAGGGGGAGGAGAGGGCGAGCGAGGGGGAGGAGAGGGCGAGCGAGGGGGAGGAGAGAACTTCCTGTTGTTTCTTTCTCTTTCCACTTTTGTGCCTCTTTTTTTTATTTTTTTCCCTCAATTGTCTTCCCAAGTTCCCATCCCCCTGCCATTTAGTTTAAACCTTTCCCCACAGTACTAGCGAATACTGAGAGGTTATTTGTTGGTTTCTGTTGAGCTATAATCTGTCCAGCTTGTACAGATTCCATTTTCCCCAAAAATCGGTCCCTTTAACTCAGTTTCTATTTGCATACAGTGCCAACATTATTTTTTGTGCTTCTGGCCAGCTGTTCTTCTTTTACCACTCTGCTGCCTTCAGCACCATTTGTTTTTCTTCTTCAATGATGACCTGCGTGGCATCTCATCATTCTATATTTCAGTTTAATCACCATCTTTCATCTAATCCTTCTTTCTCTCTTGCTCACACAATATCTCGAACTTATCTCGAGACCAACAATTTATTGGTACCAATTTTATGACTTCTGCAGCAGTGTCAGACCAAATTAAGTTCATCTGAACATCATTAAATGTGTTTAAACAAAATCTTCTTTGATATTGCCTCCTATTTTAAAACCAAGTTTTCAAGCCTTCGCAGGGCAGGTGTTTCAAATTATGGAGATTCATCATATAGAGAGTGAATTAATAACATATTTATATGCACACAAAACATTGGAACAGGTTTGACCAAAATTTGCACTGGGGAAAAAGAAACAACTGGAAATCGAGACTCCCCAGTGGGTTGGAATCACAAATCATATTTATCTTCAAGAAAGCACAGCAGGGCACAGTGACTCATTGTGCCAGTGACCCAACAGCTTGTATCTGTGTCACAGCTGCAGCAAGAGACAGTTTTTTAGAATTTTCTATCTACAGGCACAGAACACAGGCGGTTACATTTCTTGTGGATCAGTGACCACGTGAATAACTATATTTGACATATACTTCTATGCAATATCTGTCTGCCCACCCCCCACTCTCCTCAAGCCTCAATCCAACCATAACTGCCCAAGAATCTCCTTTCAATGAAGGTTCCCCAGCTTGGTAAGCTCAAAACATCATTCCAACAGTGGCGCCATTTACTAGTTGTAAATCTTGCAGGCATTCACATCTTTCCCTGGGCTTGTGTCTTTTTACAAAAAGAGGCTTTAAAATGACAGCTGAAATTTTCAAGAATTTGAGAATGTCTTAAGTGCCAAAAGACACAAGTTAAAAATGATTAAACAAGGGCAAAGAGGGAAGGCTGGTGGAATCTTAAAGTAAAAATAAATACAAGCATTTGTTCTGCACCAATCAAGTTCAAAACATTTCAAGACAAGCATTGCTTTAGATCTAGTGTTGAGTTTCAATCCTCAAACTAAGACTACTTATTTCTGGCTTTGTAAGATCACTTGGTCCACACGTCAACACTAGATTTGATGGATTAGGCCTTCCACCTTCCCTGGCTAATTTTCTGTCTACTCCAGTTGTAACTGGAGGAGATACTAGGGGGCAGGAAAAGCAAGCTTGTGCAAGTATTCCTGCACGGTCCTAATCGACGAGTACGACAGTCTCTTAATCTCTGCACCTTGAGTACCTCTTTTTGCCACTGAATACTTCTGCCTCCAAAATAGGCCAGAAAGCTTTCATCCTCTAAGTTGATCATCTAGAGCTGGAATATGCCTGGAGTCAGTATGCCCACAGAGTCAATGGACTCTGGTGGAGTGAAGTGTCTTCCTATATATACACTAAAGTGCTGAGCAGTAACAGAATCAAACAAAAGCACTTGAAGGGAAAGGGCCCAGGAATGGGTCTAGCTAAATTGCTCTTTGATAGGACTGGAATTGATTTGATCAGCTGAGCAATTTCTTCGTGTTCTCACTATTCTATGATATGGTGGACAGATGTATTTCTAGATATCCCAAATTTGTGATACTTTGATTCATTGCAATATCAAATACATCTACAAGGTCTGTCTAAAAGTTTCAAATAGTTCAGTTAAAACTGCATCTTTGCTAAATATTATAAAAATTAGCCAAGTTACAGCTCACTTGGATTCATTCTGTCCTCATGTTACATTTATAAGAGCAGTGAATAGCACATAGCTCAAAAACTGGGTAGCGTGGACAAGTTAGGCTGAAGGGTCTGTTTGCATGCTGTAAACCTCTATGACTCTATGTCCTCCGCTGCTCCTAAGTGCAGACTGGAGGCATTTGAGCGAGAAGGAGTGAGTGCCGGTTATGTAATGCTTCATACTAAACCGGCCCTGACTTTTTCTGGCTCAGACACTAATCAATAACCATGTCTTAATCTTGGGGTTTTCCTGTGAACGTGCTGCTTGATCTGTCAGACCCAATGTTAGCTTGTGAATCAGTCATGTCTCAGAGGTAGTGCTCTCAACTCTGAGTCAAAGATTATAGATTGAAATCCAATTCAAGATTTGAGCACATAACCCAGACTCACACTGAGGCTATACTGCACTCAGAAGGCCAGCTTTCAGATGAGATGTTAAATTGGGGCTCTGTCTTCCTTCCCAGGTGGATATAAAAGATTCTATGGCACAATTCAAAGAACAGCATGGGTATTCTCCCCAATATCTTGGTCAATATTTAGACCTTAAGCCATTCCATTAAAACAGATTGTAGGAGCTTCTTGTCCATTTCTGACATTACATCAGCAATTATGGGGGCATTTTTCAATTAAGAGTAATTTTGCACATCGCTTCCCTCTTGAGGGCTAGAAAAAGCAACACCACCATGGCAGGGATTTCCTCAGTTTAACTGACAAGCTGAGAATGTTTTGATCAGGAGCGGGAGTAGGCCATCTAGCCCCTTGAGCCTGCTCCGCCATTCAATAAGATCACGGCAGATCTGAAGTGGATCAGTTCCACTTCCCCGCTTTCTCCCCATAACCCTTAATTCCCCTGTCTATCAGAAACCTATCTACCCGTGACTTAAATATATTCAGTGAGGTAGCCTCCACCACTTCAACAGGTAGAGAATTCTAAAAATTCACTATCCTTTGAGTGAAGAAATTCCTCCTCAACTTCGATCTAAACTACACCCCCCCTCCCATTTTGAAGCTGTGCCTTCTAGTTCTGCTATCCTTTCTAAGCAGGAAGAATCTCTCTACCTCTACCCTTTCCATCCCTTTCATTATCTTATAATGTCTCTATAAGATCCCCCCATCAACCTTCTAAACTCCAACGAATATAAACCTAGTCTACTCAATCTCTCCTCATAGGTTAACCCCCTCATCTCTGGTATCAGCCTAGTGAACCTTCTCTGCACTCCCTCCAAGGCCAATATATTCTTCTGCAAATGCAGTGACCAAAACTGCACACAGTACTCCAGCTGCGGCCTCACCAGCACCTTGTACAGTTGCAACAAGACCTCCCTACTTTTGTATTCTATCCTGCTAGCTATAAAGTCCAACATCCTATTTGCCTTTTTGATCACCTGCTGCATCTGCATACTGGGTTTTAGCGATTCACGCACAAGGGCCCCCAGGTCCCGCTGCACCATAGCATGCTGCAGCTTTTCGCCTTTTAAATAATATTCCCTCCTACTATTATTTCTATCAAATTGGATAACCTCACACTTTTGTGAAGTTGTGTGCTCTTTTCTCGTGCAAGATGAAGTGCTTGCAATGGATGGCTTGTATGACTACAATTGTTTTTGAGTGGGAAAGCTGAAACAGATGCCGTCAAATTCAGAGCTGGGGTTAAGCAAGGCTCATATTGTTCACAATCTATCCAACAGTAGATATTCAGCTTAAAGATTAATAGCCCTCTGGTGCCAGTATTAAATACTGCTTCATTCAGTCACCTCCATAACAAAATCAAATTGACCATCACGGATTTATATGACCTACAATTTGTGGATGACTACCATATCATTGCCCGCTCTGCACCAATTTGAAGTCACTCTTGCAAGTCCTTGAATGTTGATGAAACACAGTTCATATGAACATACATGTGGTCACTTATATATACTGAAGGAGATCCTCTGGAACATGTTGCACATGTCCCATATCTTGGCGGCCACCATTGACGAGGAGATCCAACTGTGCCGGTTCAGCATTCTACAATCTATGGCAGTGAGTGTCTGACCTCTACAAGTTAACAAAAATCTTAGTGTAGAGAGTAATTGCTATCATCACTCTTCTGTAGTGCAGTGGAACCAGAGCTGCGCATCATCAAAATACAGGAGTATAAGAGAAATTCCATCATAGGTGTCTCAGCTGCAACCTCTGGATTGGAGGTTCTAACAATCCTTCTTGAGTCCAGCTCTACAAACGTTCAGGCGCAACTCCTGCAACATCAACTTAGATGGATCGGACACTACGTCCAGTTGACTGAAAACTGTTTCCCTTACCAGGTTCTGTCTTTCCAATATTCAAATGATTTTTGTACTAGGAGAGGACAAAGGAAATGTTTCAAGGACACTTTGAAACTTTCTTTGAAGCACATTAAAGATCAGTGACAACTTATGCATGAAATTGCATCACACTTTAGATCACCGCATCTTAATTAGGCAGAATATTAGCAGAGAAGGAAAGAGAAGGAAGCAAACCATGCATTCTGGGTCCCACTAATCTGGGATGTCCTGCCTCACATGCCCAAAGAATTGGCTTGATGATACATGATAATTCACTGAGGAAACTGTTTGGCTAGAGAGGCGGCCCTTGGGTTAGATCACTTTGCTGCAACCATTATCAAGATCTCCAGTAAGAGTGGGAGGCTTATGGAATAACCTTTCTAGTCTCGTCTTTGTTTCTGTAAAGCATTTTGAGATAACAGACAATGACAAAAGGTGCCACATAACTGCAAGTCTTCAGTCTTTCCTTTCCATAATAAATAACTTCCAAACAGAGCAGAAACCTCTGCTGCAAAACTACCAAGAGCCTGCAACTTCTCAAAAACATATCAAACTGAATATTATTCTCTCCTCCCATTCAACAACTCTTCAGCAATTGACATAATTGATTTCTAAATATATTTCCATCATCTCTCCTGTGTGGTCTACATCCAGGCAGTGTCCTTGTTTACCCAACTCCTATAATCTCAGCCAACACATCTCCTGCAATGGATTCCTATCCTGTCCCCGTCATCTCAAAGTTTTTTCTTGAGCATCCTCTTTAATGGTTCAAGGCAGCAGCTTACGATCATCATCATCGGAAAGATAATGAGTGGCAGGCAACAATTACTGGCCTTGTCAATGATGCTCATAACCCATGAATGAAGAAAAATAATTACATTCATCAGAAACATTACATGCTAGGATATCCAACTTTACCTAGTGACTACAAACAGTGTGTCAGCCTTGGCTAAGTTAGTATCATTCTTATATTTGCGACAAAAGGCTATAGGTTCTAGTCCTACAGTAGGACTTGACCATAAAAATCAAGGCTGACGCTCCAATGCAGTGCTGAAGGAGTGTTTGCACTGTTCAAGGTGCTGTAATTCAGATGAAACATTACACCCAGGTCTCATGAGTCCTTTCAGATGGATTTACAAGATCTCATACTACTATTCCATATAGCAACAGGGAAGTCCTTCCCGGTGCCCTAGCCAATATTTATTCCTCAACCAGTATCAATAAATCAGATTATCTGTCATTATCACATTGCCGTTTATCAGAACATGCTGTGCAAAAATTGGTTATGTGTTCCCTACATTCCAACAATTATATTTCCAAAAGAGTACCATACATTTTCAGCATGCATTTTTATATCATGCATTTTGAAAATCTAAATGTAGATAAATGACTTCCATTAATTATACTTTTTTATTACTTAAGGTATCAGAACATCTCACTCATGGAATAAAAATCACAACCAAAGGCACTTGCTAACTGATCCTTGTATTTACCACACTAGTAGTTAGGGCTCACTTACACTAGATTGCACAATGTAGATTACCTAATGAAGTACTTCGAAGGAGAAATTGTATTTTCAAAAATTACATGTAAATTAAACATTTGACAAAAAGTGCAAGATTGACCATGCTCTGTAGCATTAGAACATATCCCTTCACATAAACCATTGCTTTAACGTGGATCTGACAGAATTTTTCTTCATAAAACAGACTTAGATCAAGCAGTTTTATAATGGAATTTACTGCTACCACATTGTGTGATCGAGTTGATCACCTGGAAGAGTTACTCATGCCTGGAAATTAAATGCAGCATTTAATTTTGACCGCGCTCATCACAATAAGCAAAAGTTAGACAATCAAAAGACAATTCTTTTAACATGTGGAGCCAATCATAACGTCTTGACAAAACAATTGACCTTTGTACAGTAATACATAATAAAACATCATAAGATGCTTCACAGGAAAAGCAAACAAAATTTGATATTGAGCCACGTAGACATATTAACACAGATGATCAAAGAGGTAGATTTTAAGAAACATCTTATAGGAAGAAGAGAAGTAGTAAGGTACTTCGAGAGAATTCTAGAGCCTGTGACCTCAGCTGCTGAAATTATTGCAACTAGTGGAAGTAATAAAATTGAGATGCACAAGAGCCTTGAATTGCCGGAGCTCAGATTTGGAATCAGTTAAGTTATGGTGCAGAAAGAGGCCATTTAGCCCATTGTGTCTGCACCGGCCAAAGAGGAAAAAGAAAATTGACATTCATTTTAATCCCACTTTCCAGCACCTAATTAATAGCATTGCAGGTTACAGCAGTTTAGATGCAGATTCAGGAATCTTTTAAATCAGTTGAGTGTTTTAGCCTCAACCAGCAACTTAAGCAGTGAATTCCAGATATGATGATGGGTTATCAGGCTGGAGGAAATACACAGTAAGAGAAAGATGAGGCCATAGAAGGAATTGAAAACATGTTCGAGAATTTTTAAAGTGAGCCAATGTAGGTCAGGAAGTCCAAGCTTAATAGGGGAACAGGATATGGTGCAGGTTATGATAAAAGCGGCAGAGATATGGAATATCTAAAGTATATGGAATATAAGAGCCTGACCAGAGTTTGTTGGAATAATCAAGTTGAGGTAACAAAGGCACGGATGAAGCACTTAACAAGTCAGTCAAGACAAGGGTGAAATCAAGCCATGTTATGATGTTCGTGATGTAATCAGAAGCATCATTCTGCGTCTAGGACAGTAGCAAGATTGCAAGTAGCCTGGTTGCACCACGAAGAATTACCACAATAGGACCAAAGTCAGTGTTTGGGAACAAACATGGGGTGGCAGGGGTATAGATTTAACAATTTTAGAATAAGTAAATCAAGGTGATCAAATGCTAAATTTGAAAAATTTACTAACAGGGAAGAAGTCAAAACCAGAAAAGAACAGAATTGGTTTATATTTGGAGACAAAGAGGTAATTAATTGTGACTTCCTTTGCCTTGCTTCGGGTCTGAACAGCTATAAGTGCCCAATTCAATATACATACAAACAAGAACAAAAAGCAGAACTACTGTAACACATTAGATTAAAACCAGGACACCAATATCTCCCAACCAATCAGAACACAGATGTCACAAACAAGAAAATGTAGAACATCAATCGGCTTATAGTAAAATGATCCACAGAAATTCTGGAGCAATTCATGGCAGAAATTTCACTGCTGGATTTGGACACTGCAATTTGGAAAAGGAGTTTTTGAATCTGCGATGGCATTACCTCTTTGAAAGTATTCCCATGCATTTATTATGAATATACTCCAATTTTGGCTTTGCAATTATAAACTCTGAATTTCATGCCATCATTACTCACTCTTGAATCATCCAATCAATCTCACAACTTGAGGTCTAGGTAAAACCTTTTTCTGTAGCTACACAAAAATCAATAAGATCATTTCTTCACTTCAACGATTCCCTCAAAGGGCAGAAAGATGCAAGAAATGTGTGCTCAAGCTATTACAAAAATTACTAAATCTATTCTGGGATGCGATTATCTCTTGCTGTCACCTTTTCAAAAAATTGCATTTATCTATTGCCTTTAACATCATAAAGCATCCCAAGGTGCTTAACAGAAATGTTAACAAACAAAATTTCACACTGAGCCATTTAAGGGAAACTGAGGCAGGTGGTCAAAGAGCATCTTCAGAGAAAAGAGAGGTACAGAGACAAACAGGTTTAAAAGGTTCCAGAGTTTAGGGACAAGACAGTTGAAACATTGGTAGAGAAGGGCAAGGCCACAGAAGGATTTCAAAACAAGGATGAGAAAGTTAATAAAAACAGGAAATGTTGGAAATACTCAACAGTTCAGGCAGCATTGGTGGAGAGAGGAGCTAACATTTCAGAGTGATGGTCTTTTATCAGAACGAAGGAAAAATTAAAAATGTAATGAGTTCTGAAAAAGGGGTAAATGAGACAAAGGAAAAAGATAGTCTGTGATAAGGTAGAAAGCAGATGAGATTAGCCTTACTGGCTTCTTAATCAAGAACCAGCATCCTTCACCTGGCTGAACTTATCCTCCAATTCAGCAATTTCTCCTTTAATTCGTCTCACTTCCTCCATATATTCCACCCCATCTGCCTCCACATATAATGGATTATTTTCCGCTATTTCTGCCACCTCCAGTATGATGCCATTATCAGACATGTTCCTCTTCTCCTCCAGTTTCAGCATTTCAAAGAGACTGTTTCTTCTGTGATATCTGGGTCCATCCCTCAATAACTCCCAATATCCCATTCCTTTCCCATGACATCTTTCCATGCAAGCACAGGACATGTAACATCCAGCCTTCTGTCTCCTCTCTCCCTCACTATAGTAGGCCCTAAAAACTCCTTCCATGTGAAGTAACAACATACATGAATTTCTTTCAATTTAGTATACCATATTCACTATTCACAATGTGGTCTCCTCGACACTGGAGACATCAAATGCAGACTGGGTAATCACAGCAGAACATCTTCATTCAATCCACAAGTTGACCCCAGTGACCTGACACTTAAATTTTCCACCTTACTCCCATGCTGACATCTCTGTTCTTGGTCTACTGCAGCCGTTCAGTGAAGCTTAATGTAAGCATGAGGAACAGCAGATCATCTTTCAATTACTGAATCTGGAAGGCTGTAAAGTGTCTAAGTTCAACAACTTCAGACTAAACTCTGTTTCCCACACCTCTCCAACCCAACTCCTTCCCCATTTTGATTTTTATTTTAAGTTTTTCTGTTTTTCCTGACTTTTGCTATCAGACAGCAGCATACCTGTTCTCTTACATCTTTGGTTTCTTACCCCATCATCTTTTGTCCTGTAATATTCATTATTCAATTTCTCCTATCTTCCACCCTATCGTAGAATAATACAGCGCAGAAGGAGGCTATTGGGCTCACTGAGTATGCACTGACCACAATTCCCCCCCAGACCCTATCCTCATAACCCCATGCATTTACCCTAGCTAGTTCCCCTGGCAGTAAGGGACAATTTAGAATGGCCAATCTACCTAACTTGTCATCTTTGGACTATGGGAGGAAACTGGAGCATCTGGAGAAAACCCATACAGACACAGAGAGAATGTGCAAACTCAATGCAGGCAGTGACCTAAGTCGGAAATCAAACCCAGGTCCCTAGCACCGTGAGACAGCAGTGCTAACCCCACTATGCCCTTCCTTTTTCCTTATCCTTACCCATTTTTTGTTCAAAACCTATCACATTTCTAACTTGTCCCGATTTTGATGAAAGGTTAGAAAGGACTTAAAATGATAACTCCACAGATGTTGTTGACTCTGCTGAATTGTTTCCAGCATTTTCTGTTTCCATTTTGGAGAACTGATATTAACCTTTTAAGGAATTTATGTGGAAAAGATCCCAAAGTTGGCTTTGTGCACCTTTGTAGGGCCAGAATTAAAAGACACTTTTGCCATCATTATTTGGAATTAAAGTGCAATAAATGTTCCATTGATCTGAACACACAATTGTCATATTCAAAAAAAATTAAGTGTGTTCACATCAATTCAAAGTTTGAGAACAGATTGATGATGGAGATGAATTAATTTATTTTGATTCTTCTCATCCACAATGATTGAGTAGTTTAGGAGGCATGGTTTGACTTCACTGTCCAATTTAAAGAATTTGGACAGCCCACAATAATTCTCAACACATTGCCAACATCATCATACCTCTTCAATATGCCTGTTATTCCTCTAAATCTCATATACAGCTGGCCAGCCTTGTTAACCTGACTACAGCCAAATGCCTCTAAATACTTGAGGAGTTGCAATGAAGTGTTCAAAAGGGACAAATTCCTTGCAGCACCTTTAGCAGACACCATTATAAGCCAAGTTCAGAACTGATTTGCAAATTCAAAACATAAAAAAAAGTCTAGAAACTTTCAGGGCCAATTTTCCCCATTGCTATCACCACCACAGTATAGACTCATAGCTAATCCATGCCAGCTTATTCATAAACCTCCTGTTCCTCTATCACTTCTTGCATTTGCAATACTTCTTGGCCAAGTTTCAATTCTTGGGTATCTGAAAGGAGAAAGGCACAAAGGTGGGTAGTCCCACAACGAGAAGAAGGGATGAGAAAAAGAGGTGGATTTATAAACCATGTGCAGCTTGTAAATCAGAAAAAAATGTGGGTTGAGGAAGTAGGATGTGAGAGAGAAGAGACTTAGGCTACGAGCATAATGCCACCTTCAATGGTTTTAGTCATGGCCCCTTGAAAGATAGCAAGCACCATCTCCATCAGGATAGGGACATGTAGCCTTGCCTTCCCCGTTGCAGGTACTGTTGTCTTTGGTTATGTGTTGAATGAATGGCAGCATGTCATTGGAAGTGGTATTATGTGATGTTCCTGTCATAATTGAATAGCTGACTGTATACAAATCAAGATGTAGAGATGCCAGCATTGGAGTGGGGTAAACACAGTAAGAAGTCTGACAACACCTAGTTTACAAATCAAGACACAGGATGTGATGGAGCTGTGAATGTAACTTGCGGGTTGCGATTGATAGAGATCGTTGGCAGACGACCGAAGATGAGGTTGTGATTCTAACAGCATCTAAGGCTAACAGTTCAAGTGCAAGGATATGGCATTTGAAGATGAATTCACCAATCTTGTCTGGAGGTCCTTAAACCTTTTGCTGCACTGCATCAGGTCCTGGGCATAACACTGTCTGCATTGATTGCAACGTGAGACTTAGGCAATTGCTATTTCAGGTGGATGCAAACTATCCCACAGCACAATTTATTTTGTAATATCAGTTTGTGAGGTCTCTATTCCAGTTCTCAGTGGGAAACACAAATATATCATAATTCATGACTGCAATCACGCTCAAGAGTTCATGGAATACTTAGTATCTCATAACAAAATAAAGACTTTCATTTACGTAGTGCCTTTCACAACTTCAGGATACCCCATAACACTCAACGAACAATATACTTTTGAACCATATTCACACTACTGTAACGTTGGAAACATCGGCAACCAGGATGTTGAGAAGAACTCCTCTGTACATATAATCATGGTGTGGAATGTTTTCATTCACACTGAAGGATAACATGGATCTAAATCAGTGTTTTTCCCCAAAGACCATGTCTCTGATAACAGGGTCTTCTCTTCTGAGGTTTGAGATTAGTGCATGCTTTACTCTGCATCTGGTTATGCTATACACAACATGGGAGTCATGGGTGGCTAGAATACTTTATTTCCCAACTAATCTTCTTTGTCTTGGTAAACAAAAAGAAAATTGATTGAGAGTTGAGCAAACAATAAAAGAAAATTCAAATGATTCAGTTTAACATTAGATGCATATTAATTTAGCTCCTTTGCATTCTCTTGCTCAGCAACTCCAAGCCAATTGTCAAATTTTCACAAACGTAATTTTTCAATTTGACATGAAGTTTAAATATTAATGCAATTTACTGATTAATCAGTAAAAATCTCAAAGCTTCTAACTATATATTCAAGTCTCTGGACTGGGGACTGAACTCCCCACCTTCCGACTCAGTGGTGAGAATGCTAGTAACTGAGCCACGGCTGATATGTAATTAACTAATAGAATTACAGTTTCAGAAGGATCAACTGTCTTATGAAAAGTCTAAGAGTCCAACTAAGTCAAAAAATTAAGATCCCAATTTCAACCCCCAATTGATTAGCTGAAATTGCTGTAATCCTATCTAGGTGGGTGCAATCTAGTTTATGTCACAAATTGAAGGACAGAAAAATTACAAAGCTGTATTGTACTCCAGGTCATTCAGTAAGTCACAAATCCATAAAGACAAAGATGGTCACAGTTCAATTATCATAGAAAAAAGTACGTAGCTCAGGTATCGTCAGCTGCGAATAACAATCACTGAGTTATGATACACGTGTGTGAGTGTGCATGTGGGGATAAATGGGTGTGTGTATGCACATCAGGTAAGACCAGTATTCAGCTGCTGTAATGCCCTCCCTCAAGTTGAGTATCCTGTAGACAATGAATGACTCTCAAACTAATTAATTAGAGAAAAATAGCACTGGGATCCATGGAACTATAATGTAGGAAAGGGGCAATGATGTGAAAAAAATTCAAAAAAAATCTTACAGTGCAGAAGGAGGCCATTCAGCCCATCATACAAGTGGCAGTCCCCCAAAATATCGAGGGCAGAGGGATAAAAAAGGTAAGGCAGGAGGACTAGAGTATCTCAAAGGGGAGGAAAGGGGCTAGAAGAGAAATAGTGGTGGGGGATGGGAGGATTAAAGGAATAGATAGGCGCTTCTGTGGTCCAAGTCGGGACTCCAGGATGGTAGTTTGCCTCCCTGGAGCAGGGATGCAAGATGTATCTGACATTTTGAACGGTGAGAGAACCCAGGCGGATATGATTATTCACGTAGGAGAGAAGGATGTAGGAAGGAAGAGCAGGGAGGATATACGAAGGCAGTTCAGGGAGTTGGGGGGTAGGCTGAAGAGCAGGGGCTCCAGGGTAGCGATCTCAGGATTGCTTCCAGGGCCAGGTAATAGCGTGAATGTGTGGCTGAAGGACTGGCGTAGGGCAGAGGGTTTCATATTTGTGGATAACTGGGAAGTCTTTGTGAAAGAAGGGCACCGGTATAGAAGGGACAGGGAACACTTAAATGGGAAGGGCGTAAATATCTTAGCTGGGAAGTTAGCTGGACTGTTTCGGCAGGATTTAAACTAATATGGAGGGGGAGAGGGGCTGAGACCGATAGCTCAGTAGAGAGCGAGATGGGAGATGGAGTAAGCTTGGATGAGAAGAAATACACCAGGGAGAAGGAGGTTCTGAGTGAGCTTGGAGGTCTGGAGTGTGTCTGTTTCAATGCTAGGAGCGTAACAGGAAAAACAGATGAACTTAGGGCCTTAATGTTTGCAAGGAACTTGGACGTGGCTGCGGTGACGGAGACGTGGTTAAAGGAAGGGGAGCAGTGGCAACTGAATATTCCTGGGTATAAGTGTTTCAGGCATGACAGAGGAGGGTCCAGAAGAGGTGGGGGAATGGAGTTGTTAGTTAGGGAGAGCATCACAGCGGTGCAGAGGGAGGACAATACAGAGGAGTTAGCAGTGGAGTTGCTGTGGGTGGAGTTGAGGAATAGAAAGGGGGCGATTACAGGCCACCCAACAGCCCGCGGGTAGTTGAAGAAGGCATATGTAAAGACATTTTGGATAGGTGCAAAAAGAACAGAGTCATTATAGTGGGAGATTTTAATCTCCCTACGGTGGATTGGAAGGTACCTAGAGCTGGGGGTTTGGACGGCAGGAATTTGTAAAATGTGTACTGGAAGGATCATTGGAGCAGTATGTGGCTAGCCCAACCAGAGAAGGGGCTATATTGGATTTAGTTCTGAGTAATGAGCCAGGGCAGGTGGTTGATGTTATAATAGGGGAACATGTGGCTAACAGTGATCACAATTCTGTCTACTTTAGGATACAGATGGAAAAGGATGCTTGTTGCCCTAGGGGCAGGGTGCTAAATTGGGGGAAGGCTAACTACGGTCAGATTAGGCAGGAACTTAAGGAAACTGATTGGGAATGGTTGTTTGAGGGTAAGTCCACGCTAGGCATTTTTTCAAGGGAGCACTGAAAATGTTGCAAGAAAGATATGTGCCGGCTAAGAGGAAAGATGGGAAAAGGTAGGATTAGAGAGCCGTGGATTACGAGAGATATTGAGGACTTGGTTAGGAAGAGAGGCATATGATAGGTCAAAGCAGCTGGGAACGGAGACAGCGTTGGAGGAATATAGAGAGTAGGAGGGAGCTCAAACGCGGAGTTAGAAGAGCAAAAAGGGGGCATGAAATGATTTTGGCAGATAGGATTAAGGAAAATCCAAAGGCTTTTTACTCCTATGTTAGGAATATAAGGGTGGTTAGAGGAAAAATCGGACCTCTTAGGGACAGAGGAGGGGAAATGTGCTTAGAGCGCGAGGGAATGGCGGAGGTCCTGAATGAATACTTTGCGTCGGTATTCACGAAGGAGAGGGGCTTGTTGACAGCTCCTGTCTCTGAGTGAGCTGTGGACCAGTTGAGGGAAATATCCATACAGAGGGAGGAAGTGTTAGAGCTTCTTGGTAGCATTAAAACTGATAAATCTCCGGGACCTGATAGCATTTATCCCAGGCTGCTTAGGGAGGTTCGAGGTGAAATTGCTGAGCCTCTGACTCAAATCTTTGTCTCTTCTTTGGACACAGGTGAGGTCCCAGAGGACTGGAGAATAGCTAATGTTGTACCGTTGTTTAAAAAGGGTAGTAGGGATAACCGTGGAAATTATAGGCTGGTGAGTTTGACGTCAGTGGTAGGAAAGCTGTTGAAGGGGATTCTTAGAGATAGGATGTATAGGCACTTAGAGCATTGCAATCTGATTAGGGATACGCAGCATGGCTTTGTTGAGAGAAGGTCATGCCTTACGAATTTGGTAGAATTTTTTGAGGTGACGAAAACGGTGGATGAAAGGCGAGCTGTTGATGTCGTTTATATGGATTTCAGTAAGGCGTTTGACAAAGTCCCTCATGGGAGGTTAGTTGAAAAGGTCAAGGCTCATGGAATACAAGGGCAGGTAGCTAGATGGATAAGTAACTGGCTTAGTAATAGGAGACAGAGAATAATAGTGGGAGGCTGTTTTTCTAGCTGGAGGTCGGTCACTAGTGGTGTGCCGCAGGACTCAGTACTGGGACCTCTTCTATTTGTAATATATATAAATGACTTGGAAGAGGGAGTAAGTGGAGTGATCAGCAAGTTTGCAGACGATACAAAGTAATTGATGGACTTGTGGATAGTGAAGAGCATTGTCAGGCGATGCAGCAGGACATAGATAGGCAGGTAGCTTGGGCAGATAGATGGCAGATGGAATTCAACCCTGATAAATGCGAGATGATGCATTTCGGGAGAAAGAATGTAGGGGGGAGGTATATGATAAAGGGTAGACCTATTAAGAGTATAGAAACGCAGAGGTACCTAGGGGTGCAGGTGCACAAGTCTCTAAGGTGGAGAAGGTTGTGAAGAAAGCATAGAGTATGCTAGCCTTTACAGGAAGGGATATAGAGTAGAAGAGCTGGCCTTTAATGTTGCAGTTGTATAAAACGTTGGTTAGACGTCATTTAGAATACTGCATCCAGTTCTAGTCGCCTTACTATTGGAAGGATATGGAGACTCTGGAGAGAGTGCAGGGGAGGTTTACCAGGATGCTGCCTGGTATGGAAGGTCTGAGTTATGAGGAGAGGATTGGCAAATTTGGACTGTTTTCCTTAGAAAGACATATACTTAGAGGAGATCTAATAGAGGTGTACAAGATTATGAGGGGTATAGATAGAGTAAACACAGTTAAGCTTTTTCCTAGGATGGACTCGAATAGCACGAGGGGTCATGGGCTTAGGGTGAGACGGGTAAGGTATAATAAAGAACAAAGCAGCACGTTAAACAGGCCCTTCAGCCCAATGAGCCCGCGCCGCCACCTTTGAATGCTAGAGGGAGTTTTTTCACACAGAGGGTGGTGGGGGTATGGAATGCACTGCCAAGTAAAGTGGTGGAGGCAGACGCTCTGGAGTTATTTAAGAAATATTTAGATGGGCACATGAACAGAATGGGAATGGAGGGGTATAGAAAACTGATTTAAAATAGAGATCATGAGCCTTGGGAATCCCTGGGGAATGTGTAAATAGATGATGATATTAATGTACTTGTTTTTATCCTACAGGTGCTTTGGTCCACCTTGTTGTCTAACAAGGGGCATACATACGATGGGTTGTGAGAAGTCTGCTCTTGGATTTTTTTTTGAGAGTATCCTAGTGCTTCACGTCGTTAGTGTACTCTTGACCTGGACCATTTGATGGGCAACACGACAACTCAGTGACTATCGCTGTACTGTGCAGATACATGGATTTGGGCCTGTGTCTGTGGGAGTTTGCGCATTCTCCCCATGCTTGCATGGGTTTTCTCCGGGTGCTCCGGTTTCCTCCCACATCCCAAAGATGTGGTCTTAGGCTAATTGGCAAAACAAATTCTCCCTAAATTGTCTCAAATTTGGTTTTTAATCCATAGATCTATAAACATAGACAGGGATCGCAGGTAGAGGTGGGAACATCGGGGTGGCGGCACGGGCTCGTTGGGCCAAAGGGCTGTTTCCTGCGCTGTTTTGTTCTTTGTTCTTTAGATCTGCACCGACCACAATCCCACCCAGGCCTATTCCCATAACAACCTTATGCATTTACCCCAGCTAGTCCTCCTAATACTAAGGGGCATATTAGTATGGCCAATCCACCTGGCCCATGCATCTTTGGACCAGAGGACAATAAACACCATTTGCAGAATCTGCTATGAAGAGGAGCCACTAATAGCCACAGAATGTTGTTTTTTAGAGCAGGCGTTTATTTATGCCATAACGCTTTCTTCAAATGCATTGATGCGGTGTCAGAGGCTGTGACTAATGCTTTTAGCTGTAGCTCCGCTTTCTTTCACTGAATTATTCATTTATTTTTGCGGACTGATGTCTTATAACTGATTGCTTTACAACAAAACCAGTTAACAGAGAAAAAAATTACAACTATTCACACAGCAACCATTTTAATGTCCGTACAAATAGTTATTCAAGTAATGAACACAGGATGCCTGGGAGTTAGCATTTTATACAAAGAGGTTCAATACAAACTTGAATCTCGATACAATTGGCCTACAAAAAGAAAAAAAATCAAGTTGCTTAACAGAATGCAGTTATATAAAAGCTAGTTAGACTCCCATTTGTAGCAGTATGTCATTGTGCTTCCAGTTTGGCCTGCAATGCTTCGGAAAAAAACAGCAGCAGACTTAGAATGTACAGAAATAATGAATTTCAGCAAATCAGGTTACAGAAGATGATAATTCAAACTAATTCATATTCTGTACCAAAAGTTCAAATTCAATGGAACTATACAGAAAAAGTTGTTTGACACCGCAAGCGCTTTCAACTGGGGAGTTTCACCATTGGTTAAAACAAAATCAATAAAATAAATATTTCTTTAAAAATCACTTAATGCGGGCTCATATGTATGATCCTGGGATTAAAAATCCAGTTACTAATTGAATTAGCCGGGCACAAAGCCTTTCCAACCTGATCACTTGTTCAAATAAATTGCATTTATTTGCTTATAAACCAATGTATAGCTTAGTGCTAAAATTGCAGTTAAACTGGCTTCTTTGTAATGTTTAGCTGCCATCTTGGTGAGATATCTGCATGTGCCATCACCCGCAGTATGGACTGAGGATGCACAAGCAACTGTTCCTGATGTCTTATTAGTCAGCATCAGGAGTTATACTATAACCGCCGAGCTCCAGGGCAGTCTAACTGGGGTAGGGTACCCCAAAGTTGTACTGGAAACCGCACTCCCCTTACCTGAAGGCTCCGAGCTGTTTAAGTTTCTGATGAAGAATTGCCCTGCACTAGAACCATCTGAAAATCCAATTTAAATCACAAAATTCAGCTGATTCAATTTGTGTTACATCAGTGTTACCCAGAAAATGTTAACAGAATTAAAACCACTTTTAACTCTGAGGTAACTATTGTAGACAGCCATCTCACAAACCCTGCTCTTTTCCCTTCACCCAGCTGAGACATCAGAGCTTGGCTCGTGGCCACAAAAAAGAAGGGGGCATGATTTCTTTTCATCTGATTCTATAGCACTTGACTGAAGGCCTTGAAATGCGCTGCACTGTAGAGGTCTCACTTGGCCTGAGTCAGAAAGTCAGGCAAGGTAGGATAAAAAAAAAATCAGGTAAGAAAATAGGATTAAATTGGCAATCCACGAAAATTCAGGCCCATGGTGTTCAGGGCATTGAAATAATATTCACATTTGACAGAAATGATTTGATAGAAATGTCATTACTAACACTAATATCCTACCTGAAAAACAGGCAGTTATCATAAACTTTATATCAAGGCAGAAGAAATCACACCAGACACAGGCATGCTGATGTCCATCTTCCAAATGTTATATTACATTCCCAGATTGTACTTGAAGACAACATCTCCAAACATGGAATTTTCTGGAAATGACAAGGCATTTTTGCATCATAAACAAGGGAACAGTTTGCTACTGAAAACACAGTTACCAATTGTGAACATCAAGCTTCTGATTTGTAGAACAAGCTGTTATTTGTCAATGATGTTTATAAATTAAAGATGCAGTACCTGCAATTTGGCCAAATATTTCTCACATTGCAATTCAGGCCTTTGTGTCTCCAAACAGATGAGCTGGGAATAATTTGGATAATGTGATATTCTTTCAGCTTCTCCCATTTTACTTGGAGTTGCCACAATGCTGGTTGATGATCCTTCTCCATCTCCTGGCATCCATCACTCTTCCAATCCCGCATTTCGTGCCATTATTTCAGTCTGATCTTAGGCCTCTTTCTTCTTCCTTTTCTTCCTGACAGCCCCAGCTCCATCACTTCCCTCACTACATTTTCTTTCTCTCTGCAACAAATAACCATACCATTTCAATCTCTCCTTAGATACTTCCTTTGATGCTGCCTCAGTTCTTCATTGATCCTGATGTTCTGTTCTGGACTTTGTCCTTTCTTTTAACTCCAGACTTTGATCTCAGCTCCTGTATCTTATTAATATCCAGTTGCTATTCTTCTCTTTTTTATGTTACTCAAGCTTCTGCAACATATAGCAAGGTCAATCTCAATACTGACAATGTTGTAACTATGGGAAAGATATTACAATAATTTAATTTCATCAAATATGGGAGCAATGAGGCAATGGATGTTTGAGAGAATTACATCATGGAGATCAGTATGCTTCTTCGATCAGTTTAGTCCTCTGGTCAGCTCATCATCATCGTTATCTGATTTTTAGGTTTGATCTCAATTGAAGGAGGAGAAATGTGTAAGTTACATTTTTTAGAATATCATTTTGCTGACATTTAGCGACAACAAATATTCATTTCTAATAAGATCATGCTATTCATATTAAAATACAGGAGTGGTATGGTGGCACAATGGGTTAGCACTGCTGCCTCTTGGTGCCAGTCAAACGTCTGCGTGAATTTCCTCTAGGTGGTCTGGTTTCCTCCCACAGTCTGAAAGTCGAGCTGGTAGGTGGAGTGACCTGAACAGATGCCGGACTATGACGACTAGGAGAATTTCACAGTAACTTCATTGCAGTGTTTAAGTAAGCTTTTCTCGTGACTAATAAACTTTACAAAATTTTTGTACCAGTTTTAACATTTTAATAGAACTATACATAGAGATGGTTTTAGAATAACATTGCACAACCATTTGTTACGAATTTAAGAAAAGTTACGTGACCAATTATCTTGTACTGAAATCACTCCAAAGTCAATATCAGGGAGTCAGAATAGTTATGCCTTGCACCAAAGTTGAAACAAGTGCAACTTAAATAATTTTAAATAAAGGGGAAATTGTAAATCTTAGTGTGAATCAAATAATTATTTAAGTAAAAACAGAAAATGTCAGGAAGACTCAGTACTGAAGGCAACATCTGTGGAGCAGGCAAAAGGGTTAATGGGAGAAATCTTAACCACCAAAATCAGATAAATTTGATTTAGATGGGAGATTAAAAAGACAAAAATTTTTAAACAGGAGCCCAACTCACCTCAAATTCACTATCTTCAGTTTTAATGGAAATAGGGCAAGGAGCTGGCAATCAATCAAGCAGCTCAGAGACCGATGGTTCATTTTGACAACAGTTGTCTGAACCTTTAAGGTTCGGGAAACCCAGAAGATGCAAAGAAATGGACGATGTGGTGCACAGTGGTTAACACTACTTTCTCACAGTGCCAGAAACCTTGGTTTAATTCACAGCTTGGGTTACTCTGTGGAGTTTGTGCATTATCCCCGTATCTGCGTGGGTTTCCTCCATAGTCCAAAGATGTATGGGTTAGGTTGACTGGCCATTCTAAATTGATGCTAGGTTGGGAGGGGCAGTGGCGGGCGGGCAGGGGGGGCAGCGGCGGCGGGGGTGGGGTGGAGTTAGCTGGATGAATGTGGATAGGAATGGACTATAGGTAGGTGCAGGCTTGATGGAGTGAATGATCTCCTTCTGTACTATCGGGATTCTATGGATTCAATGAAATCCATAAGGTCAGGCAGCATCTGTGGAGACAGAGAGAGCTGACATTTGGAGTCTGGGTGACTCTTCAACAAAGATGCTGTCAGACCTGCTTATATTTACCAGCTTTTTTGATTTTTGTTTTCAGATTCCAGTACCTGCAGTAATTCGCTATGAATCCATGTTCCTTCACAGCATTACTTGCAGACCAGGAACAGGAGTGTTTTTATTCAAGCCGAATAACGGCACACAACCTCAATCACCCACCATCCCGCCTCCCTCAACCACAAAGCTCTTGACCTGTCTGCCTCATTTTTTCTTTAATTTGTTCATGGTTTTGAGCATTGCTGGCATGGCTAACACTTATTGCTCATCCCCAAATGCCCTCAAGAAAGTCATGTTGAACTGCCTTAGTGCACCACTGCAGTTATTTAATGTTGTTTAAAACAGTGCTGTTGAGGAGCAAAGTGAGGGGATTATGATATAGTTCCAAGTCAGACTGGCATGTGGGGTGGAGGAGAACCGCAGATGATAGTGCTCTTCTTTTAGATGGTAGAGGTTGCAAAGTAGAAGGGTGCTTTGTCAAGTTGCCACAGCGCATCAGCTTAATAGTGCAGTTGCAGTCACCATATGCTCATGATGGAGGAAGTGAATGTTTAAGTTGATGCACGGAGCACAGATCAAGCAGGCTGTCTTGTCCTAGATTATATTAAGTTTATTGAATGCTGTTGGAGCTTCACTCAGCCAGACCATGGCAAAATATCCACCACAACACTGACTTGTGCCTTCTAATTGGTGAATAGGAAGTCAGGAGGCAGGTTATCTACCTCAGGATCCTCAGCCTTGAATCTGCCATTGTTGTCACAGTATTTATGTGACTGGCCCAGTCAAGTTTCTAGTCAATGATAATCCTCACCAAATATCTCCCCAAACACTGCCCACCCCAGAACAGATCCCCAGATCACCCTATTTCCTGTTTGACTACTAACTGTTCCACCAGCCAATCATTAAACTCTCTGGAGCCCCACCTGCATCCACTCTGAATATTAACACAATAATCTTTCTCAAGCCCCCCGCTAGAAGTACCTGCTCTCAGCCAAGTTCGATGGTAGCCTTGTGTTGCAAGATTTCTCACCTCCTCAACAGCCAATCAGGCAGACTTTGGGCAGAAAACTTGTAGAAAAATAGTTAAAGATATCCTGCATTGAAAACCCCAGGACAGTTGGGAAACCTGTACTTTCTGATTTCCCCAACTTCAAAACTGCAACCTCTTCCTTCACTTACTCTCAACTTCCAAATTAGTATCGATGGATTTATCATTTTCTGGTTTTATTTCAAATTTCTAACAGTATTTTGTATTGATTGTACAGCAAACTTGTAATCCTCTGCAAAGAGTGAAACTTAGCATCAATTATATATTTAAACTCTATTTCATTATTTTCTAAAAGTGGGACTGTTTCTCTTTCAGAATCTGATATTTAAAAAAAATCTGTCCAAGGGCAAAATATTGCAAGATGTTCCTTTATTTTTCTATTACCTCTTCTGCTGGTATTTGCTAGGATTAGGAACGCATCACATAGAAGCTGTAATTTTAGACCATGTTCCACCTTTCATATAGTCACACAATTGTTGAAAATCTTCTAAATCATCTGTTTCCCCATCCTCTCCCCCCCGATACTCATTTCAGGATACCCCAGCTTTTCGCACTGTGCCTCTAAATCTGCAAAAACAACCAGCTATATCAACAGCTGATCAACTTTAATTAATGAAATCACGTAATGTCAAGTGTACCTGACACAGTTGTCAATAATATAATTGGTACAGCTTGCACAAATCAATTCACCTTTTCACCCCTCAAATCAGAATTTACTGCAGTGTTGCCTTGTTTTGCGTACAGCTCACGGAGAGTTTGCTCTTACATTCTGCACACTTGGTACAGCTGTCACAGTGTAGACAAAAACTCCCTGACTATTCCCCACCCCTTCGCCACACAGAGCAGGCATTGTGCCATTTCCAAACTGCTGACTGGTACACTACAAGAATACCACTGCAACATTACTCTGCTGCGCAAATGCATTCATTTCAACATCGCAAACAAAACCTTCAAATGTGCAAGATGTACGCATTAATCCCAATATCTGACACCATATTTCAGAACACAAAGGACATTTTACCAACCATTAGAAACAGTGTCAGCCATAGCACTGTCGTCTCAGTTAAAAAGTTGTGAGTTCATGTCCCACTGAGAGATTTGAGCACATAATCCAGGTTGAAACTTCAGTGCAATACTATGCGAATGCTGCACTGGCAAAAGTACCATCCTGGAGATGAGATGTTAAACCAAGTCCTTGTCTGCCCTCATGTACACGAACCATCTGATGATACTATTTTAAGTAACAGAATGCAAGTTCATCCCAGTGTTCAGACCAATATTCATCTCTCAACCAACATCAATAAAAAACAAATTACCCGATTATCAAATTGCATTTTGTAGAACTTGGTATGTGCAAATTGGCTACTGTGTTTTACACATACAAAGGTAATTACATTGCAAAAGTACTTATCAGTTGTAAAGAGCTCTATAATGGCTAGAGTTACGAAATATACTGTATAAATGCAAGCCTTTCTATGTTCAATTTCCTCACAATGACAAGTGACAGTCAAATAACAAAACAAATCCAAACTATTACTTCCTCCTCTGATGCCAAATTATTCCACTGGTTTGTTATGGGGGTCAAATATCCTCTATTAATGGCCATCCATCATATGCCTGGATAGTCAAAGTTGGCAAGTATTTCCATTATGGGTGTATCACAGCAATTATCAATCCTATCTTTGCCTGCGATTAACTCATATATGTACACTTCTGCAGGAGTCACCAGATGGAGATTGATTTTCCCTCTCTCTGGTCTAGGACCATTAAAACCACATTTGTCGCATCCACACAGACACAGACTGAGATTAGCTAAAGCAGGATAGATCAGACTTTTTTTTAAATTTGTCTTGTTCTATAATGCCCACTCTATTGTCAAAACAGCTGGATTAGAATTATTTTCAATAGTATGATAAAATTGAAGTGCAACAATACAATTTCAATGCTGCTGTACAATGGTCAGTTAGTTAATATGCTGACTTTGCATTTTAAATAGTTGAGGATTTTGACAAGAACACCCCAAATAGTGGGTAAGACATTTGTTTTATCTGATAGCAGATGTATGACATCACAGTATGACTGCCATGCTCAATTAGAAAGGAGCTTCGACAAACAGCCATTAGAGCTGAAGATCCAAGTTTTTTGTCTTTATAGACTGGCATGCCATACAGCCTTGGGTGCATATACAATGTTGAAATCATGATGTTAGCAAGTATCAGTACTGTGCTTTGGAATTTACCCACCTGGAGAGGCAACAGGAGTAGGTCTTCAGGGCATATAATTCAAAACCAACAAATAGAGTACATACAGTTAAGACCAAACCATCTATGGCTTTCAGGCTGGCAAAGCAGAATTAGCACCTATATGTAACCTACTGGACATAGTTTGAACCTTTATTCGTGGGGAATCTATTCCCACGATGAAATATGCACACATTAGAGAAAAGGCTGGACATCTCCCCTCCACGTACAGAGTCAAGCAAATTCATCACATATAACCACTCTGCCACTGTAATCAATGCAGCTGCAATGAGTGAAACTGAAATATACATTTACTGCATGGACCAACTACTTAACACAACTTTGCGTTGGTAATTGTCTGCCAGGAGAAAAGTCCTAAGCTTGATGGTTTGGAGAAAGTTTTTTTTGCAAGACTGATTTGAAGCGGCCCAGAAATGTAGACTACCATCCTTAAAGTAAAGTTTATTTATTAATCATAAGTAGGCTTACATTCACACTGCCCTCATCCATACTTCAAGCAGCTGGGATGACTCCAGGGACAGAAGAGACAAGCATCATGCTGGAGTGCAGCACTGAATTTACTCTGGGAGAATATCTTCTAACCAAAATCTAGGCAGCAATGTTAATAGTTAAAAATATTGAATTTATGAATGACAAAATCTCACAGTACAAGAATTCAGGGATCGAAGCTACCCTTCAGCAATACTTAGGAAACACATTTTCTACTTTTGCAGAAGAAATTTGAGCTGTTGGCCTAAAAAGAAGTCAATGATCCAAAGGAAAATGATTAACATTAGCAATTACAAATTCCAGTACTAATGTTTTAAAATCTGAAAAAGAACACGAACAAGCTAACCAGACAGGAAGGTCAAGGAAAGAAAAGGTTGTTCAAATCAATTGAATAATAAGAGAAAAACCTAACAACCTGAGCAGCTACATCAAATGGATTGGCACTGCAAGAGAACTGTTGCTAGGATTTTAATGAAGCACAATGGTGGGCATCTGAGACTTTCACACTACATCCAACTGAAGTGTGAAGTAAGCATCCAGCATTGCAATTATTGACGTTGCTCTTTCAAACTTGAGTTGTGCCTGGGGAGAGCATGTTAAATTGCATAATCGGTACAGTCGAATAGAGATTTGTCATCAATTTTGTTAGGGAACAGATCGGAGACCTTGAGGTATAGTATGAACTTAGATATGATCCCAGTTTTTCTTTATTTTGGCATTAGTGTGAGGGTAAGGTATTTCACTCCAGGTGTGGTTCAATTGAACATTCGGAAACTTTTATCAAAACAAACTATTTAATAATATGGTTTAACTATAGTGAATGAATTATCTTAACTTTTACCATGTGAAATACTTAAATATAAGATACAATTCTTAACTGCTAACCTAACTTTATTAGTTGTAATATAAGCAATATTCCTCAGACACAGTATTCCTCGTCACAATCAGTTAACAAGCAAGATGGATTTTATGTGCTGGTATGTGGGCTGCCAGTCCTCAAACCTTCAGAACACCTCTGGAGACAGATCTTGCCCCCTCCCCCAAACTCTCTAGCAGATCCTAAACAGCAAAGAGGAAAACACCTCTTGCTTCTTTCAGAACAAAGCTGAAACTAACCATTTTTCCTTATAATGGTAATTTCCCCTCATCAAATCCTACTCCGAAACCCCCAGAGGAAAAATCAAAAATACACAAAAATATATTAACTCAGATTAAACAAACACCCCAATATCTAAACCAATTAGTAGCCTGCATTCTGACATGGAGTTGCCTGGTGCAGACAAATTAGTACCATGCAAACAAAACTAAACTTTAATCTCTTACAAGAAAGATGATAAAAATAAACTTCTTAAAAGCACAGTATCACCTCAGTTGTGACAAATGAAATGAATTCTTGAATGAAAGACATCACGAGAGAAGCATATTGAACACTAGGTAAAACTAAAGTATTATTAACTCTTGTGCAATGTTTCTCCCTGCCAAATGCTGATGGGAAGGAAGGACCTCCATTTCTTTACAGCCACTCATTACTATCAAGACATCCCAGGACATTTCCTAACAAATTAAATTAGAAGTGAAGTCACCTTGGTAGGCAAACATAGCAGAAAATGTGTGCAAAGTGAAAGAGAATCTTGACTGGTTAATCTTTGGTTTGGCAGTATGAGGTACAGGGTAGTGTGGGGGAGATGTGATGGTGATGGTGGTGGGCAGGCGTGGGCCATGATAGCAGGAAGAACATTAGGGTCAATAGCGTCATGTGGTCTTTCAGCATCCAGTTAAAATGGGCAGACAGTGACCTCTGTACCAACAATCAAGTGATCCTGAGACACTGCACTTGTTGTAAAGTTCAGCTTAAACCCACAACTGTCTGACTGTGGGGTGAGTATGTTCGTCTGGCCAGCCTTAAGAAAGCAGTTTAAATACACAAACATGTATATTTATTGCCCAAAAACATGAATTGTAAAACAATTAAGGGTGTAAGTTAATGGTAATAATTCCATCTCGATTCAAATCCGCACTGAGCTGCATAATTTAAATGGTAATTAACGTACAATTATAATATCATTAGTGGGCCTGGGACTGAAGTCACCAGGCTCTTTAGTGTCTCCCCCACCGCCAGCAGTGATTCACTCCAGTGGGATTTAGTATAGCTCCCCAGTTGTTGGAGCTGGCAGCCCAACCTCGCTAGAGTGAAGGTGGTTGTGGTGGTGGTGATGGTGGTGGGAGGGTGCGGGTGGTGGGGAGGTGGGCGCAACTGAGGACCCCCAAAGATCTGATGCTGGGGGTAGTTCTTTCTGGGCGCTGCCAACTTGGCAGTGCCAGCCTGATCCCCCTAGTGCTGAACAAGGGGTAAAGTGCCAATGCCCAGGGAGCATCTTGGCGCTGTCTGCCAGGCATAGGGCTGAACCAAGGGAGTGAGATCCCCACTGCCAGTCTGCATTCAAACTGACTGGGAACAGGGAAGGAGGCCAGCGAATGGAGTGTGCCAGCCTGCTTTGGGGCGAGAGGGGAGTGGTTTATGTGAATTCAACACTTTTTGGGAGAATCGCTACCCCCCTCCCCCTCCCCCCACCTCTCCTCATGATTTTTCAAAGTTTATTTAAAACCAGCTTGCAGATAATTTTGGAATAGCTGATACATAGTTGGAATATAGATGACAGATTAATTGTTCCAGGTTTAGTCCCAGCTGTTGGCTACACCCACAACCTCAATGCCAGGTGTCCTGACCTAGAGTTCACTGCAGATGGCCAGTGTGAAATAATACAGCTTTGCAGCCAGCAATATGTCAGAGTGCTGTTTCTGGCTCTCATACACATGCTGCCAATACTTGACAAAGTTACCACAATATAAGCACAATTCACTGGAAATACTTCCTTTCAATTCCATTAGTTCTTGTCACAAAACTGACTTTGAAAACCATTGCTATCCTAGAATTTCCAGCTCCTAAAAGCACTCCTTTAGAGTTATTTTGAAAGGCAAATGCAATTTATGGACTAGAAAGAGTATGTGCAGTTCTTCAGTGGATACTACAGAATTTTTTTCATTGTGAACAAATATAACTATAAGCAAAACAACTTCCACAGTTTATTATTGAATCATAAAGCAATATTCAAATTCCTATATTTGCCTAGCAAATACATGCAGTACAAAGAAATAGCAAAGGCCTCATCAACATAGAACACAACCGGCCACTCAAAGCAGTTGATAGCAAAGCATCTGGCGGGCAAGTCTCAAGATCATCTTGGTCAAAATTCTCAGATTTGGCTCAATGGTAGCATGCTTAGCTCCAAGTCAGAAAGTTATGGGCTCAAGTTACATTCCAGAGATGTGAGCACACACAGATTGACATCAGTGAACTACTGAAAGTGTGCTGCACTGTACGAGGTGTTGTCTTTTAGAACCTCACTTGTATTTCCTGGCAAAAATGGCAGAGACCCAAGAGGCAGCATCTGCAAATTAGTTGTCATGTGGAGATGTTCATGGGGATCTCAATAGAGAAGTTATTCTGCTCTTCCCAGTTAGCCATGACTTGGTGATAGCACACTCACCTCTGAGTAAAGGTTGTGGTTTAAAGTCCCACTTCACAGACTTGAAAACAAAGTCGAGGTTGGTACTTCAAGAGCAGCACTAAAGGAGTGCCACATTGTTGAAGATGCTGTCTTTCGGAGATTTAAAACCAATGCCCTGTCTACCCTCTCTAATGGGTACAAAAGATTCCATGGCACCACCGAAAGAAGAAATGAGGAATTCTCCTAGAATTCTGGCCAGTATTAATCCCCCAATCGATATTATTAAAAATACTGACCTTCTCGTCATGTATCTCATCACTCTTTGTAGGATTTTGCTATATTCAATTAGTGATCATGTTTCCTAACATTAAAATTGTGACTACATTTCAGAAATATTTAATTAGGTGTAAAGTTTTGCCTTGTTCCCAACTTGTAAAGATGCAAATAGTTATCTCCTTATACCATAAAAGTTATAGCTTGCAGAATGCAAACTTCAAAAATTCATGTGCACTAGTAAACGAAGGAATTAGACATATTTCTGTTTCCTCTTGTCAAAATGGCATGAAGCTGCTCACTTTGGAGAACAGTGTGGATTATTTTTAATCTCTGCATTGACTCTCTTGCACACTTTTTTGTCAAATGCTCTAGCTGGAGAAAGTTTCCTTTCCATTTAACATCAACTTCTGTTTATCCTACAGGCTTAGGTTTGTTTCTGATGTTCTACAATATAAAATTACATTCAATATTTAAGATCCAATGAGAGATATCTGCCAGGCTTCAATGGAATTCACAGCAGCAACCAATTATTAAACAGGATTTTGGCAGCTACTAAATTACATATGGGATTACTAAGACAATGGTAATTTTGCTTTCTCGTCCTTCTCAACCTGGCTGCAGCCTTTGACGCAGTTGACCATACCTTCCTTCTCCAATGCCTCTCCACGGGTGGCCGGCTGAGAAACTACTCTCACCTTATCGCATTCTCATCTTTCCAACTGCAACAGATAATCACTTGCAATGCCTTATCTTCCCACATTCACACCATTATCTCTGGTGACCCTCAAGGATCAATCCTCATCTCTCTCCTATTTCTGAATAGGATATATGCTGACCCTTGGTAACATCATCCAAAGTCATGTATATTGACAACACCCTGCTCCACCTTGCTACCACTTCTTCTGGACTGCACTGTTGCTAGGTTATCAGACTGCTTATTCATTATCTAGTACTATACTAATTTCCTCTAATTAAATGACTGAAGTCATTGTAATCAGTCATAATGCCAAACACTGCTTTTTAACTACCAATTCCATCTCTCTCCCTTGCAACAGTCCAATAGTAAGGAAGTCTGTTCATAACCTTACTGTCATATTTGATCAGGAAATGAGCTTCTGACCTTATGTCTATGTCATCTCAAAGACCATCTATTTCCATCTTTATAACATCACTCAGCTTTGCCTGTCTCAACTCATTTGTTGTTGAAACCTTTATCCATCCATGCTTTTATTATGTCTAGGCTCCAACATTCCAATGGTTTTTCACATTCTACTCTTTGTAAACTTGAGGTCACCCAAAATTGTTATCAGTGTCTTAACTCAAATAAAATCAGATTCCTCCATCACTAAACTACATTGGTTCTGGGTCAAGCAACCTTTTGATTTAAAAATGTCAAATGTAATCTTTTTTTCAAAACCTTCAATGGCCTAGCCCCTCCCTATCCATGCAATCACTCCAACCTCAAAATCATTTGAGCTACCTGCACTATTCTAATTCTGGCTTCTCGTATATTCCCAATAATAATTGCTATCACATCTTTTGCGGTTGTGTCTTCAAGTGCCTAGGCCCCAAGCTCTAGAATTCTCTCCCCACACCTCTCTGCTTCACTTTTCTCCTTTAAGCCACTTAAAATATATTTCTTTGATAAAGCATTTGGTCATTTGACCTGGGGAGGATTGTCTGGCCTTCCCGCAGCATGTTCCTTGCAGGAGATATTGTGCCATTAGCCAGTGGAAACTTCTGGCCCCCTTGCTGTCAATGGAATTTCCCATTGATTCCACCCACACCAATGGGAAACCCGCACATGGTTGCGCCATTAGTAGGACCAGAAGATGCCATCGACATGAACAGCTGCAAAGTTCCAGCCCTAGTATTTCATTTGAATCAGTGTCACATTATGTTTTACAGTTCTCCTATGAAACGTCTTAGAACATTTCATTATATTTAAGCTATTGTAGTTTTAATCACAGGGTAGGTGCATTGTTGATAAATAGTCCTGACTGAAATTTAGCTATGGAATATATCAAGATTCACTAACCTTTAGTAATCACCTTGTGTTCCCCTCTCTGATTTTTGCAATAGTGTTATACAGTAGTGTTGAGTATTTCCAGCAGTTTCCGTTTTTATTTTGGATAATTTTAAAATTCTTTATTCCAAAATAGCAACACTGGTGACTTCCAAACATCTTTAAAAAATGTCCTGTTCCCAACATCTGTCTTATCCTAGTTGTTAGATCACTCCAAAACATTTTCTGATATCCATCCTGAATCTGCCTTTCACAACCTTGAGTATATGTTCTCTTGTCCTACTGCTTTGTTATTTTACTTTTTCCTACATTATATCCTTATGGATCTTTTGATTACTTCTGTTCACGAGGTTTAAAAAAAATCACATCTTAAGTCAGGCCTCATATTCTTGATGTCATAGGCATGTACTAAGTTTCACTGTACTCCCCTCCACTTTTATTACCAAATAGCTTCTTATGCTGCATTGATCAGAACACTACAATCTTTCTTTCATATAAAGCATTACCATGGCACGTGGGATTCCAGCTCAATTGATTTCACAACACAACAAGCATCCAACATGCTTGTTTACAGTCACCTTGCACTGTTTAGAACTGCTGCATGAAAAGCAATACTCTCTTCATTTCTTTCTGACTACTCTGCTGTAAACTTTTATTCCACTCAAGCATACATCTGTCTACTTATATTTTCAACACATCATACCTTATCATTTATGCATACAAATTATTTTTGTCAAATAGCCTAGATCTGCATTCTTGCTTAATAAGATCCTAGGGCCTCCTGAGTTCCTCCTGCTTGGCATCATCTGCAAGGTAACCACCTAGCAACAGAAGAGCTATGGAACAAGGTTATTGAGCACATGCCCATTACACAATTTCCCTTATAACTACACCTGCTTCCTTTGCTTCAACAAAGGTACATTCACTTCCTACAATTATGGAATTTTACTGCACAGGAGACATCATCTGATGCACTGTGCCTGTGCCAGATTTCTTAAAGTTATCCACTCAGTTTGATTCTTTTGAATTTAGAATAACACAGTCAGCATTTTACAGCACAAAAAGCAGCTCTTTGGTTTATTGTGTCTCTGTCAGCCATCAACCAACTATCTATTCTTATTCCATTTTCTAGCATTTGTTCAGTTTCTGGAAGCCAGATTCACCCTGATTCAACAATGAAGTGAGGCCAGAGAAGGATGAGGCGGGCCATGATCCAGGTGTACAAAATTATGAGGATCATAGATAAGGTAGATCGAAAGGTACATTTTCCCTTTAGAAAGGGGGCAATAACCAGAGGGCACAGATTTAAGGGGCAGGAGGTTTATAGATGTAAGGAAAATATTTTTCACCCAGACGGTGGTGGGAATCTGGAACACACTGTCTGAAAGGGTAAGAAGCAAGAACTCTTGCAACATTTAAGAAGCATTTAGATAAGCACTTGAAATGCCGTAGCATACAAAGCTACGGACCATGTGCTAGAAAATGCAATTAGAATAGATGGATGCTTGATGGCCAATGCGGTCACAATGGCTCTAAAGGTCTCGTTTTGTGCTGTAAATCTCTACAACATACACTATAGCCAATTTGGGCTCCAAACATCGATCTATACTCTCACTCTAAGACATTATGGGAGATAACTCCCAAAATATTAAGGTTGCAATCTTGTTTTGGCACTAGCTGTCCTCCATTATTTTTTATCCCCCTATTTGCATATTGAGGAGTGCATAGTAGCCAAGAAAGGATGTACATGTCTCATAGATAGTGCAACACAGATTCTCGAGACAGATTCACGGGATGTAGTAGTAGTCCTATTTGGAGAGATTGACTTATTGAAACACAAAATTCTCAAGAGAGTTTGACAGGGTAGATGCTGAGGAAATACTTCCCCTGACTGGAGAATCTAAAACACAGAGTCTAAAGAAGAGTTTGTCCATTTAGGGCTGAAATGAGGAAAAATTCTAAGGTTGTGAATATTTGGAATTCTCTACCAAAGAGCTCTGGATGCTCAGTTGCTGCTTATATTCAAGAGAGGTCAATATATTTTTATGTAGTAATGAATTTGAAAAGCATGAGGACAGTTCAGGAAGACTGAGTGAGGTATTAGATCAGCCATGTCCTGTTAATTTCTCCACTAATATTTCTTTACTTCTACTGACTTCTTCAGTTCTGATTCCAATTCTTGGATTCTCATTAGTTCTAAAGTACTTTGTGTTTTCTACCACAAGAACGGATACAAAAGTATTTAATGTCTCTGCCAAAACCAATTATTTTTCTCATATCTGCCTTGAATCATTTATTTTCACTAATCTTTATTTACTTAATGATAGAAACATTTACAATCTTCACTTACACATTGTGTTTTCTCTTTCCTCATCAATTCCTTTGTCCTCCTTTGCCAAATTCCAAAATCTTCCCAATCCTTAAGGTCACTTCTCTTTTTGGCAATATTAGTAGCCTATTCCCTTGACATAATACTCCATTTAACTCCTTGTTGGCTTCAATACTCATAATTATGCATTACCCAATATAAATATGCCTCTAATTGCTTGATTTATACTCTGCACCAGAAATACTGTTAGGAGGCATAACAATTCCCACCAATGTTTTCCACCTCTTAGAGTGGGAGAACACCATATTATCAGATGGGCCATCCTTCATCAAAAATGCCGAAGGACAGTACTGGGCCAAACTAGAGTCCCAGGCTAGCCACACCAAACCCGCTGATTGTGGCAAGGTCTACAAGACATAACAGGCTACAAAAAGAAAGCATGTAAAATCACCAGCTCCAACACATCCCTCCCCCCTAATGAGCTCAATGCATTCTATGCCTGTTTTGAGCAAGAGGTCAGCGAGATCATGTCCACACTCTGGAAGAACCTGTATCTGTATGAACCATTGCAGATGACAGAGCAGCTTTCTTGAAGGTCAACCCACAGAAAGCAACTGGCCTGGATGGAATACCAAGACGAGCACTCAAATCTTGCGCTGATCAGCTAGCGGGGTTATTTGCAGGCATCTTCTACCTCTCTTTACAACAATTTGCTCATCCTGATACTTAAGAAAAACCAAGCCATGTTCCTTAACAATTATCGCCCAGTGGTTTTGACATTCATCATTATGAAGTGCTTCAAAAGGTTAGAATGGCACAAATCAATTTCGGCCTCCTGGACTACCTGGATCCACTACAGTTTGCCTACTGCCACAACAGGTCCACAGCCAAGGCCATTTCCCAGGCTTTGCACTCAACTCTGCGATACCTAGATAACAAGGACACCGGTATCAGACTTGTATTTATTGGCTCAGCCTTCAAGACTATTATTCCCACAAAACTCATCTCCACACTCTGTGGCCTGAGCCTCGACATCTCCCTCTATGACTGGATCCTGAACTTCCTAAATCAGTAAGTATAGGCAATAACATCTCCATGATAATCCTCAACACCTGTGCCCACAAGCTGTGTTTTCAGCCCCCCCACTGTACTCCTTATATACCTATGACTGTGCGGCCAAATTTTCCTCCAATTTGATTTTCAGGTTTGCTGATGACACCACCATAGTGGGTCGGATCTCAAGCAATAATGAGACAGAATACAGGAATGAGATAGTGAATCTGGTGAACTGGGTGCAGCAACAATAGTCTCTGCCTCAAATGTCAACAAAACAAAGGGGACTGTCATTGACTTCAGGAAGCATAAAGGAGAGCATGCCTCTATCTACATCAATGGGGATGAAGTAGAAAGGGCTGAGGTCTTCAAGTTTTCAGGTGTTCAGATCACCAACAAGCTGTTCTGGTCCCCCCATGTCAACACTTTAGTTAAGAAAGCCCACCAATGCCTCTACTTTCTCAGAAGACTAAGGAAATTTAACATGTCAATTACAACTCTCACCAACTTTTACAGGTGCACCATAGAAAGCTTGGTATGGCTCCTACTCTGCCCATGACCACGAGGGACTATAAAAGGTCATGAATATAGCCCAATCCACCACGCAAGCCAACCCCCCATCCATTGACTCTGCTTACATTTCACACTGCCTTGACAAAGCAGCCAGCATAATTAAGGACCGCATGCACCCTGGACATTGTCTTCCACCTTCTTCCTTTGGGAAAGTGATACAAAACTCTGATCACGTAACAAGTGACTCAAGTATAGTTTCTTCCTTGCTGATGTCAGACTTTTGAATGGACATATCTTGCAATGAGTTGATCATTCTCTACATTCATTACATTACACTACATTCTGCACTTGTTTCCTTCTCTATGAAGCATATGTTTTGTCCGTATAGCGCGCAAGGAACAATATTTTTCACTATGACAATAATAAATCAAATCAAAATCAAATTAGATGAGACGTTAAACTGAAGCCCATTTGCAAAAGCCTGTGGAGCTGTACAAGAAAGAACAGGGGAGTGTTCCCCAGTGTCCTGACCAATATTTATTACTCAGCCAATATTACCAAAACCGATTATTTGGTCATTATCAAGACACAACTTGTGAAGCCTTTTAGTGCGCAAATTGGCTGCAAATTGTATACATTAAAGTGGTGATTTCATTAGTGTTTAGAGATGCTCTGATGGCTGAAAAGTTCAATACAAATACAAGTCTTCCTTCTGTTTTATATACTTTATGTTTTAAATGCAGTGTATTTGAATTGTTTGGATAGCATCAGGATCAGGTTGAGTGTTTCCAAATAGTATGTACATTTCAAAGATAGACATTACCAGTAAATTTTAATATGCAATATTACACAAGAAAACATTCCAGTTTTCTCATTGAAGCTCTTTTGTAAGAAAATTCATGAATATTTTGTGAGCTACATTGTAAATAATTCATGTCAGTAAGGATCAATAGATGGTAGTGCACATCCTTACTTTAGCATAAATTTCACCTAATACTGCGTAAACTGAAACATTTGTTTCAAGGTTCACATAGACTTGAATCATTTTCTTTAATGAATATAGATAGAGACACAAGAAATTTGGGCTTCAGTTCACTTCATTCCACATTGAATGATACAGTACATAACATTCTTGTGAAAACATACAATGCAGAACCACCAACGGTGCATGCTGGCACTGCGTCTATACAGAACAACCCGCAGAATGCTGCACTATTGTCTGTGACCTTGTGATTTACTTCTGCCCAGTCAGCACTGAAATCACAACCATGTATGACATCCAAACTAAAAAATAAACTTGCCTCCCTCTGTACTGCAAAAATGTTTCTAAGCAGACTTATTTAACATGGTTTTTAGATTCTAAAGGCATTAGAAGCCAACATTAATAGCAACTAGAGTCATCAAGAGATATTGTGACTTTTCCAAACCAGAGCAGATAAATCTGGAATTTACTGCATCAGTTACAAATCAATGCAAGAGGGAACGCGTCCTAGTACAGCCAGCTAAGTTAATTGGTTGTTCATGGAATCTCTGGGTCATTTTTAGTCGGCAAATTGGAGTAGGATTTCCCCTTCCCAAAATGATACTGCCATTTAATTAACAATTACAACATTGCATCTATACGACTTGAATTGTCCAGAAATCTAATGTAACCTATTGACAAAGTGGCTTTCTTGTCATTATTGGCTTATGATTTGGTATTATTCAATTTTCCACAATAATATTCAAGTAATATTATTTTATCAGTTATGTAAAGAAGCTAGGGATGGTCTCTATTTTAAAAATAGAAAAGATTACGAAGAGATTTAACAGAGTTGTTCAAAATTAACAGTGGCTTTGGTAAAGTAAATGAAAAACTGTATCCATTAGCAAAAGTGTTGCTAGCCACTGTGCACTAAAGAGTGGGGATGAGGAAAAATGTTTTATGCTGTGAACTGTTTTTATCTGAAATGTACTAACTGTAACTATGGAAGCTGATTCAATATTAACTTTCGAAGAGAACTGCATATATATTTGCAGTAGAAAAACATTGTAGGACTATGAACATAGGATTAAGGCTGCACTGAATGGTCTCCTTCTGTGGTGTATGATTTTGAATTACTCTCAGCGGCCTCTCAATGATCATCCAATTGATGAATAAAACATTCAACGAACAGAATCAAAGTTGGTCCTTGAACTTGGCTTCTGTCAGGGAGTCGGCGGAAGGGAGAGTGGGTATTGAGCAGTGGAAAAACAAAATTAGGTTGCAAACATGGATCACTAAATTAAATTGCTTTGCATCCTCCTAGTGTTTCATCCAGATCTACTGGCTTATGCTTTAAGTTGCATAATCTATTTTTCTTGCCTGAAGAAAGAACTGTACAAAACTGTACAGTTTTCTATTATAACAACAGATAGATTAAGCATGCGATTAGATATATTATTTGATAAAAGCAATTATTTTTTACATGACCTGAAAAACTGGTGTTCTAACAAGATTGAAGGCAGCGGTCATGTATTTGCCTCTGAGGTAAAACAAAAACACCAGTTTAATTCTCACAATTTTCTCTCCCCATGAGTTCCTGTATATGCTAAATAATGTCTAGACTTCTGACAAAAGATCAGAAAAGAAAAGCATGAGTAGATGTTGTACACTCATATCTGTCTGAAGATGCATACAGACTGCTTAAAAGACATATGGCAATAGCCCAACTCACACACACATCTGGGGATGATATAGGCATATCAAACAGATGGAAAATGAAATAGCCTACACGTAAACAGATTATCTAACTTATTATTGATTGTCAAGAATAAAATGGCTCTTATGCTTCCCACCTTTCAATAAAAACGGACCAAAAATACTTCTGTGGCATTGCATCACTAACATGTTCACAAGTCATGAAAGGTGTGATATAAATGCAAGTTTTTCGTTCTTTGAAGTAAATGGTTCTCTTACATAAACAAAGATGAAAGGTTGGAAAACTGGCTAACTGTGTTTCTTAGGCCTTGGAACTATTACATATCAACAGCCAACAGAAACTCCACACATGTCTCAGTTATGGAAAGAGTCTGTCTGCACAGCACCCAATGAACTCTACATTAAATTGGTGTTCTATATAGAGAGTATGGCAAGAAACCTTTGTAAGAAGTTTCACAACACCAGGTTAAGGTCCAACAAGTATTTTTGGTCACAAAAGCCACCAGCTTTCAGAGCGCTGCTCCTTTGTCAGAACTTCCACTTACCTGATAAAGGATCAGCACTCTAAAAGCTAGTGGCTTTTACTACCAAATAAACCTGCTGGATTTTAACCTGGTGTTGTGAGAATTCTCACTGTATTTACCCCAGTCCAACACCGACACCTCCATATCAAGAAATCTTTTTCCATGGCAAAGCTAAGAAGGACAATTCACTCACAATGTGGACATCCTATTGAAAAGGATATGTTCAAATTGCAAGTGCAAAGCAAAAATGATGGACTAGAATTCTCTGGTCTCATTTGCCCCATTGTCACTGCTGCCAAATTCTGTTTTTGCAATTCAGCCAAAATTCCATTCACTGCAGCAGGGCCGGAGAATGCCAGCCACTGGCAAGATCAGAGAATTCCAGCCACTATCTCTCTATTTTACTTTTCTCAGGGTCAATGGACTAAAAGGGCTCATTAACGTCTGAACGATGTCAGCTACTTTGACTGATTAAGATCAGTTCGGAAACAGAAAGTAGAGGGGTCTTATTTGGCATCCAAACAAAAGCTGACTGGAATCTATGTTGGAATGTCAGTACACAGCAATGCACATAGTTGGGAGAAGGGAAAAGAAACCTGGAACACTGTCTGCACCAATTGGAGCTTGTATCAATAGCTCTCAGAGATGAGGCATTAGCAGGGAACGTTCCAAGTGACAATCTTTGACTTAAAAGTAGAAGTTAAAACTGCAGCGTACAGGATTGATAAAATTCAGATGTTTAGAACATTGTCAATTAATTAACACCAAACGATGACAAACTTACTCGTATGCCAAATGCATAGAAGATCGTAGGTAAGTGATACGGTGAAAGATCAACCAAGTATTACGGTCCTCACAAATTCTCCTAAACTCTCAACATATTCAATGAACGCTTGGAAAATGCCCTGAAATCAGAATTGGAGCTCATTTCACACAATACTTTTTATATTAAGGATGAACATCTCCCACAGAGATTTATTAATTGATGATGAAGCAAATGCTCATTTTAAGCATGTTAATGAATTTGTGATGAACTGTGCCTTTAAGAAATGTCTGTGTCAGGTTTCTTGTGAAGGAATTGTTAAGATTCAACTCTGTTTAAATGGTGCCAATTTGTCTACAACCAGCAGCTCACATGTTGAGCATGCAAAAGAACAAATGCTCTTAACTATTGGGGCATTTGTTTTAATCTGAGTTGATGGAGTTTGTGTTATTTTTAGGGTTGTCTCTTGGGGGTTTGAGTCGGGTTTTATTAGGTTGATTGACAGGAGAAATACAGCTAACACAAAGCAGGCAGTTGTGTTTGAATTTGACCAAAGGAGTAGCTGTTTCTCTTTCTGGAAATTGAATTCTGGGACCTGCTAGGAAAGAAGCATCTCTCTCCCCACAGGTTTGCAAAAGGCAAGGGTTTTTCTCTTTTTCTCTGGAGTTCTGTTTGAAGACAGGTCTTCCTCTTGGAGGCTACTGTCTGAGAATCAAATGACAACTATCTCTCTATAGCTCTGTCCAGAGTATAAAAGGCTGGAAGACTAGCAACCCGAAGTACACCTGTGTCTTTTTTTGCTAAATGAGCCTGTAGAGAAGTTTAAGACTCTGGTGAATATTACATAAATTTGAACTAATAAATATAGCTAGCAGTTAAGAATGATACCTTGTCGTGTTTAAGTATTTCAATTGGTAAAAGCTATGTTAATTATTTTTGTTAAACCATATTGTTAAATAAAATTTGATTTAATAAAAGCTTCTTAATGCATCAAACACCATATGCTCACACTAATGCCAAAATCAAAAATAGTTTTAGGGTCTAGTCTAACTCATAATACTCCTTGATCATCACATAATATTGTGGTGGGATGAATTTGCATTGATTCAAATTAGGATGACTGCTACAGTACAAAACACCCAAAGGGATAGCACACTGTTTTCATTTTCTATAAGTAACTTGACTTCCTAAAATTGGATAATGCCCGATTGTTGTAGGGGACAGGTTTGAGAGCCTGCTTTAGATTACATGTACCTTATTCACCGTGCAGTTGCTATGACTAGGTGCTTTACCGCTTTCCACAAAGAGAATATGTGTATCTGAACCATACCATCACACCCCAAAATAGCTCCACTTAATGATTATTATTATAAAGCTGTAATTAAACATTGCTTCAAAATTTAAGTACTTTTGAACAATAACATGCCAAACTATAGTACTTATACTCTCACAGGGCCAGCCAAATTACAAACGTGCAATGTAATACCTTAAGTTTCAACAAAGAAAGCTGCACAGCACGCTACTAGAGAACAGAAGCATATTGATTTGCAAAGTTCTTTTAAGGTCATGGATTCCCTGAACCAGCCAATAATTAAACTGCTGAACTTTCTCCTAAACTATTACTGGATACTGTGCACAGTAACTGTGCTTGACAATATACAGACGTCAGCAAACTAATGCTAGCCATTTTAAAAAAACAATATTTAAGTATAAATTCTTGCCTCCAGTGCCATTGTAATTCTGAAATGTTGGATTTGACTAAACTCAAAAGCAAGAAACGGTAATTATAAAAACATTCAATAATGTCTTTAACTTTGCAAAATGTTCCATGGCACATCACAGAAACATAACCACAAAACATAGCCACCTAAAAAATATTCAGTTAGGGAATGAGGCATTTTTTTTTTTAGGTGCCTTAAAGGAGTAGAGAAATGTATAAAGAGAGACAGTGAGAAAGGCCAAACTGGTTCCAATAGTGTCTAGCCTGTTCCATCCAAGCATCTATTTTCTTTCGAGGGATGTAGGAATCACTAGCGAGGCCAGCATTTAATCGTCCTTAAATGCTGTTGAGAAGATCATGCTACTTCTTGAACCATTGCAGTCCATTTATGTAGGTACATGCACATGCTGTTCAGAAGGGAGGGAGTTTCAGGATTTTGACCCAGCAACAGTGAAGGAACAACATTATATAGTTTCTAACTGAAGGTGGTGTTCCCAAGAATTTGCTGTCCTTGCCTTCTAGGTAGTAGAAGTCACATGTTTGGAAGTTGCTATCTTTGATGAGTTGCTGCAGTATCTCTTGTTCATGGTATACAATATTTCCACTGTGTTTCATTAGTGGAGAGAGTGAACATTGAAGGTGGTGGATGGGGTGCCAATCATGTAGACTACTTTATCCTGGATGATAGCCAACTTATTAAGTGTTGTTGGAGCTGCACACATTCAGATAAATAGAGAATATTTCATTACGCTCCTGACTTATGCATCTTAGGTGGTGAGCAGGCTCTGTGGAGTTGGATGGTGACTTAGACGTGGTGAAAAACAATAATCCAATAACTTGAGAAAAATTCTTAGGTCAATTTAGGGAAAAAAAATCACTCTTCTCTCTGATCTTTGAAGGCAAGTTCCAGGGCACAAAAGCAACATATGTCATTGATTCCTTATACTTTCTATAACACAACTTATTCCCCTCCCACAGAAACTGTTCGTCTTTCTGTAGGAAATCAACAGCAGCTGTATGTTTTGGTAACCTACAGGTCAATGATGTCCTGGCTTCTTTAGGTTGTTGTATTTGCATGCTGATGTCCCTACTGCTGTTGCTCCTTTTTTACTCAAATTACCTATTCAACCAAAGAATTCAGTCATGTGAATGAAAATGTTCCAATCTGTTCTATCAAAGCATCATTTGTAACAAGATGGATGGTAGCACAAATAGAAATAAATTGGTATAATGAGAAAGCTATTGCAGAAACTTAGTTGCAAAGTGACTAAGACTGGGAGCTGAATACTCAAAAGGTATTTCACATTTTATAGGGAAAGGAAGTAAAGAAGGTGGGGTAGCTCTGTCGCTAAAGGATGAGATCGGTTCAATATGGAGAAATAATCATGACATGGAAGATTAAGATGAGGAATTAGTTTGGGTGCAGCTAAGAAATAGCCACAAAAAAAGTCACAGATGGGAGTAGTTTATAAGCTCCTAATAGTAACTCCACTGTAGAGCAGAATGTAAATCAAGGAAAAAATGGATTTATAAGAAAGGCTCATGAAGAAGATAAGGAGGTGTGGGATAGAAGGAAACTTGGCCAATTGAATAAGTAACTGGCTGTCTCAAAGAAGACAGAAGGTGGTGGTGGTGGAAGGAAAATTTTCAGACTGGAGACCAGTTACCAGCAGTGTACCACAGGGGTCAATGCTTGGTCCTCTGCTATTAGTAATTTTTATCAATGACGTGGAAGAGGGGGCTGAAAGGTGGGTTAATAAATTTGCTGATGAAACCAAGATCGGTGGACTAGTGGATGAGATGGAGAGCTCTTGTAGATTAGGCGAGCAGTTTTCAAATGGTGGGCCCAAAAACAACCGATGATGTTTTGTAAAATTCATCACAAAATTGTGGCCTCTCAGATGATAAATATTATTTTGTATCATTTGAAATCTCACATCAAATCAATGATGTCAGGATGGCCATTAGGGAACTTTGGTGTAATGTTGTTGTAGATCAGTAACTCTGAATGAAAATGCAAACAGCAATAGTATCTGCTACTTTCTCGTCATGGTCCAGGAACTGAACCTGCTCAAGTGAAGTAATGGACTGGTGAGTATATAAAATAATAACTTTACCATGTACTTCAAAAAGAGATTTCTATATATGATCTACAATAACACATACTGAATGTTATGATGTTACCTTACTGCTTTTTGTTTTTGTTTTTCTTAAAAACAGAATCTCTTTGGATTTTGGGAAGCATTGGATTAGATTAATCAAATTCGCAAAGATAGCCTTGAGGATGAATGTATGCCGTGTTTCAAGGTCGTTTGTTAGATCGATGTGTTTTGGAATCAACCAGTGAACATACCATTTTAAACATGATAATATGTAACGAGGCAGGATTAATTAATTATTTCAAAGTAAGCGATCTTCTATGCAAGAGTGACCTTAACATTATGAGATTTCACATTCAGTTTAAGGGTGAGAAATGAAGTCTGAAATTAATATCTTAAATTTAAATAAAGGCAGTTACAAAGGCCAGAATTGGCTACAGTGAACTGGGGAAATAAAATTAAAATGCAGTGGATAACATGTGGCAGACATCTCTCAACAAATAGAGTCTTTCATTCTCAATAGAATATATATAAACTGGATGCACCATCTCTGATTACCTTAGGAAGTTAAGGATGACAAAATCAAAATAACAGGCACATAAAGCTTTCAAAATTAGTGACCAACAGATTGGAAAAATTAAAACAGTAAATTACTCCACCCCCAAAAATGAGGGAAACATTCTAATTGAGAATAAACTGCAAATGTAAACAAACAGAGCAAGAAGTCCTAAAGTACCTAAAAGGAAGAAAATAACTAAAGCAAGTATTAGTCCCACGGAGAATGTAACTGGGGAATTCATTATGACAGACACTTTGAATTAAGTATTTTGTACCTATCTTCACAGTATAAGATACAAAAAGCATCACAAGAGTAGAAAATCAAGGGGACAAACAGTAGAAAATATAAGAACAATCACGATCACTAAAGATAATGTACCTAAAAAAAAAATGGGATTAAAGGTTAGCAAGCCCCCCAGACCTGATGGCATGCATCCAAAGGTCTTAAAAGAGGCTGCATAAATAATGGATGCAATCATTATAATGTTCCTAAATTCCTTTGATTCTGGTAAGGACAAGCAGATAAACAAAAGCACAATTTAACACTTATTCAAGAAAAAAGGGACACAAAGTAGTAAAAAAACAGTTAACCCAATATCTGCTACAGAATTGCTGGAATCCATTATTAAGAAAATAATAGCAGTACATTTCGAAAAATTCCAGGCAGTCAACATGCTTTTATGAAATGGAAGTTGTGTTTAACACATTTATTAATCAGAGCTCTTTGAAAATCTAACAAGCGGAATGCATAAAAAGTGTACTGGATTTCCAAAAGGCATTGAATATGATACTACATAGTAGACATGAGCGCATGGCATTGGGAATAAGATATTGCATGAATGTTAGCTAGCTACAGGAAACTCTCTCTAATTTGCTGGCTGACCTACTGAATATTTCCAGCATTTCATTTTCATACTTGCAATTTCATAGTTTGCTTTTGATTATTTGTATCTCAAATGATCAGTTTTCCTGCAAGAGCAAAGTTGCTTTTGAAATTGTTTCTCAATATAAATTTTGTCCAGAAAGGCTACAGGCACAGCATTTGAGAAAGAAAAAGAAATTCAGACGAGTTCTGATTGACTGAAGGAACTGGTGAGTAACTCAGTAAAATTAAAGAAAACACAAAATTAAAGTATATAAAAAACATGAAGAAACTTTTGCCAGAGGAATAAAGCTTCAAGCCTTCAAACTACCTAAAAATCCTCTTTAAAAAAAAATGAAGGCAAATCAATGAATTTGACTTAAATTAGGTAAATAAAGAAAAACCAGAAGGCAGAAAGCTTCAGTGACTCAATAGCCAGTGACGCTAAATAACTTGGACCCAACGCACTTCAACTAAGAAACCTATAAATTTTTCTTATATAGTCATTAGAGTCAGAAAGTGTGAGGTTATCCACTTTGATAGGAATAACGGTAGGAAGGATTACTATTTAAATGGTGAAAAGCTGCAGCACGCGACAGCGCAGAGAGATCTGGGGATCCTTGTACATGAATCGCAAAAACAGTCTGCAGGTGCAGCAGATGACCAAGAAGGCGAATGCAATGTTGGCCTTTATAGCTAGGGGGATAAAATATAAAAGTAAGGAGGTATTTTTGCAGTTGCATAGAGTACTGGTGAGGCCGCACTTGGAGTACTGTGTGCAGTTTTGGTTGCCATATTCCAGGAAGGATATATTGGCCTTGGAGGGGGTGCAGAGAAGGTTCACTAGGCTGATACCAGAGATGAGGGTGTTGGATTATGAGGAGAAATTAAATAGGCTAGGTTTATATTTGTTGAATTTTAGAAGGCTGAAAGGGTACCTTATAGCGACGTATAATATAATGAAGGGGATGGATAGGGTAGAGGTTGAGAGACTCTTTCCACTTAGCAAAGATAGCAGGACTAGAGGGCACAGCCTCAATTGGAGGGTGGTGGGGGGGGGGGGGGGGGGGGGGTGGGAGGGAGAGAGAGAGAGAGAGAGAATGCCGTTCAGATCAAAGTTGAGGAGGAATTTCTTCACTCAAAGGGTGGTGAATCTTTGGAATTCTCTGCCTGATAAAGTGGTGGATGCTTCCTCACTGAGCATATTTAAGTCAAGAGTGAATAGGTTTTGATTGACAAGGGAATTAAGGGTTACGGGGAGAAAGTGGGAAAGTGGTACTGAACCACTGCAGATCAGCCATGATCTCACTGAATGGCAGGGCAGGCTCGAAGGGCTGGATGGCCTACTCCTCCTCCTATTTCTTATGTTCTTATGTAAAGTCATGGGTTCAAGATCCACTCCAGAGATTCAAGCACAACAATTTATGCTTATACCTTATTGCCGTATGGAATAAATACTGCACTGCTGGAAGTGTCACGTTTTAGATGAAACATGAGCCAAGACGTCGTCTGTTGTCTCAGGTGAACATACAAGATCCTATAGTGCTATTTAAGGAAGAGCAAGGCTTTTTCCCCAGTGACCTGACAACTACCTACTGCTATGGCTAGCAACCTTTCTGGAACGACCAGAAGTCTATCAGAATCCACACTATTTTTTGGTAGCCAAAGCAAGCAATCTTTGAAATTCTAAAACAAGTAAAATCACCTACTCCCTCCAAAGTTTATCATTATTGACCCTTACAGCCATTTTGATCTGTTTGCCTATTAAATTGTGTACATTTTCCTCTCTTGCACTCCCTTAGAGCCTGTCCATGCCATCCCACTGATGTTGTGTGACATCACTTCCATCAATGCCTCCTGGAATATGGTAAGAATTTAGCAACACCAATTTTTAATCCAACCGATTTATTTGATAGTAAAATTGCGAGCTTTCAACACTCTGTGTTTCCATTTGCCTGAGGAAGACAGAGTGTTGAAAGCTCGCAATATTACTATCAAATAAATCAGTTGGATTAAAAATTGGTGTTGCTAAATTCTTACTGAGTTCTTACCACCCCAATCCAACGCCGGCATCTTTACATCCTGGAATATGTCCAGTTAGAATTGACAACCCTATTTATCCCTCAATCAACAACATTAACAAAGCAAATAATCTGGTCACATACTTCATCGCTATTTGTAGGAGCTTGCTAGATGCAAACTGACAGGCACATTTCCTATGCAACAGTGGCTGCTCTTCAAAAATCCTTCCTTGGCAGGTGTCTTGAGGTCTCAAGAGGCACAATACAGTATTAACGCAAAATTTTTTATCTTCTTACATCAAGCACACCATGCTAATACAAGATGTTATTCTGCATTCATTTGACTGACAGTCCCTTAAAATGGATGCTTAAAACTTACTGAGCAGCAAATTTTCTCAGTTCCTTTCTTCCTACAGAAGATGGGACAAACACCAATCTGAGGTTGCAGCACTGTCTGCTATTAAATTCAAGTCTACCAGTTGCCAGAAACAAGCAGTCTTAGTAGCCACATTAATTATTTGTTCTTCACTCCAATACAGAATGGGAGATTTCTGGGCATTAAACTGTTTCACAGTTACATGATCCCACTTGGTGCCAAACCTGATTATTGCAAGAGCATTATCTGAACAAATCAGAAATATAATTCCTCTTCTAGAGATACACCAATAAAGGTAGCATCAATAGGCGAGCTTGTGCAGTACATGCTGGTGTCTTGCTCATGCAGGAATCGAGCTCCAGGTCATTGTCCACTCCCCCTCTGATGGACCTTTCATTAGATACGCATAAAACTAACAATTTCTTCCAATTGGCACCCATAGCAAAACATCGCCTTTGCCGATTGTTGGAAGATCCTGGAAATTGTGGACCATTTTCTGAATCTTGGGAGCCTCCTTTGGACAAAGGCAGAAAGATGACTAAATTCATCATCACCTCCAATGTATCAGCTCAGCCACCAACTGAGTGAGGAAAAGAATATTTCAGAACTAGTACCTCAAACCCCAGACTAAGATCATGACTTACTGTGTAGCAGAGACCACTGCATTTCTCGGTGCCTTGAAGGCTTGGGCCACCTACAGCCGCTACCTCAAAGTACCAGAGAAGTACAACTAGTGGTGCCTTTGTAAGATCCTTCAAATATGGTGGCATGAAAACCAGTTCAACTCCCAAACTAACTTTCCAAAAATCAAATTGCTAACCAATGAAAACCAGGTTTGCTGGGCAGTACACTTTGTTCATATGCCTCAGACCAAACTCCCAAAGCAACTGTTCTACTTGGAGCTTGGACACATCAGGAGATTCCCAGCAGGAAATAAGAAATATTTTAGCAATGTCTTCAACGTATCCATGAAAGAAACTGATCATTCCTGCTGATTCATGACCTTAGTTTGTGAATGCCTAAGATGGAGAAGGTTCACTTGGGAAGATGCTATCTACATGACAAGACTTCGTTGGGAGCATGCAAAGGTAAAATTCAAACACGCACAAACCTTCAATCAACCGACCTACTGAATCCTTTAAGCACTGTCAGCCTCACATGTGGCAAAGTCTACAGGTTGTACATTGCATTTATTGGCCATTTCAGAATCCAAATTAGAATGAAAAAAAATCATCCTAGATCCTGAAGGACTGCCCAAGATAGAGACACTTGAGCAATGGAAGACACACTGACAGAGAGTTAGTGATGACAAATCAGCAATTGTGGTTAGAAGTTGACAAGATGTGGTCAAATAGTAGTCTGACTGAGGAAGTTTAGACTTAAGGTCTCAACATTAGTAAGTAGAAAGGACTTGTATTTTTATAGCATCTTTGGTGGTATCCAGAGCTTCAAAAACATTTCACATACAAAGATGTAGTTTTGAAGTTTAATTAAAATGTTGTGATGTAAGAAATATGCCAGTAGTCAATTTACACACAGCAGGAATACACAAATAACAGGGAGATAATGCCAAGATAATCTATTTTAAAGATACTTTTGAAGAATGAATATTGGCTTGTTCATCATGGAGAAATCCTAGCTCAAGTGCTGTGGGATCTTTAACTCTCATGCAAGAGGGCAGATAGGACCTCAAGTTAAAATTGCATCAAAAAACCAGCACTCTAGCAATGCAACATACTCAGTTCAACTTTGGAATGCCAACCTAGATTTTTCCCTTCAGGCCTCCAAAGTGCAAGCTGAGCCACAATCTCTAATTTGGCATGTGTGCTATCAATTGAGCCAAGGCTGATAAAGATATCAAGACAACATGTTACCAAACGTAACTGCAGTAATACAGACCATATGTCTGCAAAGTAAAAAAATCATAAATATTTATGCATTCCAGAAATGAAAACACATTGTACAATCTGTAATTTATAATCTGTAATTTTGAACCTTACCTTACAAAGCATTTTAAAAGCTTAACAAAAAACATTCACATGCCCTTAGTAACTTTTGTCCTGATTCTCTGCCTCTTTGCCTATTATAGTTATCCTTTTTGCAACTACAAATAATTGTTCAAGAAATGGTAACACCCATCAATAAGAGTCAAATGCACATTCTCAATCAAGCGTTCTAAGCATCAAACATATCTACATACAAACCATTACAGAATCCCCATAGTGGGGAAGGAGGTTATTCGGCCCATCGAGCTAGCATCGACAATAATCCTACCCATGCCCCGTAACCCCATATATTTACTCTGCTAATCATCCTGACACTAATGGACAATTTAGCATGGGCAATCCACCTAACCCACACATCTTTGGGAGGAAACCCGAGCACTCAGAGGAAACGCACGCAAACACAGGGAGAACATGCAAACTTCACACGGTGACCCAAGAGCCAGAAAATGAACCCAGGTCCCAAGCATCATGAGGCAGCAGTGTTAATATTGTGCCACCATGCCACCGATTTTCTCTTTTCCATCACATTCTCCAACTCACAAGCAGTCTTCTTTGTTCACATTCAGACAATTAATTCTATTTGACAATTTGGCACAGAGCATGGTGAATTTGTGTAACAGTCTCTCTAGGAAGCAGCACAAGTAGACAGTGCTGTACATTTGAAGATATTAACAGATATATTCTTTGGTGAACAAACAATTAAAAGCTTTAAAAGGATAGGTTGGAGAGGAAATCAGAGAGATTAGGCATTCTCTGCATAATGTATTGTGTCTTTTTTTATTTCTATGCAGTTCCATATTCTTGAGGGCATTGGGATTTCTCCGAGTAAGCCATGAGGGCTGTTAAGTTTATACGATGATGCACTGTGCTATTGTAGACTCCTGGAATCTTCCTGCATGCTCCATAGATTCCAACAAGTATATCCCAATGGTTTTGCTGAGTGTCTAATATTTAACTTCTCTACAGATGGCACACCATCAAACAGATATTGCAGGCATTCTATTTAATGGTTTATCATTTAACATACTGGCAGATTGGATATCAAACCTGAGGCGTTCCTGATATTTGTGAGCTAAGTATCAGCCCACCCTCAATTTGACTTACCAATCAACGTGGATTTATTTTGCACTTAGTTTAGCAGCACTCTTGCCTGAATTACAGCATGGGTTCCAATCCCATTCCAGAGGTATGGGCACAAAATCTAGATTAATATTCCAGTGAGGCCCTGAGGAAACCAGTCTCCCATCCACTGACTGTCTACACTTTCCACTAACTCAGAAAACCAAGCAGCATAATCAAGGACCCCACACATACTGGACATGTTCTCTTTCACCTTCTTCTGTTGGGAAAATAATACAAAGGTCTGAGGTCACATATCAACTGACTCAAGAACAGCTTCTTCCCTACTGCCATCGGATTTTTGAATGGACTTTTCATATTAAGTTGATCTCTCTCTACACCCTAACTACAATTGTAATACTACATTCTGCACCGTCTCCTCTCCTTCTCTATGAATGGTATGCTTTATCTGTTTAGCATGCATAACACAATATCTTTCACTGTATACTAATACACGTGACAATGATAAATCAAATCAGAAAGTGCTGCATTATCAGGACAAGATATTAAAATGGAGACCTCTATTCCTCAGATGTTTGCAAAAGATCCAATGATACCATCCAAAGAGAAGCAAGGAAGGTTATCCTTCAGCCAACATCACAAATAGATTAGCTGATCATTACCACATTGTCATTTGGGGCAGCTTCTTTACACAACTTGGCAAAGTGTTTCCGACATTAGAACAATGACTACCTTCAAAAATAATTAATTGGTCATTAAGCATTTTGGTACATGAAAATTTCTTAATAAACTTTATTTAGTCACAAAAAGGGCTTACATTAACATTGCAATGAAGTTACTGTGAAATTCCCCTAGTCGCCACAATCCAGCGCCTGTTCGGGTCAATGCACCTAACCAATACGCCTTTCAGAATGTGGGAGGAAACTGGAGCACTCGGAGGCAACCCACTCAGACACAGAGAGCACACGTAGACTCTACATAGACAGTGCACCATGTCAGGAATTGAACCCACATCCCTGGAGCTGTGAAGCAGCAGTGCTAACCGTTGTGCTACAGTGCAGCATTAAATGAAATGAAAGACTATGCAGTTGAAACAAAGAATTTAAACTACGTGGACCAATAATGTTTTGTTACAACACTAAATATCACTTTGGTGTAGTATCTAAGACACTTGATTATTACGTTCCTGAAATGAACATGTGAACTCTGAATATACAAACAATAATATTTACCAGCAGATAGATCAATTAAGGAATTTGCAGCTCAGATCAGTATTTAGTTGACAATCAGCAGATTATTGCCTTGCTCCATCCTTTGCATCCAGCAATATGTTTGCTCCACAATCACATTCCATGGTACAACAAAATGTACTGGAATCACAAAAAACTGGAAGTTTGACACAGATTAAATGAAAAAATCATTTGCAGTAAATCTCTGTAGAGTTTCCAGCCATGAATAGGATCCTAATTTTTTTTCCTTACATTAAGGAGGCCATTCAGCCCTTTGCACTCTTTAAAACAGCAATCTAAATTATCTCCATCATCTGAAAATTGTCTTTTTCAAGTTTCATCCTTATATACCCCATAATTATGAAAACCAAGCTTCTAATTAATTTGCTTTGGAGAATATATTAAAATAATATTTTGTAAAGTGGATTAATGAGCTGTGCTGGAAGCAGAGTTTTGAAATACAATAATTATTAACTTGTCAGTGAGTAATGAGTGTCTGGAACATTGACCGTCATAACAGATTTTCACGTGCTGGGGGTCAAAATGATTCAACCATAAAAACTGGGACTATTTTATCATTAATCCCCAACATAAATCAACTTTCCCACCCAGTGACCTACATGGAAAATGCAGATAGTGAGTCGAATTAACATGGGATCAATGCTTCCCAGCCAGAAGTCACTGTCCTACACAACAAAATCCAAGTTGGAAGATAAAAGTGGCAAAAAAAACAGCCAGAGGCATCAAAAATTTGCGATAATGTTACTGTCTCTCACATTAAAAAATGGAATATATATTCCCTTTTTTGTATTCTCTTATAAGATAGTCACATCCATTCAAGAATGGAAAGAACCTCCATTTACAAGAATAGAAAGATATAAACTAAGTACATAAACAAGAAGGACATAACATTACCATGAGCAGGTTTGCTGCATAGACTCTAGTGACTGAAAGTGAGACAAGCTGATAAGCTGATACAGCCAATGAAACAATTATTCACTATTGTAATGCACAAAACAAAACACAGAAGGTATTTGTGTATAGAAATATGGTAATGAACAAATAATCTGTCTTAATGATGTCAATCATGGGATAAAACAAGGTCAGGACATTGCGATAGCTTCCTGCTCTTCAAAGTTGTTCTATGGAATCTCTTAAGTTTGCCTAAGAATACCTGAGTATTTGCTTTTAAACAACAGCTTCTTTAGTTTTCTAACTCCATGACAGTATTGTATTATTATACATCTGTTGTTTTAAATAGAAACTAAACAATGCAAACATTATTAGCTTATACTGTTCAGACTATGTGGCTTCATAAACTGAAGGCCTGTCATGCGCTTTCCCAATGATACTAAACAATGCCATCTATTTTGAGCGTATTGTTCATAATGTTGCACATGTCATTTGTTTGAGTTATAGCTCAGGATAATGTCCTCATTGGGTATTGAGCAACCCGATTACTAGTGTTACGCTTCAGTGCGGTCAAACTGATCAACCACCACGTAGAATCAAAAAATAATTATATTCCAGGAGGAGGTCATTTGGCCTGTTCTGTCAGTATTGGCCCACTAAAAGGTGCAATTCACCCAGTTTACTCCCCTGCCTTTTCTCTGTAGTTCTGCATGATTCATTTTCAGGTAATGATCCAACTGTCTTTCGAAAGCCTCAATTGAACCTGCCTCCACTACACTCATGCAGTGCATTCCAGATATGTCATTGGCACCAATATGGACTAAAGCATCTGTCCTTGATTATGTCACCAGGACAGAACACACTATCCTGGATTTATGTCTGCAGTCACAGAAACACATGTCTGTCTCCTTAACTATCACTACTGTTCTTCCAATCTTTATCTTATTTTCCTGGATAGCTGAGCCAGCCATGATGTGATGGGCTTGGGCTCCGGATGCAGACCCAGGTGAACGATCACTTTCAATAGTATTCAGAACGGAATACTTGTTGCACTCAAAAGACATCTGCATTATTTGTCTATTTCTTCTTGACTGTCTGGTAGTCACTCATTCCCTTTCTCCTTGCATATTCTAAACTGTGAGGCACCACATATATAAAACGGACAAGTCAGCAAAGACCTAAACCTTATGAATAAACCGCAGTGATACCAGCTACAGCTTAAACTCCAAACTCCAGATTTCCAAGATACTACAACTGACAATACTTCTTGCATAATAGGAAATGTCCTCAGTTCCCACATGAAACAGGATGTGAACTCCAGGGATCAGAGCTAACCTGCTTCTCTTCTCTCTATTAGCTAATAAAGCCCACTGCTCAAAAACTAAAGATTCATCAGTTACTATTCTTATGTTGTCACTTAAATATAGGCATACCAATTAAATTGTCCTTTTTTTTTAAAAAAAATGAAACTTTTGATATTCCAGCTCCTTAGACAAACTTCCTAACTTTGGAGGAGGGGAAATAAAGCTATAATACTCACCATTCAATTCAAAGCCTTCTTGTGATTATTAGTTTGCTATTTGTTCTCTTTCACTTCAAAAATCCCAACCTGCTACATGGTAATCCAGCTGTTCCACACTCCTCCTGGTCTGCTTGACAGTGATCCTGACCTGCTGCACGTCCTGGAGGGAGAATACAGCCAATGCTTCGAGTCAGGTTGACCCTTCATGGATGTTGGCTCTATTTTCTCGCCACAGATACTATCAGACCTGCTGTGATTTTCTAGCATTTTCTGTTTTTGTTTCAGATTCTAGCATCCACAATATTTTGCTTTTAGATTATGTTTGCACATTCTCCCCAGCTTATTTCATTATCTTGACCTGTTGCACATTCCTGCAGGTGTCTTGATGATAAAGATTAATGATTGATACCAGACAGGTGTTAGCAGAACTTTGATCAAAAAACAATCATATTTAGCAGAAATATCATGTAATATTGCATAAGGTCATAATGACAATAATTCCTAAAATTTTATTGTGCACTGATAATCACATTCTATTTTGAAATAATAGTGTCTTGTGATGAACTTTTGAATATCAGAATGCTTATGTTTTCACTTTGAGCAACCTCAGGCAATCTTGAAGAATACCTTCCATCTTCACGTCACTATGATTTTATCCTTTTATATCACAAGTTTCTGCTACACGGCCCTACAGAGAAAACACCTTGTATATTTTCCTCATTTTGTTTCCTGTGTCCTAACTTCCTTGATCAGTATTGGAAAAGATTGTAGAACAGAATTGAAATAGTTTTCTGTTTTCCCTTTCGCTTATTCACAGAATTGTTATATTGCAGAAGGATGTCATCTTGCTCATCATGCCTGCAACCATCTCTCTGAATCAGCAATTCACCTAGTTCCATTCCTTGCCTTCTCCCCATATCCTTTCCATCTTTCTTTCTAGTAACAATTCCCTCTTGAATGTCTTGATTAACCGGTCTATTCCACACTCAGGAAGCACTTTCCAGCTCCTAACCACCCAACACATGAAAATATTTCTCCTCAAGTCACAACTGCTAGTTTGGTCAATTACCTTAAAAGTTGTACCCTCTTGTTCTCAACATCTCAGCATGATGAGATGCCAAGATTGGAAATTTTCTATGTGAGAAATCATCAACATAAACCAGACCCCTACATTGTGTGGAACTATTCAGATCCACAAGTCTTGGACTCTTACATGTCATCCTCACAAAATTAGAATTTTGCCACCTCCAAAAGCAGGAAACTGGGAATGTTGGAAATCTGAAATAAAACAGAAATTGCTGGAAATTCTCAACAGGTCTGTCAACATCTTGAGAGAGAAGCAAAGTTAACTCTTCAGGTCAATGAACTACCATCCAGAACTGAGAAAGTTAGAAATTTCCAGCATTTTCTGCTTTTTTCTCACAATCTCCAACTCCACTGACAATGTCAGAGCATCTTTCTTAAAAGGTCAACCTACGGAAAGCGACTGGCCTGAACAGGGTACCTGGACGAACACTCAGATCCTGTGCAAATCAGCTGGCAGGAGTGTTTGCAGACATCTTCAATCTCTCTTTACAACAGTCTGAAGTCTCTATCTGCTTTAAGAACACAACCATCATCAGTACCTTAAAAAAAAACCAAGCAGCATGCCTTAATGACTATCGCTGTTGATTCTGACATTCATGATATGCTTTGAAAGGTTCTTGGCACAAATCAATTTCACCCTCCCAGACCACCTAGATCCACAACAGTTTGCCTACCACGGCAACAGGCCCACAGCAGACGCCATCTCCCTGGCCCTGCCCTCCATCCTACATTACCTCGATAACAAAGATATCTACGTTAGGCTCCTATTTATTGACTACAGCTCAGCCTTCAACACAATTATTCCCACGAAACTCATCTCCAAACTCCATGGTCTCAGCCTCAGCCCCTCCCACTGCGACTGAATCATGAACTTCCTAATTCTCAGACCATAATCAGCAAGGACAGGCAACAACACCTTTTGCACAATTATCCTCAATACCAGTGCCCTACAAGATTGTGTTCTCAGCTCCCTACTATACTCCTTTTATACCTATGATTGTGTGGCCAAATTCCCCTCCAATTCGATTTTCAAGTTTGTTGATGACACCACTGTAGTGGGACAGATCTCAAACAATGACAAGACAGAATACAGGGATGAGATAGAGACTCTGGTGAATTGGTGCAACGGCAATAATCTTTCCCTTAACATCAACACAACGTAGGAGATTATGATCGACTTCAGGAAGCACAAGAAGTGAACATGCCCCCAACGACCTCAGCAGGGACAAAGTAGAAAGAGTCAAGCACTTCAAGTTTTTAGGTGTCCAGATCACCAACAACCTGCCTTGGTCCCCCATGCCAACACTATAATTAAGAAAGCCCACCAATGTTTCTACTTTCTCAGGAGACTAAGGAAATTGGGCATGTCAGCTATGACTCACCAACTTTAACAGATGCACCATAGAAAGCATTCTTTCTGGTTGTACCAGAGCTTGGTATGGCTCCTGCTCTGCCCAAGAAACTATACGTGAATGAAACCAATCCATTATGCAAACCAACCTCCCATCCATTTACTCTGTCTATGTTTGCCGCTGCCTCGGCAAAGAAGCCAGCATAATGTCCATAATCTGGACATTTTCTCTTCCACCTTCTTTCGTCAACGAAAAGATACAAAATTGAGATCATGTACCAACTGACTCAAGAACAGCTTCTTCCCTGCTGCTGTCAAACTTTTGAATGGACCTACCTTAGATTAAGTTGATCTTTCCCTACACCGTAGCCAGGGCTGTAACGTTACATTCTGCACCTTCTCCTTTATTTCTCAATAAACAGTATGCTTTATCTTTTTAACACAAGAAACAATACTTTTCACTGTATGCTATTACGTATGATAATAATCAAATCCAATGATAACTTGAAAGCATGGACACTAGATATTTTCTGAAAGTGGTGATAATACTTTGTAACAGAACTCACTAGAGCAGAATCTGCTATCAGGAATATTATTCAGGTATAAGTCTTATCTAAAATAGTTTCAGCAATTTGAAATGCAGTTGCAAAATTTCAAATCATACAGAATCACAAGCGCATCCTTCGACTCAGATTTCACTTGCGATGGCAATATTCTTCATCAGCAATACCGCTATCATACCCTAATTAGACATTTTTTTGAAGACTGGTCTATAAATTATTCCCAAGTCCTTGCTCCCTCTTCAACCTTTGTCTTAATACAACAAATCATCTTTCAAACAAAATTCTAGTTCTTCACACCTATATCTCTCATTTGTACTTAACTATACTGGAAATCACCTTCCAATGACCAGAAGATGTACACAGTGCTGTTGAATGATTTGGGCAGATAATTCCCAGAACGTCAATGAATCTTATCAGCATAGGAGTGTAACAGGACACGCCGAGGGATGATGATAGAGATATCTGGAGACTTTTATTAATATGCATAATTCAGGTAATTCCACAACTACTCTGCAGAAGAGATCTGTCAATTTGACACTAAACTCCCAATGTTAAGAAGTTCTCTGGCACAACGTACAGCTGGAAAACGCTGAAGAATCATAGAATCCTACAGTGCAGAAAGAGGCCATTTGGCCCATCACGTCTACAATCCCACTCAGGTTCTATCCCCATAGCCCCAGATATTTACCCTAGTCTCCCTGATACTAAGGGATAATTTACCATAGCCTAACCATATAACCAGCACAACTTTATGTGGGAGGAAACCAGAGCACCTGGAGAAAGTGCACGAAGACACAGAGAGATTGTACAAACACAACATAGACAGACAGTGATCCAAGGTCAGGAATTGACTCCAGGTTCCTTGCACTGTGAGGCAGCAGTGCTAACCAGGGTGCCACCCTCACTATACCTCATACCTGGCTGTAGCATGAAAGGAATGTTTACATCATCACCTACTCAGTCTACAAATCAATCCATTACTTCCAAAAAAGTGTCCAATGTACGAAATGGTTAATTCTCTTCATTTATCCAGCATTACTTGGTGAAATACATTGGCCACACTAAATTGTCTTTTAGTGTTCCTAAATTGTCCCTTAGATGTGTAAATTAGAGAGATAAATGGGATAAATGCGTGGAGTTACAACGATGGGTGGGCCTAGGCAGGATGATTTGTTGGAGAGTCGATGCAGACTCGAAGGGCTGAATAGCCTCCTTCTGCACTGTGGGGATTCTATGATTGACAGCAATGCTTTATTTATGCAACAGAGTTATGAATTGTTCAGATCTTGTAGGATTTTCTTGTATCTGTTTATTGTTAGTTGTCTATATTCATCAAGTTTTACAATGTTTATCCAAAGAAAAGTGTTAACTTTGACAACTATTAAAAGTAGACTTCTGCAGCAAATCAGAACAAAATCCAATTTAGGGGACAAGCTACGGCTGAAGAGATTGTGTTTACTCATCTAAAAAAACGTCAATGTGACAACTCATGTCTTCAGATGCTGCAAGAAATTTTGGATAACTAACACAAACATTTTGAAATACAGTCACTATTGGGAAAACAACTTACAGGCAACAAGGTTCCTCAAATTATTAATGTCAAGATAATCTGTTTTTGCTAATGTTGGACAGAGGAATATTAGCTAGAAAGAACACTCTTTTCTTCAACTTATGTAATGATTTTGTAGGTAGATTGAATCTCAGTTTAACATCTCATTCAAAAGACAGCATACCGCTGACAAAATATTGCTCCATCAGTATTGTACTTTAGTATAATAAGATTGGAGCATGCATTTCAGCACCTATATTCTGCACAATTAAAAATATATTAAGTAAAGAATGACCTCAACTTCACTTATCCATCTGTGATCCATATTATTTGATTACACAAAAAATGAGAAGGTTCCTTAAAGACTGCACAATCCCATACCTGTTGATTCCTGTACAGTGCAAAAATTATCAACATTAGTCTGAATCCACAGCTCTCTGGGATAGAGAATTCCAAAGATTCATAGCCCTTTTCTTCATCTCAGCTCTAAATGACTGACTTTTATCCTGACCATATGATCCCTAATTCTAAATCTTCAGATAAGAGAAGCATTTATTTTGCCAAGATCTGTAAAAACTTTTAAACATTTCAAGGAAATCACCTCTCATTCTACTAAACTCCAGAGAATTTAGGCTCATTGCACTCAATCTCCTCAGAGGACAACTCTCATAATGGGGGTCAATCAGACAAACCCTTGTTATACCTCATGTGAACCAAATATATTATTTCTTAACCAAGGAGGCCAAAATTGTATGCTGTACTCCAGGTGTAGTCTCGCCAAGGCCCCATATAATTGCAACAAGATGTCCTTACTCTTATAATCTAACCATTTGCAATGAAGACTAACATAACTAACATTGCCTTCCTAGTTGCTTACTGTAATATCCTAACTACGTTAGATCTTGTGGGTTTTAATCAAAAAATGTGGTTTGCAAATGTAGATTCAATGTAACACATAATAGGTTTATTGAAAGATGCTCTGTGCAGAGAACAGAAAATGAAACGAAGACAGAAGCCTGTGAAATAGCCCTATCAAATAATATGACTGGTTCTTAAAGCAATAATGCAACCACTTAAATATAGAACATTTCTCCCCCCCTTTACTTCTATGCTCACGACAACAAATTACCATGATGTTATACATAGGATCAATAATACTCGAGTATATCATGTCCCATTAATCATTACATATAGTCAATAAGGCAGTCAATCAGGAGAAAGTTTACGCCTTTTCGGTTATATGTAACATTCTGGAACTTAACTGTCTTTGACCCTAGAGATAGGTTTTGGAACTTCAGTAGACACTTCTTCCCTTGGAACTTCAGTAGACACTTCTTCCCTTGGAACTAATTCTGCATCATTCTTACATGACATATTAGCATAGATACAATCATTAGGCAATTCTGATTCAACTAAATCTTCAGTAGTAGTAGCATTCACAACACTAGGAAGTAAAGAAGTTGGTATTTCTGGAGATGATTCACAGAAATCATTTTGAGATGACATTTACCAGTATGACATTAATCAGTATGACATTAAATTAGTTCATTTCTGGATGGAGCAAGATAAGAAATTGCATTTTTTTTGATAAAATTGTAGCTGATACCCATTTCTCACTCATAGCATAATTAGACACCAATACTCAATCTTCTTATTGAAATGAGCATTGTTTTGCCTCATTTCTAATCAAGCATCTTGAGATTGTTGTTGATGTTCCTCTGAAGATAATAACAAATCAAACGTAGTTTTCCACTTTCTTTAATAGTAATGCAGATAAATTTTGGGTAGTTGCAGCAATGTCTCTACAAGATGACAAAAAACAATTCATATGATATGATGAGGAATGGTATGCACCTGAAGCTTTTAAAGATTGTTTCAAATATTTTACAAATTTTTCAGCTAATTCATTGGTTGAAGGATGATAAGGTACAGATTTTATATGCTGACTGCCAGTTACTTTGAGATAATCCTTAAACTCGTGAAGTAAACAGTGAACCGTTATCACTAATAATTCCATTCTGGTTTACCAAATCTTACAAAAACGCCATCATATCTTTTAGCGGTTTGTTCAGATATAATAGCGCTCGTAACTTCTGGCCACTTTGAGTGTGCATCAATTATAACTAAGAAAATGTAACCTTCAAATCTATATGCCATGGCACTTTAGATCAATCCCTAGGATGTAAATTTTATAATGAACGGGATTGATACTGCCCCACTTTTTCAATCTGAGTATCTAAACCAGGCCACCAAAAATAATTCTGCTAATTCCTTTATCCAGACTATACCAGAATGTCCTTCATATAATTGATCAAGAACTCTTCCATGCAGACTGGGAAGAATGATCACTTGGATTTCCACAAAAGACACCCATCTTGGATAGTCAACTCAAGTTTTCTGGATACATGGTTTAAAAATCAGTTTGCATAAATTCATTCCAGCTACTGTCCCTTTCAATACCACATCCACCATCTTCCCCATTATGAGATCATTTCTGATACGTGTCTGAACTTGAGAAGCATTCATAGCCAAACAATCCACCAATGAAAAATAAAGAATACTGACACTCTGACTGACGATACCTTATATCATAGGAGCGTGCAGATCAGTGACCATCTTCACAGTCAGCTAGCAGGTAATGACGGTCTGCCTTCGTATGGCCCAAAAGTAATTAAAGGTCAATGAACAACATGAAATGATGACCATATAAATAATGCAATCATTGTATCCCAAATCTTATGCCAAAAATTATATCAAATACTTATTTTTCTAGCTAAGTGTAGTTAGATTCAGCACCAGTCAGAGTAGGTGAAGCAAAAGCTATTAGCTGTTCCTCTCCCAAAGGAACATGTGAAACAACTGTCTCCACTCCATTAGATAAAGGACCACAAGTAAGCAATATTGGTAGCTTCAGATTAAAATGAACTAATATTTCAGACTTCTGCAAAGCATCTTTGCATGCTTCCTCACATTCAGTTGTTCAGTCCCATGATTGTCTCACACATGGCTTCAATAATGCAGCTAAATTAGGACAAATATGCATAATAGTTTACTACTGCTAGAAAGGATTGCAATTGTGCCATATATCATTGGATGAGGTGCTTTTAAAATAACTTCAATTTTTCTTTAGGTGCTTTATGTAGTCTTTTACCATGAATAACATGATCTAATTACTATACTGATGACTGAAAAAGAGCACACTTTTCTTTCTTGATAGATGTGCTTGAAGATGTTGCAATATTACTTCTAAATTATTCAAGTGCTGCTCACTTGACCCTGTAATTAGAATATTATCCAGGTAAGATTGTGCACCAGAGAGATCACTTAATATTGGATTGGTGCAGATGTTATTCCAAAAGGAAATCTTATATTACCAAGACCACCTTGCGGAATAATAATGGTCGGCAATGGTTAAGATTCAGTGGCTTCATTCATGTGTAAATATGCTTGTGAAAGATCAATCTTGCTGAGTTTTTGCCCACCTGATAACCCGGCAAACAAATCTTCAATTAAAGGAAGCGGATACTGATCAGCACTCAACATCGGATTCAGAGTTGTTTTAAATCATCTCAAATACATACTGACCTAACTGGTTTCGTTACTGGTACAATGGGAGTAGCCCAATCATTGTAACCGGGCCTAGCATACCAGTGTCAAGAAGTCATACTAATTTTTCCATGACCTTGACGAATTGTATATGGTACTGCTCTGAACTTTTAGTTTGATTATTTGGCTTTATCTCAAGTTACAGGTGAACTCCCTTCATTGAGTCGATGTTTCTTCAAATATACTGTTGTATTTATCCAGAAGTCTGTTTTTGACATTGACCAATAATCTGTTGAGACACTCCAGTTAAGCTTTATTTTCTCCAACCGTAAGTTTCAGCTGTTTTGGAGATCATCTTGGACTACATGGAGAGGCAAATTGATTGTTTATCCACTCAATTCTGCATTAGCCATAAAGTAATGGCACAATCTCTTGCATGTAAGTGCATAAATTCATGCAAGTTGATTTTAAAGGAAGATAATTTAGTTTTTGTTGGCAAGTAGTTTCAGCACCAGTATCAATCTCTATCCTCATAGGTTCTGGTGATTCCAAAGTTCAATGGAAAAACTGTGTGATTTATCCTGCATGGATAAGACCTTCATTTGGCCCTCTTCCATCATATTCTAGACATTCTCTTTTTCATAGTTGTAATTCTTTACTTCCACGATATAAAATTCTTCATAGAATGCAACTTCTTGAAGTTATGTAGGTTCTTCTTCTGAATATTCTTCTCAAGCAAAACTGGTCTAGGCCAACAAGTTGTTACAATGTGAGCCATGTTGTCATAATTCTTGCCTCAACTATCCTTGATCCAGCATTGACTCAACAAATGTCCCATTTTGGGACATCTGATGTGCTTGTTGCCGTTCTGACTTCACACAAAATGCTCAACTTGTGGACTTCCATTCCTACACCAAATTGTGAAGCTTCGTTAGCAGCCAATTGCATTAACACTGCGATTTCTACTACTGTCTTTAAAATCAAAGCATGTTCAAGCAATTTTCTTTGGATATCCTTATTTTGAAGGCCTTCTAATGAAAGGTACCTTCTAATGACTCACCAAACTCTCAATGTTGTGTCAGTTTTTTTAAGGTTGCCACAAACTGAGCAATGCTTTCGCCTTCCACTTGATTCCTTCAGTGGAACTGAACCATTCTGCCATATATGTGGCTTTGGCGAATAATACTCTTCAAGGCCTCTTACATTTTGGTTCCTGACTTTGCTGAATAAATTAAGCTCTGGAACAAATTGAAGGTTTCACTTCCTATTGTACTAAAAAAAGCTGTTACAAGCAAATTACTTGCAATAATTCAGTTGTACAAAGTACAGGAACTGCCCAGCATAGGAACTCCATGATTCATTTCCTAATTGAAAGGATCCATAGATCCTAGCTGACCTGTCAATTCTCTTGGAGGGCCTAGTGTCTCAAGACTGCTCAGCACTTTTTTTTTATTATTTTCTTGTGCCTTTTTACCCTGGGGGCTGTTGACTTGATGTATTTTTTTCAAAAAGGTCCCAGCATACAGTATCCCCCCTTTTCAAATACGCCAGATACCACTCGAAATCTCACTCTTCACTAATCAGAAAAACCCCTTCTTTTAAAGCCAGAGTGTCTATTCTTTTTCAACTGCATTGTGATTCTTCCATTCTGTTGCTACTGCTACATACTGCAACACCTGCTCAGACTCCGCAGCTTAGAGGAGTCTACCTGATTCCCTCCACTCCTCCCCCCTCCACACCCTTTCGTTTTTCCCTTGCTTGGATTTCCTTCATTGGCATTTCAATCTTTAATCCTCTTGTTGATTTTCTTCAGCCTTCTAATATTCAAAGTGCGAGGTCACGCAACGTATTTTTCCCCCACTTATGATCATTTTTTGATGAAAAGAAATCCCGACTCATCGCCAGTTTTCTTATTATGTCCTAACTATATTAAGGGTTGTGGGTTTTATACAAAAAGAAAAGGTTTGTGCACATAGATTCAAAATAACATGCAACAAACAGGTTTATTGAAAAATGTTTTCTGCACAGAAAAGAAAATGAAACTAAGCAGAAGCTTTGAAGCATCCCAATTATAACACTATAGAATCATGTGACTTGCTCTTAAAGCAATCATGCAACTATTTAAATAAATAACACTTGCCTTACCTGCATGTTAAATTTCTGTACAATGAACCCTAAATCCCTCTGAACACCAACATCTACTAGAGTTTCACCTTGCAAAAAAAATTCAAAATGTTCCATTCCTCCTGCCAAAAGAAAAAGTGAATAATTTCACACTTCCCCACATTATATTCATCTGCCACTTTCTTGCTCAATTACTTAAGCTAGTTTATGTTCTTCTGCAGCCTCTGTAGCATTTCTAGTTTTGTACTAACAACAAATTTGGATACAGCACACTCAGTCTTCTCATTTATTTCATTCATGGGAACTAGGCGTCAAGACCATCTTGTGGAAACCTTCAATCCTATATATCTTATGATTCAATGCAAGTAGCAGCTTTAAAGCTTTGATATTTCAATTTTTTGTTCACCAGAATTTTAGGTGAGGTTTTTTTGTTTGGTCTACAAATCTGTTATCCTCTTGCTCTTTTGCCAATTACCTTCAAACTGTGGTCTTTGGTTACTGACCCTTCTGCCACTCAAAACTGATAAGCAAGACCAGTATATATTTCCTATCCCAAAATGCCTTTAAAAAGATAGTGGCGAGCAGTCATTTTTAACTGTTGCAGTGCCCTAAGTGCCACCAGAAAGGAAGTTCTAGGATGTTGACCAGTGATACATTTCCAAGTCAGGAGATTATGAGACTTGGAGAGGAACTTGCAAATAGTTGTGTTCCAATTGTCAGTGGCACTCTCAAAGTCATTAATATAGATCAGGGGTGGGAAAACTGATTGTCCAGACAGCCAAATCTTGAGTGTGGAAATTATATAAGGGTAGAGCGTTGCAGTCATAAATGCTCAAGGAATGAATAACTATAATAAGGATGCATTTTGGTGGAAATAAAATCTTTATTATAATAATTGGATGATCATAATGATGTATTACTTTCAGTAACAAATACAAACTTTCCCTCTGACACATTCTTCTGGTTTAACGAGGACAATAAAATTGGTCATCCCTCTTTACAGTGGCATTAAAGTCCAGTGTCATCCTTTTTCTCTCTCACCACAGATTCCACCAACAGCTGAATATTTCAGCATTTTATTTCAGATTTCCAGCACCAACAGTATTTTGTTTTTTCTTTGCCAATATAAATGATGCTTTACCATGATCGAAAATATGATGCAAGACCAACTAATGGAAAAACAGTAAAGAGAAAGAAAGCACGATTACACCAAAGGCATTTCAGAGGTAGTGATCACATCATATGGGAACACAGTGATCTAAGAACAAAAAAAACAGAAGAAATTGGTGCAGCAGTAGATCATTCAGCGCCTCAAGCCTGCTCTGCCGAACTAGATTATAGCTGATCTTTTACCTCAAAACTATTTTCCTACGCAATCCCATATCCCTTGATATTTTTAATATCTAGATTCCAACCAATATCTGTCTTGAACGTACTCGATGTCTATGCCTCCATAGCCCTCTAAGGTAAAGAATCCCAAAGAAGCAGCACCCTCTAAGTGAAGACATTCCTCCTCATTTCAGTTCTAGATAGCCTACCCCTTATTCTTTGACTATGTCCCCTGATTCTGGACTCTCTGGCAAGGGGAAACATCATTTCTCCATCTATCCTGTCAAGCCCTGAAAAAACTGTGCATGTTTTAATGAAATCGCATCTCATTCTTCTGAAATCTAGAGAATATTGGTCTGATCCATATCCTCTCTCTCAATGTAGCACAAGGGCATAGTGGTTTGCCCTTATGTCTCACAGCAGCAGGGCACAGGTTCAATTCCTGGCTTGGGTCACTGTCTGTGTGGAGCTTGCACATTCTCCCCGTGTCTGAATGAATTTCCTCCAGGTGCTCCAGTTTCCTCCCACAGTCTAAAGATGTGCAGAGTTAGGTGGATTGGCCATGCTAAATTGCCCCTGACTATCAGGGAGATTAGCTATGGTAAATGCATGGGGTTGTGGGGATTAAACCTTGGTGGGATTGTGCAGATCCAGTGGGTCGAATGGCCTCCTTCTGCACTATAGGATTCTGCGATTTCAAGAGCTGGGATTTAATAACCTCACCACACATTTTAAAAGAGATGTTACCACGGTCATCTGTAATCTGTTCTCACCTGCTACAAAACTCATTATAGTTTTGAGAAATTTGAAAATTAGCGAACATCAACCTATAGCAATCAGGTTGACCGGCAGCTCTCCAATACAGTCTTCCTCCCGAGCATGGGGCGTAGATCCCGTCTGCAGTCAATTAATGTTAATTCAAGTGTGAAATGGCTGCAGGCAGACAGAGTCAGCAGGGATGAGTTCCCTGCCAACTTTTCAGATGGTAGAAACAGAAACCCTGTCATCTGAAATATCTAGGCCATCATGCTGCTCTGTGTTTCTACATATGCATTCATCTCCTCATTGGTGACCACACACATTCCCCAAGAAATTACTTCCAAATCCAACTTAACTGCAAGTTCCAATAGCCTTGAAACCCGCCATAGGATCTCCATTTTTTGTTACATTCTTGATGTTAGAACAATTAAACTTCCTAGGTGGGTTAATCCCTCATCTCCCTTTATTAATATAATTCGTTTTTAGTCTATTCAAGCCGAATGCACATGTCATAATTTTGAGTTCATCACTGATATCTACTCACATTCATTGATGTCAGTCACTTAACCAGATTGGTTGTATGCTTTCTCTGGTGCAATTGTGCACCGGAATAGAAGCTCCTGTTCACTTATGTAGCCCATAGCTGCAGAGCCCCAAGCAATGATCCTCATGCCACGAGTTACATTACCTCCGATTCATAAGTACTCATCTTGATAATAATCTCTTCTGTAGCATCTTCACCTTCTAAAAATCTAAATATCTTATATCCACTGATTCTCCATTATTGCCTTGCTGTTACAACCTCCCAAAAAAAAATCAGATTTGATATATTCAATTTCCTTTTCATAAATCCCTGTTAACATTGCCTGATCACAGTGACTGTCTTATTGAATAGAAATCAGATGCACTCAAGTCTTCAAACTTACAATTGCGAAGAAGACTGTGGGTGCTGGAAAGAGATTCAATTTCCCATGATCCATTGTGGGATAAAATGTCTTCTGGATTTCACCCAGAATACCCCAGCTCTAACTTTAAGATTCTGCTCCTCTGTTCAACATTCTCCAATTGAAGGAATTAGCTTTTATTTCACCATTGGAACAAATCCACCTCAATTATAACTCCCCTTAGCCTTCTAAACTCAAGGGATATAGCCTCATAATTTAGTACTTTGATCCCTCATACAGTACCATTCTCAGGATTCTGTGCTACACACCCTTCCAAGTCCAACACATCTCTTGGAATCATAAGAATCCCTGCAATGCAAAAAGAGACCATTTGGCCAATCTGCACTGACACACAGCATTTTACCAGGCCCCACCCTATCCCCATGACTCCTCACAGTTATCCCACTAATCCCCCATACCTAAACATCTCAACGTACTTAGGGACAATCCATCTAACCTGCACATCTTTGGACTATGAGAAGAAAATGAAATATCCAGAAGAAATCCATGCAGTCACAGGGAGAACATACAAACTCCAAACAGACAGTCACCCAAAGCTGAAATCAAATCCGGTTCCTGGCGCTAAGACAGCAGTACTAACCACTGTGTTGCCTCTTTCAGAAGTGAAACTAAAAACAATACTTCAGATGGGGTCTGACCAAAACAGTTTATAACTGAAACATAAAAACATTTTTCCCTTTGTGTTGTACCCTATTTCAGAAAAGAGGCCAACATTCCATTACTCTTTTTGGTAATTTTTTTTAATGCCTGCACAAACCTTATAGTGATGCATGGAGTGCCTAAATCCTTTCACACTTCCATAACGTATAGCTTTTCATCACTAAGAAAATATACTGATTCGCCTTTCTTGGATCTAAAGGCAACGACCTCTCACTCTTCTGCACTGAGCTCTGTTAGGTTTTTCAATCATTCTTTTGTAATTTCATGCTCCAATTTACATTGAGAATATGTGTTCCAGTCCATAATGGATCTCAAATGTAGCAATATTACAACAGAGACAATGCTACCAAAACAATAAACTCTATTCATTAAAACTAGAGCTTTGCTTATAATTTTCACAGTAACTTCATTGCAGTGTTCATGTAAACCTACTTGTAACACTATAAACTAAAAGAAATCAGACAAATGTGGTCTGACCAGGTTCTTATCAATATTAATTGCCCTCATGTATGAATTTTTCATTTTATCTCTGTTTATACACATTGTAATATTTACCAATTATTGCACTGACAGTAAATACTTCCAACATGCTGTGCTAACTCATGCTATTACAAGTATGCTGCTCTTCCTTAAGACTTTACAAAGTTGAAGAAAATTAAAACCTTCCATCGCATTGAACAGGCTTCAAGCCAATCCATATCCAACAACCCAGCTATGACAAATGCCAGCTCAGCAGCTGAGACAGTTCACCATATTTTAAAATGAAACCAAGCTACATTTCTCCCAATGTTAATCATTCCTTAAAACAAAATCCAGAATCCTGATTCACATCTTTGCCAAATATTAATTAGTTCTTCCTTACACATCCTATGGACTAAGTTTCATTGAAATCTATCCATTAATTGGAAGTATATTGTTTACAAACTAATAGGTAAAACATTATCGCTGTCCACCTGAAATGGAGGTAATAATGAATAGGCTAAGAAAATTACCAATTGCGTTAATCTACACACCTTTGTTTTATATGGTTATAGCCCCTATTTCAGAAAGTGCTCACTATACAGTATTGTACAAGATTATATAAACAGATTATTGCAACGTAGGGTAATTGCCAGCTCCTCAAGCATAAAATTTGGCAATATAGTGAAGAAAAAGTACAACTTGTATATCACAGCTGGAACATGGCCACTTGGAGGAACTGCAATTACAAGAGAGGAGAAAAGGCAGTTATTAAACAGGCCAAGTTGTTATTGGTATCTAGGACTCATTGCAATGCTTTCCCTTTCTTGTACCTGGCTCACAAAATCTTCATAAAGTGCAGGAGGAGGCATTCAGCTCATCGTCCCTGTGCCAGAAATATTGATTTAGTCCCATGTTCCCTTGTTCTTTTCCCCATACTCAGTAAATATTCATCTATCACCTTATGGAAATTTAAGGGCATCTTTTACATACCTTTTTCCTTTATGGAATATTGCAGAAGTAGTGGAAGGATTCCATGGGAAATTGTTTTAAGCGCATCTTCACATACACTTGGGAAGTGCTGGAAGAACTTGCAGGCTGAATATCAGCTTGTTGAATTAAAATGTGATTACTTCTACCACAGCCAACAATCCTGGAGTTGGAGTTAGACTTGAACTTGAACCTGAACTTGAACCCAGAGCCCTTGGTCCAGGGATAGGGACACATCCACTACTCCTCTTAATGGGAAACGAAAAGCATTTAAGAAAATACATTTTATGAAGTGGTAGCTGGAAGTGAGCAAACAGAATTTTGATGCACAGCAACTACTATTCTAAAAGGTGAGCAATGACTACTTCTAATGAGCATAATAATGATGAATTTAGTTTTTTACCAGCAATTGCTATGTGGCAGAAGTCAGAATGATTTGACTGTATAAATTGAGGCTATTTTATCAATAATCTCCAACTGAGAAAACCAAAGTCAACCTTCCCACTTAGTGACACATGTGGAAAATATAAATGGAAATATAAATATAAATTTAATCTTGGAAGTTCTGATCATATTCTTTGAGCCATGCAATTAATGTAAAATTAATACTCAACTAAACTGAACATTTTTAGGAACTAAGTATATGAACCACCAATTCTATTGGCTGATTGACAGATATAAATTCAGGCTTGAAATAAAAGCTGCAAAAAGAATCAATATGCATCAGGTCCACTTTATTAAGTTACATATTGTCTTGCATAACAAAAAACCTGAGTATACATTCCTTATTTTGTGGTCTATGAAAAGCCAGCAGATCTATTCAAGAATGGGTACATTATCTATTCAGCAGAAATGAACTGAGTGCACAAATAGAAGGGACATAAACATTGCTCTGAACAGGTTAGCTAGTGACAGGGTGAGACAAAGGGTGAATATAAAGCCACGGCATTTTTGAAATGTAATCACTGTAGCAATATAAGAAACATGGGAGGCAATTTCACTGCAATATGTACGTTATTCTGCATGTGAATCACTGCAGCCCTGCACAAGCCTGTATGACTCACTGAAATCAATGCTGTATTATTCAATCACTTCATGCATTTATCCTGTACATAATTCACTGCAATCCACGTATTATTTTGTACCTGACACACTGTAGTCCATACATTACCCTATTGGACATAGTGCAACATGCATAATGTTCACAATGCAACAAGTGGTTTGAAAATTTCACATAAAGGAAACAACAGCTGTGTGCAAATCTGGGTACAACCTTAGGTCAGGAAATGTGTGATGGTATTAGAGAGGGTAGAGAAATGTTTCACAAGAATCCTTTCTGGGATGAGGGACCTCAGTTATATGGAAAGATTGTAGAAACTGAGGTTCTTCACCTGAAGAGCAGAATGTTGAGAGCATATTTGATAGAGATATTTAAAACTCTAGATGGGGAGAAACCGTTCACAAAAAGTCACTGATTTAAAAGGTGATTGGCAAAAGAACCAAAGGTAAAATTAGGAAAAACTTTTTGTTTAAACACAAGGATTGGTTAGGACTTAAAGTGCACTACTGACAGTATGGTGAACACAGTAAGAAGTCTGACAACACCAGTTTTAAATCCAACCAATTTATTTGATAGTAAACTTGCAAGCTTTCGGCTTTATGGCCTTCGTCAGGCAAAAATGGATCGGTTGGATTTAAAACTGATGTTGTCAGACTTCTTACTGTGTTTACCCCAGTCCAGCGCCGGCATCTCTACATCATGACAGTATGGTGAAGACAGATTTAATCAAGACTCTTGGAATAATTTTCTGAGGAGAAAGAATTGTAGGGCCCCAAGAGAAAGACAGAGGAATGGGATTCTGAGTTGCTCTTGCAGAGAGCTGCAGAGGCACAATGGGCCAAATGGTATCCTTCCAGGCTGTAATCATTCTCTGATGCTATTTGAACAATGCCAACAGTTTGAATAGTGAGCTCACAGTTCAGGATGTTAATCCTTTCCTCTCAGTTAATATTTTTTGAAATAAGTTTTTGTTTCAACTGTCATAAGTGCAGAGTGAAAATGGAATAGTCACAGGTGTCCCGCCAAATTTACAAGGTAGGGAATTCAAACGAGAGAAAATATTTCTGATGTGCAAAACTATTCCACACAGTTTAAAATAACAAAAAAGATTTTCTGTTTTGATACTTCCTTTGCAGAAGAAAAACAGTCGACTCGGGCCAATGCCATTCATCTGTGCCTGCTGAGGAAGGGACTGAATTAGTTTCTACAACCACAACAATGTCCAATCTTTAAGAGTTTTACATCCCAGGTACAGTCCATTACTGCTCAAGATGGATGGATGTCAAAGAAAATAATGAAAAGTTCTGTTTTTGATATATGTCAAACAGAAAAGACCCAGATTGCCACCAGATAATTGATAAGAAAGGGCTTCCATTGAATGGCTGAGAATGCAGGTGTTAAAGAAGACAACACGAAAATGTAATGTTTGTAACTGTCTCTACATGAATGCAGGTGCAAATCAATTATATTCAATAACAACAACAACAACCAATTTCCCCATTGTTTCCTAAGCTAAGAAGATACCAATCATTTTTTTGATCAAAAGAATGTGCTTCAAGATAGATTAGAGGAAAAATCCATCAGATCTGACTGCAAATTTTTAGTTTATAGAAGACATTGAGACTTGAACAGTCTTAGTAGTTTGCATTGTACAGAACACATCCCATTCATTACAAATAACTACAGGTGAGAGTTACTACAAAACTGAGGGGGACTGTTTTCTGCAGGAAAGAAATTCTGGCCAATGTTTATCTCTTATCTAACATGAATAAAATCTATTATCTATTCATTTATTATATTGTTTTCTGTGGCAGCTTTCTGAGAGTAAATTGGCTGCCATGTTTCCTAAATTGTAACACTATACTTTGGCTATAAAGCACTTTGGAATGTTTTGTGATCATGAAATGCAATTTTTTCTTTTAGCAAAGAGCAATAGACAGCTGATGACTAAATATATACTCCCATCAACTGATTAGTTTTGGGCAAACACACTATATGTAAATGAGTGACAAATCCCATTATGGTATTGTATTTTGGAAAACAAAGTGCGTAAAGCACCATTTCAGTCTTGCGTGAAACAAACAAAACCATTCAAGCCTTCTCTTTAAACTTCCTGTTATAAAAATAATACTGTTTACATATCAGTGATCTGCACTGTGCTGTTCAAATATGATCTTTGCCCCTGCATAACTGAATGTTGATTTTCTTTGTTACCAAGCATTAGATTAAATATTCTTTCAGGTAATCAGTTTCCTTTATATTGTGCAGACTAATTCTTATCTCAGACTTTACAAAATCACGATGCAGTTAGAGATGGAGAAGACCATTCCACCAATCCAGAGATTGTAACACTCCTCATTGTGACATCCAATTGTTTCTTAATAGCCCCAAGGTTTTTGACGTGCTGTTGTCCAACAACCATTGTTTCCAATGATCTTATCTCATTGACATTTTGGGCTTCCTTGATGTTTTTGTTGCGTTTTTAAATGTCACTCCAGACGGATTTTCAAGGTCAATTTTATGTACACATATCTCTCCGGAAGTTGTTCTACACTTTAATCATTGTGTGAAATGAATTTTCAAATGAGTCCTAAAATAAACTTTTATTAGTTTGAATCTTTATCCTATAATTTTAGCATTGAAGTATAATTTAAGGCAATATTCCAGGTTAATTTACTCTATAGGTAGGATTTTCCAGCACCTCCACGGTGTTTTCCAATGGTGGATGCAGCTTGCCATTGGGCGTCAGAGGGCCCGTCATGGGGAGTCACCTTCAGCAGGACCAGATCATGCTAGCTGAGATTCTTGAACAATCTTCTAGCTCAGCGGTAGCATGCTGAGGTAGAAGATTATGGGCTCAACTCCACTCTAGGGAACTAAGCACAAAATGTAGACTGACATTTGTATGTGGCAATGTCAAAGATGCCATCTTTCGGATAAGCTGTTTAATTATTCTGTTACAGATGCTTTCTAATCCAAAAGATGCAATCCTACCCAGTCTTTGCTCACGCCAGATCTTAAATGGTAGAAGCGAGTAGAATGGCTGGCTCAAGCACATTGTGTTGTTTCCTGTGCTTGAAAGTCTAGGAAACAAAACAATTGCCGACCATAATTGATCATAATAGTATTCAAGAGGAAATTCGATTACAACATTGTGATTGTTATCATTGTGATTGAAGATGATTAAAAAAAAGGAAAGATAGAACATGAGGCTAAACTACCTCGAAATATCAAAAAGGACAGTAAAAGTTTTTATAAATATATAAACAATAGGAGGACAGCCAGAGTTAATGTTGGACCCTTGGAGGATGAGAGGGGTGGTTTAATGGTCGATGATAAAGGAAATGGCAGAGATCTTGAATAAGTTGTTTGTGTCAGTCTTTACGGAGGAGGGCATAAATAGCTTGCCCGAAATTAAGATAGAAGGGCGGTAGGAGATGAGGTCCTTGATGAGATTACAATCACTAGAGAGGTGGTACTTGATAGGCTAATGCGGCTGAGGGCAGATAAGTCCCTGGAACCGGATGGAATGCATCCCAGGGTTCTCAAGGAAATGGCAGAGGTGATAGCGGATGCCCTAGTAATTATCTTTCAGAATTCGCTGGACTCCAGGAAAGTGCCGGAAGATTGAAAAACGGCTAATTTTACACCGCTGTTAAAAAAGGTAGCAGACAGAAGGCAGGGAATTATAGGCCGGTTAGTTTAACGCCTGTACTCAGAAAAATGCTTGAATTTGTCGTCAAAGCAGAAATAACGAGGCATCTGGATACGAACTGTTTGATCAAGCAGACAGAGCACGGATTCGTTAAGGGGAAGTCATGCTTGACGAATTTATTGGAGTTCTCTGAGGAAGTGACTAGTGCAGTAGATAGAGGGGAAACGGTGGATGTGATGTTTTTGGATTTCCAAAAGGCGTTTGATAAGGTGCCTCACAAAAGATTGCTGCAGAAGGTTAGGGTGCAGGGAGTTGGTGGTAGGGTGTTAGACTGGATAGAGGATTGGTTGTCTAATAGGAAGCAGAGGGTAGGTATTAATTGGTGCTATTCTGATTGGCAGCTGGTGACTAGTGGAGTGCCCCAGGGATTGGTGCTGTGGCCTCAACTATTTACCATTTACATAGATGATCTGGAGGAAGGGGCTGAGTGCAGGGTGACGAAATTTGCTGATGACACGAAGATGAGTGGAAAAGCAAATTGCATGGAGGGTGTGGAAAGCCTGCAGAGGGATCTGGATAGGTTGAGTGAGTGGGCGAGGACCTGGCAGATGGAGTATAATGTTAGCAAGTGTGAGGTTATCCACTTTGGTAGGAATAATGGTAGGAAGGATTACTATTTAAATGGCGAAAAGCTGCAGCATGCGATGGTGCAGAGGGACCTGGGGGTCCTTGTGCACGAATCGCAAAAACACAGTCTGCAGGTGCAGCAGGTAATCAAGGAGGCGAATGCAATGTTGGCCTTTATAGCTAGGGGGATAGAATATAAAAGTAGGGAGGTATTTTTGCAGCTGTATAGGGTGCTGGTGAGGCCGTAGCTGGAGTACTGTGTGCAGTTTTGGTCGCTGCATTCGAGGAAGGATATATTGGCCTTGGAGGGGGTGCAGAGAAGGTTCACTAGGCTGATACCAGAGATGAGGGTGTTGGATTATGAGAAGAGACTAAATAAGCTAGGTTTGTACTCTTTGGAGTTTAGAAGGCTAGAGGGGATCTTATAGAAATGTATAACATAATGAAGGGGATGGATAGGGTAGAGGTTGAGACACTCTTTCCATTTAACAAAGATAGCAGGACTGGAGGGCACAGCCTCAAGATTGGGGGCGGAAGAAGTTCAGATCAGAGTTGAGGAGGAATTTCTTCATTCAAAGGGTAGTGAATCTTTGGAATTCTCTGCCTGATGAAATACTGGAGGCTTCCTCGCTGAATATATTCAAGTCAAGAGTGGATAAGTTTTTGACTGACAAGGGAATTAACAGTTACGGGGAGAAAGCCGGAAAGCGGTACTGAACAACTGCAGATCAGCCATGATCTTATTGAATGGTGGGGCAGGCTTGAGGAGCTGGATGGCCTACTCCTGCTCCTATTTCTTATGTTCTTATGTTCCCTGATTTGTACTTCACAGTGTTAGCTTTCTACATTGGTTGGACACATTTAATAAACTCATCTATTTAAAGAACAAAGAACAAGGAACAAAACAGCACGGGAAACAGGCCCTTTGACCCAACGAGCCCGTGCCATCATTTTAACATTCCCACTTCCACTCATGACCCTTGTCTATGTTTACAAAAATCTGCATTGGAGCCAATTTGGGGAGACAATTTAGGGACAAATTTGTTTCGCCAATCAGCTTTTTCCTTAACTATCTCAACTCCATTTATGGGGCCTGCATGACAAGGAAAGAAGTCTTGCATTTATACAATGTTCTTCCTTGTTAAGTGTTGATGATCCCTTTAAATAGTGCTGGTTGAGGAGTGTCCTTCTTTCCACTAAACACGTGTTCAGCCGTACAACATTAGTAAAGGGTGTTAAGCTGGAGCATTGAGTTCCAAAATGGTTGCACTAGCACTAAAGCAGCATTACACACTGATTGACAGTCTTGATCTTCCAGTTCTGCATCCTTCCAGCAGATACTCCTCACATGCACAAACATCCTCACCAAAATGTCATTTGTGCAATTAGTAGAGGAAGTATGCGAGGATGCTTAGAGGCAAAAAGGCACTTGTATCACCAAAGATATGGATTAAAGAAACTAAATTTCACATGAGAGATAAATACTGCTGCAGCACATTAACTATAGCAAGAAACAGGAGAGAGGATACATTCCACACACTACAATATTTTTCTGTTATTGTATATTGCTACTATTGCAAATGATTGGTCAACAACATAAAACCATAAGATACAGGAGCAGAATTAGGCCACTCAGCCCATCGAGTCTGCTCCATCATTCAATAGCGGCTGATATTGTTCTCATCCCCATTCTATTGTCTTTTATCCATAATCCCTGATCTATGCCAGCTAAGCACTGAGTACATAACGGATCAACTTACCATACTAGCCTGCAAATTAATTTGTGTTTTTGTGCAGGTAAATATTCATTGCTGACTAAATAGAGGTCTCAGTCTAGTTATACAAATTCAGGGTTAAGCATTCATTTTTCACCTTAGATCAAAAACATTACAGACATCAATTCCACTCCAACATTTATAATTATCTGCTGTATGCAATATGGATTTTCTAAAGAAGGCTGCAGTATATACTGTAGCTCTTCTGAAGAGGATTTTCTTCACAGGAGTACTTTTGTCTGTAGATTTGTACATGCAATTACAAACATTCCCAGCTATAAACTGAAACGAACCCTTCATCTTGCTGCACCTACCAAGTGAGTGAACATATCAGAAAAAAAATAGTCCAGGATAGTTGCTTCCATGCAGATTTAACGCACCAATAAATACTGAATGCTAAATGTGCTGATTTCATCTAGTGTTATAAGAACATGTGACAGTGCCTCACTTTGAGTTTTGCAGTCTGCAGGCACTGTAGTTCTCAAAAGATGAATGATCCTAACTCTCAACTTCAGAAATATAAATTTTCAATTATTCAAGAAACTGGGACCATTTAATATTACCTTACACATCAGTCTTGGTGATGTGCTTTAAGCATACACAATCCCAGTTCAGCGCGCTGCAGTTTAGTGCAAACATTTTAGAAATATTGAGAGAGAATATTTTAGCATCTAAAAAAATAGGATAGGCTGTGATTTTGAGTTCATAATTACTTTCACAGATCCTGAACGACTGCTCATGTGCTTCCAGCTTTTTCTCCAATTTATAGCATCAGTTTTTTTTTACATTTTTTTTAAATAACCTGAGTGAAATTGAATACAAATTTCATGTCAAAGACATAAGTGATTAGTGCCATGCCTGATGCTGCCAATTGTTTACATTGTGAAATGGAATAATTTTACATTTATTTTGCATTGTACGTTACTTAATATTTCAAAATAAATGCACCACAATGCCATGCAAGGCAATCAGAGGTTGTAGCCAAAGGATTACATCATGCAGGTAAGTTTTAATTGCATATTTTAATAGCATAGCAACATTTCTTCACCATGTGTGGTCTTCTGCAGCTCTGCACTTCATAAACAAGCAATCATTTGTCACTCAGAGTCACTCAATCACTTTCTGAAAATAGCACTCAAATTAATAGAGATTCATAGAACGCTACAGCACAAACAGGCCCTTCGGCCCACAAGTTGTGCCAAACACATCAAAACCTACCCAGCCATAGACCTATCTATAACCCCCAATCCCATTGGATCCCATATACTCATCCAGAAGTCTTTTAAAAGACCCCAGCGAGTTCGCCTCGACCACCACCGACGGCAGCCGATTCCATTCACTCACCACCCTCTGAGTGAAAAACTTTCCCCTAGCATCCCCTCTGTACTTGCTTCCCTGCACCTTAAATCTGTGCCCTCTTGTCGCGACCATTTCAGCCCTGGGAAATAGTCTCTGAGAGTCCACCCTATCTATTCCTCTCAACATCTTGTAAACCTCTATCAGGTCGCCTCTCAACCTTCGTCTCTCCAGGGAGAACAGTCCCAGCTCCCTCAACCTGTCTTCATAAGGCATGCCTCCCAATCCAGGCAACATCCTTGTAAATCTCCTCTGCACCCGTTCAATAGCTTCCACGTCCTTCCTATAGTGAGGCGACCAGAACTGCGCACAGTACGCCAAGTGTGGTCTGACAAGGGTCCTATAAAGCTGCAGCATTACCTCCTGACTCCTGAACTCAATCCCTCGATGAATGAAGGCCAGTACACCGTAAGCTTTCTTAACCGCATCCTCCACCTGGGAGGCCGATTTGAGAGTCTTATGGACCAGGACCCCAAGATCCCTCTGCTCTTCCACACAGCTAAGACTCCTACCTTTGATAGTGTAATCATTCATCCCATTGGATCTGCCAAAATGGACCACAACACATTTATCCGCATTGAAGTCCATCTGCCACTTCTCCGCCCAGTCTTGCATCCTGTCGATGTCATGCTGCAACTTCTGACATCCCTCCAGACCATCCACAACACCACCGACCTTCGTGTCATCGGCGAACTTACTCACCCATCCCTCCACTTCCTCATCCAGGTCATTTATGAAAATGACAAACAGCAAGGGTCCTAGAACAGATCCCTGGGGCACTCCACTGGTGACCGACCTCCATGCAGAAAAAGAGCCATCCACAACCACCCTCTTCCTTCTGCAGGCAAGCCAGTTCTGGATCCACAAGGCCAAAGCCCCTTGGATCCCATGGCCTCTCACCTTCTCAAGAAGTCTTGCATGTGGGACCTTGTCAAATGCCTTGCTGAAGTCCATGTACACCACGTCCACTGCTCTTCCTTCGCCAACGTGTTCAGTCCATTTTCGAAGAACTCAATAAAGCTCGTAAGGCATGACCTGCCTTTTACAAAACCATGTTGACTATTTCTAATCAACCTAAACTTCTCCAAATGCTCGTAAATCTTGTCCCTCAGAAGCCTCTCTATCAGCTTACCAACCACTGAGGTCAGACTCACCGGTCGGTAATTTCCAGGACTATCCCTGTTCCCTTTCTTGAAAATAGGGACCACATCCGCAATCCTCCAATCCTCCAGAACCTCTCCCGTCTCCATCGACGATGCAAAGATCACCGCCAGGGGCTCTGCAATGACATCCCTCACCTCCCACAATAATCTGGGGTACATCCCATCTGGTCCCGGAGACTTGTCTATCTTGATAGCATTTAAAAGTTCTAACACATCCGCTTCCTTAATATCTACATACTCAATCTTTTCAGTCTGCCGCAAACTTGTAGTGCATCATCCCAGATCACTTTCCACCGTGAATACTGAGGCAAAGTACTCATTAAGCACCTCTGCCATTTCTTCCGGTTCCATACAGACTTTTCCCCCTTCTCCTTTTATAGGTCCTATCCCTTCTCTTCTCATCCTTTTAATTTTCACATATTTGTAGAAGACCTTGGGATTCTCCTTAATCCTACCAGCCAAGGCCTTCTCATGACTCCTTCTGGCTCTCCTAATTTCCTTTTTAAGCTCTCTTCTATAAGCCTTATACTTCTCTAGATCCCCAACATCTCCTAGCTCTTTGAACCTTTTATACACCTTTCTTTTCTTCCTGACTAGGTTCACCACAGCCTTTGTGCACCACAGTTCCCGTGTCCTACCAAAACCTCCTTGTCTCACCGGAACGTTGTTGTGCAAAGCTCCAGATAAGCATTCCTTGAATATCTGCCACCTTCCTTCTGTGCTTTTCCCCAAGAACACCACCTTCCAGTTTATTCGCCCCAACATCTGCCTGATGTCTTCATATTTCCCCTTATTCCAGACAAACACTTCCTAGCCTGCCTGATCCTATCCTTTTCCAATGCAAGGGTGAAGGAGATAGAATTATGATCTCCATCCCCAAGATGCTCTCCTACCGAGAGATCCATCACCTGTCCTGGTTCATTAGCTAGTACCAGGTCCAGTACAGCCTCTCCTCTCGTAGGCTTGTCCACGTGCTGTGTCAGGAAACCCTCCTGAACACACCTAACAAACTCCTCCCCATCCAAACCCCTTACCCTTGGGATATTCCAGTCGATGTTTGGGAAATTGAAGTCTCCCATCACAACAACTCTGTTATTTCTACATCTCTCCAGTATCTGTTTCCCTATCTGCACCTCAACTTCCCTGTCACTATTGGGCGGCCTATAGAATACACCCAGCAACGTCACCGACCCTTTGCTATTCCTAACTTCCACCCACAGAGACTCCGTAGGCATTCCCTCCTCGGTATCCACCTTCTCTGCAGCCATGACACTGTCCCTGATCAACAGAGCCACTCCACCACCTCTTTTGCCTCCCTTCCTGTCCTTCCTGAAGGATCTGAATCCCAGGACCTGTAGTACCCAGTCCTGTCCCTGAGACATCCAAGTCTTGTAATGGCCACCACATCACAATCCCAAGCAGCAATCCACGGCCTAAGTTCATCCACCTTATTTACTACACTCCTGGCATTAAAATAGACACAGCTCAGTCCCTCAGACTGGACATTTCCCTTCTCCCCCACTCGTCTAACCTGCCTCTCATCCTGCCTAGAGTCCTTCCCTACCTGGGAGCTAACTTCCTTGCTCCCAGTCTCCACATCACTATTCCCTCCCCCTAACCTTTCTAGTTTAAAGCCCCCCAGTAGCCCTAGCCAGTCTTCCCGCCAAGATATTAGTCCCCCTGGGATTCAGGTGCCACCCGTCTTTGCTGTACAGGTCACACCTGCCCCTAAAGAGGTCCCAATGATCCAGGAACCGGAATCCCTGCCCCCTGCTCCAGTCCCTCAGCCACGTATTCAACCTCCACTTCATACTATTCCTGCTCTCACTCTCCTGAGGCGCAGGCAGCAATCCTGAGATTACTACCTTCGCTTTCCTCTCTCTCAGCTGCCTACCCAGTTCCCTATAATCCCTTTTCATGTCCACTCCCCTCTTCCTGCCTATGTCAGTAGTACCTATTGTACCTACAACTTCCAAGTTCCCACCCTCCCCTTTCAGGATGTCCGGGACGCGTCCAGAGGACATCCGAATCCCAGCTCCAGGAGACAAAACCACCATCCATCGACTCCCGTCTGCGTCCACAAAAACGCCTCGTCCGCCCCCTCACTAGGGAGTCCCCTATAAAGCACTGCCTTTTTTGCTCTGTTTTTTAGGTTTTTGCTTTTGTTCAGCCCTCCAGGGAGCTGGCCACCGCCTGCCTTCCCTTGGATGAGCTGTCCCCCACAGTAGTACTCAGGCAAGAGTACTTTATTTTAAGGGGGGACATCCACGGTGTACTTTCCGTCACCTGAGGTTCCCTTCCTAATAGTTACCCAGTGTGCTTTCTCCCTCCCCTACCCCTGGTGTGGACTACTTGTTCTGTTGCTTTTCCTATTAATAATCTCCTCATATTCTCCCAATGAGTCGTAAGGTCCTCAAGCTGCAGTTTTCAGTTCTTTTTACCTGTCTGTAGGTGATTGCAGCTCACACAGCGAATCACAGGTATGGGACATCTGGGAGACCAGGAGCCTCCAAGACCTCCCACATGTTACACTGGCAAAACAAACATGTGGCCTCACCACCCATGCTTAGCCCCTTTTTAGTGACCCAGAGAAAAAAAAAGTAAGAAAAGATTAAAAAAAAGCCACATTACCTCAGGTAATAAATACTGGCCACTAGCTTCTGGCCCAAATCCTAACTTAAGTTGAATGTGGCCGCAAATGTGAGATAAAGTCTGAGTGCATAGACATGCGTGCCAAATTTACACCTTCAGTTACAGTGTTTGAAAGCACTTGCCACAGTACTGAAGTGCTGCAATTCTTCCCAAACATCCATCACTTGCACTAATGATAGGGTGGTTATTTGTAACTACTTATTTGCACACTTTCTTTTGGGTCTAGCCACAGTAAGCAGCAGACATTCTTTGGGTGGGTTTAGTAAATGTTTTGAAAAGATGTTTAACATATTTGTGATGCACATAAAAAAAGTGAAAAAAACATGAAAGATATGCTAATTCCAATAGAAGTATCGCTTCTCAGTCTTTTGGCTAAGATCAAGTATAGTATCAACATGCTGCACTTGGTTGAAGTCATTAGGTTACATTTCAACATCATTTGAAGCAATTTTTAAAAGCGGCATCTCGGCCTTTTGGCTAAGATGCAAATGAAATCAAGCCTTGGAGGAGGAGCTATGCCTACTCCAATCAGCTTGGATCATGTAGATCAAGCCCAAGACAGGAGATGAGAGCCCTGTCTTGTCAGCTTGGATTGGGAATGTCTGAACTTGTTGAAACTCTGAATTGGACTTGATTTGATTGAATTGGAATAAAAACAAAAACAGGTAGACTAATGTCTGGAATCATAGAACTCCTACAATGCAGGAGGCGGCCATGTAGACCATCGAGTCTGCACCAACAGAGCTTATTACCCAGGTCCATCCTTGCGCTATCCCCATAACCCCACACCTTTATGCTGCTAATACCCCTAACCCACACATCTCTGAACACTAAAAGACAAGTTAGCATGGCCAATCCACCTAACTTGTACATCTTTGGACTGTGTAAGGAAATGGGAGCACCCAGAGGAAACCCACACAGAGTCACCCAAGGTCAGAATTATACCTGGGTCCCTGGCACCATGAGACAGCAATGCTCACCCAATGTGCCACTATGTCACCAGCTAAAGTCCATTTATTTACCCAAATTTTAAGAGTCTCCCGAATGCAATGTTGATCTTTAAGTCTCTTGTGAAATGAGTTCTACATTTAGAATGGAAAGTATTCTTTAATATGCAAGTCTCCTGTAAGCTGATGCGAACTTTATTTGATTGATACTGTAGAATCCAATGCAAATTGAAAATTTGGAATCATTTCCACCATCCTGGTACATAATACTTTTAGCTTGGCTTTTTAAACTTGGAAGCTTCAATTTAGGTGTAGGAGAGTCAGGCTACATGTATAATTTTTATATCTGAACTCTCCCTTCTTTCCCCCATTCCCCATGTCCCTACCTTCCCATCTAGATACAACATGTATAAATATATTTTGATTCTTAAAAAGAAAAATATATTTTGCACATAATAATGCAGCTGCTAAAATAAAATATCAACTTAAATGTTAACATGGTATCAAACTTTGTAGTTAACATTTTTTAAAATAAGTTTTCTAAAATTCTATTAATGCTTTTTGAAACATTAAAACAAAACATTTAAATATGCCATTATAGAAATGCTTTATTGAAAAATCAAAACAGAACATGAAAATTATAGATGAAGTAAGCAAGACAGAAAAGTATTAACAATAAACAAATTCATATTTTCAATGGCCGAAAGTGTGAACTCTTCTTTGCTAAATCCCATGCAATAAAGGTATCCCAATCAAGATCAGAGCTGGTCTGACCTCTCCTCTTCACAATTAAATTTTCAGTTTCCATAGTCTAAATTAAAAATAGGAACACTTAAGAATGTCACACATGAAGTTATATAATAACATAATGCAAATTTAAATAGTTTCACAGATTTAGAATAATACAACTTATGTTCATTTATACATTAAATATTCTTCAATCATAAAAAAATTACATTTTAAATAAGTCAATAACAATAGGATTAACTACTTAAAATAAGTAGCAAATTTAAAAAAAAAGCTTCAATGTACCTTTTTGTAACAGCAAGGAAATCCTTCCCTGTTTTCAATGTAAAACTGCTATTTCCATGCTGGACTACAATGGACATTCATAGTCTAGCTGTGTCATAGAGTCCTCTTGCAAAGCGCTGGGGCCTATGGAGATGGCTTCCTGAAGGTTGCTGCTTCTGTTGGGAACTTGCGCACAGTTTTTAAGCTCAGATAAGTACACAAAAAATTATTTTATTTCGACCAGCCTATAGCTTTCCACTGCTCAGCAGAAGTTACAGGCCAATGCAGCTTTTGCCATTGCTGTCAATTTTTGAACAAAAAAATGTTAACTACAAAGTTTGATACTATTTAAGTAAATATTTTACTTTAACAGCTGCACTATTGCAAAATATATTTTTCTCTTTAATATAACAAACAAAATATATTTATATTTTAGAAACAACGTAACTGTTGTGTTTAACAGGGAGTTAAGGACATGGAAGTGCAGATTGGGGAGGTAAGAGGGAGGGAGGAAAGGATTGGTTGACTCAAGTCGGACGTGGTGGGCTTGAGGAAGAGTTCTTGGAAAGCTGTCGGGATAGTTTCCTTAAACAGTGTGTAACAGAACCTACGAGGGAGCGAGCTCTCTTAGATCTGGTACTGTGTAACGAGGCAGGTAGAATTAGAGATCTTCTTGTGAGGGATCCACTTGGGACGAGTGATCATAGCATGGTTGAATTTCTGATGCAGATGGAGGTTGAGAAAGTAGGGTCCCAAACCTGTGTCCTCTGTTTGAACAGAAGGGATTATGGCAAGATGAGGGCAGAATTGGTGAATGTAGATTTGGGGCACAAATTGGTTGGTAGGATGGCTGAGGAACAGTGAAGATTTTTAAGGAGATCTCTTTCAGTACTTAGCAGAAATATATTCAGATGATAAGAAGGACTGTAAGAGAAGGGATAACCAGCCATGATTATCGAAGGAAATAAAGGAGCATATTAAACGAAAATCTGATGCATTCAGAGCAGCTAAAAATAGTGGGCAATTAAAAGATTGGGAAAGATTTAAAAAACAAAGAATGACTAAGAAAGCGATAAAGAAAGATAAAGTATGAGGCAAAACTAGCTCTAAATATAAAAATAGTAAAAGTTTTTACAAATATATAAAGAGGAGGAGACTGGCTAGAGTGAACGTTGGATCCTTGGAGGATGAGAGGGGGAATTTAGCGGTGGGTAACGAGGAAATGGCTGAGGTTTTAAATAAGTTTTTTGCGTCAGAGGAGAACAAAATAGCTTGCCGAATATTAAAGATAGAAAAATGGTGGGAGATGAGGTCCTTAATGCAATTACTGACACTTGAGAGGTAGTGCTTAATAGACTAACAGGAACGAAGGTAGACAAGTCCCCAGGACTGGATGGCATACATCCCAGGGTTCTGAAAGAAATGGCAGAGGTGATAGCAGTTGCCTTAGTAATTATTTATCAAAATTTGCTGAACTCTGGGGAAGTGCCAGAAGATTAGAAAACAGCTAATGTTATGCCGCTGTTTAAAAAAGGTAACAGACAAAAGACAGGGAATTATAGGCCGGTTAGCTTAACATCCGTAGTTGGAAAAATGCTAGAATCCATCACCAAAGAAGAAATAGCAAGACACCTAGAAAAGAACAGTGTGGTCAAGCAGACACAGCATGGATTCGTGAAGGGAAAGTCGTGTTTAACAAATTTCTTTGAGGATGTGACTAGTGCGGTAGACAGAGGGGAAACGGTGGATATGGTGTTTTTGGATTTCCAGAAGGCATTCGATAAGGTGCCTCTCAAAAGGTTGCTCCAAAAGGGTAGGGTGCACGGAGTTGGGGGTAAGATATTAGTGTGGATTGAAGATTGCTTATATAACAAGAAGCAGAGAATTGGAATCAAAGGGTAATTTTCTGGTTGGCAGTTGGTGACTAGTGGAGTGCTGCAGGGATCGGTGCTGGCGTCTCAACTGTTTACCATTTACATAGATGATCTAGAGGAGGGAGCTGAGTGTAGGGTAACAAAATTTGCTGATGACACAGATGAGTGGAAAAGCAAATTGCGTGAAAGGTACGGAAGGTCTGCAGAGAGATCTGGATAGGCTGTGAGTGGGTGAGGACCTAGCAGATGGAGTATAACGTTAGCAAATGTGAGGTAGTCCACTTTGGTAGAAATAATAGTAGAAGGGATTATTATTTAAAGGGCAAAAAGCTGCAGCATGCTACAATGCAGAGGAACCTGGGGGTCCTTGTGCATGAATCGCAAAAACCCAGTCTGCAGGTGCAGCAGGTGATCAAGAAGGCAAATAGAATGTTAACCTTTACAGCAAGGGGGATAGAATATAAAAACAGGGAGGTCTTGCTGCAACTGTACAAGGCACTGGTGAGGCCACACCCGGAGTACTGTATGCACTTTTGGTCCCGCATTTGCGAAAGGATATATTGGCCTAGGAGGGAGTGCGGAGAAGGTTCACCAGGCTGATACTGGAGATGAGGGAGTTAGCTTGAAGAGAGATTGAATAAACTAGGTCTGTACTAGTTAGAGTTTAGAGGGCTGAGGGGGGGGTCTTAGAAGGGGATAGATAGGAAATGAGGTAGAGAGATTCTTCTCGCTTAGTACGGACAGCAGAACTAGAAGGCACAGCCTCAAAATAAGGGGAGGGCAGTTTAGAACAGAGTTGAGGAGGAACTTCTTCACTCAAAAGGGTGATGAATCTCTGGAATTCTCTGCCCATTAAAGTGATGGCGGCTACCTCACTGAATATATTTAAGTCACGGATAGATAGATTTCTGATCGACAAGAGAATTAAGGGTCATGGGGAGAAAGTGAGAAAGTGGAACTGATCCACTTCAGATCAGCCATGATCTTACTGAACGGTCGGGCAGGCTCGAAGGATTAGATGGCCTACTCCTGCTCTCATGTTCTCACTTAAGACGGTTTGGTTATAAAAATTATAGATTTTACATGTAGCCCGCCTTTTCTGAATATATTTCAGAACATACATAGGAACGTGAAGTTAAACCGAGAATGCTGGAAATGGGCAGTGGGAGAGTCAGAATCTATGACGAGCAATGACTTTTTTTTAAGCAACACAGCACGGGAAACAGGCCCTTCGGCCCAACGAGCCCGCGCCGCCGTCATACTATATAGTAGCAAATCCATTATCCTATTTTAATATTCCTATATAATAACATATATATTATTCCTAATATGGAAAATTCTCACCATAGGGACAATTTGTTTCCCAATCAGCCTAAGAGCGAATTTTTGGGTTGTGGGAGGAAACCGGAGTGCCCGGAGAAAACCCACGCAACCACGGGGAGAACGCGCAAACTCCCGCAGACACCGGCCCAATTCCAAGTGTCTGCACAGCCACATCGATAGTCTCTGAGCTGTCATGGTGCCCTTCAGATGGTCCACATAAAGCACTCATTTACGACATGAGGTACCAGGCAACCCATGAATCAACATCCAAGAGCCGTACCCGCACCACCTGCCAAATGCATGCTCAATGTTGGTCAAGTATGGACCGAATTACCTGTGGAAAAAAGCCGTAGTTAAACAGTCCTACTATATCCCTCTATCTGCATACCGCTCATGTGGCTGTCCAAGAGACCCTTAAACAGCCCCAGCGTGCCTGCTCCCACCACCTTACTCAGCAGTGCATTCCACACCCCCACTACCCTTTGTGTGAAAAACTGCCCTCTAATATTCGTCTTATACATAGCCCCCCTCACCCTATGGCCATGACCCCTCGTCCTATCCATTTCTAAAGGTGGAAAAAGTTTACCTCCATTTACTCTATCTATACCCCTTATAATCTTATACACCTCTATGAGATCCCCTCTAAGCCGACGTCTTTCAAGGGAAAACAACCCCAGTCTATTTAATCGTTCCTCATAAGACAGTCCTTCCATACCAGGCAGCATCCTGGTAAACCTCCTCTGCACTCTCTCCAAGGACTCCACATCCTTCCGATAGTACGGCGACCAGAACTGGACGCAGTATTCCAAGTGAGGCCTAACCAACGTTCTATACAACTGCAACATCAAACTCCTACTCTTGTATTCTATACCCTTTTCTATGAAAGCTAACATACTATACGCCTTCTTTATCACCTTCTCCACCTGTGAGGACACCTTCAGAGACTTGTGAACCTGCACCCCCAAGTCTCTCTGCGTCTCTATGCTCCGTATAGTTTTACCTTTTATCCTATAACTCTCTTCTACATTTTTCCGGCCAAAATGCATCACCTCGCATTTATCCGGATTAAATTCCATTTGCCATCTATCTGCCCAGTCTACCAACCTGTCTATGTCCTGTTGTATTGCCTGACACTGCTCTTCTGTACCCGCCAATCCAAGCATCTTGGTGTCATCAGCAAATTTGCTGATCTCACCACCTACCCCACTTCCAAGTCGTTTATGTAGACCACAAATAGAAGAGGACCTAGTACTGAGCCTTGTGGCACTCCACTAGTGACAGGCTTCCAGCCGGAAAAAGAGCCTTCCACTACTACCCTCTGTCTCCTCCTCCCGAGCCAGTTCTCGACCCATCTACATACCCGACCCTGTATCCCATGCGCCTTCACCTTCTCTATCAGTCTACCATGAGGAACCTTGTCAAACGCCTTACTGAAATCCATGTAGACGACATCAACAGCCTGTCCTTCATCAACTGTTTTTGTCACTTCTTCAAAAAATTCCACTAGATTTGTAAGACAAGACTTCCCCTTGACGAAGCCATGCTGCGTATCCCTGATCAGATCGCAGCGCTCCAGATGCTCATACATCCTGTCCCTAAGGATCATCTCCATTAGCTTACCTATAACTGAAGTCAAGATCACCGGCCTATAGTTCCCTGGGTGATCCCCTTTTTTAAACAACGGTACTACGTTTGCTATCCTCCAGTCCTCTGGGACCTCACCTGTGTCCAAGGGAGAGACAAAGATTTGCGTCAGAGGCCCAGCCAAGTCTTCCCTCAACTCCCTTAGCAGCCTGGGGTAAATGCCATCAGGCCCCGGAGCTTTATATGACTTATGGCTCTTCAGGTATGGATATTATATCCCATGTTTGTTCGATATGATGCATACTGTCCTGATGTACTGTTCCAATATTTTATACTTACTTTAGAGTTCTAATATTTGCAGCTTGTCCTTTTTATTTTATGAAAGATATCCAACGGAAACATCCAAGTATGCTCCAAAATTCCATTACATGACATTGGTATAATTATGTGCAATAACCTATATGTGGCATCTTACTGGATATTTTTTGAAAATCCAAATAAACCACATTTACCAGCCCCTCCTTATCCACCATCTTACTAATTACCTTCTCTAAAAATCTCTTAATAAATTTGTCTAATTTAATTCTCCTTTCATCAATTAAATCTGAAATAAAAACAGGAAATGCTAGAAATTCCAATATCAGGCAGCATATGTGGAAACAGCAACAGAGTTAATGTTTTAGGTCAATGACATACCAGAAGGCAATTCTGTTTTTCTCCTCCTCGGATGCTGGCTGATATGTTGAATATGTCCACCGTGCTCCATTTTTAAACTTCTTTTCATAAGTCTACGTTGACTTGTTCGAGCATAAAATTCCCCACATGCTCCATTACCATATCCTAATAATAGATTCTAGCATTTTTTCTACTATTGATATCAAGCTAACTGATTTACAGTACCCATTTGCCAGGATGGCACAAGTCAGGGATGTGATGTGATGAGTATACTTCAACAACATTCAAGAAGCTTGACACCATGCAGGACACAGTAGACTGCTTTATAGTACCCTATTCATCATCTTGAATATTCATTCCTTTCATCATCAAAACGCAATGGCAGCAATGTACACCGTTTACAAGATTCACTGCAGCAAACAAGACTCCTTCAACAGCGCCTTGCAAACCAACAACTCATACCATTTGGAAGATCAAGGGCAGCAGATGCATGACAACAGAACCACCTGCAAATTCCCCTCCAAGCCTGACTTCGAACTATAACTGTTGTTCCTTTACTGTCGTTGGGTCAAAATCCAAGAACTCCCTTCTTAATAAAATTATAACAATATTCCATCAGGAAGACCTCAATAGTTCAAGGCAGTGGTTGACTATTACTTTAAGGGCAATTAAAGATGGGCAACAAGCAGCAATGCCCACATCACTTGAAAGAATAAAAAAGCTTTCAGTGCTGCACTAAGTCATTTTCCTCTATACTGAGACAAACCTGGTTTTGATAAATGTCTGCGGCACAGCTGTGGAACTTGCTTAAGGGAGGAAAATAAATCACAGCATTCTCAATGAAGTGAAGCAGTCTGAGCAAGAAAGTAGTTGCTTGTTGATTGCTGTACAATCACTATTATAATGGACAACTATCGCTCAACCTGAGCAATAATTTTAGAGTTGAAAAATTATAAAGCCTGGAACCACATTAGAACTAAATAGCACTTATTCAACAGTGACATTGATGAAAATCTGATTAAAGCCATCAGTGATGACCATTACTTTTGACTCACTCCAAGATCCCCTGCTGTAGCACACAACTGGTGTGTAATCCTACACCTTTAGCAGCTGCCAGTCGTTGCATGGCTACTAAATGCATTGAAAGCAAAATCAGAAAAGACTGAACAGACTATGGTGCTTTTCTCTAGAAAAAGTGAAGGCTAAAGGGTGACCTGATAGAAGGCTTTAAATTGTGAAGGCGTTTGATAGACTGGATGTAGAAAAAATATTTTTGCTTGTGAAACAATTTAAAAGTAGTGTCCATCTAATATTTCACTGAATAAATCCAGCAGAAACTTTTTTACCAGAATGTATTTAGAATGCAGAACTTAAATATATGGAGTAGTTGACACAAATGGGATAAATGCACTCAGGAAGCTTGCTAAGTACATGGGGTGAAAGGAATCGAGGTATATGCCAATAGGAATAAAAACAGAAAATTCTGCAAATAATCAAAGAAGGTGGCATCCGGTGAGAGAAACAGTTTCAGAGCAATGACCCTTCATGAAACCTAGGAAAAGTTAGAGACATAACGCAGCAAGCAAGTACAGAGGCAGGGAAATGGGATAGGGTGAGAGGGTGGGGTAAAAGTACAAAAAAGGGAAAGTTTGCAATGTAGAGCAGAAGGTTAAAATATTAAAACAACAAAACGGATGATGATGCAAAGCAAAAGTGAGTGGCAATTACACTGGTAAAGAAATAAAAGATCAGCCTAATGGAAATGTAAATTGCAAGAGCAGGTTCATCACCAACAGCTCCTGTCCAAAGTATGGAAACAGTGATATCTTAGTGCTGGAGTTGAGAATGTTGTAAAGTGCTCAGGAGTAAAATAAAATGCACTGACAATCTGGAGAAATGGCAAATCACATCAAAATTGAGGAGACCAAATGCAGATAGAACATAAAATGATTACCCAATCTGAAAGTACCATCTTGAGCTTCTAGTTATTTCCTCTCATTTGAGAAATCATAGAATCCTTGCAGGGCATAAGGAAGCCATTCAGCCCAGTGAATCTGCACTGACTCTTCAACAGAAGATCTTAACCAGGGTTACTCACACCCTTCCTAACCCTGCAGACTAATCCCCCTAACCTACATATCTTGGGACACTTAAGGGGCAACTTAGCACAGCCAATCCATTTAACTTCCACAGCCTCGAACAGTGAAAGGAAACCAGAGTACCCAGAGGAAATCCACACACAGACATATACAAAACACTATGCCATCCACTTTACCTTTTGATCAAGTGTTTTCTGATTTTCCAGACTCAACATGAAGTTCATAACCACGGCTCCCATCTGAGTGGCACAACAGCATAGTGGTTAGCATTGCTAATTCACAACACCAGGGATCCAGATGCAACTCCAAACTTGGGTGACAGTTTGTTGGGTGACAGTTTCCCCCATTGGTTGCCTCTGTATGCTCCGTTTCCTCCTGCAGTCCAAAAGGTATGTTGGTTAAGTGTATTGGCCATGCTAAATTGCCCTTATTGTCAGGATACTAGCAGGGCAAGTACTTGTGGGTTATGGAAATAGGGCCTGGGCAGGCTTGCTGGGCCAAATGACCTCCTTTTGCACTGTAAGAATTCTAATTGTTCAGAATTTTTAATTTTTTTAGAATTCTAATTCTAATTGTTTCTTAGACAACAACTGCTGGTAATGATTCTACTTACATCATTTATACCACTTGTATTTTCTGCTTCATTACTTTTTTCTTCATTTCACTTTTTGACTTGTTCCATCATCTTCCTTTTCAAATTACATCTCTCTTGCCTTCCATCTTATTTTCCCTTTTCCTACATCATTGCTTGAAACTTGCGAACAGCACCAACATTTTCCAGCTCTGATAAACAATCGAAATCCTAAACATTACTTTTTCTGTCTACAGATGCTACCTGTCCTACTGAGTATTTCCAACATTTTCGCTTTTTCTTTCAGATTTCCAGCATCTGTAATATTTTGATTTTACATTAGTGTTATACTGATGGGATTAGATAACAAAAGGTGGTAGTAGGTTCATGGAACATAAACATTGGCATAGATCAATTGGGCCAAATGGCTAGTGTCTATGATGTAGTTGCTACATAATTCTGTGCAACATCTCCAAATCAGGCAGTTTATAGGTATGATAACTGAGTCCATGCTTACAAGGAACCACAGGACACCTACAGTGTAAAAAGTGGCTATGCAGCCCATTGAGTCTGCACCAACTCTCCAAGAGAGCATCTCACCCAAGCCCCATCCCTGTAACTCCATGCATTTACCCCGCTGATCATCCTAACTCACACATCTTGGGACACGAAGGAACAATTTAGCATGGCCAATACGCTAAACCTGCATGTCTTTGAGTCTGCAAGGAAACCAGAGCACCCACAGGGAACCAAAGCAGACACAGGCCAAACGTGCAAACTCCAAACCAGACAGTCACCCAGTGCCAGAACTGAACCCAGGACCCTGGCACTATGAAGCAGCAGAGCTAACCATTGTGTCAACATGCAACCCCACAGTAAACTTAATACATCACGGTGGTGCATGCTTGTACATCATCCAACAGTGAGATAATCCAGTTACGTTTCTTCACAATTTTTTTGCTTTTGGACAGGAACTTTTACAGTATGTTTGCAGACAAAACCAATATGACGTTTTACTCCAAAATTTAAAAAAACTATTCGCAAGAACTGTGACTAAATATCAGAAGGTCATCTCATAATATTTCCAGAACCATTATGTCTGGGGAGAATAGAGTGAAGATTGTGTGAAACTTCATCCTTTCTTTTTAACAACTGGCTGCAAGAAGATTTTGAGTACAGCACAGAGCTTAATTCTAAGGTGAGGAATAAGTGAGAGTTCAGTTATGATTACAAAGTGACCAGTTCCATTCATAATTCCACAAATAACAAAGCGGTAACAGACAAAACAATCTGGACAACATTCAGGCTTTGGCTGGCATGTGTCAGGCAGTGACCATCTCCAACAAAATAACCAATCTTCTTTTGGCATTTAACAACTGTACCATTGTCAAATTCCCCATCAACATACCAGAAGTCACCATTGACCAAAACCTCCAATTAGGAGCAGTTTTGCAAATACTGTGACGATAGAAAAGATAAGAAGCTCTATACTCTGAGGCAAGTGCCTCAACTCTGGATTCCCAAAGCCTTGCTACTGGCACAAGCCAACATGCTTGGATGGAAGCAGCTGCAATCGCTCCAGATGCTCAAAACTACTCAGGTCAAAGCAGTTTACTTGATCAGCAATTCATCCACCACTGACACATACAGAATGTACTATCTACTGGCTGCGCTGCATCAATTTATCAAGGTTTCTTTAGCAACACTACTCATGCCCATGACTCCCATCACTCAGAAGAGTAAGGGAAATAGTTACCTGGGAAAACCTTCACCTCCAACTTACTGTCCATGTCAAACAGCATCCTCACCAGGAGCTGCATCACTATACCACCTATTGTCACCAAGGCAAAATCCTGCAACACTCTAGTTAACAGCATTGTTACAGCACCTTTCTACACAGACAGAACATGGTTCACCAATACAAGCAACTAAGGATGGGCAATAAATGCTGATCTTCATAATGGCAGCCATAAGAATTATTTAAAAGAAAGTTAATTTCCTCTGTAATCTAACTACAATGTTACAATTCTCTCTGTCCCATATGTATGATATCGCTTAGCATTAGTTTTTGATCTTGAGTATGGAATGTAGGACAATACTGCAAAATCAGAATGAACTTAAGTGCCTCACCCACATATCCTCAGCAATTCAATTGTGGTCCAGGACAATCGAGCATAGGTTAATCATTTGGATTAAAACTTCAGTTTAATAAGTGGAGTAATTTTCTATGCCTCAACCTGTGTTGCTTTGTTCAGAAATCGTAGGTGCACGACAGAGGGAAAGTCAATGTATTTCAATGAAAACAATTTATCTTTACACTGGGATGCAGTTATTCAACTTTAAGTAACTTCCCACCCGAACTCTTATATCAGCTCAAAACACAAAAGTGACTATTGTAACTATATTTGAATAATAGTTACATTTTCTACTATCAAAGGTTTATGGTCTCAAGCCTTTCTTAACAAAATAAAGGTGTTTTTGCCTTTGGTGTGTTGAATATGGAATACTGTCACTGGTAAATCCATTCCTTCAAAATACAGTAAGTGAACTCACTTTCAGAGATCAATTACAACACAAAACTTCTGAAACAAGGTGCAGCTGATATCACAATGGCTGAGTGAAGAAAGTAAATGCCCACTGTGATTCCCACCCATACAGACAAGGGAGATTGCAGCTTCAACCCACGGCTGTAAGGGGTGGGGGAAGGACTCTCATTAATCCATATTTCAGTGAGAATGTGCACCACATCATAATCAAACATACCTTATTCAATTTCTTGGTTCCTCAACAAGGGTGGTCATGCGCAGTTATTAGTCAATGGTGGACAACCACAATTAAAACAAAAAAAGACTCTGTTTCTACTGTCAGCCAACTCTACTGCCCTGACTCACACTAAACTACTTAAAACAAATTAATCTTTAAATAGCTACTTAAAACAGAGGAGCAGTACACAGTGCTTAAATAGATAGCAGAGGCTTACCAAATAAGCATATGTTATCAGATGATGTGTAAAGCAATTATACAACTGTGAACAGATTCACTTAGCTTGGAAGACAATATACATGCATTCAAGATAATGTTTAAGATCTAAGCAAATAGTTTGGAGGTACACCATGCAGAATTGATGGGCCAAATGGCATCTTTCTGCACTGTAGTGATTCCGTGGCTAGCTTCACTTTTATAAAGATTGTGGAACTAGAGAGGCTAAAGCAATGATGAGTGTGTTAAGCAATAGAAGCATAGAGTACCAGGAAGAAGCATATGTCTGTTTGATAGATAACAAAAAAGCTTTCGATGAAGTGAATTGGTAAAAGCTGTTGAAAGTGTTGTAGATGGTCAGTTGACCAATTGTAGTTCTACATGAGATAGACTGCAATAATCAGGATAATATTTGGTGAAATTGAACCTGATGTGATCCATCTAGTCTTGGAGATTACCAATCTCAAGTACAGCTAGCCTGATGTTCAAATATAAATTCACGATTCTTACACAGCTATTTCTTAGGTACTTTTTCTACTCTTTGGAAATGCATTACACAAATTTGTAAAATTAGGATTAGGCCACCCAACCCTATAAACCTGCTCTGCCAATCAATAAGACCATGGTTGATTGGATTCTAACTTCAACTCCATGTTCGCACCTACTTTGATAAACTTCTATCCCTTTGTTTTTTTCAATGCAAATTAATATACAAATACATGCACAAAGTTATTCGGAGCTTTAGAATCATGAACTTGCACTTTCATGACCTCAGAAAATTACAACGAGATCATCCTGAAATGTTGTTACTGCTGTATTATAGGTAAATGTGATTGGCAAAGTAATTTATTTTTAATTATTTTGGTTAAGAGGACATTATTCTTATCAAAATAATTTATCCTCTCTTCTTTAAAATAATGCTTTGAGATCTTTTCCATCTACTGAGATGACAGATGAAGCTTCAATTGAACCTACTGAAAAATATATTATTTTTCACCACTTTGAGCTTATTGAACAAATTCCAGTAGCCGTAGGGCAATGGAAAAGGGATGAGGTGGGGGAACTAAAATACACAATATTGAATGAAATAAACTGCTCACCTTGAAGGACATTCAAAAAGCGATTTTTGATTTGGAATTTTATCAACCTGAAAGCAGGTCCCCTTTCAGTATTAAACTGTACACAACCAGCAAGTGCAGCGTACAGCAGATCGCCTTAGAGAATAGATGAAAGCTGGATAAAGGAAAATTGCATTGCAGCAGGTGCATGAGTCAATGACATCCCTACAATGGCAAATGCCAAAGCAACTCATTCATTAATACAACACAGAGCTCTTTATATTCTATGTGAAATTCTCTTTTCCTTAGGGATATACCAGAGTAAGCCTGGATAAAATTAGTAACTGCTTGGACACCTAGGGACATGGCTAATAAAACTAGCATAAGTGCTAACAGCAAAACAGAAGAACTGAAAGCTGATTTTCCTCCTCACTTAAAGCAAGGTCATAAAGACAACACTGCAAGATCAGAGTCTTTTTCTTTAAGTATACCAGCATGGTCCACAAACTATTATCAGATTAGTATTTTTGTCACAACAGTACATCTTTATACCGAGAATTTCTAGTCATTCTTACACCAAAAGTTTGCACAAAATGAGATGTTCTCACTCTGGATATTAGAGGAAAGCAGAGGTAGAAGGAAGAGAGCAAAACCAAAACTGGAGTTAAGAAATTGCTGTTGATCTCTGAGCCATATCATTATAATGAGAAATACACAACTGCATAAAGCTGCCATGTATAAAGTTAGACCAGGATTTTAAATACAAATCTAGTCAAAAGTTTGGCTTATGGCTTGTTTACAGGTCACAGAAAATGAAAGTCCACTTGGAAACTGTATCTCCCGGTTTACATCTGATGGGCTCTATACAATTTGAAGAATAAACACTATTACCTTCGAATCTGCTTGAAGGAAAACAGCTTCCTATCTACGAATCTTACTCCTTGACAAAGTCCTTATTTAGAATTCACATCTCATAGCAACATTAGAATTGCTCCTTCCTTAAGTCTACTTTTGTGTAGCGGCATTCCCTATGGAATTAGTGTAAAAATCTGAAGGAAATAGTTTGTTACTGTCTTCCTTTTTTGCAATATTAATCCATTGATAGCTTTGGTAAAATGTTGTCATTCAAATTACTGGTATGGTAATTTTATTGATTGGCTCCCTTTGCCTTCCACTATTTCTAATGTTTGCCAAATGCTCATTTCACCCCTCTGCCACTTTGCAGCTTCACGTCACATACTTCAGTCCTGCACACGCACAAGCCTCCGCAGCCATTCAAATCCTTCCCATCCCTTTCATAAACTCAATCTTTCAGTAAAAGTCTTTCCAACCTGGTTTACCACAAAGCAGTCTCTCATTGGCTATATAATCTTATGCAAGTGTTAGTTACTGGGATTTCAACATTGACTGACAATGGACATTGATGGCTTATTTAGTTGAATAGTGAAGACCAGTAAGACAATAATAGATTTTGTCCTTCTAAACTTGGGTTAAGTTTGAAGAAACCATAAAGGATACATGATTATACACCTCTCGCTAATTATATTAGTGGGAATCATTTAAAGTGCTGAACACTCCCAAGGCAGTACTGAAGCATTATGCGTTCCAAGCATTATAAGCAAGATTGCGTTAATTCCAGTATGTTAAATTGTTCTAGACATGATACATCCCAGATATCAATTATATCCTTGTCTGCTTACACAATCTTACCATCCACTGTTTTTGCTGGCATTACCACCACCAACTGTATGTGCATCATGGATACCAGTCTTCCATACCCCACATGTACTAGCTCCATCCACTGATCAACCAAAACAGCCAGGTAGACAAAAAATAATTACTACAGATTCTCCCCTTCCCAACAAGAGCCTTCAACATCTAGAAAAAAAATACATCATATAAATACATTTATAATTTTTGATATCTTCAATTTCCCTTTTTAAAATCAGTTAACTTATAAGGTCCGAGAAACAGAAACATGCTTGCTGAAGCGACTGAGGAATATTGAGAGAATATGGGCAGTTGGGATTGAACTACAAAGAAAGAGCCAGGCTTGTTTGATTCAAACTAATTTCCTGAACAAAAGACATTTACGTTTGAATTAAGTGATAACAATATTCACTGTTATGTGACATAAATTGCCCAGCACACTGCTGCACAGTGGATAAGCAGAAGGAGAAATGGGCTGAGAGACACGATTAATGCACAACAGATCCAAAATAGCAAACAGAATAATACAGAAGGCAATCAACTGCCTTTTTCATTGAACTTGCAACAAAGTTGGTGGTATTTGACCATCTGTGCCTGAGTCAGTTCTGTGCTACCCAGTTAGTCCAAAGTCCCAGCCATTTCCCTGTAGTAGTGCAAAACTTTCCTTAAGCATTTATTCAATTTCTCTTTGAAAGTTACTACTGAAAGTGCTGCCATCATCTTCACAGACAGTGTATTCCAGAATAAAACTTGTTGCAGAAAATAAAAGAACCTCTCTGCTTCGTCTATAATTGTCTTAATTCTGTAGGCTCAAGTTACTGACCTTCCTGCCAATAAAAACAGCTCGCATACTTTGTAAAAATTTTCAATTTTGATTTTTTTTGTTTTTAATTTTTCCCAATAGATATTAGAGGAAAGCAGAGGTAGAAGGAAGAGAGCAAAACCAAAACTGGAGTTTAGAAATTGCTGTTGACCTCTGAGCCATATCATTATAATGAGAAATACACAAGCATGCAACAGTGTGTAATGACTGGCTTCACAGCCTAGAGGCTCTAACAAGCTGTCATGCTAAACTCCCCCAAGTAATATCTAACTATCACTGCCATCAGCAAGAGTTTCTTGCCTGGAAGCAAATGCTATACTGTCAAACTAAATTCAGCTTCAAAATTGTTTAAGTACACAGCTGTGCAGTGATAGTCATGGGAATTACATCAGTTCAAATCTCTTCTGGGTACAGGCAGATCAGAATAACTAAATTGTCAGTATTCTGCGTTCTAAAGAATTAAGCTTAAAATACACATCAGATTAGCTTTTTAAACCACTATTTCATATTTTGTAGCACAAAATATACAAAACAAATATTCAACTACAAGCATATGCCATATAGAAGATTACAAAGGTAAAAGTCATTACTGGGAAAACATAATAGCAACAAAAAATTTTGGAAATATACAAACTATTGACATGGTACGTCATTTTTTTGCTTGTTTATCTGGGTGACCAAAATGTACAGAAATGCTATAATACATTAGTCATTCAGTAGAGTAACCTTACTGCCCAACATCTAGATATGCAACAGTATAAACTAAGTCAGACCTCTCAACGTGTCTGCGTTTCTCATACATCTCAAAAGGCAAACTGAGAAGGCCAATGTAGTTTTCCAGTAAATTCAATCAATTCTCAGCTGCTCCTTACAAAAACAAAATATATGAGCTTAACTGGCTTTACATATCATGAAGCTCCAACCTGAGCTGACTTTTCTCATACTGTTTCTCCCCAAATTGCCACAGACCGTCTTCACCAACACCTGCACTCCAAAACCCCCAAGAAGAAACAAGCAAATGCACTGAGGCTACAAATTAGCTATTTGCTGAGAAATGCCTCATCGAGCTCCAGTCAAAGCTATGAACTCAAATGAAGAATATGGAGAATAAAAGTAGAGAAGTCTTACAACAACCATACAAGATATTGGTGAGACAGCACCTCGAACACCTGTGCACTTGTGGTTTCCTTAGTTGAGTGACGTACTTGTATTGGAGGCAGTTCAGAGATGGTTTGCTAGGTTGATCCCTAGGATGAAGGTGTTCTGTGACAGAATTACAAGATTGAACCTGTCCTGATTGCAATTTAGCTGAATGAGAGATGACTTTATTGAAGCACAAAAGATTTTGAAGGGACTTGACCAGCTGAAAAATATTTCCCTTCATGAGGTGAAATCTAGAACAAGGGTACACAGTTTCAAAATAAAGGGATTTCACATTTAACATGGAAGCATTTCTCTCAGACTCATTAATCTTTGAAATTCTCTGCGCCAAAGAGCCATGGAGGATGGATCAGTGAATGCATATAAAGCTGAGTTTGAAAAACATTTGGTCCACAAGGGAGGCAAGGACAGGAAGGAAAGTGGACAAAGCTTTGATTAGATCAGTCATGATCTTATTGAATAATGGATTAGGCTTGAAAGACTACATGGCCTATTGCTGCTGCTTTTTCTCGCACTCATATGTTTATCGGTTCTAATATGTCCCTATATGGTTAGGTGCCATATTTTGTTCTGTAGCACTCCTGTATTACACGTTGGAACACTATCACATTAAAAGGCGCTATATAAATGTAATTTGCTTCTGCTCATTCTTTCTACTAAAATATATATAATTTCTTACTACATTGTTAAATTTTATTTACAATGCGTCTGGCAAAGACCTCCTGAAAATTCTAATCTCTTTTTTTTTTTTACAGCATCCCTATATTCCATCATCTGCAAACTTTGAAACTGTGCACTGGAAACACAGCTTCAAGTAAATAATATATGTGAAAAACAGCAATGATCCTAACATCAACCCCTGGGTATTAAATACTTCCCTCTAGTTCAAAATCTAAATTTTTCTGTGCTGTCACTGAGCCACCTCTGTAAACATGCTATCACAGTTCCTTTAATCTGAAAGGTTTTAATTGTGGTAATCTATGATGTGGAACTCTCCAGTCTTCTAGCATCATCCAGATATCTAAGAATGGTTCAAAGATTTAGGCCAGAACCTGTACAATTTAAGCCCTTATTTGGTTAACTCAGCATGTATTCCATCTGAAGCAGGTGACTTTTTAAACTTGTGCACCACCAACCTTAAAGTACCTTTCCTTGTCTATTTTAAGCCTATCCAATATTATTATTACCTGCTCATTTGCTGTAATATTGAGGAATGGCATCTGTTATAATTAGTGAAGACAGAGTACTAATTTAGTACTTCAGTCCTACCTTTTGCTTCCATAAGAGAAGCTTATTTTCGGTCCCTAATCAGCCTCAACTTTCTTTTTCTATCTAATTATGTTTAGAAAGCTTTTTGGGTTCTTTTTTATATTAACTGCTCTAGAGGCTACAATGAGAAAGTGAATTTCAGAATGGGTTTCTTCTCAGTTAGGAGGAGTTTACAGAGAGGTTAAGCCATGAAGGAAATTAAAAATTTGATATACCATGAATTCACATAGATCAACGAGGATGACGGTGTAAGGTAGGATTTGATGCTGATTAAAATAATGGCAAGGCATTCTACCAATACTTAATATATAAATAAGATTACTTAAAAACTGCACAATGATATCCAAAAGGGTGTTTGATTGCCATTTCAGCTGGTAAATTTCTGTTCAGTAGAAGACTAAACCTCAATGATTAGAGCATTCCGATATAAACCAAGTGACTGTATTGAACATTGCAAATTGTGATAGAATAATTAGAAATGAACAGTATAATTTAGTGTGCTTTCCTCTTGTAACATGGTGACAATGTCCTGCATCAGGCTTTGTTTAAATAAAAAAGCTTGATCAATGCGTAAAGAGAAATGTGCGAGCCCATACATATTAAGACAGGTTTACATTCTCTATTTACAAGATTTTCTAAATGGTTTGCAGTTTCTGGCAGTTGCATGGAATTATCACATGCAGAAATAAAGTCACTAACATCCTTTCATGAGGATCAGAAACATGTTGCAACCACCTACTCAGCATCCTCAGCAAAATTAAAAAATCCAGCAACAGAGGATTAGAACGCTAATTCTAAAATGTCAGCAAATTAGCCACCAACATACTGAAGAATGACAGCCTACAGGATGCAATTAGAAATATATTATAATACAGTGCGCAGTTGTCTTTCTCCTCCCTCATCTCCGAGGTATTTCCTCTACTATTATGCCCACATTGATGAAAATGTGCTGAAGTTTTCTTGGTGTTTTGAAGAGATCAGAACATAACCGACATGCCAATAATTCCATTGCCAAAAATAGCAGCATACTTAACCAGTGAATCCAGAAATATAGAGACCAGAAAAATTCCAAACTGATCCTTAAATTTTACCAAATTATCTGATCTCACCCTGGGCAGCACTAGTGACTTTACAGAGAGCTCAGAAATTCTTTCATTATCTCTACCTTTTCCAGTCCAGAGCACCCTCCCCTCCCAAACCCCTTGTGCATCTCCTGCACCATAAGCAATGCCAATGGTGACCATGTCTCTAACTGTCAAGGCTTCAAGCTCTGGAATTTTTCTCCCTTTTCCCTCTGCTTTTACCAACTTGAAGTCCTCCATAAAACTCACCCCATTGGTAAAGCTTTTAGTCACTTGCCCTAGTATACTTTTCTCTATTAAAGTTGACTTTGTTCTCATATTCATGTTTTTTAAAACAGTCGTTGTACACAGCACTGCTTTTATGCTTTCTGTCCCTCTTCAAGTGGGACAGTCATCTATAAAACATTAGTATAACAAAAGAATAACCCTGGCTGGCCACCACACAATCTTGTATTCACCACCAGAGCAAGATCCACCTCCTTGTTAAAGGAGCAATCATACTGGCAGTATTCTGACGGAAAGGGAGGAAGGATGGGTACTGATTCCACATTCATTCTTTAAAAGAATATTTCCAAAGGGAAACCAAAACTATGAATGGGTCAAAGTTCACGAAAATACCAATCTTACACCACCCAAGCAGATTATATGCTGGAAGTATTTACACCTTATTTTCCCAGTGGATTTTGCTCATTTTTAAATCAAATGAAACACAAGGCAATGTAGATGACAACTGTACTGATAAGAAAAAGAGTGCACAAATTGCTTTGCAAAACTGATAGCCAAGAGCTGACAAGGCACTGAAATACAGACACTACACCAGATTCCAAAGAACTATGTAGCACAGAAACAGACTTAGAACATCATTTGTATTGATAATGAACTGGTTCAAGGTCTGGACTCCACCATGGAACATACTAAAAAGGACCATTTTCAACGATAATTTAATTCCTTGAAATTTCAAGCACAGGGAAATTCAAATTATCAATTTACACAGAAGGCAAATAAGCAATGTTAATATCCCCATCTGTGTCACTCGCAGATCAGCTCTGATCGCTTCCTTATGCTACTCTCATCCATATTCCTCCTCCAACAGCCCAACACTACCCTGTTTATGAGAACAAAATACCGCAGACTCTGAAATCTGAATTAACAGGAAGCAATAAAAAAAAACTCAGCAGGCCTGGCAACATCTGTGCAGAAAGAAACAGAGTTAACATTTTGAGTCCATATGATGCTTCTTCAGGTCAGGAAAGGAGAAATGTAATGAGTTTCACACTACCAGAGAGGTTTAGAGAAGGTGAAGGAAAATAGATTAGGAATAAATGGGAACTTAAGAAATAATTGGAAAAATATGTGCTCCTAGTGTAAAAGATCTTTTCCTTCAATTCACTTACAATTGTACTTTCAAAATCCCAATTTGTCTAGCCTTTGACCCTCTGTTTGCTATTGCAGTTCTGCAACTATTGATTTCTTTCCCTGCACATCGTTCCTATCTTTAATATCCTACGCTCCCTATAAAATAAATAGTCCTTTTTGCTCTTAACTATTCCCCTGGTAAGGCTCTTATCCCTGCTCTCTTCTGACCAAGACAATGGTTTAGCCATTCACCATCAGACCTGACTGGACCACATATCCTGCCTGTCTGCTAAAAATTCTCATTATATCAGTATGACCCTAGAATGTAAAGGCAACACTTGCCTTCTTTTTTATATTATAAACAATCTTCTTAAACCTTCCTCCCCTCCAAAGAGCTCATGGACTTCTTTGTCACTAAGAATTGGACTATTTGATCAGCTGCCTCTGATATTCACTTCCCTTCAATTAGCCCATCAGACCAAACTTCATCCATGTCCTATATTCTCATGTCTCCTTATGCCCTCTCCAAGGTCAATGAAGCCAAACTGTTGCTCCCTCCATTTTGTTATTATTGAATTGGCCACCAAACATCTCTCTTGGTCCTCGGTGATGTAAGCCAATATTGTAATTGTTCTCATCTTTTTCCCCTCCCCCAACCATCATATTTTTAATCTTTCTTTTCATTCCAAAAACCTTAAATATACTGTCAGCTCCCAAACCCATCCCTATCTTTTTCATAATTCCATACATGAATTTCTTCAATCCGGTTTGAGCCCTGTCATGGTAATGAAAAACTCTGTATCAAAATCACAAGACGAGCAATCCCCCCTCTTCCTTCCTGACCTGTCTGTAGTAGCCTTTGGCATAGTTGATAATACCATTTTTCTACAGTGTTTCTTCACTGTCCCCACCTGAATTCATTCTTACCTAACAAAAATGTTAGTCAAAGAATCATCTGCAATGATTCTCTTTCTGCTCCTACATTATTATCTCTGATGTTCCCCAAAGATCGATCCTAGGCTCCTTCCATTTCCCAACTGCATATAGTCCCTCAGCAGCAACATCCAAAATCATGGTGTTGAGGTTCCACATCTACACTGAAGGCAGTTCGCTCTAACTCTGACCTCTCTTGACATCTCCATTGTTGTTTAATTATTGAATTATTTGTCTGACATCGGGTACTGGGACACAGTTTCCAGTCCTAATAAAATTTATTCCCTAATTGCCAAAACCATTGCAGTTCTTGGCAACTGTCAGAGGATGAACAGAATTGTTTGCAGCCTTGGTGTCATATTTGACCAAGATGAGCTTCTGACTACATGCTCATGCCATCATCTCCATGGCTACCAAACATCCCTCTTGGTCCTGCGTGATGCAACTTCTGCCTCAGCTCAACTCCTGCCAAAACCCTCAGCCATCCTTTCATTACTTTGAGACTTAACTATTCTAACACAATCACACATTCTATCCTTCATTAAATTGAAACCTGCCAAACTTTACTTACAGCAAGTCCTTTCCACCCATCTCTCCTGTGCCTGTTGGCCTATATTGGCTCAAGTGACCTTGATTTTAATATTCCTCTTGCACTATATGACTAATTGTCAAAGTCTTCCTCCATCAAAGCATGGCCACACTTGCTGAAGAAATTATAACTTGTGCGCAGAGTTTGCCCCACATTAAAGAACCGGCATTTCCAGAAATGTTCACACGCATCACCAAGTTAACAGAAGATTTTTCTAATTGAAAAGTTTAACCTTGTATTTTAAAGCTTGTTTTAAATAGTGTGGGTGGCCAAACTCATTCCAAATTTATATATCTCCTGTAGAATAAATGTTAAGTATGGCTACAGCTTAATTCAATGGAATTAGTCAAGTTAAAATGATTTATTTACAGCTTTCTCGATCAAACCCCATTCCAAATACTTAAGCATTTAATAAAGACTGGCATGCCAGTGCAATACTTGGGAAGTGCTGCTTTATTTAAAGCATTGTTTCCTGATAAGATGCTGAATGTAGGCCCTAGGCCCCTCTGCCTGTTCAGGTGGATGTAAAAGATCACATGGAACACCAACAAAAAAGCAGGATGCCTCATGATACCCTGGCCAACATGCTTCTCTCAATAAACAAATTAATTGGTCATTTATTTCACTATTGTTGGTGGGATCTGCTGCATACAACTAACTAATTGCTTTCTTAAGTTACCAGCAAGCGACCTTTAAATATTATTTCATAGATAAAGTGCTTTCAGAAACCCAGAACAAGGGATCAATGCAAAGTTGAATTGATTGAAGTTCTTGTTTTCTTGGAAAATGCACATTTCACAGTTTATCCAACAGCTAATTTGGTAAATAACAGGCATAGGAGATGCCTGACTCAGTACTATCTTGGCTCCCTATGGACAGTAGATTCCGCAATAGCTATAGAAAACAACTCCACACGTTGGTGTACACCTGTTTTTAAGCAGTATCCTTGACCTCCGTTTTCATGGTCTTTCATGTGTCAAAGGAAAATCCTTAGGCTAGGAACAGGAAAATTTCACCACAGTAAAGAGGAAGCTACAATCAAAGCCACTCAGTATAAGAAGAATTATTTTCATTGCTTTTTCAATTCTGCAACTTTGAAGCATCAAGAGTCTTAGTCCCTCTGAGACGACGTTTCTGCACTATGCCAGAAGTGTAAGCCTGGGTTGGAAAGAACTCAAAGCAAATTTGTCAGTGAGAATTCATTATCCAGTGATTAAAATGTCTAACAATCTTCCCAAACAGCCAATGTGTAGATCATTTAAGTGGAAAGTTAAATTGGGGCTGCACAGTGGCACAGTTGTTAGTATTGCTGTCTCACAATGCCAAGGACCTGGATTCTTGGCTTGGGTCACTGTCTGTGTGAAGTTTGCATGTTCTCCCCATGTCTGTGTGGGTTTCCTCCATTACTCCAGTTTCCTTCCATAGTCCAAAAGTGCTTGGGTGCATTGACTAGCCATGCTAAAATTGCCCTTTAGTGTGAGGGGATTTGTACAGTAAATAAGTAGGGTTATAGGGCTACAGCCTGGGTCCAGACTCCGATGGGCTGAATGGCTTTCTTCTACACCGTAGGGATCCTAGGAAATGATTAATAATTCAACAAAAACGTTAAAAATTTGAAATAGAAAATAGGGAATTAAATGTTCTTTGTAGTGCTCCAGCTCTTTTGAGTTTTTGGTTGAATCCAAGTAATACTATTTGCAAGTAAGAAGGGTTGCATGTAATGCAAATTGTTGGTAATATCTTTGTATCACTTTTATTGTTAAAAATTGTTCAAATCATGATGCATTGAAAATTATTCCTTTAAATTATTCCCTTTACTTAAGTTCAAAGGCAAGCTTCTATGAATACAAAAACCTAGTCATATATGATATTTTGTGTACTGTTGCAATGATAGATTATTTCAGTGAGGAGAATGGCTGAGGAATCCAGATATTTCATCAACTATCACTTTAAGCCATCAAGCAAAGGGTCAGGAGTGATAAATATTGATTTATTTTGCCATACAAATCTCCCAGCACAGGACTACCAGTAAGCAAATCGTCTAGTTGCACAGAAGGTGAATATACAGTACATTTCCCAGTCAAACTCCATTACATTCAAAATACAGGACTGCACAAGAAACTTAGGTATACCAAAGTTCCATACGCTGGAATAAACCATCCTACCTTAAAAGAGTACATCAAGAGAAACTGTTTCCACTGGTAAATCAAGGCACAATTTAAGACAATTGACAGAAGGGTCACAGGGGAGATAAGGAAGAATTTAACACAGTGTGCTATAATAAGGAATGCACTGCCTGAAAAGGTAGTGGGAGTAGAATCAATTGTATTTTCAAAAATGAATTGGATATTCCTGGAAAGAAGAAATGTGCATAGTCATGAGGAAAGCATGGGGAAGTGGGACTTATTCGTTGCAAAAACAGACTTACACTTTTACAACCATAGAACATCCCAAAGCACCTTAGCACCAATGAAGCACATTTTGAAGTATGGTCACTGTTGTGATGTGGGAAATGCAGCAGCAACATCCATAAACAGCAATGCGATATGACCAACAATGTATTTTTGTTACGTTATTTGAAAGGATAATATTGGTAAGGACCCAAGGGATAACTTCTTTGAGATAGTGTCACAGAAGCGTTTGTACCTACCTCCGAAGATAAGGTCTCAGCTTAACGTTTCAACTAGAAGACAGCATTTTCGACAACCCTGCACTCCAAATTTTGTTGTGGATTATTAGACTAGATTTTGTGTTCAAATCTTGTAGTGGAAATTGAACTTATAATGTTGATGATCAAGCAGGTGGTTTGCTCTGGACAAGACCAGCCCACTGCACTTCGGGTGTGCTGAGGCCTGCAAATGCGGAATACTCAACTGCAAAATTTTTGTTGACTCTGTCGCAAGAGTGCTACCATTCTTGGGCCGTGGCTGAATCTTTCAGAGCTGGCGGAGAGACAGTGGACCAAACCTGTCTTCTATACTGTATGATTTTACGAGCCAGTGCAAAGGGATGGAAGAAATTCAATACTCAGCAATTACTTGTATTTCACAGCACATTGCTGAAATTTTTTATAAACTGAACAGTCCATGATGCTGTCACATCACTTCATACTACAGCACGGCGGTAATGTCATTGGACTAGCAGTCCAGAGACCCGCACAATGTGTGACTGGAACTCAAATCCATCATAGCAGCTGGAGGAATTTAAATTATATCAATAAATAAATCTAGAATAGAAAAAGCTAGTCTTGAAATGAACAGCTAAATAGCAATATCATTCACTAATGTCTTTCAGGAAAGGAAATTTTTCCACCTTTGCCTAAGTCTGGCCTACTTGTGACTCTCACAATCACTCTTCAAAATTCTCTGAAATGGCGTGATATGAAACTATTATAGAAAAGTAGAAGAAAAATACATTGACCAAGGCACTAGAAGCAACACAGTGCACCTCTACCCAGTTGACCCTGTAAAATCCTCTCACTAACAGCTCTGCCGAAATGAGAAATTTTTCCACTGACCTAGTCAAGCAACAACCTGACAATCATGCTCACCAGATCATAACTTACAGCCAAAGTCTCGGATCCCTCCATCACAATCGCAGGTCTACATGGGCAAGGTAACCTCCCGCTCTCACTCTGCTAATGAATCACAAC